>JAHXQV010000023.1:0-592779 GCA_020615375.1 Aspergillus sp. ADI1 | reverse complement strand
TCTCTCTCTCTCTCTCTCTCTCTCTCTCTCTCTCTCTCTCTCTCTCTCTCTCTCTCTCTCTCTCTCTCTCTCTCTCTCTCTCTCTCTCCTCCTTGCTTTCTGTTTACTCTACCTTGTACCTAGTTAAGTACGGCGGACTATGTTACTGTCTTTTTGTCTTTCTGTTATCTAACGTTTGTACCAAGTCGTGGGGATATTATCAAAAGCCGGAGTATCGGGATGAGTGGCGCACTTGGTTTTCATGCGAACGAGGTGATCTGTCTTAGGGAAACGGTGTTCACGCTCAACATTCTTGTATGATAGTCACGACTTTCAAATGTATTTCATCTCCCAGTACTGAAATAGCATAAACCCCCCTCGGAGAGGGAGTGAGTATCACTCAATTCTCCCCTCCCTCCCTCAACCAAACCCAGATCGCGACCAATCCAACGTGTTCAGGCCGGATACTGCAATTTCTCTTCTCCAACTGATCCGACCTGGAGAGTGACTACGTACTCTGCAAGCGGCCGTCTCCGAGTCAGCGGCTGCGTACACCTTCCAAATGACCAATCATAGAAGCCCACGCTCTTTCCCAAGTGCAGCGCCCATCCATTGCCGCCGGCAACCACGAACTCGATGCTCAGGCACCCTTATCTCAAGAGCCAATGACTTTGCGACGAGCGCGCTTGATGTTCCTGATTTGCTAGATATTTGAATCCGTGAGCTCGTCCGCAGCATGAGAATTGTTGAGAGCTCTACGGAACCAATCGACTTACTGCATACAAGGAACAGGAAATGCATGAAGGCCGCCTGGGCGTCTAAGTCTGCCGTAGAATTACGGCTGCACGATCTTTCAGGCAGAGAAAGTCCTGAAAGAGCGACGTGTCCACATTGCAGGTTATGGAGGAGTCATCCGTCCTGCAGGATCCTTCTTTCGATTTTGCGCGCATTTTGCCTTGAAGCCAATTAGAGAGGCACAGAACACGTTGACCTTCCAGGCAATAGCCTGTCTCTGCAGGTGCTTCTCAAGTGTCTGTGGGTCTCTGCCTTGTTTTGGTGAATGGACAAACACACCCAGTGATGAGCTGCATTACCCATGCAAAAATATCCCCACAGTTTCTCTGTTTGTTGTTTAAGCATGCATGCAGGCGGGCACTCCCGTCCTTCACATGGAGACTGGCCAATAGACTGGTTAGATGTCAGGTCTGCCCTGGACCAGCAGCGGAGGTTCATTCACTTCAGCTTCCCAACTTTCAAGTTCGCTTGATCCTGTTTCACTGCAGCACAATTTTTGCTACGCCATGAAATGGGTTATAAATCCCCCCGATTCCCCTGTCTCTGTTGTCTCAGCATCTTCTCAATTCTGGTTTTGGGTCTGATCTTTACGGAAACACGGCTCTCGTCTGCAATCATTGGAAGCATTCGCAATGACGCGCACTCCCACACCCGACACTATGGAGCCCACGGTCAAGACCGAAGCAGAAGTGGAGGAGGAAGCGAACACCGAAAGCCCAATCCCGCAGCCCGCTTCCACTTCTGCTCCTGCTGCTACTTCCATGCTGCCTTCGCGCATGTTCATCATTACCATCCACCCGAACGGAACCAACAGCCTGTCTTCGATCCTTGACCTGCCTAACCAGCCGTCCACCATGGCCATAGACAACCTCTTGAGTGGTGCATTCGAAACTTGTTTTGAAAGTTCCCGACCAACAAATCGCCGACGCCTGATTTCGAACACTCGGAAGGCCATCCACCGCAACCTCGTAGACGCCGATTATGCTTGGGCCCATGCATTCCGTCAAGGCAAGGTTCTCTGCGCCAACATCTGCGCCCCTTGGCTCATCAACCCAACTGTTTTGAACATCTATCCAGCGCCAAGTCACGTCATGGCCCAGGGGGAAATGTTTAAGGCACGAGTTCCTGCGTCTTATGCTTCTTCCGCACTAGACGGCCTCTTCAACTACACCAACATGAACCTCTCGATGTTTCCCGATGAATACCTGCGCACCTGGGGCATGACGTTTGTTATCGTCCACCCGGTCGTCCTCTTCCCACTCATCTACCGCCCACTCACGTACTCCCTTCTCCCTGACATTCAACACTCCTGCGCGCTGCACATGACATACCATTGGACGGTCACGCTATACAAATGGGCCCAGGCCGACAGTGCTGCACCCGAACCGATCATAATAGACGCCGACACCCTCATCGAAATCCCAGGGCACCTGGCCTCCATGTTCTGCCAGCAGACCGGACTGCATCTTGATCTCGGCCTTGTACGATTTGAGGATGCGAAGGCGCACCGCGAAGCTCGCCTTTGGAATGACAAGGATTACAGAGATCGTTTCATCCGCTTGACCGCCGAGGGCCGATCGACTCTGGACGCCGTCATCGAGCTGGCTAAGCCGGGCTGGGCGGCTGATTTTGGTACTGTTGCTGCTGGAGTCATTGAAGATGCTGTCAGGGCCGCGCAGGACGACTATATGTATTTGTATGAGAGGAGGCTGCTGTGATCGGGTTGTTTGATTTCTGTCTTTTGCTTTGGCTCTCTTCTTCTCTCAGTCTCTTTCTTCGGCTCTCGACATGTGTGTGTAAGATACCCGCGAATTGTGATTCAATGGTGGCTTAGATGTCTTTTTATGTTTTTATTTTCTGGCTTCTGGTATTATAAGATCGGAAAAGACCCTGAAGAGCTTAAACCCCAAGATGAATGTTATAGCTAGTGGTCTTGGAAATAAATGTTCCTTCCCAAACCCTGCCCTTCTCCTCTGGTGTAGAATGCCCTTCGATCTCTCGCCGAGACGAACCATAATTGCCCTTCACAAAGGCCCTCAGTCTCCTACAATATACATGGCGAACAATACCACCATGGATGCCTCTGCCTCTCTTCATCCGGAAGATAAGATAATCCTGTCGCCATCGGGGCCTCTAGATACAGGTGAAACATGATAGGTATGTACATAGGGTTGTATCTCCAACGGGCGGAGAATTGCGACTCTTACAGCCTGAAAATGCTCCGTCGCGAACAACAGTCGGTATAACGCCATTCTCGCACTTTTTTGCGTTCAGGAATTTGGCAGGGATCTTGGAGAGCGTTAGGCGTCCAACGCGAATCTAAAATGTGACTGGGATAGATTGGGGCCAAAAACGAAATTGCTGGAAAACCCAACAAGTGAAACCAATCTCGATTATCTACCGCCACAGTACTCTTCAGCGGGTAGTCCCGCCTGCATTCGTGAACACTGCATACGGAGCCCAGAGCTCTCGGAAGTGCTGAGCGATTGGGCTGGTGGTCTTTCGAGAATTGAGCAGCGTTCCCTCAACGCTTGGACCCCGCTAGCGCGCCGCCCATGCAGCGCCGTTTTTAGCGTCAATTTGGAATGCCTCGATATGGTGCCCACGGGCGAGTCTGATTGGCCAGCCCCCGGTTGCAAAGGCTTACCAAGACGACTTAGACAGAGTACCAAGTGCTCCTTCAGGGGCGTCGGAATTCAGCCGCGAGGACGAGGAGCAACACCCATGCTGCACCGTCCAATCAATGTCGAGCCGCTCCATCCTTTTGCAGGGGTTTAGAGGACGAATATTGACGCATTGCAGGGCAGCGGCTTGAAGAATAAATTGCAGATATAGTGCCGACGATGATTCGTTAGATTGGAGCTCGTGGAGGAATGTAATAAGGGTGAAGGATTGGTGATTCGTGGAAGCTGGCACCGAGAGGTCGTTTAAGAGGCTATCTTTTGTAGTACCTGCGTGGCCAAGACACCCTTCTCATTAATTTACAGAGCCTTCCCAGGGTATAAAGCCTCGCTCCAAGTCTCACGTTTGTGTACCTTTTACACCAGGACTCGAATGCTGCCAAGACAATTCTGAGAAAACATCGAAATGGCCGGTCTCACCAAGATCCAAGGGTTCGACCTAATCCAGGAGACCTACAAGTACGTCGGCGACCATGCAATCCGCGCCGATATCCTCGTGCCCCAGACAAACTATACCGGGAAAAGACCTGCAATTGCCCGTTTCCACGGCGGAGGACTGGTACGCATCTACATTACCCCTGGACTTCAGTGGATTGAGAAACTCGTCCCTACATTGCTGACCTGATCATCACCAGGTAATGGGCGACTCCCTCTACATGGACTGGTTCCCCTACTGGCTCTCGGACCTCGCCCTGCAGCACGAGGCCGTAATCATCAGCGCGAATTACCGGCTTATGCCACAGGCAACGGGAGTAGACATCTACAACGACGTCGAAGACTTCTGGGCCTGGTTGTTTCAATCCGATACCGTGAGCGACATCCTCGCAGCGCACACGACGCCCACGGAGATCGACTTTGCGCACCTCCTCGTGACCGGGGAATCAGCGGGCGGATTGCTGAGTATCAACTCGGCGCTGTCTCATGCGGCAAGTGGACGGGGTAGAGACAGAGATGGGATTACGGCTGCCATTGCCATGTATCCGACCGTCGACATGAGCTCGCCGGATTTCACGCAGCCGCGCACGATTCCGCCGTTCGGGCAGCATTTTGACGAGTCGATTATCGATGAGATCCTTGCGGGTGTGCCGAAGGATGAGCCGATTTCTTCAACAGACGGGGACTATCTGCCGCTTATGCTCGCGGCTATCGAGTATGGCCGCCTAGGAGGCTGGTACGCGCGAGGTCTGAAGGGTTCGTCTTTACCCAAGGAAGCTCTATACCCACTAAAACAGGTGGAGAAAAAGGGGAAAAAAACCAAGATTCCCCGCGGAGGAATAACCATAATTCAGGGGTTGAATGACACCGTTGTTCCCCCTGACCACTCCGAGCCATTTGTTGCAAAATTGCGCAAGGTTACCAAGGGAAAGCCAGTGCATGACTTGATTCAGTTTGTTACGCATGAGGGCGAGCACGGGTTTGATGGGGAACTGAGGTACGCAGAGGAAGAGTGGCTGCGGGATACGTTGAAGCCTGTTGTCAAGGCGTGGCTGGAGTAGGGGGAGCTCTCTGGGAAGGATGAACTGGATTTGGACTTGACCGTTGGGTTACGGTCTGATAAGAGATATCGGATTTTATTGGGCCAGACTGAGTACCCGCATCTTACAAAGTAGCTATGTGGACAAGAACACCAAAACTAGGTTGCTAGACAGCCGAATTCTTCTGAAATCGAAAGAAGACTATACAAACCAGAGAGGATATCCGCAAGTATAGCTACAGAAACCTATATACGGATGCAGAAAAGCCACCTCCACCTTGCTGGCTTGACGGTCTTTCCGGTTCAATCTCAACTAGTCCATCCCATGCTACATACTACAGTAGTGCCGACATATCGAGTCCTCAGGGGCCATACGGGGTTTATCTTCAGCATATGCGGCGAGGTCCTTGCATATACTGAAGATAGCGCTGTGAGGCCAGCGACGACGATCCATATGCCGAAGCCCCGGCATACCGGTGGCTAATCTGACGCTCGTCACCATGGACCGGCTTTTGTCCCGCGTCATAAGTGACGAAGCCTTGCGATGACTTGAATGGATACCGTGCCGACCTCTGGCAGAGATGCGGGCAGAGTCCTGCAGCTTATCACGCGCATTATCCGCTCCATTAGCACAGGAGATGGTGCCCGGATAGTGCGGGTAGTAGGTTCCTCTACCCCGTGGAGTGGCTAAAGAAGAATTTCTCAACGTGCACCGAAACTTTCATAATGCCGAGTACGCTAGCTGTAGTCCACCGCGTGGGGATGATTCGGCGGAGCCGGAAAGCCTCAACCCCCGCAACAGCCCTTTGCAGGAGGAATCGCAGGGAATAGCTACTGCGCGACTGGGTCAATAGACTTTGGATCATCTTTTTGATGATCGATTGCTAGTAGATTGTATTTCTATCTCTGCTACAATGGCTCGAGGAATGGGTTGTGGCGAAGCTTGTTAAATTGTACATCAGCTTGTCTATCACGATGTCTGGTTGAGAAAAGAATTATAAGTAACTATACTACGGAAAGTAGGCATGTTGCCTGCCTCCGGTCTGGATTGGACATCTATAGATTAGCACTATTGATGCCATTCCGGGCGTGGGCTTCCTGGGAAGCGAGATACTGTAACTGGAGTCCGACTCGGTGACCATGGGCAGATCAACCCGACTTCGCTGTGATAAGTAGACTGTAATATTCATTACTAGGCGGTGCTATCCTTGATTTCGATACCTCGAAGTACTACTACGAAAAAGGCCCGCTGATAAGCAGCTCCATAGTAAGCAATTCTCACTAAGAGCACCCGAACTTTCCTTCTAGATTAAAACCCCATACATAATTGCCTAGATTTTGCTACGTAAGCCTATGGAGAACCCCGCAATGTCGACCCCTTGCGGGGAAACGTGTAAGATTAAGGTTGTCGCGGAAGGTCGGAGCCCAGCGGATGTTCGGAGATACATCTAACCCACTTGCAACCATCATACCGGGATGGGACTGGAGTACTCGCCGGTGGGAAGAGATCCATCCGAGCCTGGTGTCTGCCGAAGTTGCCTGGAAGCCGCCCGGATGAATCCTAAGAACATCGATGGGTGCCAAGAGATATGGTATCGCGGAATCGCGGGCTGTTATGGACGAATCACACGGATCCAGGGTGAGTTTCCGCGTACACCCCAGTTGACCAAGGACAACATGTAGACACCATCTAACCCAATCTAGGTAGTCAAGCAACTAGAACCTATGGCCCTAAGCCTATGAAAACAGCGTAATTCCACATAACCCCCTTGACTACCCCAGAACTCGCAAAGCGTAAGGGAAACGGCCGATGCGAGAAAACGTGGTTTCTCGTTATATTAAGGTTAATGAAGTATGTGTGTAGTGGATGTAAGCATAACGACCCACGGAGCCAAGTAACTGATAAATGACTCAATAGACGAAGAAAATAAATACGCGAATGAGTTGCAGTCTCGCGGAGTCGCGTATATTAGCCAAGGCCTGGTGATGCAACAGTTGCAGCGCCAAGATGGTTACGGTCCGACATGGTCTCGATAGTCACGGGCCTGTTTCCCATGCTCCCAATTCGGGGCTAAACTTCGGGGCTTGGGCCCTGTCCCCAGCTTTAGGCTCTTCACCCTGTAGTCCATTCCCCGTTCCCCACCCCCAGCCCCGTCCGCTGGCACGATCGCTAGTCTGATCGTTCTGTCAAGCAGGTGCCTTTCTAATGCGAACTTTGAAGTCCGGAACTTATTCTCGCCCCATTCCCTGGTTCTTGGGGGATCCTCTGACCCCACAAGTGTAGTTGGGGAACTTGGGGTACTCGTCAAGGGCGAAACTGGGGGTGGTGTGACTCGGAGATTAGACTGCGGGGAAGACGCGCCAATGTCCCGAGAATTCTTGCCAAGAAGCCAATCAGCCATGGCCCAGATATTAAGACTTGTGCCCAGACCTCATCCACGGTCGAACAGCAAATTCATTCAAGGCCCCCCGCTTGCTGGTCGTCCACATGCTTGGTAGCCGGTCGGCCCGGTCATGCGCCTCGACGAGTCAGTCCTCAATGGGAGCCAGTTCCCCACTTCCTTCAGCAGCAAAGGGGATGCCGATGCTAGTATGGCCACTGCATTCCGCTTCCTTTCCTGACTGGGCGAGTGCCCCGAGGTAGCTTTGGATTAAGGGCCCAGGCGCCCTAGAGCAAGTCGAGGTAGTATCCGCCTTCGTAACCATTTCCCCATTGGTGGTACCATTTCTTGGGCGAGGCACTACTGCTCTTGTTTTCTGCAGCATAAATGGCTTGCGTCCCTCCCCGCCATAAATGGCCGACTTGCGTTCTGATTTTCTCGTAGTTTCCCTCCTTGCTAGGCCATAGCCGTCAGATTCTTTCCTCTGCACCTTGATTGCCTCCGTTTATCTCGTCAAACAATCCGCCTCACGCAGTCAGTCACCATGGCCGACGACACTGTCGCCGGTGCGCGCATCGAGGCCCCGATTACATGGAAAACCTACCTCATGTGTGCCTTTGCGGCGTTTGGCGGCATCTTTTTTGGATACGACTCGGGATATGTTAACGGTGTCCTTGGAATGGATTACTTTATCCATGAATTCACCGGAAAGGTATACAGAAAGAGCCCTTCTTTTGTACTTGGCTAACGATCGGAAAATAAAGGTCAAGGAGGAGCTTGAGGACCCATCAGACTACGCGATCTCCTCTTCCAACAAATCCCTGATTGTCTCCATCCTATCAGCCGGCACATTCTTCGGCGCCCTCATTGCAGGTGACATTGCAGATTGGTATGGCCGCCGCACGACGATTATCTGTGGTTGTGCGATATTTTCCGTCGGTGTTGCCTTTCAGATTGCCTCGACCACTGTTGCGATGTTGGTAGTTGGACGATTAATCGCAGGATTCGGTGTCGGGTTTGTATCTGCCATTATCATCCTCTACATGTCAGAGATTGCACCCCGTAAAGTTCGTGGAGCAGTGGTTTCTGGCTATCAGTTTTGCATCACCATTGGACTGATGCTGGCTTCATGCGTGAACTACGGGACAGAGAACTACACTACCTCCGGGTCCTATCGCATCCCGATTGGCCTGCAACTACTTTGGGCGGCTATTCTAGCAGGGGGCCTGTTCCTGCTCCCCGAATCGCCTCGCTATTTTGTTCGAAAAGGTGACCTGGCGGAAGCGACTCGGGTCCTCGCGCGCATTCGCGGCCAGCCAAATGATTCCCAGTATATTCAAGAAGAATTGGCGGAAATCGTGGCGAACTATGAATACGAGACGAATCTTATCCCCCCCGGCGGTTACTTCCAGACCTGGCTCAATTGCTTCAAGGGCGGTCTCTCGAGCCCGAACAGTAACCTCCGTCGGACGATTTTGGGGACTTCTTTGCAGATGATGCAGCAGTATGTTACTCCTCGAGGCCTACCTCTAGCAAAGTAGTACCGGTGACTGAACCCTCACAGGTGGACTGGAGTCAACTTCGTCTTCTACTTTGGAACTACCTTCTTCCAGAACGTTGGTGCCCTTGACCCTTCTCTTAACAAATTCTCTGACTTACATGACGCGTCCAGCTCGGAACCATCGACGATCCATTCCTCATCAGCATGATTACAACAATCGTCAACGTCTTTTCAACCCCAATCTCCTTTTATACAATGGAGAAAGTCGGACGCCGTCCCTTGCTCCTCTGGGGTGCCCTGGGTATGGTCATTTGCCAGTTCATCGTGGCGATTGCGGGCACGGTCGATGGCAATAACAGCCAGACTGTTAGTGCGCAGATCTCGTTTATCTGCATCTATATCTGTGGGTTTCCGTTCTCGTTCTTGCTTTCTACTGGGTACTACTAGTACTGGTTTGACACACGGAGTGACTAATGTTCATCCAACAGTCTTCTTTGCGTCCACTTGGGGTCCGGGCGCTTGGGTCGTCATTGGTGAAATTTACCCCCTCCCTATTCGATCTCGCGGCGTAGCCCTATCCACCGCGTCGAACTGGCTATGGAACTGCGTACGTTGATAACTCCCCTTCCCTACACCCCTTCTCCCCCAGATTCCCCCTTCATCCCTACCTAGCCTACCCAACTAACCAAATCCCCAGATCATCGCCGTCATAACCCCCTACATGGTCGACACCGACAAAGGCAACCTGAAATCCCGCGTCTTCTTCATCTGGGGCTCGCTCTGTTCCTGCGCATTCGTGTACACGTACTTCCTCGTCCCCGAGACCAAGGGACTCACCCTTGAGCAGGTCGACAAGATGATGGAGGAGACGACCCCGCGCACGTCGGCGAAATGGAAGCCGCATAGTCGGTTTGTGGAGGAGGTTAAGAGGAATGACGGGGCTGTGGAGCTTGGAGATGTTGCTACGAAGGCGTGAGGGTTAGCTGAGGGTTAAGTTCAGGGGGGTTGGGCTGAGGGGTATTGTGGTCGCCTCGAAGGGGTACGGAGGTGGATGTGATGGGGATCTGGACTACAGATGCTGATGCGCTGGGTAGCTATACGTCTTTTATAAAGGACAATACACTCGTTCCAGCATTGAGTAACTGCTTGAACATCCTTGCCGTAGCACTGATCCACCGAGTAATAATTGTCATCAAAGATGGAGGCAGATATCTTAAAGAAAGAGACCGAAGGCTTTTTGCACCTAGCCGTCTTTCATCAAGGCGAGAAAAAAAATCCCGTCCTGCGAACCCTCGGCGCAACGACCGAGTATGACTATATTAATCCGCCTGGTGGGGTGCCTTGCGCCTAGTGCAATTGTCAGCTATAACAACGTTAGTTACACTCTGATTCGGCTTGCAAAAGTAGTCCCAAACAGCTCTACAAGATTCAAACAGCAGATGCACAGACCGGAAGACGTGGCTCGAGTCTCCGACCGAATCCCATAAAGGGCACGACAGCCGAGGCACACGCGGTGGTAACCAAAAGCAGCGAGCAAAGCGTCGCTTTGCCTGACGACGCAAGAATGCGAGTAACCAGGAAGTCTTCGCAACACCTCATTCATCGTATAGTACGGCCGCGCCGTCCAATTCCTGCCAATGGATCGTGCGCCGCGTATTCGAGCATGGCTGGATTCTCCGGCCCTGGCGGATCCCCGAGGCTGGCGATAACAGCACAGAAGTCTCAGGTGTCTCCTCCATTCGGTGCATATTGACGCGAGATGCGCAGGGCTGCCCACCCTGTATTGACCCCGGGAAGGCCCATGCCGAGTTTCAGGGATCCGGGCAAGGATGCCTTTGCCTCGGCACGTATTTGTCTTCTCTGAACTCGGTTGATACCCAGTGATCGTCCCGAACGTGCATCCCGGTCGCTGGGGTATTCACGCATGGGCGACAATGGCGTGGCGTGACTTGGCAGTATCCTCGGTGATTGATACGCCGGGGATGCTCTCCTCTTATGTACCCTGTCGATCCGCGCCAGGCTCGTTCGAATACGGAGCGAACTGTGAAGCGAAGCGACACGGAAAGTTGCTCCTCTTCTCGGGAAAGACAAGCCTCGGCAATGCCACGGCGAAAAGCAGGGATATGTGGGACAGCAGTAATGCGTCGACAAATTGAGGTACTAATACGAGACCGGAACGACCTATTGGGCGTGGATGTCGGTCGTCTTTCTTGGCTGTGAGCTAGTCCATTGTCTGGAGTCACTGTGAACTGATGCTTAGGGTTATACAAAAGGGGTATAGTACGCGCCTGTCCATCGTGACCAAGCTTTATTTTCTACGCTCCTAGTCCCATCCCCCCTTTTTTTTTTTTTTGGTACAGGGATGCAGGGTCCTATGTCGCTTTGTAGGAATTATTCATGATCAGTGGGCAACCACGGGTAGAGCGAGGGTGGATAGAACAGCAGATCTCGGTATTACTCAGAAAAGTATAGTAGTTGCGCAGAGATGAGCCGAATTCCAGGTCGAAGGGCATTGACTGGTTTGTTCGTGGAATGTATACGGGAAGTCAGTAGGCGATACAAGGGCCGACTTGATAGTTATTTACAAGCTCTGGGCGCGCAGAAGGAACAACCACGATGGCTTCACGGTAGCCGGGCCCCATGTAGTTAGTGCTGAAAACTCATGCTGGTACCCACGGGATGTCAGGAAGATGTGTGATATCAGAAGACCCAATTGATGTCAAGCACTTGCGCTGAGCTAAAAAAAAAAGTATCTAGACGCTATTCAAAGATAGATTGCGGATTTCATCGCCGATATTCAATTATTCCGGACTATGGAGAACACTTAAAACAAGTTGAATATTTTACCATCGATTGACTCGATAGATTATAAAGGGGAAGAATGGGATTCCCCTGATTTCCAGCTGTTTCGAGTACGTTACACGGCCACCGGTGAGTATCCTAGCTATGACCGGCTGTATATGTGAATTACTTAATGAAGCCAGTACGTAAGCTAAGGCTCTGGTAGCAGACATATAAGCGTTCATAACGAGTATATCTTGGCTGCAGTGCTTTCTAGGAGGCAACTGAATCCGAGATTATCGTGTGATTAGCTGGTATTAAAGGGGACATATAGAAGAAAGATCCTAAGACTGCATGGGAGCTAAAAAGGATCGAAAGAAAGGTCTGAAGACGAGACAGCTTAAAACCTCGAAAGAAAGCAATATAATATATTAGTATTGGACCCTTGCCAAATTAGGTCAGGATTGGGTGGGTTTTAGTAAGATTTTAGTGATAGTGATAACAGAGTTTACAGATGGTATACGAAACACGAGACAAAGCATAGATCTTCTCTTCTTCTCCCTCTCCCTCACCCCTCCTAGAAATACACCTCGACGAAATCACCACGGGATAATATCCATATCCCCAGCAGAGAACCCATCCAGTCCGTCCCTTCCACCAACCAAACCCAACCCAAAATGCCCACTCTCCCTCCCTACCCAGTATCCGAAACAATCCGCCAGAACAAATCCACATACGCCCGCGCAGCCGACACAAAACAATGGGCCTTGTTCGCCTCTGTCCTGCACCCCTCGCTAACCGCCTCCCTGCACAACACTGATGGATCGACAAACAGTTTCTCGAGTCGCGAGGAATACGTCGAGTTTCTGGACAAGGCGTTTGCGGATATAGCCTCTATTCATGTTGTTGGTTCGGGGGAGTTGGAGATGCTTCATAATGAGGATAAAAATGGGGAGGATGAGGTGGCTGCTACCTGGGCCATGTCGTATCAGCTGGGGAGCGCGGAGGGTGCTAGAGGGTATACGGAGATTGGAGGTGGACATTATCATGAGGTTTGGAAGAGGCTTGATGGGCAGTGGGTTATAGCGAGCTTGAAGTTTGTCAATAGCTTTCGGAAGGTTCTTTGAGGGCCTTAAAAGGGTCTCTTGCATGATCAGGGGAGTAATGGGTGTTGATCGCGGCGTGAAGGAGATCCAGATGCAACAGTTTGCAAGAACTAGGTAGAATTGGGAGGCATGCAATAGTTGAGATGGGCGCAGATTGGTCAAGGTGACACTCAGATACTTTTACAGAGAGCCTACGAAGCTATCAACGAAGGTTCGCCGCTGTTCATGGCTATCCCAACATAGGGAGTTTATAATTTACCTCGCAACGAAAAGCCGCGAATATATCATAAACCTCCCCACGGCAACCTTCTCCATGGTTATGATACAGCGACACCACTCTGGTAGCATCCTTCGGAAACCCTCTATTTTTTTGCATCAGCATTAGCGAGCGCCACCATGTCGCTGTGTCAGCCGGAAACGGCTATTATCACCACCAGCCAAGTAGCATAGCGTAGCATATACAGGCGACGGGTAAGGTCTACTTGCTTCATGATCTATCAACGAACTCGCGATGCCTAGTTTATTATGGTGTATTGCGCACCAAGCCAAGTCGGCCGATACTGAAACTCAAAGTCCTCGACCTACCTGCAATTTATGAGATAAGACAGCTTCCATACACCGCATACTGTTGCGAACTGGAGCGCACAAATGCATCACTATTCCAACATGTCTCATGAAGCCATACAAAGCCTAGCAACATCTACCAGCAATAACGACAAACAACATCAAATAAGGTTCCTGCCTAGGCAATCCGGGCAGCAGATGTCAGACGACCAGAGGCTACTACTCGAACCTAACAACTCAATCTATCACTTGCCCCCACCCGCGCTGTCCGAAAACTCGCAATACTTCGACCCGCAGTCCGTAACTTGTTTTGCGCTGTCCGTGTCGGCGTCGTCGTCCGCCGGCCACGCATCGGTACGCGTGTTGATGTACATCAGGCTCCCGTCTTTTTTCTTCATGCTGTAGGTGCACCTGTATAAAAACAAAAGCAAAGTCCCTCGTTAGCGCTGAGACTGAGAACTGCTCATATTGGCTCAGAGACTTGCATGGTGAGCCTGGCATTACAGAGATATGGATAGGCTGGTCCTTGGTAGGTCTGATGAGGCTGGAACACTATGGCGCGCCGAAGGGGGTTTGTGTTCTTGAAGTGATAAAAATCTTACTGAAAGAAAAAATCGTCGAGTGGAAGGCAAGGGCAGTCGAGAGGTTTGAAGAGGAAGAGGAAGATGGCAAACAGACGCTTCAGAGATTAAAGTGCTGCCACTACTTATAACCAGATAAGCTGACCGCGGCGAATTTGTCGTGGTGGTGTGGAGACGCCCATTTGGGCGAAGTGCATTGTTACTATCCTTCCTATCCCCAATGGCAAAGGCCACGTTATATGGATGCTGTCGAGGTGTCTAAGCGTAATATGCACCTTCATGGTGTCTGGTGGTCGGTACGCTGCCCACAGCCTTTCGCGCCCGCGGGTGCCACCAATGAGCAGTATGGGAACTACCACAGTCCCTTATTTCGAAGTCGTCTGCCACCCACCTGGATATTCCTTGGCTTATTATGACTGCGACTCCTGCGGTGCGACCCCGCACCGTGGATGGGTGAGGCTTCGTGTGTGGTGAGTGTAAAATACACCTGACCTAGATCACTCGCACCCTACCCTGTGAACGGAAGGCGGGATATTATAGAAAAATAATAAATAACCCAGGCGCAGGGGTTATCTGCCCTTCAAGGGCGCTCGAGATGCGCCGTAGGTACGGCTGAGCGGAGGAGAGGCCCCGCTGTCTACACGCGGTGGTCATATGTGCAAGAAGAATCGAATGTGTGGTCGTTAGTCAATAGCCCTAGCTGGTATGCTTGCACAACGCCTGTATGGCTGCGTATAATTATTGGGCGACCTCATCCATGCCCAAGAAGCTGTGTGGGAAGTGAAAGATGAGGGTAAGCGATGTATGTATGCGACGACAACTCTCTGGCTAGGAGTTTGGTGGAGAGAAGGCAGCAAGATAACGAGGTGGTCGGCAGTCAGAGCGCAGGCAGGAAGATAGGAATTCGAGGCTTTTTTCTTTTCTTCCAGTTTCTGGTACAAATACTACCAGGCCTGTGGGATGAGCGTTCGCAGGAGCCACAGCGTGAATCCAGGGTCTCCAGTCCAGTCGTCATCATAGTCCGCGATGCAGTGGAAGCCTCCTCATTTCCATCGCCCAGATACCACATCCCGCCCTCGTCCCCCTACTCTACTGCAGCTCATGCGTATCCCTCTCCGAAAGCTCCGGCGGCAACCCACGCGAATGCAACTCCCCCATAATGCCCGTCCCCGGGCTCCGCTGACCTAGATCGGACAAAGACTTATTCTGAGGACCAAACACACCAGCAGGATTAATCACCCCGGCACCGGCCATAGTCGACCTTCCTCGCACCCGCGACATGACAAGCGTAATCAACACAGCCACCAGCGGAATCCCCTGACCCAGCCCTAATCCAGCGCCGAACCGCCTCTCCGCACCCGAACAATCCCTCTGGCCGCCAACTGCAGTAGCGAGATCTGCATCGGCATTCGAGTCCGGATTCGAGCTCGCACTCGAGCTGGCGGTAACGGTGACAGTCTCCGTTGCAGTCCCGGTCTCCGTTCCACTTGCAGAGACATTCACCAACTGTGCAACGAGAACTCGCGCTGGCGGCCACCGGAACGTCGACAGATTCCACTCGCAGATCTCCGTCACCCACCCGAGCGACCACACGTTGCGAAACCCCGCGGGTTACCCGGGCATGGGCGGATATCGGCGAAGCTGGTTGATACTTCTGCAGCTCCCGGAAAAAAAGAACAATTTATCAGCATGGTGCCAGCAAAGCGAATAAAAAAGAAAGTGTATTCTACACACCGGTATACCAAACATGCGGACACTCGTTCTCCGGCCACTCGCGGTCTGTACAGGCGCCGCGGTAAGCGAGGTTATATCGCGACCCGTAGCAGAGGCCGTTGCTCAGGCAGGACTCATTGACGAGGCAGCAGACGCGGCTGTTGGGGCAGGGAGCTAGTGTTCGGCGGGGGAGCCGTTGGGCCAATATCAGGGGGTTTGTTGTTCGGAGGATTGGGCGGTGGAAGCCGGAAGGAGGGTAGGGAGTAAGAGGGTTGGTAGGAGTCGTAGGAGGATGGAGAAGGTGTTTATCATTGTTGGTGTTGGGATTTATGGGTAAAGAGAGTGGATGGGAGGGTGGAGGCAAATGAATGTTGAATGAGAGGAGTGAATTTGGGAACTGGTCAGACGACAGACACCCCGACGAAGAAATGGGGGGAGATTCTGTGTCTTTTTGAGCGGTGCAGAAGCAAAGACTGGGCTCATCCCGGGTTTTAGGAGATTGGATGATTCGCTCAGCCTTTGGTGTTGTCGCACGAGGGCTGATGTAGAAGTTACTCCAGGTGTCCTCATTCGGTTATTGTAGTGTTCGATCTTACTCACCGTTATGATTGCTCCGCGCAGCTTGCGGTAAGCGTGTCACATAGTCTTAATATAGCCATCAGCCCATGGGGTCTGCTGGTCCTGTTCAGGGCTCGGTCTGCCTCTTACCATAGGGTCAGTGTGCCTGATACTGGTGTATTGTACATTCGGGGATGTGATGGTTGTAGAAGATGTCTCGGATGATGGAATAAAGTAATTACATCCATTGGCGAACTGCCTCCTTGGCAGACGACACGATATAAGAGGATGATTGACGGTTGGAGGTGTTCCTAGTGAGAGGTGAGGTTTTTATAGAGGTCGGCCAGCGGTCCTTGGCGGGTTCTAACAAGGTGTATATATTTCTCGAGCATCAACCATATACCTCTACTTCTACTTTGCGTCTTGGAGCTAGCGCTAACATTGATCGTCTGGATCCCCACTACAGCAAATCTATGGCTCTCCACCTTGTACGCCCAAGCACCCCTCGGCGGAATAATCCTGTCCTTCGCAATACGCTCAAACGTCCTCAAACGTCCCTCGCCTACAGGCAACTCCTCGCTAAACCCAACCTTGCGAATCTTATCCAGACTCATCTCGCGATTCCGATCGAGCAGCGTGAGTCCCGCCTTGACGAAGATCCAGTCGCAGGCTCAATCGTCCTCTTCTGTAGCCCGAACTCCCCACACATCTCCGCATACAAATCCTGGTGTGCATTCCATCACATATCAATCTCGCCCAATTCCGCCCTTACCCCATTCTCATGGCCCCGTCCCCTTGAGTCCAAAGTACCCCATGAGAATCGGCCATTTGACGGACCACGGTCCCGGCGTCGCTGTATCAGCGATGCTGAATGCTGTACTGTATTACTCTACGATATATGCCCTATTAATCTTTTAGCAAGTTTCCAATGTCCTTTAAATCCGGGTTGCCCCGTACAACGTCCGAAGATTCATACGCACACAAGTAACGTGCATCGCAAACGAAGAGCCGAACAGTGGACGTTTAACGTGGTTCACGGCTTAGCGGAGGTCTCAAATAAAGATGAGTAAGATTTCATTCCCACGGAAAGAGACGCTAGGTCGCGATCTCGAGTAATTGATATTCCGTGTTCTCTCCATTGCTGCCTAAAACGGGTGGAGCCCGGCGGAGCTCGACCTCAGCAGCTCAGCTTCCAGTTTCCCTCCAGCGAGCAGATCTAAGCTTTTACGAAGCTCAACCTCCAAGACAACAAGCCGCCAGAATGAACCATTCCCCACAAAACGACAAGACCGAAAAAGAACGAAAAATGCGCGCCAGTCGGCCAAAGGTGCGCACTGGCTGTGCAACCTGCAAGTACGTCTGATCTTCCTCTACCCGAATAGCAATCGGCCGATAGCCGGAGACTTACACGTGGGCGATAGGAGTCGGCATAAGAAATGCGACGAGGGTCAGCCGTCCTGCCTCATGTGCATCCGTGCTGGACGCGCATGCGAGTACAGAGAAACAGTAGATCGCCGCAGGAGGCATGCACGCGGAGTGGGCTTGGGAGGCCAAATAGCTGGAGCAACACCCGCTGCCAACTACCATCATCATTCCGGCCTAATACCAGCGCCAGCAGTTTTCGCAGCTGCAGGTCAGTCAAGTCTCGATGTGGAAGAGCGCCAGTATCTGGACTTTTTCCGAAAAGCCACCGCAGCGCAGTGCGCTGGCTACTTCTACGATGAGTTCTGGCAGCGACTAGTCCATCAGGTTAGTGAAGAGCAGCCGGCGGTTTGTCATGCTGTTATTGCCCTAGGTTCGCTCAACTATAGATTCCTGCAACTACGGTCGGGCGCCAGTAACAGGGCATTGCAGGGAACCTTCACTCTGCAGCAGTGTAACAAATCCATAGTTTGCCTTCGACAGATACTACAGGCCAATTGCCTAGGCCGCCAGAGTACGGAGGTGGCGTTGATCACCTGCATACTCCTGGTTTCTACACTGCTGTTCCAGGAAAACGCGCAATGGGCAAGTCACCACTTGCAGTCAGGGTTAAAGCTGCTGAAGGAGTATACGAGCCACAATCCACACCAAAGCTCAGTGAGTACAGCGATAGAACGGGCTTTCGCTGGAATACATTTGAGCTGGTTAGCTTTCGGCACGCCAGAGGTCATCGCGGACGATTCCTTCCCCTTTCTGATTCCAAGACGATTCCCAGAAATATCCGATGACATTTCCACAGCCAGTGATTTTGTGGTTAGTCTTGCTCGACTTGTAATGCTTGGTTCTCCAAGAGTCGCGTCAGAAGCAGACACACTCTTCAGCGAATTATGCGCCTGGAGAAAACAAACCAAAGCATCCACCATCGCCTTTCAACAGCTCTCACAGCGCGATCGCGATGCATTAGCGCTCCTCAAACTGTGGAGCGAAGTCCTCTATGTCATTCTGAGCGTGGAAACGCAGTCCTCGCCAGAGCCACGGGAAATTCGATACGATGCCTTCCTCGCACACTTCCAACACGGCATCGAGTTAGCAAAGAGACTACTCACAACCACATCAATGCTCGAGCCTGTTCCGACTTTCTCCGTGAACCTTGGAGTCATCGCGCCGCTCTTCTTCTGTGGCTTCAAGTGTCGCGACTGGCTAGTCAGACAAGAAGCGTTACTTTTACTACGTCGATGGCGTCGGCAGGAGGGGATCTGGTCGTCTGATGCGACGGCTCGTCTTTTGACGCGGGTTATTGGGATTGAGACTGGCGCGTTGGGGCCGGAAGATATAATTCCTATGGCTGCGCGTATCGAGTCTGTACATGCTGAAATTACCGGGTCTAATTCTGGGTTATGTCTTTGGTATCGTCGAGCTGGGGATGAGAACTGGAGGACAGATAAGTTGGACCAATGAACTGCGTTCGAAGACTGGAGAAGCTGAGGTGATCTTACATATAAGCCAATCAACCGAGATTATTGTTGAACTTGAGTGGACCTCACGAGTCGCGCGTATATGCAGAGCACAGACCAGGGCAGCCTCCATCATGAGCATCGCACTGAGTCGCTTTTACGCTCCTACCACCGCTTTCCTGGCTAGTAGTACTGCGTAAATGCATACAGGCACCTTTCAGTCTCTAAAATAGCTGGACTTGCCCTTATTGTTCACGGTCTAGTCACCTCTCAGATTAGTCAATGTTGATGCCTGTTTGCTATATATGTAGGGCCGAAGGGTACACCCCGAGTCGTGCCATTCATGCGCCCAATCTTCACGCAGATCTTTGGAAAAACACAGGCATTTCTCACGAAACCGAGTATGGCATCAAGAGTCACTGCGCCCGCACCATGGATCACAAACAGCCAGCAATGCACCCTCGACACATGTCCCATATCACTCGCACACCTCACATACCTGCCCAACCTTGCCGGAAACGCATTCTACGTCGCTCTCTTTGCGCTTCTCATCCTCAGCCAGCTTGCCATTGGAATCCGCACCCGGACATGGTCGTTTATGGGTAGTACGGTCTGCGGCCTGTTCCTCGAAGTACTGGGATATGCAGCACGCATCAAGATGCGGAGCAACCCTTTCATCGATAGGTGGTTTACAATGTGAGTACACCAGCACATATCCAAAGCGTAAATAAGCCAAAAGAGAAAAAAAAAGAAAAAGAGTTTCTGACTGAATGTTCTCGTCCACAGGTACATTGTCTGCCTAACCATCGCCCCCGCCTTCCTCAGCGCAGCAATCTACGTCTCCCTCGCGCGCATCGTCGCCGTCTACACCACGAGTGTCTCAAGGATAAAGCAGCGAAGCTACTCTATCATCTTTGTCGCGTGCGATATTGTCTCGCTGCTTCTCCAGGCAGCTGGCGGCGCGATTACAACGTCCGACGAGGCTTCTACCATACAAGCTGGAATCAACATCATGCTTGCGGGGCTTGCGGCGCAGGTTGCATCGCTGACACTCTACCTGGGGATATGTCTGGATTTGGCCTGGCGGATATATCGACTCTCGTTCGGGACAAAGGGCACCGGATCACCGGGGACGGATTCAGTTGAGAATAATGGCTTCGCGCTGCATCCCGACTTTGTGGGCCTCCGCGCTTCAAGGACCTGGGGCTCGTTCTTGGTCCTTCAGGGTCTCGCAACTATATGCATCTACGTCCGCAGCGTCTTCCGAGTCGCCGAGTTGAGTGGCGGATTCGATAGTCATCTGGCGAACGACGAGGTTACCTTTATGGCTCTGGAAGGCGCGATGATTTCTCTCGCGGCGATGGCGTTGAGTGCATGGGGCCATCCGGGAATCGGCTTTCGGGGACGGTGGTCGGAGCTGGATTATGCGATGTTTTCGAGGACGCAAGTGAAGGGCTGATAGACTCGACATTGGAAGTAACAGTGAGGAGAAAGTTGAGGGAGAGCGGTGGAACTGGCAGGCAGGCTCACCATATACATATCGCGAGTAAGATTCTGAACAGTGTGCAAAGCAAGGGAAACGGATCTAGATCAGAATTAGCTGAGATACACAGATAGTAGATACATAGCCTCCAAGCCACAACGTGCGCGACGGATTCGTATGTCGACGAACTGAAACTAGAAATATATAAACAAAACAAATACTCCGTACGAGTTCCACACTTGCGCAGCATGTTCGCTTGAACCACAACTCCGGTACGCATCTACGGGGCCCCCGGGGAGGGCACGGATCCACCCTCGTCAAATCTCGGAATTACCGATGGAAAGGATTTCTAGAGACGTTGAACTAATCAAGCGAACGATACGCACGCAGTACGCCGAAAATCCCGCCTGGCAGGTTCCAACCGAGCCCTGCTAACCCGCTTTTCGATAGTTGGGATCCTTCCTCACCAGAAAGCGCGTTAGCCCAACCAGCCATAGTGACATGTGACCAATCGGATGTCTTCTGGAAAAGCTGTTTCTGCGCGCTTGGAGCCTTGGCCGTTGCCAGCACTGAACAGGGCGCTGCCTGAAGTGCCTTGGCTGTGCGACGGTGGCCACGTCTCGCGAACTCGTGGCTGAACGCAGTGCGCTGTCAGAACCTATTCCAGCCAGCCATTGAGGCGGCTATATGTCGGTGACTTGGTTTAGCGAATCAAAGCGAGCAAAGGCTGAAACTCGTCAGTTTAATTTGTTGACGAACCGGTGGGGCGTCGGCTATAATTACCCTGCGAACTGGGATCTGGGCCTCTCTTCAGCTCAGCCCCTGTCGTCCCAACGGGCCGGCCGAACCGAAACAAACACATAAAAGATGTGTACCAACGACTCAGGCAATAATGTCTTCACCGTCTATCAAAAACAAACACACTTTGACTACAGATCATCATGTCGGAATCAAATACAGCAGTCGCAGAGTGCTGTGCGCTCTACGAGCAAATATGGCACACTCCTCAAAAAACATTGGAATTGGCGCGCTCGGATTTGATGAAACCTGCGCCAGCGTCTATGAGTCTGGAGGAGCGAACACGACTTACGTATAAGAGAGCTCAGGCTTTGGCGCGTGCTCACAGTAACTACTTTCCCGATCATAGCTATCACCTTGTCTATGCAATTGACTAATTGGAACGGAATAGACTTGACTCTGCAAGATGTCGTTGAAATGACGCCCGCGTTCTGGAAGCTGCACATGGACATGCTTACCGCCATGGATGGGAGCGCAATCAACTTGATCAGCGTCGGATATAATCTGTTTGTTGGCACAGTTGCTCCTTTCCTCCCCACGCATCCCGAACTAGGGCCTATTATACAGCAGGCGTTGAATGTGGATATCTCGTGAGTCCCGCATCCACCTTTTCTCTACGTACGTCCTTTAACTGCGCCTATTAACACTTTCTCAGCTCCCAATTCATGCTTACCGAGCTCGGGCACGGCTTGGATGCACGTAACCTAGAGACAACCGCAACGCTTCTACCAAACGGCAAGATTGACTTACACACGCCGACTCCAAATGCCGCCAAGTAAGCTGCCGTATAAAGGCTCTCGAATCTTGTCTACCCAGGGCTAACCTGAGTAATTTAGATGCATGCCACCTAACACACCCCGCAACGGCCTCCCTACTATTGCCGTTGTAATCGCGCGCCTTATCGTTGAGGGAGAGGACCGCGGTGTCCGACCATTCCTCGTTCCCATGTCGGATGGTAAGAAGATGTGCAAGGGCGTCACCTCGAAGTGAGTATTTAGACAAAAGCTTGAAGCCTCTATGGATCTATCGCTTGTCCTTGGATGTGCTCGAAACTGACGCGAGATGTTCTCTAGAGTATTTCCACAACGCCCGGGTGCCAATCCAATCGATCACGCCCTCACATACTTCAACCACGTCGAGCTCCCATTCTCCGCCCTACTCGGTACGCTGGAGAAGCCCCGCAACGAGCGCGACAACTTCCTGCAAACCATCCACCGCATGGGCGCCGGCACCCTCTTCCTCGCAGGCAGCACCATTCCGCTAATCAAAATGGCCGTGTACAACGCTAGCAAATTCAGTTTCCGGCGCCACATCCAGGGCCACGATGGGAAACCCATGCCCGTAATCAACTTCCGAACACAGCACTTGCCCATTTTACATGCTATCGCGCGAGCACATGTCCTCCAGGCGTTCCTCATCTACGCGGGGAGGGAATACTGTATTCATCAGAAGAGTGATTCGCGCATCAGTCATATCTTTGCCACGACTTTCAAGGCGGTTACGATTCATCATTTCCAGACCAGTCTTAAGGCGTTGAATGAGGGGTGTGGGTGGCAGGGGTATTATGATCGGAATCAGATCATTGCTGCTGAGGTGAGTGCGCGCCTTGCAGGGCAGGAAAGGATGACATGTGTACTGACCTAAGATCTATAGATGGAATTCCGCGCAGTCGCGACTGCTGAAGGCGATGTTCGAGTACTCGCTATTCGTATGTTCATTCCATTCTTCCATATCCTGTCCCACCAGCAAACCTAACCTGTTCCCAGGCCTCGCCAGCGAACTCCTAATCGGCCGCTACGCCCCACCCCCACCCAAAAACCCTCAAAGCCTGCTCGCCCGGCACGAAGCCGGCCTCTTCGCAGAAGCCCGCGACCTAGTCAAACGCTTCAAAAACCACCGCAGCGAGCCCTTCAACCGCGCAATCCTCCCGCTCGCCCTCCCCCTCGTCCTCGCAATCGGCTACCGCATGGCCATCGAAGCAGCCATCGACATCGGCGTCGACCCCAAGATCATCGCGCTCTACGAGGCGAGCATTTTCCGCGAATCGTCCTGGTTCGTCGAGGTGATTAGTCGCAAGGAGCAGCAGGCGATGGAGGCCAAGGCGGCGGATGCGCTGCTTCCGGAATTGGAGAGGCTGGTCGAGGAGACGGGGGTTGAGCCGTATTGTTATGCGCCCATGACGTCCGATAAGTTGTGGGAAGGGTATGTGAAGGAGTTGGAGACGTTTGAGGGGGATGCGGTTTGGGATTTCAAGGCGAGGCTTTAGCGTGTGTATATTTGGGATTTTGTCGAGGGCGGTTTCTGAGAGGTTATAGATGATTTTATTAATTTTTACAGCGGAATCTATTTCCGAGCGGTCCTAAGATACTTGCCATGCTCATAGTAGTAATCCAGATATGCGCTCCTGGAATGCCGTCCGGGAATCTCTCATGTTTGTTCCGGTCACTCTGGAGAGCCTTGTCCCAGCCAATTTGATGAGCTTGAACTCAAGGGCGGAATACCGTTCGGACAACTTGGAGACTCCTGTATCAGCTCGCTATATTACCAGTAGTCTAGTCCAACGCGCGTACCGGCAACATAGGAATATGTCGAAAACCCAGCCCGGCGGCTACGAGCAATCCAGGATGATAGCCCAGTGGAGAAAGTGGGAACGAGGGAACGAACAGGGCCCCCGGGATGCGACATAGAACTAGATACCCTTACATGAGCCACGTCAGCGGCAATCATGATCCAACCCTAAATATGTCGCCTCGTCAAATCCCCGGACGTACTTCTGTATAGAATATAATTCCTTCTGTGGAAGAACCTGACACATACGACCACAGGGTGTGGAGAACAGGGCTTCCCGTCCGCTCAGCTGTGCTTAAGCCCCACTAATAAACGTGGCTAGAAGTCAAATAAGCCCCAAGGGTATCACTGCTTTATAGGTAACAGGCACTAAATTATAAGTAAGTATAGGTAGAATAAGTAAGAATGTATTAGGCTATATCTAAGGGCATTATGGTTTATTAAGAAAGTCTTTATTAGGTAGATATAAAGGAAGGGGGGAGATCCCACCTGCCCCTTTAACAAGCCTAATATTCTTGGCTTAAGTTTATACACAGACCATTGTTTGCGCGCTACCAGGCTGCACGTTATCTAAATACATTCTCCTTATCTTAGATAAAAAAAAAAAGGGAAGATTCTTTAGAAATAGTCAAAGCTTGGCAAGGGTAAGGCAATCCCTGACCGTCTGCTGATGATGCGGCAATTTTTGGGTAATCGACACGACCCGAGCGGGATTTTATAGAAGTCTCTGATCTCTTGCCACGAGTACCACCCAGGATAGCCGTGCCGAGTAGCGTTCATGGCCGGAATTTCAAGCCTGCTAGCAACTGGCTCAAAAGCTGAAATTTGATCGAGACCATCGTGACCGGACGGTGTCGCAGCTGATACATAAGCTACTTCTCCTAAAACCGTGTGCCGTCGAAGAAAGTGGTTTGACTTCCCAAAATTTGTCCCCCGAGACAAGACACGGAGTTCATTCACCACACCTTAGTCTTCGTAGATTAAAGTGCAAAGCATGATCTCGCTAGCCTAGGTAGCTTCCATTGCCTTATTTGTGTTTAATCCCTAAAAGCTTATGCATACTCAGCTTGTGGAGTGTTGTTTTGTCTCCGAGATACCTCGCTCTGTACTCGGAGATTTTGCCTGTAACGTTCCACCACGATAGATATTTTCCCCTGCAGGTTCAATACCCGTTATTCTAACCAAGACGACACCGCAGAAATCAGTTTAGATTCTGTATTTCTAGCCAATGCTACAGACATCTCAGAGGGTCCAGAGTCCTGACAAAATATCTAGTGCAGCACTCAGATGAAGCAATTTGGTTGTGGCGGTTATCACCGGCAGGGCACCACCACTCTCACCGTCCATGTAGTGAGTGGACCCCCATGAAGCCCTGGGCAAACCCTTAGTCAGCAGCCACGAGATGGAAAAAGCGATAGTTGAGTGCAAATCAAACCTAAGTTCTCCGGCTTTAAAGGTCCCGCCTCCCCTGGAACAAAAAAAAAACGAAAAAAAAAAAAAAAAACCAACAACTCGGAGTTTTACGGGCATCATAAGCAGCCTTTTCCCTACCAACCATTTTCCAATGCCATCTCCCTCGTCATCCTCATTATCGTCGTCTCCGGCAAGGCAGCACCCACCAGTCGAGCCAATTCAATTTGACTATGAACTTTGCGCGAATCTGCATAACAAAATATTCCAGATAGGGTGGGTGGCCGATGCACCTGGCCGGACTTGTGGATCGTGCCCGTCGCAGACATGGTGGGAATATTTCTCGCCTCCAATGGAATTTGCGGATTGCCTTAATAATAGTCTGGTGCAATTCCTAAAACGCGCATATTTCCACCCAGATGCACCGGCATTCTTTTACTTTGTCTCGCGCCTTAACTACCCTAAGTACCTATTAGATCAAGACTGGTTCGAGAATCGGGAAGCTGATCGTTATGTCCTGCTGCATGCGGCGACAGGCTTTAAATCAGGAGATGAAATGGGGCTGATCTTTGATCAGCATACTTGCAAGGCGGCCTTTGTTGAGCACTTCGAGGACATGATGCCTGTTGTGGATAACGGTTACGGCTGGAAGCCATTGGAAGAGATATACAACGCGTATCTGGAGATGATTGACGAAGGCACGGTCGAAGTTTCAAAACCGGATGCTTCTTCAAAGAAGTTGACATGGACAAGGGAGAGTAATTGGGACAAAATCGGGCCCTGGTTATGGCACGAGTTTACCGACATTGATGTTAGAAAAAGTGCCCTGGCCTTCAAACGCTTGACGGATGCGATCG
Organism: Aspergillus sp. ADI1; assembly: GCA_020615375.1. Taxonomy (NCBI): domain Eukaryota; kingdom Fungi; phylum Ascomycota; class Eurotiomycetes; order Eurotiales; family Aspergillaceae; genus Aspergillus; species Aspergillus sp. ADI1. The sequence goes on along the minus strand of JAHXQV010000023.1, from coordinate 566,673 downwards.
AGACACGCCTGCCCCTCCAGCAACCAGCTTCGACAGAAAGTGTCCCCAAACAAGAGACAGATTCACCCCCCTGGAGCGACTCATCCGTGCTTGATGCAGCCCACATCCCGGTAGGGACCTTTGCTAGGGCATTTTGCGAAGAAACGGCCAGATTAGGACGCAATCTATCCTTTCAGTATATTGCCCCAGGGATTCGGATACCAACAGCTGAAGAGTTCATCGCCCAGCCCTTTTACGCGAGACACACGCAAAAGCCTCACTATTCCATGCCGGTTTATCTTTTCTGTACTGAAGACCCGGCAAACCCTTCAAACAGCGCGACCCCTGAAAGTGTGACTTGGCTCTATCATGACGAGGAGGCTATTCCAGCCGGACTCTATACGAAGGGCCATAGCCGTATGAGGCAGTTATTTCAAGACAGCTGCCACCTGATACTACCTTTCAAGTTTGGTTCGAATGGCTGGGCCCGGCTAAGTGATCTTGAAGTATTCGGAATGAAGCCCTGGGACGATCACCCTGAACCTGCAGATGTAAATGCCGATCTCTATCAACCAGGATACAACGGATTCATTCCGCTTCACAGTGTTCGGCTGCATAAAGTGCTAACGAACTGGGCTGAGCGCATTGAATCTGGCGATTGGATTGTGACGGAAAATGGAGTTGCTGGTGGCCTGGAAAAATGGCGAGAGGCCGATACTGAAGATGGTTGGCAGAAGTACTGGATACCATTGGCTTGGTAGGACTGCTGGCTTTAGAGCTGCCGCTCAACCTTTTAGAGGTAGAGGAAATCCGCATATCACTCGTTTAGAATCTCTATTTGACAGAAGGAGGGCGGGTTATGTAAGCGGCGAGGTCGGATCGGCGGCGGCTGCCAGTTGGTCTTCACCCGCGGCGATGTCCTAGTAAGCAATAAGATATTAAGCTATGAGAGCATAGTGGTTTTTAGGATATTACCAAGAGAACTTATAAATAGCTTATAAGTGGGTATGTTTCTAGCTAGAATATTCTTAATAAGCCTTAACTAATACTAATTATATAGGTGGAGCGCAAATCCTTAATTACATGAGTTAGGCTAACTAAACCAGCTCCAGCTTTACTAGGTGGTTAAGTACTTATTCCTTTGCCTTTTAATATTAACTATGGCATGGCCCTGTAAAATTGCACAGAGTTTTCTAGAGAAGATGCATCATACTATACAGCATAAAGACTGCCATCTCTACCAGCTGGTCATGGTTGTCCACAGATGGAAACCACCACGCAGTGCAGATACGCTCTTATAGGAATAACAATGCTGTGATTCCAGGACCTGGTGGGTTGGGAGTGTTACTTAGGCAAGATCCATTGTTGGCGACTACATGAACCAGTGGAGGTTATAGGCTTCCGTCTCATAGGAACTTCATACTTCGGCAATAATATAAATTAGGATAGGACCAAGAAATCAGGTTCCTTGCGGGCCATATCGCATAGATCATGTAAAGAGCCAGGCCGGTCCATGCCATCGGCAGTCGCTTTCGTCTTGAGTCGATGCTGAATCGCGATCTTTTGAGATGATAGTTGAATGTTTTCCACTTGTTAATTTATGACAAAGACCGTCCTGAGTGGCTGTTCCTGTTGTTGTTGGAGGAGGAGGCGGAGGGGGAGGAGGCTCTCCGGCCCCCGAGGTATTGGGCTCGTTCTCCATGCTTGACGAAACCGTCAGCGCGGATGAAGCTGGCGAATTGCGACCATGCGGTAATGGACAAGGGAAAGAGACGGTTGTCCAGATATATCGTCGTCAGTTCTTGGGCCTGGAGCTGAACTCCAAGCCTTATGTTGGACTCTTCAATCGCGTCCATCACATATCAATACTTGGGGTTGCGCATGGTATTGAAGCTAGTATCGAAGTAGACAGAGGTCATGGTATCGAAGGCGAGCCGATTGACTGTATACCAGGGACAAAAAGTGGTCAGCCCAGAAAGGGAATCGAGGCAAGAGGCGGGAGACTTGTAAGCATGAGCCATATAAATTGGGGCTGTCCACTCAGTTCCCTGTTGTAGTTGGCCTCGCAAGAAGTCGACAAAGTCGTCCAACTAGGCAAGGAGCTTGGGCTCAAGAGATGCCAGTCCCTCCTTGGAGGATAAGCATGGATCCAATATCACCACGGTCAAAACAATCATCCCATTATATATTTTGGTTGCCCCGAATAGAGCCAAGATGTTACTGGTCAAAACACGCTACTTTGTCCTTTATAGCTAAAGAAATATCTGAATTTATACCTCCCCTACATGCATAGTCACTGCTGATGTAAGATAATGAGGGAAATCCACCGAATAAGTCGCATTCACCGCACACCGAAAAATTGGTGCCTCAGGCTAATGATTAGTAGCTTATCTCCAACTAGTCAGATGACAGGGTGGACCAAGTCACCGACATTTTAGGTTCTTTTTTTTTTTTTTTCCTTTTCACATTTTGTCTCTCTCTGACTACGAAGACCTAGACCTGACCTGGAGAAAGTTGTGGGCCTTTTACGGTCTGATCTCATTGGGTTTCCAGCGCGCATGGAACTCAATTCGCCGTGACTTTCATGGTTTGAAGAAAAGCACAGATGGCATTTTGGGGTCAGGCTTGTTTGGGCGGCGAACAAGCGGGCGGAACCCCTGCATTATTGGCAGGCACAACATTCACGTCGCGCCCTGTTGACCCAGGCCAGGCGGCTCAGCTGCTCTAGTATTGGCCGGCCTATTCTGGGTTATAAAACCATCTCCCCTCACCATTTGGGCGTCTCGAGTGCCTTAGTTTCACGAATCGATTTCTGTGCCTCATCTGCTGTACCGATTTGCCATTGTATCAAGTCGGGTACTTCTCTATGAGTTCTGGTTCCACTAACAAACCAGCAAAGGCTTCCGGGCTGTCAAGCTGCCCAGCCGACATCGTATACCTGATTCTTAAAGAACTCTCATCTGCCGAATACCTCACACTATGCCTAGTCGCCCAGAACTTTCGCTTGCTCGTCCAGCCACTGCTCTACTCCAAAATCCACTGGCTCTGGGAGGAGGAGTGGCATGGCCCTCCTCCCCAACTGCCTCGCCTGCTACGGACACTTTTCTCTAGACCAGATCTCGCTGCCAACATCAGGATCGTCCATTTGGATGGGAAGAAACGCACTCTTTCTCGTCGGTGGAAGGTCCCGCGATTTCCTATCCCCGAAGCGGAACTATACGGACCAGCTGCATTCATCCGGCGAGCTAGAGTGCCGTATGGCGAGGATTGGATCCAGGGACTGCGGGGTGGGGACTTAGATGCGCTTCTAGCGCTTCTGCTATCGCAGCTGCGCAATCTACGGCGGTTATACTTGGGCTATGATTTTACTCGACGGCCCGTATTGATTGGGAAACTTCTCCTCTCCGCCGTCTCTGATGCCCGACATGACCTGCCTGATTTCCGGCATCTACATGAAGTCTCGTTCCTCCGCCGCGTAGACAGAGATGAAGCGTTCGACAAAAGCTTCAAAAACACGGCCCACGTCTTGCCATTCTTCTACCTCCCCGCTATCGAACGCATGGCAATAATGATCCAAAATCCGGAAGAATGGACCTGGCCCACAGCACATGCGCCTGTCCCATCAAACCTCACCTCGCTGCATCTGTTCGGGATCCGCGAGGGCTGCCTCGGCGAAATACTCGCTGTCCTACCGAACCTCCACGCCCTCCACTGGGAGTGGTACTACGACAACGGTGTGCGGGATAAATTCACCACGCAGACCCTTGATCTCGACAGGATTGCAGCGGATCTATCGCGCGTGCGTGGCCCCTTGACGAACTTGAAAATCACAGCCGGCATTGAATGCGCGATCCCGACAGGAGATCAATTCAACCCCGGTCTGAAAGCGTCGGGGTCCCTTCGCGAGATGCACACCATAGACACAGTCAAGACACTTCACATCCCGTGGGAATTCCTCGTGGGCTTCGCGCAGGATACGACGAGAAGGATCCAGGATGTTCTACCGTGGAGTGTCGAAATTGTCACTCTTACCGACGACCTCGCGCTGCAGAATGATGATAATATGGAACCGCAATGGCCGATGTGGGAGTGGGAGGACTGGGCGATGCTAGCTGTGTTGAGGTCTTGGATTGACGAGTGGGAGATTTGCACCCCGCACCTGCGCGGTGTCACGTTGCAGCTCACATGGATTGATACGGATATGAACCAATGGCTCCCCGATAAGGTAGACGAATTCACCAAAATGGGGGACCGCGCGGGTCTTACGTTCAGGTTCATTGCGCTGGAGTGAAATAGGGCCCCCACACTGATCTCGAACATGCTATAAACCCAAAGTGGAATTGTCTGCCGGGTGCAGCAAGGATAGAGTCCTTGTGTCCAAACAAATTATTTCCATATCAATGTCACTAATATCGCTGCTCTCGGCTTGCTTCGCTCGCGCACAACCCACCACAAGTCCACTTCATGCTACCTACTTCCCAATGCGCAATACATATTCACAATTGCAGGTTTAGACCTTAGACCTCTTTGCCGATGCCTCCTGTGCATAATGGTATCTGGTCAATCTCAGGTGCTTGCCCTGTAACCTTACTCAAGTCGTAAGCCTCGGGCTTGATATTCGTGTCCAAGTACTTGTCAAGCTGCTATTTGATGAGCCTTTTCACATGAACCAAACCAAGCACCTTCATGTATTCTTGGTGTTTCTGCTTGGGCAGGGCCTTCGTGAGGCCATACGTGGGCGTCTCCGTGCCAACCCATTGGATATTAACGTGCATCGCTTGAACCTCTTGACGAAGCAATTCGCCGTGTGTATCAACATTCGAAGCTTTGTATAGATTAGGGGGATCCTCTTTCGTAAGCAGGTTCATCGTCTGCTGATTGTCACATATAATCGGTATCTGATGATCTGGTATGGATTCAATAACTTCAAACAAACGTTTCCACTAGAAGGGCGACTTCGCGGCCTCGGATATAGACAATACTTCTGCTTCGGTCGCAGAGGTTGCCACGTACGTTGTTTGCATACTCGCTAGTCAATTGGTTCTCCGTACAGCTTGCAGAGATAGCCTTCGGTTCTCTTTCGACCCTTATGGCCCGCAAACGAAGCATCACCAGTACCCTCTGGTTGTAGCGCAAAGTGACGCAGAATGAGTATCGGCTACCTGAATAGTGAATCCCAATGACTTGCGCGGGCGAGCAAAGGCGGGAATTTCCAAACGTAAACACAAACACCGAATCCTGTAGGTACTAGGATTGTTACACACACCGCCAACTGTCTGGATCCTTCGTGCTACCCAACCCCTTGTACACGTTGCGATAGGGCCATCGACAATGCCGGCGCTTGAAGTCGACCCCCGCGGCCTTGCTCCCGTTAATATATGCAGTTCCTAGGATGGTATCGGGCGCAATCCCCTCCTCCACCCATCTCACCATGGCCATTAACACATTCTCATCAGGCTCCAGGCCCGCCGCATTGCTCGCACTATTCCCGATCAATGCCGCCCCGGGGCCCCCGCCGCAATGGGCCATGCCCGATATACGGAAATACCTGTAGAAATCATCCATTTCAGCTGGGGCTAACCGCATCGTCTGCGAAACATGTTCATAGAATCGGGGCGAGTTGTCGCTGGAGATGATTCCATCCGCCAATCCGTGGTAATGGAGCAGTTTCCCGCCTCGCTTGCGGAAGGCCGAGAGATCCCCTTCCCACGTTTCGATGTTGAAAAGGTTCCTCTGCGACGCAAGGGCGTAGTCCTCGGGTTGAAGGCTAAATGGGTCCCAGCTCGGGTCCTGGAAGATGGCATAGCGGAACCAGTCCGCTGCGCCAAACGGCTCGCCTGTAAAATAGGTTTGCGGAGCTCCGGTCAACTCTGCTCCAGGCTGCAGCCGGGGATAGACCACACTGCCGTCGATGCCGAGCAAGGGCGAGTAGATTTTCCGAAGGGTCTGGAGCTGGGGCTCTCTGAGGCAACCGTTGGTTTGTCCAGCCTCACACAGCAGCCGGTTAGGGTTGTAGTTGCATAGATCAGGCGCCTCGAGAATCCCGTCGATCAGGCCGTCTAGTGCGTCGCACTGTTCGAGAACGTCTTGATGAATTATGGGCCACATATCCAGGGGGATGAACGTATCTGCACTGACAGGGCCTGTCAGCGGCAGGAAGTGGCAGCTCCAGGAGGTAAGATTGTTAAAGGCGAATGCAGGGGCACCAGCAACGACTCCATCAAAGTCTTCCGGAAAGGCCTGAACCTCCTTGAACCCCTGCCTGCCGCCGGTCGAGCAGCCTAGATAATAGCTTTTTTTGTGTGGTCTGCCGTAAAATGTCTTTGTGATCTCTTTGCCCAGCATGACACCCGTGTGCAGGGCCCGGTAAGCAAAGTCCTCAATCACGTCGGAATTATTGAGGAATGCCTGCCCCGTCATCCCGTCGTGACCGTTATTGGTTCCGACGGCGGCGAAGCCCAGCGCAGCCGCATACTCAATGTCCTCGTATTGAATGCAGCCTCCGAGTCCGCCATTTCCAGTGCTCAGGAATCTTCCCGCCCAGCGCTCGGGTAGCCACGCTTCCATCTTGATTGACGACCTGCGGGAAGTGGCAACCTGTAATACCATTCGGCAAAGGTTGACTGAGACATGCTGAGACGGACGCCCACACGTAGGATCGGCGTTTGGGAACTGGACTGTAGAGTTGGCGATTACGGCTTCAGCTGTAATTGTATATGCTTCGGGAATGATCAACTTTCTGGAAAGAGATAGGCAGCGTCGTTGGAAAACCCCGTCATTATCAGGCCTGCTAGCAGCGACGAATAGGACCAGAACGCACCATATGGAGGGATATAATAAGAATATAGAGGGCATCTTGTCATGAAGAGCATAAGAAGAGGGAGGCTACTTGAAAGCCAGGGATTAGGACGAGACTGCGGGTTCTATACCTGGCTTACCCTTGTCAGATCTCGGTCCTTGCTTCTCCGAAGACTGCGCTCTTGATATTTACTCGGCAGTTGACACCGGAGCTTTTACTTGTAGATACCTCGGCCAATTTCAATACCTAACTTGGGCAGGACGCCAAGGTGCGGGCAACAATAGAGCAGTGCAGCCAGGCGTTGGGGGGTGCTAATGGGGGGTGATTAAGGTGGAGGCCCCTGCTCGACAGGGACTAAGGAGTATGGCGTTGTATAAATCAAGAGGAGCATGTTTCACATTGCGGCTGGGCCGCAGGAACAGTCTGTGCTCAACGTTCAGAGGAGATTAATCTGGTCTCCTTCCGAGGTTTTGCCGCCCAGGATCGGCTGACTCCAGACTCTGCAACTGCCGGATTGCTGCCCGTAAAGACGGCTTTAGCTTGTCTGGGTTTAGTTTGTTCGGACTGACTCCAGCCATGATGTTTATTGTGGAGTTGGCCACTCACAACAAGGGAGACTCTGCCCTCCCCGCACCTTAGTTCGCCTTCATTATGTACTGAAAGGCGGGGATTTGCAGGGTTTCCGCGTCTACCTTGGAGCGACTTTGTCGTTCCCATCCCTATCTGAACCAGTACAACTGAGGGGTGGAAGATATGAATGGTCTTCCACGGCTGGCTTGGTGATATCGTATCCCGTACATCCGCATCGTAACCACGTAGCTCGGGCGAAATGAGTCCGAATGGTGGCTTCACGCCCGGATGGAGTGGCATAAAAGCATCCCTTCGAGCTGGTCTCAAAGGTCAGTATCACATAGCAGGCGCAAATCAAGATGTGGTCGCCGCGTATGCCAGCCACGTTTGGCGGCGTAGCCCTGCTCCTATTCCAATCTTCAACTGCACTCTTGAATGTCATAAACCTCTGCATTGACGGCCGCTTCGACTCACCCCTAGATGTTGGCAACCGACGCCCGACACTTGGCTGGCAAATTGCTGAGCCACATGACTGCACCAAGATTGTGTGCTTTGCCCTGCTTAGATTATTACCACATAATAATTCCTATATATAGTTGGTTACACGTAGGCGGAACCTTGTAGAGTTTCTCCATGCTTCTTATCTTGTTTAATATGATTCCATTTTCAACGAAACGTTCCTTACAGTTACAAGCCTGGCCACTGGCAAGATAATTATCGCTCTATGATATTGAAAATAGACGTTTACTGCCGGAGCAAACCAAGAGCCCACCGCCAATGTCTGATAATATCACCATTAAGCTTGCAACCTATCGGGAGAAATTGATCGCTGATCAATTTTCGAATTACTCAACGCCAGGATCAAATCACATATCCCAGAAACGAGCGGTAAAACGTTCTTCTTCTGCGAGGCTTTCGCGAGCAAGACCTCGCGAATGCGCAGTAAAACGGCGCCACCGGCGTGCAGGGGACAATTCCCCCTGTGAGAAGGGGATAATGAGGATGAGGATACGACCTGGACGCCCTGCAAAACCGGGACCCCACAGCCGGAGCGAATCCATTTCTGCGCAGCGAGGGAATCAGCTGCATCGAGGACAACCTCACTCACAGGAGTCGACATTGATATGTCCTGGCTTTTGGGAGCCATGATTCCGTACAGATAGAGGCATAGGCTTGCCTGGTACGCGGCAACAGCGAGGAATTCCGTGAAGGATTCCCCGGCGAGCTCGCGCAGATGGCGGACGACCTGGCCCGCGTGCCAGACTGCCCTGCGCGCCTGAGTGCTGTGGCACCGTTCCTGGAGGAGTGGGTAGGTGGCTTTGGCTTCATCGGGGCCCTCGCGGCCGGCGACGACTTCGATCTGCTCAAAGGGGGTAAAGAGGTGCATGAGGAGTAACTCGGCCGTCAGCATGCTGCTTTGCGCTGGAGATGGCGACAAGCGGGTGGTGGTGTCATTGTACCCGTGGTGAATAGTTTCTAGGATGTGGACGAGGCGATTATGCGAGGTTTCGGCGGAGGCAAGGGACAAGCGCAGCGTATCCAGCTCGTCTGAGATGATGGTGCTGTGAGACTGCCAGTGGTCTTTTATCATGGCTGTTATAGCATGGAGCACGATCAGGCGCGCTAAATTGGCATCGTAGAGCTGAGGGATCGCGGACAGCCGGCGTGGATTGGCCAGATAGTCTCGCAGACAAGGTTGTGAGGGTCGCTCCTGGTCTGCTTCGAGGCGGAGGTATGTTTCCTTCCACTGATCTGCAGTTTGTGCCATCCAGAGTGCTCGATTATAGGGAAAGGACGCCGAGAGCTCCCCATATAAAAGGGGGGTACGAGTGCCCGTTGCCAGGGACTCTTGCGAGCAGTGAATATGCATGTGAAAGACCATTCTAGTCGAGAATGGCAAATGTCAGCCCGAATGAGCAGTGGTATGGGAGAGCTGTGACTAGTACCGCTTCCACGATTCCTCCTCTACCCAGTGCCGCCACTTTTTGTCAAGTCTATCGCCACTGTCTTCAGCACTCGGACTAACATTGGTATGCGTCGAAGCACGATAATGACAGCCACTACGTAGCATCTTTTCCTCACGTTAGGGAGGTCTGTTACGACCCAAAACAAGGCAGTAGTTCAGACACGTACGGTCAAAGCTGATCCCACAATGGCTGCAGCGATTTCCATCCTCCTTTTACTCCCGCTCCAGAACCCTGTATGAATGAATAAGGCGAGTGCCTGGATCTGCTGTATTTGACGTGTTCGCGCAATCCTCTTCTCAAACTAGCGAAATTAGTGAATATTGTGTTCCCTTTGCATTGGATAGCGAGTGTGGCCTTACGACGTGGAACAAATACGGATGAAGCACTGCGTGTAGAGCACTCCCAAATACGCGAATCGCGGTACTCGAAGACCTCATTGCAGCTGATGATATACAGGCAGCCAGAAGCTCCGGGGGCATTTTGGTGGATACCAGGGTCGGTATATGGATCCACGTGTCTTCGTCAAGCGCATGGCTCGTATAGAATCGATTCAAGAGGCCGTCGAGAATACTGGCAGGGGGAAAGGCTGATACAATGCGGGCGATATTCGCGGGCTCGCAGGTGCTGAGGATCATGGTAAGCAGGCTGTCGCGAGCTTGGGACGCGGTTTGGTCATCCAGGATTCGCAGGGGCGGATAGGCCAGATGGTCTTGATTCCAACTCGAGCCATGGGAGAGGGATAGGTTCTTCTCTTCGGCTGCGCGGTGGTCCTCCAGATCCGGGTCCCATCGACCAACGGTTTTTTCAAAGGCTTGGAGAACTTCCGGGGATTGGCTCTGTGCAGGCGGGGAGTGGCCGGTGCTCGGAGCCGGCTGGGTAGTGGGCAAGGGATCAAAGAAACATGCAGACAAATCTGCGTCTGCGATGGGAAACAAGGGGATCATATCATTTGTCTCGAGCGAGTCATCCGGCGTCCCCTGGCTTGAGCCCTGCATCATCAGGTCTGCGAGGTAGTTCATCCCATCCAGGTTACCGAGAGAAAAATCGGTATCCTGCGGAGAGAAGTCGCGTACTAGCAATATCAATAATCTCCCGCGGAGCATAAAACAAGGGCGAAGACGTACCTTCCTGGTCACCATGACTGGCGTCTTGCGCCAACCAGTCTAGAGTTGCACTGTACGGAGGTTGCTGCGGTTCAGCGCGATCCTGGTTTGTGGACTTGTGCGATCGCCAGTAAGTACCCGTGGTGTTGGCAGTCTCGTCAGCCTCCAACCATGGTCGTGTACAAGGGATGTGTCGCCGATGACACCGCTGGCAAATCTCGTTGTTGTCGCATCGAGCTTTTGCGGCTGCGCATGCATCGCACGCTTGAGAAGCACGCGGTCCTCGCCGTTTGGCCCGAGATTTTCGCTCGCGTCCTAGGCTGTGGCGCATTGCGTTGAATGCTGCACTTGATAGTTGAATGTAGGAAACGTGGAGTCGAGTCGAGGTTGTGGAGAGAGAAGGGAATAACAAACCCGGGGAAAGGTGGGCTCGCGGTCCAGGTGGCCTGGGCTTCTCCGCTTTTTATTTTCTACCCCGAGAACAGGACGAGGCAGGCCTACGCGGCCGTCAGACTAATGTTGATTGGCTAGGGACATGATTCATGTGGAGTGGCGTTGAAAGTTGACCATTCATCTTAGCTCTAAATCCGAAGCTCAGCTGCAATTCCGGTTGGGACAGACGACTCCGGCGCAACTAGCGGCAGTTTTCGGACGGTGATCCGAGCATCTATCCATGAGGTTGAGACTTGTGCAGTATTGCGTAAGCAGCAGCTAAACTACTGAACAAACATTCTGGGGTATATACGTCAGTTCCCACTCAAATAACCCAGTCCGACACCCCAATGACCAGCTGCGTCGTTTCTGCATGGTCGCCGAATATCGCACTATTATACTTGTCGAAAAACGAACAAGCACTGTCAGTAGTTTCAAAACCAAACGTTTCCAAGCCCTTGTATTGGAGCCACGACCCGCCCGAAAACTGCGTCCCGTGGAAGAAATTGGCCGTCTTGGGCGTCACGTCGCGCCACACTATGTAGCTGTAGATGCCCGGCTCGGACTCCCAGATGCTTCGGAGCTTCGCAGACCGCTCGTTAAACCAGGCTGGCGAGAACTCATCGCGCGAATCCCGCCTCTTATGATATAGCAGGCACTGGACGGGGTCCCGGGACGATCTCTTCAGATGCTTCTGTACCTGAGCCATTATACAGCCTTCCTGGTCCAGTTTGCAGAAAATATGCTTGCCCGCGTGTTCCTGGTAGTCCGGGTCCTGGAATCCAGCATTTATTATGAACAGACTGGGCCATGTAAGGCACGTCACGTAGTCCCAAGGGGGGCATTGTGATGCTGCAACCGTGTCCTGAGTATTCTGAAGTTGATTGTAGCTGCGAATGACCGGGGCCTTTTCCGCAACCATGCGAGTCATACCCGCATGAACGCCTTTGTATTGGTGCCGGAACTCTTCTTCGGTCCATTCCGGAATCCGAGTTACAGAGATAAACCAGGTCACCTCGCCGCAAGTGTCGAAGAGCTTGTCTGATGTGCTTGTTAGGGAGAAGTCCGGCAGCCCGATTCTACTTTTGGTGATAACATCGTGGGGGTCTTTTAGCCTAGCAAGAATCTCCTCTCTCTCCTTTACATGTTCTGGTTCTTGCGAGCAAAGTCTCATCAAGTTCGCCGTACTCGTTGGGTTTGTCCGCTCGAGGAAAATCCGGCGCCGCGTATCGGCATAAGTCGTGAGCACATTCGGACTGACACCTTGGTTGAGGACTTCACGCAACGCCTCGGCCAAATGCGCGGCATCAAGAAGACCGGTAGTGAGGCCCAAGCCTCCAACAGGACTATTCAGCTACATGTCTGGGTGAGTAATGGCTCGACGTCTCTTCCAGGGGTGGGGGTCGACTCACATGGGCAGCGTCGCCTGCTAACAGAACATCGCCATACCGGAAGTCACTCGCACAGCGCTGATGGACGGTATACGGCGCCATTTCCTCGTACCGAATCTCGTCTTTGTTGCCAGGGAGAATGCGCGCCAACCGATTCTTCACCAGCTGGATAGTCTCTGGACCCAAGGAGGAGATGGATTCGGGCTCTGACTTTGTGACGCCGGTTGCGAACCGCCAGCTTGTTCCCTTTCCACGTTTGACAACAATGCCCCAATCGACTGGGTCCACGATGAAGCTGGCCGCCTTCCATCCACCCGCTGCACGCAAGTCGTACTGAAAGTTGACGGCAACGAACTGTAGCGACTCGAACGTGTATCCTTCCAGACGGATCCCGAGACTCTTTCTCACTGAACTGCGCCCACCGTCGGCGCCCACCAGATAGCGGCACATGCGTTCGGTTTCGAGGCCGCTCTTCTGATTCTCCGTCCAATATGCGACCGCGCCATCGCGCTGTTCCAGCCGCTGGAATTTCTCCTCAAACAAGATCTTCACCTTTCCTGTTTCCAGAGCTTTTCTGAGAAGGATCTCGCCAAGTTCAGGTTGGGAAAGGCAGACGGCAAACGTTGGGTCGTTGGGAGGAGGATCAATGCCGGCCAACAGGTTCCCATCGGCATCTCTCCAGTCGCATCCGTCCGCATTCTTTTCTCCCGCAGCAATCACATCCTCAACAATACCCGCTTTGGCAAACTCTTCGAGAACTGGCGGGAAGTATCTTGTTTCAGGGTTAGGCACGTCTTTGCAGGAAGAAAGAAAAAAGTAAAGAAGCTCAGGGTCTTACGCCACTGCTCGAGGAGACTGGTTGATGCCGGCTGCTGCCTCAATCACCGTGACGTCCACGCCGCCCTGCGCCAGCAGAAGTGCAGTGAACAGGCCCACCGGACCGGCGCCAATGATTGCGATTGATTTCTGAGTGTCCGTCTAAGATGGAATCATTAGCATGTACCGTCCGTGTGTCACCAGAAATTGTTGCAGAATATACCATAATGTTTCGTCGAACTGAGGAGAGGCCAGGAAAGTCTCGCTCTGTGGCTCTGAAATAACAGTATTCGGATGAGATAAAGGGTATGAATTGTATTCCCTGGGGATGCTGGAGACTGACTGCCGGAATCCCGTTGAAGACGCGAGACTGTGTGGGGCCATTTCCCCGGGGGGTTGCGGCATCCCGCCTCGGGCCCTCATTCAGCTTCCGTCGCTTGTCGTCGGGATAAAGGACGGCAGCTGTAAGAAATGGATTCTGGAAGCACTTTCACACTAACATCTTCGACTCCCTGATAGAACCTTGGGCTAGTAGGAGGTACCATGGTGCTGGCGAGGGATGCCATCTTGGCTGGCACATTGCTTGATCCGGATTTTGTGACGGTTTGTACCCTCTAAGAACCAAAACAGAAGGAAATTGCGATTGTTCGGCCACACTCATGTGACTCCTCTCCAGATTCTTGCGCAAGGAAGTTCACCTCCTTTCCCATCGGATATTGACATCCCCGCCCTACGTGTGTTGACGAATGAGGCGAAGTCGAAAGCGCGTTCCGCCCAAGGCCCTCATCCAGATATCATAGAACGGGACATCACGATCCCTACGCGCGATGGAGGCTCAATCCTCGCCCATGTCTATTATCCCGCACATCCGGCTGCTGGACGCAGTACAACGCTGCCGGTGTTTGTCTTTTTCCATGGCGGCGGTTTCTGCATCGGCAGTCGCCACGATGATTTCGAGTCGAACCGCGCCATAGCCCTGAGAAACAAGGTCGTTGTTATCAGCCCTGAATATCGCCTGGCTCCAGAGCATCCTTTTCCGACCGCCGTGTATGATGGCCTTGACACCTTGCAGTGGGTATGTATCGCGCGCAACCACACTTGGGCGATTGTCCTCTGCACTTCCACACGGAGAAGAGCGTACTGACATCGATACCCTGGCATCTAGGTAGCAGCCAATGTGCGTCTAATCCATCCGCCTGCGTCGATACCTGCCGGCCTAATAATAGGTGGTACCTCCTCAGGTGGTAATATCGCAAACGCCGTCCTTTACCTCAACCGCGATCAAGAGAATGTTGTGCCGGTAACGGGCCAATTTCTGAGCGTTGCCCCTCTGCTCCCATCGCCAGTGGTACCGGAAAAGCACCGCAAGGCTTATAGGAGCGCCGAGGAGAACCGGGCTTATGCCATACCCCCGCCAGAGATGGTCCACTCGTTTCTGTGTAAGATCCTGCATATTTTCTTCCCCTGCTTGCACCAGAAATTTTCCACCGATCCCTCAGACTTCCCAATCTATGCTCATGATCGGAATCCCTACATGCATGTTCCACATGCCAGCCGAGAGAGCTACTAACGGAAACCATGCTGAAAAGCCGCGTACAAACCCGATATCCATTCGCCCCTGATGGTACCCTTTAACCATCCCAGAGGCCATGCGGACATTCCACCGACGTACTTCCAAGTCTGTGGCCTGGACACTCTGCGCGATGAGACCTTGATTTACGAGCAAGTCCTACGCGAGGAGAACTCGATTCCGACACGTCTTGATTATTATCCTGGTCTGCCGCATCATTTTTAGGAATTTTTCCCCCAGCTGACGAAACATGTAAAGAAGAGGACAGACGACACAGTGGAAGGGGTTAAGTGGTTGTTGGAAGCAGGGTGGGAAAGGAGGTCTCGCTAGGTCTGCCATCCATTTCATCAATTCGATATGAGTCTGTTGTCTTTCGCTTTAGTCGTTGAATGTTGCGAGTCCCTTGGAAGAAGTTTTTGTATTGTCTTACATTCAGGACTACGCCTCCCCTGTGGGTGAATAGAAATCAACCGTCGAGAGGCCTGCCAATTTTTACGCTCATAATCAGCTCTAGAGCCACCTCGAGACATCGAACAGACGAAAGTATGTCGCTTTCGTAGATGGGGAGGGGTGGGGGGGGGGGGGGGGGGGGGGGGGGAAGAAAGTAGAAAAAAAAAAAGAAAGCAAAAAGGATTGACCAACGTGTTGCCTACATGGAGTTTCAGTCTAGAGAAAGTTATTTCGAGGCCTAGAGTTTCTATGGCCACCCCGCTTGAGAGGCTGCTGTTGGAATCTGGATGCGGGGATGTGAACAACGTTAGGGAATCAAGTGTCAGGGGACTATATTCCTAAAAACTGACTTTGGATGCGACGTTGTCACGGTTGTTGGTAGTAGTGGAGTGCGTGACAAGCGGGGGGGAAAAAAAAAACAAGCATGCTATAGACAGAGCTACCTAAATCTGGCTTTTTGTTTGAAGTCTTATAAAATCAAACTTGCCCGTGATTGTAAGTAGGTGGCGTAGACCTGGAACAACATATCATAGTGGTCGACTTGGCAGACTCTCATTTCTGTCCCCGCTGGGATACAAATATTAAACGGTGCAGCCACCGCCTTGGTTATGGCGATTCCTGTCTTGATGGTTTTTTAATTGAAGTTAGGCAACATACCCCTTCACCGCGGGAGGAACTAGGAGTAGAAGAAACGATAAAATCTCTTTAATGGGTTTATGTCATACAAGCCCAGCCGTCATGGCTACTCGAATGTTTACATTTCCGAGGGGAAATTGGACTGGAGAGAGAAAGGACTGAGAGTTGCGACCAACGAACGCGCTGGGGTGGTGAAGACAGGATTGGTGTGCGCACAGGATGGCAGGAAGAATCTCATCGGTGCAATAGGAATTGAAAGCACCAAGCGCCCACTCTCTTCACCCGTTATAATGATTCAATATAGCCAGGGCGAGGTCATATTTGGGCCGAAGAGATAGACGTTGAGCTGCAAGGCCGTGAGCTCGTCGTTGTAGTACTGAATGACCTGGAGATTGTCGCCCATGGCAGGTCTGGGGGACACCATGGACACGCCACCTTGTGCCTTCATCTCTTCAATCCACACGACCTGCGCTTCCTGTTGCGCCGGGAGGTCATCTGGGATAAAAGTCGATATGTTGCCAATGTATGGATAAACCATGCCGGGAACCATGCCGCTGCAGACGACGAAGCCCAACTCTTCATCGACAACGAGGTTGTTTCGTGCGTACAGATCAGTTGGTCTGTCGGTACGCCAGCTGCAGGCCAAGGGATCGCTCGAAGCATTTCCGTATGTTCCCGTGTCGACAACAATCCAGCCCACCTCGGTGAACTGACAGTTGTTGCTAACGGTGACCGGGAAGTCAACCGAGGCGTCAAACATGCCCTCCCCAAGAATTTCCAATGTTTCCCGGCTGGCTCGTGTTCGGTTAGGCGGCGGGGACATTAATTCCCTGTTATTCGCGTCGTGTTGGTCAGCCGAGAAGCCGAAACCGTCATCGCCGCGGGAGCGACTAATGAACAGCTCCACCTCTGTGATCTCGCGGTCGACCACCTTGATCCGGCTACGCAGGATAGACTTTGTCTTGCTGTTGCCCTCACTGGCCACTGAAGAGAAGTACACTGACCCTTGCTGGGTGTCGATGGCGAGCAGACTGGGCGGGTTGACCTTGGTGATGGTGCGCCAGGCGGTCATCATGGCGAGCGACGATGTATGCGAGTTCTCAGTTGCCTTGTAGATTGTGGCGAGCGGCAGAACATGGGGGTTGTGGTTTTCGATCGAGTCCAAGACTTGGTCGACGATGCTAGATAGATACTCGCGGGTGTTGCCCCGGTGGTTGGGCGCTCTGCCGGCCAATGCGGCGGGAACGGTCACGGTCAGCCCCAGGGCCAACCAAAGGCGGAGTAGGTTTGAGAAGTGCATTGTAGATCGGGGCGGAAACTGGGGAAATCTTGCTTCGCTCTGACCTGTGGGCACAAATCGAGGTGCTAACAGACACATTTTAAGGAAGGCTCAACGCATATATGTAGATCTGGTAGCCTGCTCCGTCCACGTCTTGCAGCTCGGACTGAGGTCACCGAAGGCTTCTACTATCGGCCCCACTCAGTAGCAACTGATTGATTACGGAGTACTCCGTATAATTGGAGAGTTTACGGGGCCTAAGGCGGCATTCCCCCAGGAACGACCAAATCCCTGGTGTGGGAGAATGTGGGGGCACGGATGCAGTGGGTTCCGCTCCGGGATCCCGGGCATAGTGACACATACACACAAGCCTTCACAGCGAACGAGGAAAAGATCAGCAAGGAAGACAAAGAGTTATTATTTAGATCAAGTGGACATCAATGACTGCTCGGCTCCAAAAACCCCGCCCCCGCCCCCAGCTTCCCCCGCGACAGGCCGGGAGAATGCTAGGAGCTTGGCAAGGAGAGCGTCCACGTCCCCGCTCCCGGGAAAGAGCTGCGAAGAAGTGGCCAGCCGGGTAGTGGAGGAAGAAGTAAACACAGTGGAGGAGCGTACACATCCCCGTTCTCCGTGAAGCGTCCTGAATTGCCACGCCAAGAATCCGCCTCCTTCTCCGGCTACGCATCAGGCATCATCATACCCCGGATGACAACTAAACCCTGGCTGGCAGTGGCTTACGCAACCGAGACAAATCACCCACGACTATATCCCTGCACTACCCCGCATCGGCGTTTGCAGTTACAAAGACCCCCCTTATTCACACCCGTGAGAAGATGAGTCCGCGGCTTCGGTGCAGTTGTGAGTGACTGAGATACCGCTTGTTATCTGCAGCCGTACTGGTCTGCTGTGCAGATCATGAAGAGTAGATAGCGGACTTGTCTGGCTCGTTTCTCAAAAGCGGCTGCAAATTATGATGGGGGAGCCGGGAGACACCCCGTAGTGAAGGATCTCGCGTTGCAACCCTTTACAACTAGTAGCCATGGCAATGAACCACCAGCAGAATGAATGTATGACACGAATTCCAAGAGTATAGCGCGATTCGTATTGATGGTTAAGTACAAACGGGACTTTCGAGGAGCCTGCTCCAGGCTAACCTTGTTCTGATCGAGACCGTTCCCTGTACAGAAAGCCCTCTCCTCATGTAATACCGGCTCCGCAGCGATCCTTCCCGCGTTTCACTCGCCAACCTCCCGATCTGCACCCCAGTGGACTCCCTTCAGGACCCGCAGTCCAAGACTCCAGACACGAATCTCCTTCCCCCAAATATACAATGGTATCCACAGAACCAAAATAGCGGCACAGATTCCCGCCAAGGCCCCGAAAGCGTTGATGTAACCGGCCGACTCTATCCACGGGTTGGTATAGAACGAAAGCACAAATCCAAAGGCGGCTAGAGGTGCTGTTAGTAGGAGGCGAGGATATCGGCAAAATGCGAAGAGTGGTCCATACCTTTGAAACTCAGCTCCGAAACCACGACCTCTCCAGCAATAGGCCGGTGGGCATCCACTGCGTAAACAATGGCAATATTGCTGACTTGTGTGATAACAAAGCCGACTGCAGGCGTCAGCGTCTAGACTATGGAAACATCGCCGTTTCGAAAACTCACAAAGACCCAGGCCCACAATGGGGACAATCCAGTGCATTGCCTTTGCTATCCCGGCCCCGTACAGTAGTAACCCTAACGGGCCGAGGATCAGGGAGATGGTAACGGTCGGCAAGCGCATCTCGGGTTCCCGAATGCCACCGCTTCGAATGGTGAACAGATCTGCCACCTTGTCCGAGAGCCAGCCACCGCCATAGATGGCAACCAGGGCACCCACCAGAACACCCGAGTAAGTCATGCCACACTGCCATGTTGAAAAGCCGTAGGTGGTTGAGAATGCCGTTGCATAATTCGAGCTAATAGCGACGAATGTGCCGATAACAACGGACATCGACAGAGTACCCCAAAGAACAGACGGGAGAAAGAGCAGGGGAATTGGGCGCCAGAACATTGCTAGAAGGGACTCGTTTGTCAACGGCGGATTGAGCAGTCTCATCTGCTCGCGGTATGTTTTTTTCACAGGGATCCTTGATTCTAGGTGCACCGCCTGGACTTTGTCGGTACCGTCATCATTTGCACCAAGGTCGTTTTGATCATCAACGCTCTGGGCCCTGTTATATGCTGTCTCTGGCATCGTGAAGGTGATCAAGGTTACTAATCCCCAGATTAGGCCCGTCGCCATATAGTATATGACACGCCAGCTGTTGTTGATGGTGATCAACCCAGAGAGCACAATGCCCCCACCAACACCACAGGATAGGGCGGCGGAGTAGTAACTAGTAGAGATTAGCGCCACACTGGGGGAGAAGCTGACGAAAAGCCGTACCTCATGATCAGTCCACGTTCATGAAGGAAAAAGGTGTCCGCAATGGTAAGCGGTGCGAGGCATTCCGCCGATCCCCCGGCAAATCCGAGGACGAGGCGAGCAGCCAACGCACTGGGGTAGCTTTGAGCAAGACCAGCCCAGAGCGAGCACCCTCCATATACGATGAATGAGAGTATATAAACCGGTCGCCGGCCATATTTAATAATGAGCGGCATGTAGACCAGGTTCGACATTCCCTGCACAAATGCGCAGCCAGTGAAACAATACGACATCTTGGATAGTGCGGACGAAAACTCTGGATCAGTGGGCATGATGCCGAAAAGATCTTGGATCATTGTTGTCATTGCGACGCTTGGTCCAGCAGCCAGAAGCTGGGCAAGGAAGATTGAAGCGCAGGATATCACGGCCAGGTAGATTCGATAGCCCCTTGACCTGTCGGAAATCAGTCATTAAATCTAATGCTCAGCAGTTACTCGGCAGTCATACCAGTTAAGAGGATCATTGGGGTCGTTTGACGGAGTGGGTATTAGGATGATGTCGTTGGTCACCGGGTGTCGGAGTTGAATGCTGCCCAGGGTATTCACATGTTCTGGTTTGAAGTCTTCGGGGTCCGCTCCGGCAGGAGGATTGGTCGCAACCGGATTCTGCTCGACTCTGATTTCGTCCATGGCAGCCATTGTAATTCTGGAGGTGGGTGTCTGGACGTTTCTGAAACTCCCAAACCCAGTGACTTATGTGATAAAATATCGGGTCCGAATGTCCGAGGAATCCTTCCTTGAGGAGGAGAGGAGCAGGAATAAGAAGCGCCACCCGGAAATAGAAGGCTGCGGGTCCCCCACATTCCCCCGAGATGTCTTGACCGGATTGCCGGAGGATCAGCCCCGTGTCAAATTTCAAATCGTGCCCTCGGGCAATAGAGTGCATTTCTATCCCAGCCGTCGCCACGCCACTCTCGTTCGGCTCAGCTCTGCAATTTGACAATCATCCCGCTGCTCTACCATGTCAATCTCTCGGCGAGAATTCCTTCGATACATCGAAGCGTTTAACGCGAAAGATTACGCCGCGCAGCATTCCTTCTACCACTCCGATGTGCGACTCGTAATCCCGGATCCCAAAGTCGGAACACTTTACGGGCCAGCAGGAATTATGAACCATTACTCGGTCGTCCACGACCTGGCAGAGGAGACGGTTGTCCCAATGATCGTTCTAATTGACGGCGACCTCGTCTTCTTCATTATGGAAACCTACTTTCGCTACACCAAACCCACCGACCACGCAGTTCACGGGCACAAGGTTCGAGTAGAAGATGTAATCAGGGTGAAGGTGTGGGCTACATATGAGATGGAAGATGGGAAGATGCTCCAGATTACATGCAATGGTCTGACCGATGAGCTTCTTGGACAGATTGACGTCGACAAGGCAATTGAGGATAGTTGGAACCGTGCAGATGAAAAAGTCAAAGCGGAGTGGAAGCCAAAATTCTTGAGGTAAATAGTTCTGGGACCGTCCATGTTGGTAACCAAGGCATAACGCCGAGTTAGGCAGAATTCAGGCTTGGCTTAGATTTGAGGTATTTGCTGAGTTAGCTCACTGGCCATCGTCAGCTCGAGCCAGCACAGCCCCCAAGCCACAACTTCATCTCGAGACGTTGGTGACCTTGATAGTTACCATTCACACATAGTAATAACCCTCCTGGCGCACTTGAACTCGGAGTGAGCAGTCTAGGCATGTGATATGGCACGCAGGCCAGGTCGTGCGCCATCAAAGGCATTCCATCGCAAGGTAGAGGGAACTATCCAGCTGTCGCCCTGTACCATGTGCCCTGACACTGTGGGCTTACGGTGAGAGCACTCTCCCCCAATATCCAAGATGGCGCACCTGAACATTTAGGGGTTAACCTGATATCTGGCTAAATTTACTGAAAAAGGAGAGGGCTTTTCGTCACTTTGGGGTGGGGAAATCCTGTGGCTCGCGGCCATATTCAGGACGAGTCACCAGCTCTGTCGAGAATACTGCGGGTTTTCCCGAAGTCATAATTCACCCAGTGCTGCAGAATCACAACGAGACGCACGCTGGGCAGAACCCACACTCCCGCGGGCTGCTAGTTAGCATAGTCGAATTTCTTAATGGAGTGGGACAACCCAACCAATAGGAACTAGATGAGTCGGGATTGATTCTGCTCATGGCGCATGGTAATCAGCCAATGAGACCATGATCCTGTTTGGTCAGACCTCATGATCCCCGCGCATTCCGACAGCAGAAACTGTATCAGGACCCTCGAAAGGTGGATATTGCTTCGTTAAATACTAATCGGCGCCTGGGCATCAGGTGGTGTTGTCATTTCGGTCATTTCGTTCAGATCAACACCAGAACACAGGTGGGGGAAGGAAAGCAGAGGAACTTCCAAGTGCGGGACCTGTTCGCAGTCTTCACCCAGGTTCACCATTGGAGATACTCTGGAGAAGCCGTCCCTGCGCTCTATTTACAACGACGATTGATTGGGCTGTGTGGAAGCTCAATCCTCTAGATTAAAACAGGTCAGACCGAACCGGACTGACTAATTAAGAGAAAAGGAATTTCCTGTCGCGCCACTCCGCTCTCCATGCCTTGCAGAGTCCTGCTGCTTCTTCTCCAAAGCGGCGGCGCACCAAGAGCTATCCTGCACCCTCGCGCGTTTCCGACGTGGTACCTACGCGTCGGGGTAATAGATCAAGCCATGGACAATTGAATCACGTCTAGTCTATTCAATTAGATTATTGCTCCGGAGATATGCTATGTAGCGGCAATACCTTTCGATTCTCCGACACAGCCCAATCCTCCGCCGAGAAAGATTGACAAGAGGACAGGCGCTAAGAGAGAACGTATAGAACGGCGCCAGTGGTGGCAGAGCCCTGCATGTCCAGGAGAGAACTTAGCAATGGCCAACAGGTTGCATTCAGGTGTGTGGGAATGATAAAGCTATACAGGTAAAAAGCCGCCAGATAAAGCTAAAAGACAAGAATAAATTATATGAACCAGAACCTTCTAGATGGAAGACAGCAATGAACGGGACTTCCAAAAAAGAGGCTACATAAAAAGAAGCATGCTAAAAATACTTCATCTATTGGATCATACCAATAAGCCTCGTTTACCCATACATTTTCTCTTGGTTGCGTGGAAAGATACCGAACACAGACGCCCCCAGGAATTATCGGCATCACCCGCACTGACACCACCTGTGTGAGACTCTGACGAAGCAGGCTATAGGCAAAGAGAATCTTGTCTGGCCAACATGGTTTCATGCATGAACTCCTGTTGTGTATTTCTTGTCATCTCATGGCGCAGTTCGGCGGTAAAAGCGTGATTTTTATCAGAATGGAGGAGAGTGGACGGTAACTATGGATCCAGGTGTCGATAGAAATAGCACCCAAGATGCAAGAGTCATCGATTGGCTAACTGAGGTGAGTTTGCAGAAAGACGGTGAGCGAGCAGGCTGATCAAGAAGGACGCGATTGGTGAGAGATGGCTGGCGGCAATGTACGAAAAAGCAAGCCCAACGCATAGCCTTCATGTTCTACAAGAAAAAGTAACATGGCATCGCAGTAGTATCCTCCTCTTGGCGTGCAGGCAAATACGAGCTGGGGGCCAGATCGGCTGAGGCTACAAAGTGCTGGAGTGGCTTCTTTGGGGTCTGAGGAAGAGTGGGCGCTTATGTGAGACACGCCTCCGAAGCGCCCTGGCAGGGCTTGATATCTCCTGGTGTGTTGGTGGGTTGGCCTCTCTTTTCAACGGACAAAGATAAACCCATTGCATGACAAGTAATTCGATTGGAGATTAAGAGAGCAAGTTATGCATTGGATGTTTCACTCTATTCTTCTGTTCCAGCCGTGACAGCCCCCGATTCGACAAGCCGTCCAGCAGGACCCGGGGGTACCAGTTTTGTTTGCCGCTCTCAACTTCATCGTAAGCATCGGCGTGTCTGCCATGCCAAGGGACGCGAAAGGCTATCTAAAAGTTGAGATCAAGATTGCACCTTGCAGCGCAAGTTTGGATCGATTTTTGAGACGAAAGGCTGCAAATACTCCAAGACTCGATATAGCCAGCAACAAAGTAGTCCTGTTCCTGCCTTTAATACCGGCCGTCCACCCCTCCTTCTTGTCAGAAGGCACATTTCCCATCGTCGTTTCCCCGACATAGTTCGTTTTCAATATGCCGCAGTCAAGCCCGACTCCGTATGAGCTACTTCCGTCTCAGCAACTTCAGGTCAAAGATGAACGTCAGTACTCTTCACTTTATTCCACTTCCGGCATCATACTAACTTGCTCTTTTCTCTAGCCGAAGATATTGAATGCAAACTTCAGAAGGACCGATATCCCCTCGGGAGACTTGATTATATCCTCTTTCCTGTTATATCAGGTCTCCTTATAGTTTGTACAGTCTACACCGTACTATTTGTTGTCAAGTCCATGGATCCACATACCGAATTTGATCCCAACAGTCTCGAGTACGCACTCAACAAAAATAGCCGGTTTCTCGAGTGTTATGAGGACACGGAATTACCAGCCACGACCAATTGTTCCAGCGTCAAAGACGAGCTAGTGCAAAGCGGCCTTACATCCTGGAGAGCACCTGTCTCTCTGATGTCAGGGGATAAGTTACAGGTTTATGATGAGAGCAACAACTCCTTTAAGGGGGTTGAATGGTGTACAGTTGTCGTCTGCGTCAAGCAATGGGACTTGAAGCTCGTGCCATCAATCCCTCGTGACGCGGCTATCCTCCCGACCATGTTGAGACTCTTCACCCAAACTGCGTTTATCTGTATTGGAGCACTATACCAGATGCATAAGCGCCGCCGCGCTGCAAATCGCAAACAGCCTAAAAGATGCAAAGGACTCCGCAATTTTAACGTGCTTGACTGGCTTGTACATGGGTGGGATCTTGCATCCCTTGTCTGGTGGTGGATGACATTTTCCCAGTTCATAGTGGCCCCTGACAGGGCAACCGCTCCCTTCGTACTTGGCTGGGTCACCCCCTGGAAGTACTATACCCTATTTGCCGCCCACCCATATTGCTGTGCCTTTCGCAAGAGCCCCCGAACAGTTAAGGCATTCAGGCTAGTCTTTTATCTCCTAGCAGCCGCCCAATGGTGCTCCATGTGCTACGTCGTTTACCTGATAATGCCACGAGAGTACTACAATTACGGCACGCGCGATCCCTATCCAAGCTATGACTGCGATGCTTCTCGAATCGCTGAAAGCCCCGGCATGACCACCTGCTCAGCGGATCAGATTTGCAATATAACCAACCTCTTTGTTGACGCCCGCTTTACCCACGGCACCCCGCTACTTGACCCAGGCATGTCCTCCATGTTACTACTAGGGGTTTTAACGGCTGGAGCGGTACTCCCAGTTTTATGGCCTGTCAGAGAAGTGCTTATCAGAGAAGTTATCAAAGAAACGCAGCCCTCTGCGTGGCGCGGAAAGGAAAAACGGATTCTGTCCAGATTCCAAGGCATGACGCTGCTTATTGACGGCTTTATGGCTACCACTACATTTCTTGGGTGTATGGTTGGTGTGTTCACTGTAAGAGAGGTGGTGACGATGTACGGGCACCCAGCTGACACGATGTTTGCGATCGATTGGGAGTGTCAAGCCGTGCATGTGTTTTTGAGTCCGTGGAGGTATTATCTAGATATTGGGTATCAGCGGGGGTTGCGCATTGCACAGATGTGGTTTAATTCCTAGACCTTTTTTAGCTCATGTCCTGATATTGATTTATAAAAATGTCCCTCTTTTTTTCTCTTGTTCCTGGCGCACTTTATTTATCTCTTGGAGAGACATCACCAGCTTTGCCTATGGGTTTGTTGGTATAAGCTTGAGATAGTATGTATAGCTTGTGGAAGCCAGTCTGAGCCATTGCTAACAGCTCCTAGTACAATGAACTCCTCGGGTCCTATGATTGCAACGAGAGACTACATTGGTGCCAATCTGACCGGAGCACGTGTTCCAGGTATCATCAGGCTGGGAGTGTACATCCCTCACGCCATTGTTTTGTTCGCTCAACGAGAAACATGCCATCCCTTTCCGTCACGATCAAAGTCGCCGGATGCACCAGTGCAAGTGCAGACTGTCCGTTGCTAAGATACCTCCCATTTTATCTTGCCTCTTACGCTCACCTGATAAACGGCAGAAGCGACCATGGGCAGGGCTCAAGGGACGTACCTTCCTAACGAGACGCCAAATTGCCTGGGGGACGAGGGTCCTCGGCTGCTCTTTCCCTGCGCGACTCAAGGATGTGTGCCTTATCTGTATGGAGTAGCTCTGAGGAACTTTCTGTCGACGTCCAGCTTGATTGCTGAGCGTGCCTCGCTGACGAGCCGCCCATCAAGCCTTCGAAGAGGCCGTTGCCCATCGGATCAGGTATGGAAAATGCGTTCTTCTTGACCTCGTCGTACCAGATTGTCACGCTATGTCTTCATATTAGCTTGCCTACCCTTGGGAGTGCGCAGCTCTTATGCTGCCAGGCTATGTGTCTTCATAAAACTGGTTTGGCATTCTGTTGGAGCGAAGCAGAGCAGCTCTATAGGTACTAACCCTGCGGGAATATCCTAATAAACTACACTTCTTACAGCTCTTGGCATGATCTAGCAGGCGCGTCTCCCTTTAGCACTTTAAGATTAGCAGTAATTATCTCCACGAGTTAGGGGAGCAGCTAGTGTTTATTACTATTATTAAGTTTCTCCTTTCCTTCTAAGGCTTGCAATATCTATACCTAAAAATCTCTAACTTTCCCTAGTTCCTTCCAGGTCTTGATAATACCATTTATTATCACCAATCCACACTCCATGGTATGATCTTCCATGAACGTCGGTTGATAGGTCAACAGGGCACAGATTTTTAAAAAGCTTTAGGATAATATAACCATGATACAGTGCTTCCAGAAACTGGTGTCACCAGCTCATACTCTTTGATCCTATTAAAACTCAACACGGTAATCCATTCAAGGTTATCCTTAACTTCTTCCACCACTCATACGATATTATACGATGGTCTCTTATCTATATCCGGGCTAGCGTGATATTTTCAATGAATCAAATAGATTAAAACGGTGACACCGGTTTTCGGAAGGCCTGTATTACCTAGTATTCCGTGTATTCTATAAAAGATCTGTTCTTTAATTACCCTGGGCCTCTGCCTTTACCTAGCTAGCGCAGTATGTTGCCATGGTTTTCGCGGGGACATGTAAGGAACATCTCTCAATGAACAAGGTCGTATTAAACTAAAATACGAAGCATGGAGAACTAATAGAGGTTCCACAAAGCAGGACTGACTATATATAGAGAATTATCATGTGGTAATAACCTAAGCAGGACGAGGCCCATGACACTACCCCCCCCCCCTCTCCCCCCTTTTAATAATGTGGGTATCTTAGCTAGAGACGTAGATATAAAATAGAATAAGGATATATACATAAAGTTTAGTTAAAGAAATTAGGTAGTAGGGGCTTCTTAGCGTACTATTAATAATAGATAAGAATCTTATTAGGTATATTCTTAAAATCTATCTAGGACTATTATAGGGGATTAGTATTCTACTTATCCTATAGACTATTAAATATAGCCTTATATTAGTAGTAGTAGTTGTCACAGCGGGTGCCTCAGGCAGGCCCGACAGAAGGCCGCGCGACCGCCGCTCGGGATCCGACCCGTTTGGGCCTAACCCCTTTAGGCCAAACCCCGAATGACTCTCTTGGCATCGCTGTACATAACAGACCTATGGAGAATCGCTGGTCTTCCTGATCCCCAGCGATTCGTTTCTGAATCAATTAGCATACAGCTCCTCCTTCCTCTTTCGTACATCTTTCGTAGCTCGACATCTCGTTGCTTGCTAGGACCTCGCCGCGGGTGAAGACCGACTGGCGTCCGCCACCGATCCGACCTCGCCGCTTACAGTTCGCCCGTTTCCCCAGTCAAACAAATAATTTTAAGAGATCCATTGTGGATTCGCTAATGGGATCGGCCCATATTATACACCAGTGTTTATTCCCGAAAATCTCTTAATTGTTATTAAATCTCAACTGGACATTGTTATTGCCGGGTATGTGATATCTATTTTGATATAGCCCATGCCCTTTAATAGTATAAGGCTTCGCTGGGTTATATTAGCAAGTTTTATTGCTGTAACTATGATCATGGCTTTGTTAATAAAGCTGCTCTGTAGTAACATCTTTGGGATAAGATCCATACACTTATCTAAAAGACTAGAAAAGGGCTCTTAGGTGATAAATGTGACTAGGGATTTTTAAGCCAAGCTGCATTAATATAATACTAAAGATCGCTAGTCTATTATCCTCTTAGTAACCTAGGGTGCATAGAGTCAAGGTGCTAGAAGAGGTTTAAAAGCCCTTTAGCTCTTTTACATTATCTTAAAAGCAGCACTTGCCGTTCTAGTATGAATAGAGAGAAACTTAATAATATAATCCATATATATAATACTAATTATGTGTTCTCTGGCCAGGCCTAGCCAAGTCGAATCTACGCTTTGGACGAAACTCTTAGTGTATCCTTAGATTATAGCACTTAGTCTTAGGTTATCTATACCCTAAGTAGCACAGTATCTATTAGTTCGCTTTACCTAGTAAAAACTAGCTTACCTAAAGTACATGTATTTAATCTTAAAACTGTGGACTCTAGAAGGATATTGTGTCTTGACTACTTAAGAATATTTAAATCTACGTAATCCCTTATGTAATACTAACAATCTACTGCCCATATAAGTGTGATATTTAGTTATTTAACAGCCTTGCTAAGCAGGGAACCTGTATTAAAGCAGTCCTTTAGCACGCTTAGTGGGCTTGCGCAACACCTTGAGGCTGGAGCTTATATTGGAGGCTATAGCATGCTCTAAGAAGCAGCTAGATACTTAGAAACATGCCTCTATAATATAGGCTTTAAAAGAAAGATTCTTTTAAATAGCACTATATAGCTCTATTTCCCTAATCTAGTGAAGTATGTGAACCAATAGAAACTTTTTAGAAGAAGACTTATGTCCACAAAATACTCGATAACATTCGCGGTTTGATTACTAACCCTATTCCCAAGCGGTTGAATGGTTATCTGCACTCAGAGCTTGGTGTCTAAGTCAAAAATGATGATAATGTCTTTAGTGTGCCATTTTATGACTGAACATATCTGGCTCTGCGACCGAAATGTGATTGACAGCTCATTTCAGACCGCAATTTCGCGATAACGTATACTTATGTACACGTTACCCGAGCTCCCTCCAACCAACTCCTTGCTATCACACCCGGAACTTCATCTAAACACCATAAAGAATTACAATGTGGACATATTAAAAAA
Organism: Aspergillus sp. ADI1; assembly: GCA_020615375.1. NCBI lineage: Eukaryota > Fungi > Ascomycota > Eurotiomycetes > Eurotiales > Aspergillaceae > Aspergillus > Aspergillus sp. ADI1. The sequence continues at coordinate 537,915 of JAHXQV010000023.1, read as the reverse complement.
AGATTAAATTGATTCGAGATTTTGACCGACAGCCGCAAAACTGAGAATGCCTTTTTCGAACCCCTAGATAGAAACGTCTCCAAGAGCTACAGTCTCTGAATGCGACTACATGATTTGCACTTGATGTGACCTTGTTGGATTAAATATTGCATGAATAGGCATACTCGAACAGAATGAGTGCACTTGTTACACTCACCAAGAAGAGAAGAATCGTCCTCCACAAAAGAGCATAAATGAGATAATTCGACGGCGAGCAAAAGCCCTGCTCGATATACATACATTTCGCTCGCTAAACGATGGGGTCCAGCTAGAATAAAATAAATATTTGACAGTCCCGATTCTGCAGAAAGCTAAACTGGTGATACGGTTCCACCTCCGGCGAGTTTAATGGTCTTCCCCTTCAATGCCTTGTTGGCCGGTGCGTGCCGGTCGTAGGTGATGGAAAAGCCATTGCTCTTGACGTTGGAAAACGGCGTGTCGGCATTGGTAAAGTTTTTCAACGCAGTATTCCCGGTTACATTCCAAATGCTCGTTTTGTCCAAAGAAACACCAAGCTCCGCGTCACCGTATCCGATGTACGCTCTTCCACTCCAGTAGGAGTGCTCCTTGAACGAGAATCCCAGAGTGCTCCCATTGTATGCAACCAGATCGCCGGATAGCGCGCTTTCTTCAACATACACGCGGCTATCGGCGGTGGCCACGATGTTCCCGGAAGTCTCGTAGTCAGTGTAGAAGTTGAACGCCTCGGTGATGGTTGAGAAATTGGCTACAGCCAGGATGCCGGACTCGGCGATAATTTGGCTGCTCTGCACGTACGTGTTTGCGTAGACCGAACCGTACCAGAGACCGGGCCCATCGCCGAGGACTTTGAGCTTGGTGTTGACCAGTGTCAACTCGAAGGGATACGCCTGCGTATCCTTGGAGATGGAAAAGGTTACTGCTCCGCCGAGAAGACCTCCGGTGAGATCACAGTTCTTCGCTACTGCTTCGCCCTCTCCGATGGTGAAGAATACGGGAGCTTGCTCAGCATATCCGATCACATTAGTAAAGTTGAGATGCTTGACTGCGAACCCGATGGCCGATCCAATCCCGGTCGTGTGGGCAATTGAATCCTCGACATAGACGTACCCCGCAGGAGTATCGCCGGAGAATGCAGAGCAGCGGTTGCCGCCAGAGAAGGTGTGGATATTCTTCCCGTGCACAGTTCCGTTCCCGGCAGCGTACAGGGCGTGCGATGTTGGACCGGAACTATAAAGCCAGGCGTTGTCGATGTAGGCCACCGTGTCAGTGCCATAAGCGAACACATGCTGCACCATTGTGAGTGGTGATATTCACGTCGGAGAGGTGGATGCGGCTGTTATTGGCAACGAGAACGGCCGCGTTCACGCCGTAGAAGCTCGACTGGATGAGATTGCTATAATATCCAAACTTGATGATATCGGTGTTGTGCACAGAGACGTCAGCACCCTTGGTGGCGACCAGGACGCTGGTGTCGTTCTTGTCGGTTTTCAGCGTCGTATGCTGAAATGTTTTTTTCTTCCCAGAGACCATGTAGGGCCCCACCTGGGCGATTCTCTGGATGTACTCCACGGCTACACTGTAGTCTGCCATGATCGCGTTGTCGGCCGCCCAGTCGGATTCTGGGATCACGTCCGACGGATCGCTGATGCTGATCGAGGCAGCCGAAGCGGCAACGAGGGAGAGAAAGCACAAGCGTTTCATCTTGCTGGGTGGAGAGTATGCCAGTTGCGATTTTCTTTTGGAACTTCTACAAGTACTGGACATGTACCTGTACATGTATTTAATGCCCTGCAGATTTCGAGATCATCCTATCTGCAATGTTAACCTGCAACGGCATGCCGGTGCAAACCCCGCGGGGATCATGGCCATCCGTGAGGTGGAGAAGCCGACGTGCGCGGGGCTAGAGTGTTGGGTGCAGGAGGCCTCCAGACTCTGGCAGGAGTGAGTGGGCCACAGACTAGTCGGGCCTTCTGCTCGACTCCAAGTCGGCCTTCGTGGAGAGAAACCGGGGAGCAGCCGAAAGTCCGAAATTATGCATTGCCTGGATTTTCCCCGGTCGAATCATCACGAAACAACCCTCGCCCGAATTCCATCCTCGTCCAAGGATGCTAGAAGAATGTTCAAACCAAATCTATCAGTCGCAGTCTCGGTGTAATAACATACTTGTTGTCCATGCGCAAGCCGTTGCAAAGTATAGTTCGGGAGCCCTCTCCTGGCGCACTGGTTATTGCTTGTATTTGCCCATCACCTCCATCGTGAGCCATCTTGCCATGACTGTATCTCGTCAGTGGGCGGAGCCAAGGGAGATCTGGTAGGAGGTCTAGTGGGCTCTCTAGTCTCTACTAAATAGAGTGGGCTCTCTAAGCTAAACTGTCAGCCGGGATCTAAGCTATATTACAATATCGGTCACTAGACTGGTGTCATGGCACCTTTTTACTCGATTAGCGAAGTTATTACAAACGCTTCGCGCACTTTGCACATCACATAATTGGCCGCAGCAGCTCTCGTTTTCTAAGGACTTCCTCAGCTCAGTAAGCGGAAAACCCACCCCTCGGCGGTTCATCCCACTTTCCTAAAACTAGCAGACGAGCTTCTCCCCTTCTTGTGATACCTCTTCATCCCTTTAAGTTGTACGATAGTCTCAATACTTAAAAAGATGAGATCAAAACCATTCACGTGCCGATTCCCACACTGCAAGGCGAGCTCAACGGAAGGAGCATTATCGTCGCCACGAGGCTCAATATTACTGGAAGCAAGTCTTCAAGTGTACAAACTGTGGCCAAGGGTTTGGTTGATAGTATACTAAATTATCCACTATCGCTAGCAAAAGGCAGGAAATCCTAATAGTAGTATTATGATGATACACTCTGGTGGCATATGCAGAAGATGCATGGAGCAATGGAGCCTCATGACACAAAACACGCATGTACGGCGTGTCGAATCCAGAAGACGCGATGCAAAGGAAGGCCACCATGTAGTAATTGTCTCCGCCAGGAAATGCACTGTTTATCAAGCCATGGTTAGGAAGTACACCTGCCAATTTCCCACGTTAGCAGCTCGACGGCCTCACTACCAGCAATGTTTCATGATCCTCCCACGCCGTGTGGGGCATCGTCGTAGCCCAGAACCGACAACATGGTTGCAATTAAGACCCAAACATAGCGTACAGGTTCACTTGCATGTATTGTTATATATACGGGACGGTATACCCGCAGGCGGGGCAAATTTATTGACGGTCGCTTGTGCGGCAATGGGGGGAAAGACAGGGCCTAGGCGGATGACCTCGGAAGGGCAGGAGTCTTGTTGTCATCAAAGTGGCGGCCGATGTTTCCAAGGTGGGGAGGTCGGTGTTCGGGGATCGCGACTCCGAAGTATGAATAATAATCATAAATGCAGCAGAGTATTCTAATCATATTTCACGGCTCCTCGGTTTTGGATTGCAGGCTTCTGCTTTTTCGAAAGATATAATTGGTATTATTAGACTCTCTCGCTAGGTTGCGTGGAAGAAAAAGTCTAGCCGGTTGTCATGATGGAAACAAAAACAATGAAAGCAATTGGGGTCGCCCAGTATGGCTCAGTCGACAACTTCGAGTCACGCCAAGTTCCACGGCCAAAGCGCCCTACGGGGATGGACGTTCTTGTTCAGCGAGTCTCTCATTCAATATACCATCACATTAATGCTAACGTCATTTAGGGTCAAGGCCTGTTCTGTGAACCCGATTGACACCAAAGTGCGCAAAGGGACTTATGATGACGCTCCGGGTAATGATCATACCCCCCTTTTTCTATAAGGAATCTCATGCTTATCGAATATAGACTACTACAAGTTTGTGCCTAAGGATTTCCATATTATTGGGTTTGACGGTGCCGGAACGGTTTTGGAGGTCGGACCTCGATGCACAAATTTCAAGCCCGGCGATGATGTCTTCTACGTGAGCTCCACTACTCGCCAAGGCAGTGCTGCAGAGTATCTCCTAGTTGATGAACGTCACTGTGCCGAGAAGCCGAAGTCGCTTGACTTCGTTGAGATTGCTAGTATGGGCCTGACGTTTGGTACGGCATACCAGTCTCTTATTGACAGGCTGGAAATTAAGCAGAACGAAAATGTTGGTATTCTGATAGTGAGTTTCACGAAAGCCCTGAGCCAATGTTGTAGTGACTATTACTACCTTGGTTGCCTTTTGAACACACATCTAACTGTTTTAGATCAATGGCGGAGGTGGAGTTGGAAGCGCTGCGATCCAAATCGCGAGGAAAGTTCTGCAGCTACCCGTGGTAATTGCAACTGCCTCCCGACCTGAGACCATGGATTCATGCAGGAAAATGGGTGCCACCCATGTTGTGAACCATAGGGTAGATCTCGAGTCCCAGATCAAAGCCTTGAACCTAGATGTCCCAATTAGGTCCGTTCTGACCTGTCTTACTGTCGTGCCTTTTGCAATTTGCACTTGGAATGCTGAACAGTAGAATTTCAGATACGTTTACGTGGTCGCAAGGACGGAGCAATATATCCACGTCCTAGGAAAAATCTGTGCACCCTTCGCCAAAGTTTGCTCGATCGTGCAAGCCAAGTTTGATCTCTATGGGACCGAATTCATGTCTATGACCTTCTCATGGGACTGGCTGGGCTCGGCAGCTTATCATCGTACGAACCTGGAGAACTATCACCGAATTTTTGGGACCTTGGCCCATTACATAGACGAGGGGAAGTTGGTTCCAAATCTTAATAGACGTCTCAAGTTGAATGTTGCGGGACTGAAGGAAGCTCATCAGTTGATTGAGTCTGCAACCACTGTGGGAAAAATTGCTCTAGGGGTGGATGAGCCAGGCGAAGGAGCTCCATTTGCCTAAGGCAGGATTGTTCTGTTGAACAAGATTTTGCAACTAACAATTGTATATGAGGGCTGATGCGAGTATTTGGGAACTTGAGTCAAAACTGGATTGAATGTTTCTCTATTGCGTATACATGCTGCTTGACAAAATCTCTCAAGTAACCTGATGGACTGCAACAAAATCAGTGATTAACTTGCTACCGCTCTTTGTTTCTAGTAATATATACAAAAATATATAGGAAAAGACAAAGAAGGAAGAAATAAGAACCCTTTTAAATTCAAGTTGAACTTATTGTTGTTAGGGTGATTGATGCGTATGACCAATGTTAAAACATCTGTATTGATTCTATCCTACAATTTTCTATATGAGATTTTGTATCAAGGAAGAGTTTTCAGCCAACACGTGGGTAAGAAGAAGCTTTTTATATCACGTGCTGGCGAATATTAGTAGTCCATTAATCCTTTCTATTGCTTCGTGATGCCTAACTTACATCGAGCAATTGGAGAGCTAAATTAATAGGATGTCACAACAGCACCTATATTACTCTCAATTCTGGGAAAATGGGACTTTATTAATCGAATATGATTGGACAATCAGAAGCCAGTCAAAATGAAGAAGGGAAACGCGATCGCCGCTTCGGCGAAAACAAAGCTTGGTTAGGCCTTGAGTGATGATGTGAGCAACCTCGGTCAGCTAAAGTAACATAATCAAAAGCTTAAGGTTTGACGATTTTTGGATTACGTATCAGTTACAAGACCGAGGCTTGCAAAAGAGAACAATATTATAGTATTGTACTTGTTAGTTCATTCTTCGTTGTCAAGCAGCCAACTCGATAATGTTCCATCCCGACCTACACTTGGAACAATCAATATCTCTGCGACAATGATTCCCGCTCGCGAAACCATTGAGTTCAAAGCTTGTGATGGCACTATGCTCCGAGGATGGTTCTATCCTCAAGCTGAGAAATCGCCATGTGTGATCATGACCCACGGGGTGCGTACTACCTCAGATATTGGGATATTAGATACTCCTATGAAATTGGCTAATTTCTGTCCGTTTGACACAAATAGCTAGGTGGTGTCCGCCACTATTGGCTCCCGGATTTCGCGGATCGATTCCAGCGAGCTGGGTACAATGTACTACTCTATGATAATCGAAACTGGGGTGACAGTGATGGACTACCGCGACAAGAGTCAAACCCGACTCTCCAGCAAGCCGACTACTACGATGCGTTCAATTTCGTAACATCATTCGACAGTGTGGATGATGCGCGCATAGTATATTGGGGCACGAGTTTCTCCGGGGGAAATGTTCTATACGCAGCCGCTGTGGACAAGCGAATAAAAGCTGCTATCGTACAGTGCCCTGCAGTCTCTGGAGAGACGCGATCTCTGGCCTTCAAAGACCGCATCCCGGGAATTCTGAAAGAGCGTGCTCGTATCACTGCAGGATCAGAACCAGAAAGGGTTCCACTTATTGCGGAGTCTTTGGAAGCAGCGCGGTCAGGGACCACTACTGCCATGTTTCCCGGTGTTCACGCTTACGAGCAGGCGCGTGGCTCATACGATTGTGGTGGTCGCTGGGAGAATTCTGTTACGGTACAGACACAGCTCCATATGCTTGCGTTTGAAGGACAGGGTATGGTGCATCGTATCTCGCCGACTCCACTCTTGATGGTTGTTCCTGGCAATGATATCCTTGTCACCACGGCATCTCAGATGGCTGCCTACGAAAGGGCTAGGGAGCCAAAGCAGCTATTATATATTGACGGCGCAGGACATTTTGATATCTACACTGGGGATTGGTTTGAGCAGAATATTAAGGGGCAGATTGAGTTCCTGGGGAAATGGCTTGGCTCTCAGGCCACGACAGGTGCAGCAACTTTGGATTGAGTTCTCAAAGGTTTGCTAGATAGGAGAAATGTGACTCAACTTTGACATTCTTTTTGTTGTAAATAATGCTTCCTCGCTCCAAAACACATCTAGAGAGTCCACATCATCATTAAATAAGTACCAACGTCTTTGACTTATCATACTGCCTTTGAAAGTTTCAACGCATTTGACAAGATAATAGGCCCGACGCAAATATTACTGATTTGAGGCACTGGATTACTTTTGAGAGCTTGGGATGCATAATTTTCAGTTCTAGATTATCCCGAGAAGGCTGCAAAGGCTGATCTCTGCTGTACACTATACATATGTACACTTGTTGGTAACAGCAAAATCCATTATTTGTACAGATTTCTTTAATTATATAGAATACGCTCATGGTTATACTAAGCTCATACCGAATCATAGTGTACTAAACCAGCCACCGGTTACTCAGTCAACATTGAGGCCACATATAAAATCATCTCTTCACCAGCGTTGCACCTCCCCATAGCGAGCCGATATTCAATCGAGTAGGATGCAATTCCATCATTTGGGAATATAATTCCTCGGGAGAGGATGTTTGTCCATCAAGTCGCGCGAAGTCATTCAAATAATCCTTAGTCGCTTGGACGGCATCGGGGGAGAATCCCTTGCTTGGATCACTATGACCCCCAACGACAATTCTCGGGCTAATGGCCAAAATCTTGTCGAGCGCTGCCACCCATCGTGATCTGGCCTCTTGGGACTTGGATTCTCCAAGGTATGGGTGCGTGTTGTTGTATACCGCGTCTCCCGCAACAACCAAGCCAATTGCAGGCACCCAGAGAGCTGTTGTATCATCTGTGTCTGTATGACCCAGTCTAACCACTTCCAACCGCTCGTTTTCCAATATGAAGTGGTCTTTCTCGAGGGGAGTAGCCATCACGAGCTCTTCCGGGATCTGCCCAGGGAAAAGATTTCTCCAAAAGCGGTCCATGCCTTCTGGTTTTATGGCTTCGACCATCCGAGAGACAGTCTCGGGTGTAGCAAAGACTTTTGCCTCTGGGAATTTCTCGAGGAGGGCTCCGGTACCATAAAAATGATCGGCGTGGGCGTGGGAGACATAAATAGTCGTGAGGTTTTTTCCAGTAGCTATCACCCAGTCTACCAAGTCCTTTGCAGCAGCCGTAGTTAACTGGGTATCGACCAGCACCGCATCCCTTTGGCCGAATATCAAGGTCGAAGTGGTCGGCACCCACTTGAGATGATCATGACCCGCTGGTGTGGACTGATTCACGCCGGCACGTCTGCTGGTAAATACTTTGTAGTCGAGACCCATATTATAAAGAATTGGTTAAGTCAACGTCAATAGATAAAGGGAGATATAGAACATATATTTAATAAATTTATTCTTAGGCCTTTATATAAATGCTGGACATAGTTTAAAAGAACTGAGACCCAAACATTAGTAAACAAAGAGGTGGCGAGGGATTACTGATCATTGACCTCGGCAACCCGAAGCCTGTTTCTCCACCCACAGTAGTTTTTGTTGTCATTAAAAATCAAAAGCTCGGCTTTGAAGTAATAATCCATAGATGAGAAGATACAAGAAGACTTGCGCCTCGGCAGTAGTATAATCATTGAATTCCAGCACAGTTCTTTCGGCCCTTGGTAATGGCGACAATATAACCAAGTAGATGATACTTACTATAAAAAGCTTGTAGATATTAAGATATTAATCTAGGTTGTATAATAAAGCTCCATTGTATTCTATATTTCATATATCTACTTTTGTTCTGGAACCATGCCTGAGTTGGTAAGTTGTGTTTCCGCCGCTACCTGGGATGCGTCCGGACCAGAGACCCCAGCTCAACAATTTTTCAAAAAATACGTTGATACAGTTGATTCCTATGGCTTCAATCACGGATCTGGCCTACGATTCTACTCCAGAGACGTTATCTTCCACAACCAGAACAACGCCCAGTACAATGGTGGAGACGAGATGTGGGCGTGGATGAAACGTCTATTCGGACAATTTAAAAATATACGACACGACTTCCACAGGCTCTGGGAAGTTAAAAATGATGATGGCACAGTCTCCATCATGTCCCAGTGGACCCGCAACATCTGGTTACCCGGAAATAATACCGAAGAGCCCACTGTTAGCATTCCGCTCAGTTGGATCTGTACTATCGGCTCTGCTGACTCCGCCAATGATTTGGATGGATTGAATTTCAAGGAAGTCCGGCTTTACTGGGATACAGCCTTGCTCGGGGAATATCTCCCCAAGGAGGCCGTTGTTTTCCAAACGCATAACATACTACACAAGGCATAAACAACATCTAGTAAGTATATGCGTTGAGTAAAGCATTACCATCGGTCGGCTGACGCATTTCGAAGGCACAAAGTACCTTTCTCCAAACTGCGAGGCTCGGATTTTGGGAGCATAGGCCTATGTGGAAGGACGAAGAAGCGGGTTTTTGTCAAGGACATGTGAGGAGAGTAAGCAGTCAGCTCAGATCTATGTATGCAGCAGTATCTGCCAAGTGTTTTCTAAGACTTTGAATTTATATATTGAAAAATACAGGCAATGGCCAAAACCTGGCCCAAGACAGCAACTCGACTAGCCCGCTAAGAACACATGTATAAATCACTCGCCCTTTGATGGCCTGTCGTTTGCGATGATTCAGCCGTCTTCATTTGTGGTGGCGTTACCCCGACCAGGAGATGGTATAGCAGACCGATTATTTCCGCAGCACACCTGGCTTAGGCGAGAACCGTACAGGGCCCCGCATCTCTGGCAGTTGAATCCAGCACACGGATCGGGGGGTGGACCTCCTCGCCCGCCCTGAAAGGTGTACATCAGACACCCCGCCGGCGAAGAGCCACCAACTCCTCCGCTGTTGCCTAGATGGAGAACCAGAAAGCGTTAGTTTGCTTGTATGGCTGCTGACGCCAGATCTATAGTTAGATTGAAGGTGGCAATGGGGCGAGTACATTCTGTGAGCTCAGCTTCCTTCCCCGATCCCAATGATCTCCTCGTTTGTTTCCGCGCCTTATTCTCTTCTTTACTGTATGAGTACGTCAATCTGATCAGGGTCCGCAGGTGTTCCCCAGAGCAGCTCCTGTGGCTCAGGAGCAAATGGCAGTGAGCAAGACTGGCAGGGTCAAGCGTTTGCGCGGATTCTTGTGAGCAATCGAGCCAACCGACACCTCAGCCTTGAGACCGTCTGCTGAGTGCTAACGAAAATCTCCCAACAGACCTGGTACAACTGGTTCCCTCGGCAGTACCCCGTCCAAATGGTGGGCAACGTCGACGTCGCCAATGAAATCTTAAATTCGACTTTGAGATGGTCGACGAGCCCAAAACCCAAGATGCTGTGTGGCTTGAAGCACTCCAGCGCAAGCGGTATTGCTTTCCAACGCCTGGAAATCAATGTCAGAGGATTTATAGTCAGGATCCGCCTGGGCTGTTTACTTGATATGTACAGGGAGATGCGGGCCTCTAGTGGAAGGGGTCTGCTAAAATGATGAGCGCCAGGAAATATATACATTATACATACTGTAAGTACCTTCCGCGAGCTTTGTACACCATGATCGATTGATGTATCGATCATATCCTGCGGGATACATAGCGCCCCATGAGCTTAATGAAACAACCTCAAGAGGGATTAATTGCTTATTATCTCGAGTACAAAGTTTGATTTCGTTATATCTCTCCATCGATAATATCCAGAATCTGTATTTTCTCAAGAACCGGCCCCAGGCCAGCTATCACAGCCTGATGCGCCGGATCCCTCGAACAATAGTAATCGCGATCGGCCTCGCTATTAAATTCCAGGATAAATTGATGTGTAAAGCCGTTCTAGGTTATCGACATTTGTCAGCGTCTCCCATGGGTGGAAGGTGGAACAGCTCGTAGGTAGGTAGGTAGGTGGCAGGACTCACATTTAGTGGCTCGGGAGAGACATCCTTGCCCACTTTGATGGATTGGATGTAAGGCTGGCCGGTCTCTTGGCTTAGGCAGTTGACTTTCATTGCGCGAACTTTGTCTAGGGTCTTGATGTGGCAGATATTCACTGTTAGTGGCTCGCGCTGGGTGGCTATTGACGTGGGGGCATCAGCAACCACACGTACGGTTCTCCTCGTGTCAGCGTCGACGCCATCTTTGAATTGAATCTGGACGACACGTGTAATCGGCGCCATATTTTTTTCTGTTTATTGTCGAGATATCGGGGGCGAGGATGGAGTAGTAGGAGGGCGAGCGCGATGGGAAGTATGTATGACTTGGGACTTGTTTGGAGGGAAACCCGCGTATAAATGCACCGAACTCTTTGATCGATGCCCTGCGCATATTAATTGGAAGCGAAGGGCTTATATGCCTCGCTACCTTGCTATACTATTAGTGATTAGTAATTAGTGAAAGATGAGAAATCTATAAAATAGAGATCATAATCGACTGCGGCAGTAGAGAATGAATTACAAATCATAAACTGGGAATTTGCTGGGCAGAGTCTCAGAGCACAGTCAATCTCATAATGTATGGTGCATCTATCTCAGCCACTGTAGGGCCCGCCTTCGCCACTGGTTTCCGCTTTCCAGTCCAAACAAGCAATAAGAAGGAACAAATTCTCCCCATTCTGCATTGATATCTCAAAGCCTAGAGATACATCGTTCCAGATAGGTCTCGCATTTGTGACCCACGTCCTAACTCGCGGGGGTCTCTACGGCTGTCCGTCCTTGACGCGAGACCGTCCGAGAGCACATGATTTTGAGGGGAAAAGAAAGAGGCGGTGGAAATGAAGCTTCTTTCCTGGTAATAGAGTCGCTTTATTCGTACGACTATTGCCAAAGTCTGGTGGGGTTCAAGATGGGCTTGGGATAACAGTCGAGGTCTCCGGAGGTGAAGAGGAGCGGTCTCGTTTCCAGTATGAAGGATGATCACTGGGCTTAAACTAACGAGCTGGATACCTACTCCGGAGTAGTGCTTATCAGTATCCGCCTATGGACAGCAGCCTTATAAATAGCATCTCCACATTTACTCGAGGAAAATCAGCCGCAGGATGCGGGCTCTGATGAAGTTGCGGGCAAAAGTGGATCCATCCAACGTTGTCCCATTGATGCCTGCAGTCCTCGTCGACCTTTTTGCGACTATATAGACGCTGTAAAATCCCACCATTCATCCCATATTTTATTTCCCTACTCGCGACATTTACACCAAACATCAGCCAATATCCATATCAAAATCCCCTCTCAGAATGACAATCACCGAAATCCTCCTCCCACTCCTCAAAGGAGACCCCCAGTCCAGATCGGCATTCAGCTCGCACGCCTCGCAAATATCCTCGCACTTGGTCGGTACCCCGGGCCTTCAGCTGTTCTGGCATGGCGCGGTTCTCTTCGACGCAGGGAACCCCGTTGCCCCAGATTCCGGGCGCGCGGCATTGCTTATTGGTGAGGGGACCCAGTTCGACTTTTGACTTCATCATGAACAAACCACATGAAAGATCGAGATGGTGGAACCTTTGTGCCGCCTGATTTTGATTGATGAAAGCCTGCTGACACATTTCCACCGGGTCGCAATGTAGAATGGGACACGCTCTCCTCCTTCCACGCATTCTACCCTCATTCGCCAGCGTTCAAGGCGTTCGGCGGAATTATGAAGCCGTACGCTGCGAGACCCGACGCACCGAAGCTTTTCCAAGCGGTTACATCAGCGAAGGACACTGGCTCCGCGCCGATTACGCAGATCATCAAGGCTCGACACGGGCCTAATACAGAGCGTCTGTGGACGCGGCTGCAGACGGCTCTTTTGAGCGACGAGAAGAATTCGGATACGGTCGGCAAGCCGGTATTTGCGCATGCGCTGGGGGTTGAAGAGCAGGAGGGCGCGTTTTTGGGGACAATTGGGTGGAAGGGCTTGGAGGTAAGCTGGATGCGGCTTTTTGTTTTTTTGTTTTTTTGTTGTTGCTGTTTTCGGTGGCCATGCTAACATGTAATATGGCTTATAGGACTATAGCCGGACCAGATCGGATGAGACTGTTCAGGGTATCTTGGGCGAACTCAAAGCCGGTGATGACAGCGCGCTTGATCTCGTGGTACGGTTGGAGAAACTGCAGGTCGAATAGGTTGTGCGTCCATTATCTGGTGGAATAGATTATAATCGAATGGAAGCGAGGGTGGGCGGGGAAGAAGATATGTACGTTACAATGAATAATCGCAACTCATCAGACTAGGATTCGGAGCCTGCATAGTTTATAAACTGTCTTCTTCGCGGCCACTGTTCGCGTTCGAGGCAACTCACTATTGGTCGGGTGGGAGAGTGTCAACCCAGTACCACCTGAGGGCATTGATGGCCGCAGCTGCCATATCAGGTCCATGGGCGAAGGGAGAAGTGAAGGATGTTTACTCGTTTTACCTCTGTTCAACTTTAGAGAATCGTCCGAATAAGAAAGAGGTCCAGTCCAGCCTCTTGAGCAATGGGCCATGTTGGATCATAAGACACCCTCTTTTGCGTTAATTAATACCTAAATCGCGTGATTTCATAATACTAATTAAGCGTCTCTATACAACACGAATCAAGTTCCTAGATAACCAATAATCAAGGATCAAATTATATGATAGGACATAGAAAGAAAGCCCCACCAAAATTGCCTCTGTAACACTCTTAGACAGCATCAGGCAAAAGACGGAGATTGGTCAGAGTAGCAGGGCTGCCGCGCTTCTTAGTTCTAATCAAATGATTAAAGGCTAGCGAGTGCGAGACACACGGGGAGAAGTCCTCCAGATCCCAGAGGTAGCTAAGGGTCTTAAGGACAGAGGTAGCGCTGTAAGTAGTGGTCTTGCTAGTAGTAGGGTTAATGCTATTATTCTTAATTTGTCCCTTGGGGGTATATAGGGAGATAAGCCAAGTAGGCATTTGGGGACCGAAATGGTTTAAGGTAAACATGCATGACTTGCTATTAGTAGTAGTCTTAGTATAAGTCTTATTATTAGGATAGATAGCAAGAGGGGGTGTAACATAATTACAGAAGCCACTAGTCTTATTAAAGGTAAGTAGGAGAAGGCTCTTAATCGGCAATACCTTTCGTTCAAGGCATCAGGTGCTCGGTAAGCTGGGCTATGGGGGTTACTCCACAGTCTGGCTGTCTAGCGATCTAGAGTAAACAAGCATATTTACGTGTATGCATTTGAAGGCTAACAGCCGAGACAACATGCCCACATGCCCACGTTGCATTAAAGATCTATGAGCGTGACTCCACATGGAAAGAGAGAAATAGAAGTTTCTAAATATCTCTAAATTGTGGAGTTAGATCGCACGGGCTCTATCCTAGTTCGCCAGGCACTAGACGACTTCTAAATAACATCTGCGAACAACTCCACCTAGAAATGCCTTGTGCATCCTCCCTTGGCCATGAGTCTGTTTGAGCTTTGGAAACGAAGTGCAAGTAAGACTACTTCAGAGAACCTACTAAAACTAACATTAATCTATGCTCTTCTTGCTCTTGACTTTCTACATACAAAGGCTTATATTATTGCTCAAACCGGTGCGAATCCCGTCGCACTTCCTGGATACTCTGCTGACTTGAATTAATAAGATCTGTAAGTAAAGCAAGAACATTATACTTAGTGTTGAGGATGAATTAACCCTTGCTAACTTTAAAGAAGCTGAAAAATCCAAGGCCAAGCCCATGTATAGTATCTGGCAATTGGATTATTTACTATTCCGGAGCCCTTGGCATTCCCAAAGTATGTGGCCGTCCAACATTGGCGGGCTTTGGCGCTGCTCGCTGTTTCTTGAATCTGAGTACGAAATGGGAGGATGCCCAGCGGCTGATCTACCGAGCGCCCGAAGCTGTATTACGCACGCCCTGGAATCAGAAAATCCACATTTGGAATCTAGGAATCCCGGTATGTATTTATACTGGCGGTGCAAGGTCCGTGATTTACCATGGTTAATCCTTTTACCAGCCTGGGATGTTTTGAGCCCGGTCATCTTTTCTATGCCTCGGAATCAGTTGAGAACGATTCGGACAGTCATCACCTCACTGAGATGGTGGCCACCCTTGGCCTACCGCCGGCAAGGACAATCCAAAATAGCGATTATGCGACCAATTTCTTTGATCAACAAGGTATGATTCCTGAAAACACCCAGGGCTCGGTTTCTCTATATTGATGTGGCTAAATAGCGAAACAAACAGGGAACTGGATAAGTTATACTGAGATTCCTCCCATTTTTTTTAGAGAAACTGGAAGCGAACCTGTAGGGCAAAGGCCAAGACCTGTTTCTTCGCTTCATGCGCAAAGGGTTACATCCCAGGTAGTGACGAAAACATAGACTATCAAGTGAAGGAGGATTGGAGAACAAAGTGAACAAAAGGAGACATGGAATATAACAAGAGCTCTTTCTTTTTATCTAGATTGATATCCCGATATTGGCAAGCATCTTTTCGTGAGGCCCATTGAACCTCGAGGGTCTGTGCTACGATTTCTTGATTATATAAAATTGCCGACGACACATAAACCATGAACTCCTCCGCGCACTGTGGGCCCAATGGACCGACTCTTCTCGGCTCCCGAGGTCAATGATCAGTAATCAATCTCAACTCCGATATTTGGTCCCAGTTCCAATGAAGTATACCCAGCTTCAATATAGAGACCTGGGAACAATTTTGCAATTCCTATGTGCCAAGTCACACTCTCCTACGCCATGACCTTTTCTTCCATAACGAGAACACTTTCTCTTTCCGCGTCGTCTCTGAAGTTCCGACCGGAGACGAGTCGGGCATGTTGTTTCTTGGCTGTACGGTGGGGTTGGGGAGTCTGTCGGGTCACGGCGATCGTAGGTTCTCGATCCATCTGCTCGTCCCGGGGCGGTGGCTGCAGGCCAATGATTTGAAGCTCCCTCAATTTTGGCAATTGCTTCAGCCAATACTAATCTTCATCTCAAAGGTTAAGCAAGCTCAGCCTTGGCCATGCTCTTGGCGATGCGTCGATGGCCAGATCTGGCCTTTCGGCAGAAGTCCCGCCCCGACCAGGACCTGTCTAGGATGGTCTCGAATGGTCTAGACTCAACACCTGAAACTGACTGATATTGGACAGTAAATCACGCGGATCAATCTTAATTTGCTTCTGGTTGGACCTACAGGAAATTAAGGTTAGCAGGGATGAAAACCAATAACTTATAATCAATCCCACCCCAGATTCAAGGACAAAGCCTCACACCAATATCTTCGGTCTCTCACCCGCCAGACCAGAATGGCAAAAGTCAGGAACCTTGTCAACAATATACCAAACAGCTTCCCAGAAGACCACCCTGTCTTTATGCTCGGTCTTTTACAATGGCACGAGCAGGCGCAATATCCAGAAGGAAGTTCACACCCAGCTTGCAGTGGCCGAGAAGCCTGGTTTGAGCGATTCGTTAAAGAAATCAGCAGACCCGCGATCGAGACTGGCGACTTTGAAATTTTATATGAGGGTTTACCTACCTCACGCGATCTTGGAAGCGAAACGTGGGATCTGGTGGCTTTTGTGAAATTCACAAACATCGGCATATTCCGCAACACTGTTGGCAGCGACAACTACCCACCATCTATATTGGAACACCGCGACGCTGCACTGAAGAACTGGAACCTGCTTTTCTTCACTTCGTCGAAGTCCAGGTCCAGTGAATACTGTCAGTGAATACCCGAAGAGACGAGGGGTACGGATGCTAACCTTCTTCTGTGGAAAAGTCGAATATCGACCACGGAAATTTCGCTTAACTAGCAGCCTGCATCAAAAACAACAAAACGACCATATCTGTTAAGGATTCTTTGCGGAGGCTGAAGCTTGGAGAGCTTGAACACCGCTCATCCCTCCCGCTAGCCCGCACAACTATGAGATGATCCCTCTCCGCATTACTCCCCGCTAGTGCACTTTTGCTCCTCCTATGAATGTGGTTCTCTCCAAGTATAAATAGTTGGAGCGTTCCTCAAGGCACCGGTCAGAAACCGTGCCTACCTTTCACACATTATCTTACATTCCATCATCGTTGCTCAGTCAGTGGGCTCACTCCGCCCAGTCTATCAACCACCCACTTCAAGAAACCCCCAACCGACAACTTCCCTCAAACAAAATGCTGTCTCTCAAAACCACCCTCCTCCTCCTAGCCACCCTAGCCACAAACCCACTCCTCGTCTCCGCAACCCCAGTCCCCGACGCCTCGAGCGAGACCGTCACCACCATCGCCGCCCCCAACACCTCCCTCGAAGAACGCGGAACAGGTATCTACCTCAACGCCTACCACTCCGGCTCCTGCGACCGCGATATCGAATCCGCCTCCGGCTGGGTATGGGCCGGCCAATGCAAGAACCTCGAGGCTGGCACCTACGGCGCGAAACCCAGCAACGTAGACTACCCGTGGCCGGAAAGCTGTGTGCTCAAGTTCTGGGAGAAGCCCGGTTGCCATGGGAAGGCGACGGTGCACCATGTTGCGGATTATGAGCACATCGGGAGTATTAACTGGGGACTTTTTGACGGCTGGTATAATTGTATTCCCGTGGCGAATAAGAAGAGTAGTGGGTTTTATTTGGGGGGTGGGGCGGCGAGTGTGCTAATGACTTGTTGATCTACTGATTTCTGTGTCTAGGTCTCCTTTTTCTCTTCTTCCCAACCTGTTGTATTTCTGAAGTCTCGCCCTCGAGGGCGGCAGGTGGTTGGCGATGCAGAGCAGAGCGAGTACTATTGCGTCGAAGAAGCTCGGGATAGCAGTCCAGTGCTCATAAAAAGATTAGGCTGTTCTCGTATGCTCGATGTTTCGCTTTTTTCAGAAGCCAGGCGGTTGTATACTTGATGTTTAGTAGTGTAATTATAGCGTCCCTCTTTGCTGGCGATGCCGCCCGGTAGTGTCAGTACTGAGGGTACCAATGCACAAAGCAGATATATTGTATGATTGAGTCCCAGGGTCACCAGGCAAGCCAAGAATCTCGAGTAAGGATTCCATCAGACTAATACTCTGTTAGGCGAGGATTAAAGATACTACCGCTAGGACGAGCGACCTTTAAAAAGGGGTATTTTGGTATAGACTTGATAGCCAATGATCTGGTAAATTGAAATATTCCTTGACTAGCAATTATATCAAGTAAATAACGTTCATGCTACTCTTATCAACTTGAGAATCTGTTCTTGCAGAAAATAAAAGAACAAACAGTCAACTTGTCACTTCACGAAGCCTTGATGGCCTCCGCAGCCTAGCAAAATCACAGTTAGCAAAGATTCAAAACGGAGTAAAAAATGTAAAATAAATAACATGACTCACATTCTCCGCAACAGCATAAACCGAACTCTGTATATGCGCCGCCGGCAACATCGGAAACACACTTGCATCAACAACCCTCAGCCCACGCACCCCATGCACCCGAAACTCCGTATCAACAACACCACCATTCTCCAGCTTCCCCACGGAGCAAGTCCCCGACGGGTGAAATAGCGACTCGGCAGCGCCCCGGATGTACGCCTCCAGATCCTCATCGGACGAAACGTCGGCGCCGGGAACGAGTTCCACGGGGTTGAAGGCAGTAAGCTCTGGTGTGTTCGCGACGGCGCGTGCGAACTTGATTGCTTCGATGAGAATCGCAATGTCGATGGGGTTGCGGAGGAAGGCGGAGTCTGCGAGGGGGGCAGCCAGTGTTTTCCGATCGGTCGATGAGGCTGCGGCGGGCCGCACGCTGCCTCGGGAAAAAGGGTGCTGCAGGCCGAGGACAAAGGTGCCGTCTGCCCAGAGGACTTCGATTTGGGCTTGGTTGGCCGCTGTGAGGCCCGCGGCTAGGAGTTTGTGCTGTGCGGCGTAGCCGTGTTTGACGCTGGCCGGGGTATCGGCGTCTAGGTATGTGGAGGGTTCTTGGGCGTCAGCGAGATTGTGTAGGCTGTCTCTTTGAGATGTAAAGCTGTCTGTCGATAAGAAGGCGAGAAAGTCGCCTGTTGCGTCGGCGTAGGGGCCTGTCTTGTGCGTGTTGTATAGATCTAGGGACTCTGCGGCAAATGTGGCGTTCGAGGTGAGATTTGCTGATGTCAGAGGGAAGTCGACTGGTTGTGGTTAGGGTATAAGGTATCATCGAAAGCTCCGGGGGAGTGCGGTTTCTCACAAGAAAAGACGACAGGGACATAGACATGGTCCTGGAGATTGCGACCGACACCGGGAACCTTGGCCACGGTGGAAATGTTCAAAGGAGACAAGATCGCCGGGTCGCCGATTCCGGAAAGTTGCAAAAGCTGAGGCGTGTGGATAGCGCCAGCTGCTAGAATCGCTTCTTTGCTGACCTTGACGACAGTTGGGCTCTTGCATTTCGACGAGACAAACTATTGGAACTCTGTCAGTGCAACGTGTGCAGCTGGCGGGTCATTCATATACAAACCTCTACCCCTGTAACCTTGGGCCCCTGAGGAGTCTGCTTGGTTATGAGTCGAGTGACTGTTCGTCCTGCAAGAAGACTAAGACGAGGTCGATGGGAGGCCGCTTCCCAATATCCCCTGCGGGCATCGCTTCGGGAGACCGTCACGGGATCTTGGTTATGAGGGCTGAAATACAGACCCACAGCATCCCCACTGGCAGCGTCCTTGGGAATACGAATACCGAGGCCTGTTAGGGCACTGATAAAGTGCTCTAGACGCCGTGTAAGCAGAGACCAGCATTGGAAAACATAGGACTTGAATGAAGTGGTACGCACTTGTAGAAGGCCAGATCCAAGGAGCGTAGCTCGATTGAATGGGACCAGACGAGCCGTGAACAGATGGATCATAGGTAGTGTTCCATTCAGCCTCAATCGCATCTGTCGGAGGAGTGAAAGTCTCACTCTGCAAAAAGGCGCTGTTAGCAATCGTTCCCACACGTATCGCAAGGATGGCTGTACTGTACCTTTTTAAAGTACGGGAGAAGATCTTTCCATCCCCAACCACGATTGCCGAGTGCTCTCCAGCGGTCATAATCAGCACTGGAGCCACGGTCAAACACCATGCGGTTCAGGAGACTGGAGCCGCCAACTGCCTTGCCCTGTGGAATCGAAGGAGCGCGGCCTGCTGCATCTGGGTTTGGCACATATGTTAAGTTCCAGTCGTATTTTGTGCCGATCGCACCACCAGCTAACCCGGGGATGACAATGTAGTCTTCATCTTGATCACTGCGGCAGGAAAAGTTAGTTGGCATACATAAGAAACAGTAATCCCAAGCCATGCGGCCAATTGCGTACAAGTCACCTGCTTCAATAACAAGAATACTATTTTCTAGGAAACATCATCAACAAATAAGCTGTAAGATCCGAGGCTTGATACTAGGCTGCTTACTAGGATTCTCCGACAGACGGTTAGCGACAGTCAGGCCCGAAACCCCTCCACCAATAATCACATAGTCGTAGGAAGAGCGCAGCTGAGCCTCGCTGGTGAGAACGTGGCCATGGGACGCTGATACTGCGAGAACTAGCGATCCGAGCCCAAGCCCTAAGATCGGGCGCGTAAGGTAGGCTGTCCACGTAAAATGCATGGTTGGTTGGGGTAAGTTGGTACCTGAATGGAAGAGGATGGATGGTGCGGCTCCCTCCTTAAAATGTCGTCTTAAGCCATCAGTCAAACAGGAGGCGAAAGGGAATAAGCGAAATTATGAAACACCGACTGAACAGGGAGAATGTACAGGGGTTCACCCTAGTCAAGGTCCTAATTGGTAAACCCACGTGCTAGTCAATTCACCCTTCATCGTCATAGGGTGCTAGGCATTTAGCTATTGCGCCACATAAGGCTTTACCTATTCTAGGACGGAGACCAATCCTCGCTCTCATTATCAAGCCGCAATATCCCACGTTTTTATCTCTCCGACCCGGATTTGCTGCGGTCTGTCCGTTCAAGTCAAGTGCCACTTGTTTATATATTTTCCAGAGGTTGGGAATTGAGGCTAGAGCTAAACTGAGATTATCAACCACCATCCCGTCGATAATTACACGTCCACTGATGACTTGGGGTCCTACGAGGGTATTCGGATCGCCGGTTGCGGCGCTTTATCCAACTTCTCGCCCTCGGCT
The DNA here is from genome assembly GCA_020615375.1 of Aspergillus sp. ADI1. Taxonomy (NCBI): domain Eukaryota; kingdom Fungi; phylum Ascomycota; class Eurotiomycetes; order Eurotiales; family Aspergillaceae; genus Aspergillus; species Aspergillus sp. ADI1. Next base: position 517,163 of record JAHXQV010000023.1, on the reverse strand, counting down.
GCTGCTCGCAAGCACCGCCTCCCTCTCGCCGTCCACAGCGACGTCCAGTATTGCACTTGGGACCCCGACGACCTACTGGGCCGTCGCTGCGAACCTAACATCCTCGCTTCTATCACGGTGTAGTGTGGGATCTGGTGGTTACGCTTCGCACTTATTGGGGCCTAACCATAATTGCGTGTTCAATAAGGGGCAGCGGCTGCTATGGCTGGATCTAGATGGACTGTATGTTTCGAGGCTACCATGTACATGTTTATATCCCGCTCAATTACAGACGATGACGGTCTTGGAATTAGAAACTTAGGAATAAGGTGCGGCTCTTCCATGCAGCATCAGAACTTGATTACCCTATTTGATTTCACATAACTATATATAATAGCACACTTGGGCCAGGAAAGGTAAGCTTTGTTATATCCACTAGAGCGTATCCTACTAAGAATTGGTTCCCGTTCGCTGATAAGACTTTTGCTCTCTCTACGAATAATCATTCCACTCCATCTGTTCTTTATTACTTGGTGTACAGGGGAGGGCCCATACTACATAACCTAACAGATTAAGATTGTGTCGGGCGCGTTGGTCCTACATAAAACGTGTCATTGTTGCCTGTTCTCTGGGCGTGCAGGGGTCCTAGTTTTGACGAGCACAGCCATGCCCAAGCTGTGGGCTTTGATAGGCCCAGTTTCAGCCAAAGAGGAGTTTGATCCAGTAGGAATGTCAACAATAAATGCCCAGGTGCTGCGGCGAGTTTAGGAAGGTAATCACGGTTCCCCAACCCTGTCCATGCTGTTGGGTCAGGGCCTTCCCCTCCTCGCACACCCAGCTCGTTGACACTGGCCCACCCGACTCCTGGGCGCGTTTAAGCCACACGCCGGCCGGCAGGTTAGTAGGATGGTGGGTGGCCACATGGGAATCCCTACTGTTTTATGTTTTTATATTTTTGCTCTTGCCATTGTGAACAGAAAACTGGTTATAACAGGAGATACAGCTCTCTCCCGACTACTGATCGGGGTTGGCACAATTATGTACGGTCCTTGACCCCCGCACCACTGGGAACCCCCCCAAGCGCCAATCTCATCTACTGCGCTCTAAGCTTCTTGAACCCCCTCGGCTTAACGCCCGTCTCATACGCCAAATCAATATCCTCAACGGTAAGCCCAGCAGTCTCCGGAACAAGGAACCAGGAAACAGCACCAACAATAACTGTAAGCCCCGCATACACGAATCCCGTCTTTGCGCCGAGGTTTCCGGAATCGACGTTATACATGTATGGCGTGATGAATGAGAACAGCCACGAGCTGACGGCACCCGTGATGAACGCGACGGATTGCGAGTAGTGGCGCAGTCGGTGGGACGAGATTTCGGGGCAGATTGTCCAGGCGACGCCGACGTTTGCGTAGGCCGTGTAGGAGATGAGGATGTTCCTGTTTGCTGTTAGTATGTGGGGGTGAAAGCTGGAGGAAGCAAACGGGAGACCGACATGATAACACCAATGGCCCAGATACTACCCATGCTCCCGGCAAACGCCAGAGCCCCGACGATAACCATTCCAATCAAGTTGCCTCCCAATCCCCACAGCCATAGCCGTCGGCGCCCAATCCTATCGTTGTAAACCCACCCGAAAACAATGAACAACCCGCCCAGGAAGAACCCACCGATCCCAATGTCAAACACATGAACGGCCGGCAGACCAACCGTAAAGAGGAAATAGATATTCTGGCTCAGGAATGGGATTCCAATTGCACTTGTCGAGAACATGATGAATGCGATTGTAAGCGTTCGTCTGAGGTTCGAGCCGCGGAAGAGTTCGAGTGGGGATGCGGAGGCCGCTTGCGAAGCTTGCTCTTCTTCGAGCGTGTAGGCGATGGAGGCGAGGCGGAGGGACAGGGTTGGGTCGTTTCCGTGTATACGACGAAGGGCGCGCTCGGCTTGCTCTTTGTTGCCCTTGGAGAGGAGGTACACGGGGGATCTGCGAGGATCAGCAGGCACGAACGACCTTTTGGCGGGATGGGGAGCTTACTCGGGGACGGCTAGGGCAGCGACTAGAACAAGGACAGCAAAGGCCCACTGGATAGCAAAGACAATTTTCCACGCAATCGGGTTCGGGTTTGGAACGAACGCCCGAACGATTCCCAAACTCGTGCCCTGCATGACGACGCCGAAGAAGACGAGGGCCTGTAGGATTGCTCCACGCAGTCGGACTGGGGCGATCTAGTGAAATACACAGTCAGAATGGGAGACAACAGGCGCGCAGTTCAATCCAATACTCACATCAGCAGCATACGTCGTTCCAATTGTCATCAACCCTCCAACCACAGCGCCGTTGATCGTCTTTCCAGCGAGAAGCATACCACGCGAGGTCGCGAAGAAGAGAATAAACGTTCCCGCGATTGAGAGAATTGAGAAAGCAAACGCAGTCCAGCGTCGCCCAACCTGTTGCGCGAGGGCACCGGCAGCCATGGCGCCGAACGCCTGACCTAGATTTGACATGGAGGTCCACAGCGAAGTCCAGAGAGATGGTAGATACGCTGAACCGGTAGTTGGATCCACATCGCCAAAGGAAGCGATAAATGCGGGCATTGCGATGCTGGAGTTGTTGGAGATGGTGTCGTAGCCGTAGTTTGCAGCGCACACGAAAGGGAGGATGGCTAAAAGGTTGTTGGTTAGGTGAGGTTGTGGAGGTAGTCAAAAAGGATAGAATTACCAAAGAATAAGACACGCTTATGTGTCTTGATAGCCTGCCAGGTGGTAATCTCCTTCTCGGCGCGGTGAAAGTCCTCCATGGCTTCCGTGCCGACCTTGCCAGGGGCCGGGCTGGACTCGACGTGTTCAATATCTTCCACTTTGGGGTCCGCCATTGTGATGGGTGAATTGGCTTAGCAGACAGAGCGGTAATGTATTCCGTTAGCGGCCTTGCTTTAGATAGACGCGAAAGATCCGGGGTACAGGGGGTAGAATATATAGAACCAGCGTGGCAAGGTTTTCATCCCGGGGCGAAGTGGACGCGGTTCACGTCCTCGGCCGGAATTAGCAAAAGAGTCGGAAAGACTAACCTCGTGATGAAGATTTGACAGCTAATCCCCATGGGGTTGGGTGCGTCCACTTCAAGGCAGTCCGGAGAAGCCGAGAAGGTGGACGAGTGGACGCTCGGGAGGAAAAACACCGAGTTGGCCCTGGATAACCCGAAAGCCTGCACCTCTTATTATAACGCCGTATATTCCCCACAGCGACCTTTCTGCGCATGAACTCTGGTTGAACAGCATGCTAAGCTAGATAAAGGGCCCGTTTAAACGTTGGTGCGATTGTTCTGCCCGGTATGTTATCCGGGAAATCCGTGCGAGTCTTGGAATATTGTTGAATTTCCTGGACACCGGTGATACTTGCAATTATAGGGAAAAGAACCTATAACAATAGATTGCAAGATATACATTAGCTACCATGCCTTATCAGAAGACCATGTAAGCGCCTCGAGCATTTTATCTACGTTAGCCCGGCTCCCGGGAGGCAACTCCGAGGGCGGCACAGCCCCCGTTGCGACCATCTCAGGGACGCGATGACTTGTTTGTTGGTGCTTCAAGCTCCACGCGATGTTGTCCACCGGGATGGTGATTGCTCGCTACTGCTGACTCGTGACATCGCCGCCAATACCACCAGGCTAGGACAATTATCAAGCAGAAGCCGACCACAGCTCCGATTACAGGACCGGTGATCCGGTCTATTAACGATGACCTGTTTCCGACTGGAGCCCCGCGTGTGTCTGGCTCGGATGGCAGCGCGGGCCCTGACGCTGCTGCTGTCACGGTCGCCAAGCGGGAAGTCGGTGACTCAGTGGAGGTTAACGGTCTCGTCGTGGAATCGGTCACCGGCGCAGCTAACAGGTCCAATCCACCCATAACCGTGAGAACTACATCGTCACTCAAGTAATCGGTCTGGATAAAAGAGAACGGGTCTTTTGCGACTTCAGATTCGCCCTGTAGCGTCCATCTGACTCCTCCACAGCAGTCCGCCGTCATGGACGACACATGGCACTCAATCGAGTCTGTACGTGTTAACCATGCGCCAGCTTTACACCCTTGAGCAGTCGCCGAATTGCTGTACATTGACGAGTTGTTGGCCCGGTTGTTAAAGCGATTGGGAGACCGAGCCGGAAGCAGCCCTGGCTGTCGGGTAAACATGGAAGCAGGATTGTTGTCACATCGCGGCTCGGGTGGACAGACAAGATGCTTCCAGAGGCTGCTGTTGCGACCTCACCGAGAAGATAGGGCAAGAGGGGAAATTCAGTTGTTGAGTTTGTTGGCAGAGGAGTACTCATAGTTAGTGTAGTAAACTCCCTGTGTTGGGTGGATTATAGGGAGGAATGTAGTCAAACGCGGGGTGGGGAAGAGAGAAAAGGGAATTTCAGGCTCCAGACCTTCCTGTCTCGCCCGTGAAATCTGGTCTCAGAGTGATTAAGGGACGTTTGGGTCGCTCTCAGCCCAAGCTTCGTCGCATCCATGCAGCTTGGTCGGTCTGTGGCCTGGCAGATAGAACCTGGACTATTGCAAGCCCGCCCCAGGCCAACTGTTCCTTCCCATGCATCCGGGGTAAGGATGTGGCTCCTGCGAATGGGCTACTGGGGGCTCTTGGCGCCGCATGGCTTTTGCAGGGTTAGCCTCTACTGAGTATGTAATGGATGCCAAAGGAATTTGATGTCAGTGGGATGGTGCTCAGGAGGTGCTACAAGAGACAAACCGGCCAACTGTATATTAGCAGCTGTCATGGTCAGTCCATACTTCACGTGCACGGAGCACCCTAGGCCGTATTAATGTGCCGGATTGCTTGTCACCACTTTGGCTGCCTGTTCTGGACCCGAGTCTCAGCAACAAATGAAGAGGAGCCTTGTGTAAAAGTGCCTTGGTACACCTAGTACCTATACTCTTCCATGTAGCTACTAAGCATTAGCTCCATAGCAGGATGGAAAGTCGGGAGGGTGCTTGGTTTGTTTCAGAAGGCAGCTACTCCACAGTGTGGATCGATCAGCAGTGCGTACTCTACCAATAAGCAAGAGGACAATCGGATGAACAGCTGATCCCATGAGCTATCAATCAAGAAATCCTTCAGCAGCTCATGGAATGATTGGATTAAGAGCTCGTATTACTTTGTACCCTGGCCCCACTCGATCGATCGACAGCGACATGAATGCACCGTGGACCCGTGGACAAAGCCAAGCCTTTCCAAGTTCGGCAGCGCATGGTCGACCCCAAAGCGAATCATTATTAGACGAACCTCGCAAAAACGGCCCCATTTCCACCAATGCCAATGACGACAACGCGAATCAAGTCCCTCAACGAGGTTCTGTCCTTGCGTTTGCGTAATCCATCTCATAAAGCTGATCCCCACGCAGAGTAAGCACTAGAAGACTCTTGCAAACCTAGCTTGTCAGCTTATCATATAAGGACGCAAGCACCCACCTCCTCTCTAACTACCATATCAACTTGAATAATCATGCATCTTGCAACTCTCGTCGTTCTTACCGGCCTCGTAGTAGGCGTATACCTAACAACCCGACGCAAACCACCCTCTCTCCCCCTCCCACCAGGCCCTAAGCCCCTCCCACTGATCGGCAACATCCACCAAGCCCCCAAATCGCACGGATGGCGAACATATCAACAATGGAGCAAGGAGTACGGACCGATCGTCCACGTGAATATGCTCGGACAGCACGTTATCATCTTATCCTCGACAGAAGTCGCACATGAGATTCTTGCCAAGACCGGAGCGGCGTTTTCGGATAGGCCGAGGCTTTTTGTACATCCCCCCTTCTTCGTCAAACCCTTCAATATGAATACACCGGGGACCAAAATGAGCTAATGAAAGGGTCAGCTCGCAACCGAACTCGCCCTCAAAGGCCTCAACATCCTAATGATGAACTACACGCCGCAGTTTCGCCAGCACCAGCGCCTCCAAGCCTCCGTGCTAAACACCACCCCAGCAGCATCCTACCTGCCACTACAAACCCTCGAATCGCAACAACTCCTCCACGACCTCCTCAACCACGCTTCGAACCCGGCAGGCGCCGATGTGCAGAAATACTTCCAGCGCACAATCGCAAGTATAATCCACGCCCTCCTCTACGACTTCCGCATCGCAGACCCCGAGGATCCGATGCTTGGCGAGTTGTCGAGGTTCAACGACGAGTTCTCGGACTTCGTCCAGGTCGGCGCACATATTGTCGATATGTTCCCGGTACTTAATAACCTCCCTTCGTTTCTCGCGCCGTGGAAAGAAAAGGCCGAGGGGCATTTCCAGGATAAGTATGCGCTGCGGAGGGAGAATTTCCGGCGCGGGCTGGAAGGGGAGACGTGGAATATCGCGAAACATCTGAAGAGTTTGGTCCAAAGCGATAAAATGGATATGCCCATGGATGAGTTGGCCTTCGAGCTCGGGACGATCATCGATGCTGCGCTGGATGGGACGGCGGATAGTCTGATGTGGTTTGTTGTTGCATGTGTCACGCAGGATCCCGAGGGGACGGGGTTTATCGCCAGGGCGCGGGAAGAGATTGATAGTGTTGTTGGGAGGGAGAGGATGCCTGCCCCGGAGGATCGAGTGAATCTCCCATATGTCAGTGCGATTGTTGAGGAGGTCCTGAGGTGGAGGCCTGTTGGGCCCGAAGGCGTTCCACACCTCAATAAGGAGGAGGCGACGTACAATGGGTACAGCATCCCTGCAAACTCGGTGATCGTACCAAACGCCTGGACCATCTCGCGCGAAGAGAGTGTCTTCGGTCCAGACCCGGACTCGTTCATTCCAGAACGCTGGCTCGTCGACGCTGACCCTACCTCTGACCCGGAAAATGACCCCCAACCAAGAGCTAAACTGAAGACACTAAACAAAGCCATGCTTACCTCCGTTGCCGGCTTCGGCTACGGCCGGCGCACCTGTCCCGGCCGCCACTTCGCGCGCAACGTCATCTGGATCGTCATCGCGCACTTACTCTGGGCATTCGAGATCCGGCCTGGCATTGATGAAGAAACGGGGGAGAGGAGACCGGTTGATCCGCTCGCGTGCACGTATGGGCTTGTTATGCGGTCCTTACCCTTTAAAGCGTCGTTTCGGGCTCGGGGGGAGTGGGTTAGGGATGCTCTTGGGGGTAGGGATACGTTTGGGGTTGATTTGGAGGGCATGTTGGAGAGGATCGGGGCGGAGGTTGGCAAGATCTAAAGCTCTGTGAATCTGACGTAGGATACCGAGGATCCATTAATCAAAGCAGTTATATCATTTGACCCTGATCCTCTTCTAGGATCTTGGAAACGCTAGTGCGAATATCTGGAAATATTCTATTCGTCTCTAGAGCCCCACCTCGATCGGATTAAGTCTCTAGAATACTTCGTCTGCGTTGACAGACACACGCTAATCCCTCCTACAAAGACGCAGGAATCCCGTTGAATGCTAGATCTTGGCCGGAACCACCTCTCCATACTCAATAGTAATACTCCAAGCTAGCAGGCGAAGTATAAAGCGCTCTCCGCAACGGTCCCTCAAAAACATCCCTAATCTCATCAAGGTCATACCCTGCATTGATGGCCAGCTGGAGAAGGACCCGCGCCTGGTCGGCCCCTAGGTAGCTTGCGAATATACTATATCAACACGCACTATTAGTTCCGCCGCTTATAGCCTGTGACGAGGAACGCAAGGAGGGAGAGAAATATGGAGGGTATAGAGAGCGGACAAGACATACACAGCCTCTGGATAAAGATCCGGAACCCCGGTCCCCGTTACGGGTCTCGCGACGGCGACGGTCGGGATACCCTGTGCGAAGAGGTCGGCTGCGGCTTCCTTTGCAGAGGGACTTAGGGCTGCGGCGCCGGGACCGAGGATAACGAGACCTCTATTCATTTGGAAAATCGTGGTTAGCACAGCACACAACTTGAGGATAGGTGACATACTTGGCTCCATTGGCGACGGCGGCGTACATCAGGGATGCGTCGAAGCCCTCTGTTTCATTTGGTTAGTGCAGGGTTCCTGGATTTTGTTCCGAAGCTGGTTTGTTTGACGTACGGTGTCCGTAGAGAATAATAACAGAGGGTAGCTCAATCGTATCCGAGACGTTGAAATGAGGTCTTCCAACGGGGTACGAAGGATCAAAGAAGTAGTACGGCTGACCACCGAGGAATGCACCTAGATTCCCCTGCTCGATCGCCTTGAATGTATCCGGGGTATTGGCGTTGGCTTTTGTGGAGTAGTAGATTGAGGTGATTCTGCATTGCTTGTCTATTAGTGAGGCCGTAGGCGGGTGATGGTATGGGATTCGCATTGCATGCCTGTCATTGAAAACAATCAGACCTCCTCGGTTTGCCGACGCCGGTGACGATGCTGCCGCGACAGCCTGGAAGAAATTCGAGCGGCCGTCGGGGGAGATATAAGTATCTGGTCGCATGGCACCGGTCGCGATGAATGGTTTCGAGCAGTTGAATGTGAGGTCGACGCCGAATGCCTGCACGTCCCGATCTCAGCTTTCAACATATCATTTTCAGGCCTGCAGTCACCTACCGTCTCCTCGAGCGTATTCGTCCCATGAAACATAATGGCCCCCACAATATCCGAGTCCGGGCTGCAGAGGTAGTGGTTCAAATCCTGTGTGATATTCAGGTACAGGGACGAATTAAGCCCAGCGCTTCCGCCTGTCGCAGGGAACTGGATCACAGCGAGCTGAGCGACGTCAAGCACCTCAGGGACTGTCTCAATCAGGTCTTGCGCAGTTGGGCCCTTGCCTAGACCATAGTGGATGTTGTCGAGGCGGCTGTAGTTTGAGGCTGAGAGGATTGTCCCGCCTGCGCTGCAGATTAGCACTTTGGGGAGGGTAGCGTTATTCGATATCCATTCTAGTTCTGAGGATGCCGAGCAGATGCCTAGGACTGAGGCTACGAGTGCTAGAGTGCTGGAGCGCATGTTGGGCTGCGGACTTGATCTCTGCACACAGCCAAACTGCAACCGATAGCGAGCTTACTGCTATGAACAAGAGTGTATCAGGCTTAAGTAGGCTGTGACCCTGCGATATCGGATCCTTATCTCTGTACCTTGTTAGCCTTATCTCCTTACTCCAACTCCATTTCTACCCCAAGATTGCAGGCTTGGCTAGATACCTAGATACCTACCGAAAGCACCAGCAAGACCACCATTCGGACTGCTCTAAAAAGTACTGTTATCCACGGTCGATTTATCAAGGTTCTCAAAAGTCTACCAACAAATTGCGATCATGGTAGCTTACGGAACGAAAGGCGGTATAACCAATCGATGGACTGTGAAACCTCTACCTGCGTCTCCACCGATGTCATCCGAGTTGGAGAACATGCTACAAGCGCTGTGATCCACATATATTTTGTGGGCTGATTTAGACTCTCACCCACGATTTCTTTATCTTCGTGGTGACATTTATCGCCAATCCGATCCACCCCACGTCGCTCTGATGTGGCACTAAGTGGTGATTGTAGTGTAGCATCTTCAACATCCACAAAGCGTGGAACCAGTACACGTTTACTCAGAGACATTCTTAGCGGTGAAGCGATCCGAGTCTCTCCAAATCACTTGGGTCTCTAGTAAAATTAGTTACGGAACAATCACATTTTGGCTATGGTTCATCTGGGGCGTGTCTAAAAGCGTGGTTCCTTTCTCTGAAGATGTCAAGATATCCGTGCAAAGCGCCTTACCTAGGACCTACTGCATGCTTTCCTTTGTCATGGCACTTTGCACTTGGAGCTTTCTAGGTGGACTCTTGGGGAGAAGCCATGGGCGCATGGCATGACTAGCTAGTGAATAATCCTTTAATCGTCCACGGACATGTTCTTTAACAAGTAACTATTCTTCTTGTCATATACATTGCTACTGTTATAGTTTATTGCAGTCCTTTATTCTTAACTTCACTTAAACCCTTCTAACAATACCTATGTCCTATGTGGGCCTACCTGCCCTGTGACGACGCAACACGATAAGCTCGGTAGATCAGCAAAATCTAGACCTTTACGCGCGCCACGAATGACGAAAAGCTGCCCAGCATAAGGCCGATCGATTTTCGATCCAGGGCAAACTCGGATCCCAGCGGGAAGAAACGTGACAAGGCACAGGGTCCAAGACCAAATTTTCGGTGGCAATGGACTTTCGCCGAACCATGGATGTATCCAGGGCGGGTGGAACATCTCAGCCTCTAAGAGGCGTCCGGGATAGTTTCCCTACTTCTGCGCCAATAAGATTTATTCTACACCCGCGCGCTTTTCCTGTTCCTGTGGGTGTTCCTGGGCGGATCATGATGGGCCAGGCACAGGAATGCCAGGCACGGCAGCGCGCCCGGCTGCTGTAAGTGGCGGGTTTGCACATACAGCAAGAAGAACCAAGCCTTTGCTGAGCGGCTTTAGTGGATAGAATGGATTAATCGATTTGAGTCTTCACCCGTACGTTTTGTTTCATAGGAACAGGAAGAATGGATTGTCTTGTTCTTGCCTCTTCGAGATACTTATAGGAGTCCCTCATTCCAAATTTCATCATGCATTCCGAATACCCTTTGGCTTAATCGCGCTCCTGTTCTATCTTTCTCCGTTCTTCTTTTTTTGTTTCTTGTTTCTTTTTTCTCTCTTTTACCCATATCCCTGTTCTAATCCCATCATGCTCCTCCCCATCCTCTCAGCGACAACTCTCGCCCTCTCAACACGCGCTCTCGCAGCCACAAATACAACCACCGCCCAATCCCGCGCCCTCACAGCCGCAAATACCCTTCAAACATGGTACAATAGCGCAACTGGAATCTGGAATACATGCGGGTGGTGGAACGGCGCAAACTGCATGACGACGCTCGCGAACCTCGCAGCCCTCGACATCGACGACACGTTCAACGACGTCGCACGCGGCGTCTTTGCGAATACATTCGCCGTCGCGGCGACGGTCTCGAATCCGATCCCTGGACGGGGAAATGATCCCGCGAGTTATCTTTCGAGCAATGGGACGGGGTATTACCCAGCGACTGAGGGTGTCCCGACTGGGGCGGCGAATACCGCGCTCTGGCTCGATGGGTCGTATGATGATGATCTGTGGTGGGGACTCGCGTGGGTTGCTGCGTATGATGTGACCAATAATACAGATTATCTCGATCTTGCAGAGGGGATCTTTTACCATCTTGTGAGTTGCTCTCCTAGTGATACGATAATGAGGAGCCATGTACTAATTCACGGGTAGAGCAACGCCTGGCCGTCGAAATGCGGCAACGGCGGAATCGACTCGAACTACGAACATGTCTACGTCGGCGCGATCGCAAACGAACTGTTCCTCAGCCTGGCCGCCCATCTCGCGAACCGCGCGGAGGAGAGCGCGTTCTACCGCGACTGGGCGCAGCGGCAGTGGGCGTGGTTCCAGGACAGCGGGCTGATCAACGAGAACAACACGATAAACGACGGACTGACAAACGACTGCACGAACAACGGACAGACGATCTGGTCCTACAACCAGGGTGTGATGCTCGGCGGCCTGGTTGAGTTGCACCGGGCCAGCGGGGACGATTCTGATTCGGATTCCAATTCATCCTCGAACTCGACATATCTCGACGCCGCCGGGGAGATCGCACGAGGCGCAATTGCCGAGCTCGCGGACGAAAACCACGTCCTCCACGACGCCTGCGAGCCAGCTGGCTGTGCGCCCGACGCGACGCAGTTCAAGGGGATCTTCATGCGGAATCTACGGGCTCTACATGCGGTGGCGCCTGATGACATATATGCAGAGGTCATCGAGGCTTCTGCAGAGAGTATCTGGGCGAATGATCGGACGGACGTGAATGCGTTGGGGGTTGTTTGGGCTGGGCCGGTGGATGCCGCAGTGGTGGATGCGTCGACGCATAGTTCAGCCTTGGATGCGCTTGTTGCTGCTATTGAGAAATAGAGATGGTGGTAGCGGAGGGCAGTGTGTATAGCAGGGTTGTATATAGGATGGATAGCAGGGTTGGTAAGTATAACATAGAGGGGATTCTCACTACATACGCGGACTCGCAGCAAATGCCTAAAATCTAGAACAAGACAGCTACAGCTTCGAACTTCGCGTCTACGTTGAGGTCTGTAACCGAATGGGAATCGCATGCCACGACGTATTCTTTCTAATCATAAACAGCGCTACCCAGCATTCCATGGGACCCAAGCGATGTTGAGTGGTCAAAGGTTAACACTCCTCCCTCTTCACAATAACATTCCAATCGGTCGAATGAAACACCTGTCCGGAGAGAATCCCATCATAAAGACCGGCATGGCAATTGTCATAAATATATTGTGCTCCGTCCGCGATGCTGGAGAAGCTATCAAGGGTTTTTCCGGCGGGGTCCTATGCACGAAATGAACATGGTCAGCCGTCGCTTTTTTCCTCCTTGAGCTACCTATCCAGGATTCAAGGGAAGACGTACATCATTACACCACCAAATCGCACTCGCATACGAGCAGCTGACGCGTGCACAAGCCCCAGGACCGGGCCCCGCGCTCGGCTGTCCCGAGACACCACGGAGGTACGCGATCCCCTCTGCGATTGTTTCTCTCGAGGCGTCCCAGTAGTCTTCGGGGTAGCAGCGGACGTTCGAGCCGGAGAAGTCGGTGCGCTTCGCGAGGGGTGCATCGTCGTTGGTGGGCAGCGCAGTCGCGAGCAGGCCCGAGAGGACCATGGGGAGGATAGAGGCGCGCATGCCGATGGATGAAGGAGGCTTGGAAATTGAGGGCTTGGTACTAGAGAAAGATGTAGGTACACCTTGTGCTGTTGTCAGACAAATATTGACCAACAAGGTGCCGCCCTTTATATCTTCACCTCAGGTGGAGATCTACACCTCGCAAGCCACCTTCAAGTGCATGATGTAAATATGGGGCCGGAGAATATGCCAAGACAACCCTCTGCAATCGTGATAGGATCCGCTCGCTGCAGGACCGTTCTGTACACTTGTTTTTCGCTGTCTATCATTGCTTAACTTGGTAAATTGATTCGAGGGCTTAGCGGCGGCAGCGTTGGGGGCCGGTCGATCAAGCCACAGACGGAGCCTTGCCGGTGTACAACATAAAATCATCCTGACATTGTTTCTGAATCGATCCATGGTTCTATCATTTACATTTGAAAGCCTCATCATCAAGCTGTGAAATCTAGCCCCGTTTTGCAGTAAGGGTACTCAGACCCTCACCATCCATGGAGGTTTTGCACAAACCACACCTACCCTACATGACGGCTGGAAGTTCCGGAATCTCTCCAACTTCGGAAGACCTGCCTAGGCCAGTGTTTTAAACTGTTCAATCAGGGGTCCAGGGTTCTCCGAATTGAAAGCGCTCATATATCATTATAGGAATAGCATAAATGAAACAAGATTACCCAATCGCTAGAATCCACAATCCCAACCCCAAAAGAGCAGCTTTAACATAACAGCTTCTTACTTTGGCACATCCCCAGTAAACAATTTCCCTACCAACCTCACAGCCTCCCCGCGGACCCAAATGCAAGCGACCACCCCCTACTCTGAATTCAAAACCATGCCGACAATAAAAAACACCCGTGTCGGGGGATATTGTGCGTTTATCGACCAAGTCTCCGTCCCCCAATCCGACCTCGCCTTCGTCAGAAAATCATGCGCAAGCCCCTACCTACATCCTTCATATGCGTACCGCTCTGTGTCCTTCATAGCCAGGTATGAGAAACACGACACATCTGATCGCTTCTTTAGCAGAACCACGAATACCAACACAACCATAAAGCACCTTCTCGCTGTGATGAGCAAGGAAGACTGGGCGCAGCGCGCAAATGATGCACTAACCACCGAGAGCAACCTCAGAGGCACGCCGAGAAGCCGGATATGGTGGTTTTTCTGGATCCCGAGTCGGATATTAACGGTTTCTGTGATACCGCCCACGGTGGAGTACTGGCGGCCATTCTTGACCAGCCACAAGAAGAGTGCCTGTGTATCAGCCATTAACGCCACAGTGGCTACTGTAATGCGAGCAGCAGATATGCCGCTGATAATTCTCTCTGGACGATCGATGTCTCCACGAGTCCTTATTGGCTGAAGCAGCAACTATCCAGACAAGTCACGAGAAGACCAATCACTGTGTTCTATCTCTCCATCTCCGTACCAGAATCTCACAAAGCACTTGAGTCAAATTTCATGCAACCAGCCTACAACTTTAAGGAACTTATTCGTGCCTTCTTGCCCTCCCTTCGATACCCTTGAAAGTTCAAACTCCAAATGCCGTCTCGATCCACACGAGGTACCATTGACCGGGAAATACTGTCCAACACGGCTTCACCTGTAGGACTGTCCAGTTGGGTTACAGGCAATCTACAACGTGGTCTGTAGCTACCTGTAGCCAGCACGGCAGGATGTGCCAAGGTTATTCTCATCTCTTATCGCGCTGGAAGATATCGGTCAACGAATTAGTCGCAGACCTCACGGCAGTGAACAAGACATTGGGAGCTACGAACAATTTGCGGTTGAAGACAATGTCCGTGATATAATCGCACAACTATGCACGATACTCAAAGCTCGGAAAAGATTTCAACTTTGACAATAGAGTCAGGTTCGCCAACCATAGGAATGCCCTTGATGAAGGAGGAGCTGATACACCAGAAGAGCCCCATTCTAGATCCCACAGATCCCGGCCCGACCAAATTCTGTAACCATCTCTGGTATACACCGTTCAACAGCGAGCAGCCTATTAGCCAGGCACCGTACCCGAATCGGCGTCCACAAGCATAAGTGCCGCATTAGGAGCCATGAACTCCAAGAATCTCCTTCTCGTGACTCTTCCAGTGATATGTTGGCTTAGATTCTACCGACTTCCCATTGGCCGGCTATAGTACCAGACACTCGATATACTGCAACATCCAGTTAGCGACTAGTAGCCTTTATAACCTACCTGCAGCACGATATTTGGAATACGACGACGGATTGTCTACGGGCAATAGTTATGCAGTTAGTCAAAGATGCAGCGAATCGTTAGTGCAGGCTACATGGGCCCATCGATGGCAGCTGGCTGCTTCATCTACGACGGGACCACACTACCCTTCGCACACTTTCCTCGCTTACCAAACAACACTTTGGTACCGATGTGACACCTTCTATGGCGCGTGACAGAGACCGGAGATTACAATGCCGTTACCATTTCCCACAACGACACTGACTGACCATCAGCTAGAAGTGATCCATCTGCAGCCCTCCTGCAGGCTATCCCCAAGGTCCTATAGGAATAGTTTCATCTTATTCAATGGCTATATCACAGCCATGCTGCTACATGTCGTCTTTCGATCTTATTGGGCAGGGGATAGGAACTACTTCGCCAAGCTCATGTAGCCGAGATGAAATCTCAGATGGAGGTCTTGTGACGACTACCACCCTGTTCCTGCATTGTTCGGTTCAGGCGCACCAGGCAGTAGCAGGTGGAGAAAGCCTGAGTTACCATTCTAGTATAGTAGTATAGCCAAAGGGCCTCGGAAACCAACGGAGACTGTCGACGGTGCTAGCCCGGCTCCACACTCGCCCAGGTAGAGGAGGGGAGGGGAGGGGAAGGTATAGAAAAGGCTATAAAAGGCCAGTTGTAGACAGACAATATTAATGCAAATTATCCCCCAATAGCCCTTGATATGTTGACTTTTAGTTGAGATTATTTTGTCTGAAAGATTTTCCGTCAACAGTTTCCGTCGCATCCTACTCAACATGAAGGTTTCCATCAACAATATTTCCGCCACAGTAGATCACGACGCGCCCTATTTATATCCTCCATAGAAGTGGCTGGATATTATTGCCGACTGGCCGAATATCAAGTAATATTCAAGTGTTCAGTGTACAGTTCTACGTCAAAAGTCTCCGTACGATGCCCCACCACATCAGAATACCCCAATTACGTGTCAAAAGTTTCCCGACACTTAGCGCCACCTCGGGAACGCGTAAACAGCACTACAACTTCAATCACGGTTCACTCAACCACCATGAGGTCATTCGGAACCGAGATAAGTGGAAATCGAAGGCCTGCTCAAGAGCTTTCACCAGAGGCGCGTTCAGCTATTTTATATGGCTTGGAGGCTGGGGAATCGCCAACTGAACTTGCGCGCAAGTTTAAGGTGAACCGCTCGACAATTCACGACACAAAGAAGCGCTTCCTACAGCACAACACCGCAAAATCGCGCCCTAGGAAGGGTCGACCTCAGAAGCTAAATGAAACAACTAAGCGCTGGATTTATCGCATGATACGCAGGCGCCCGGATATCTCGTGGAAGGCCTTGACAGTTGAGACCCCTGGCCAGCCTTCTATCTCAACTATTCGACGAGCTCTGAAGAAATATCATATCCGTAAGTGGCGGAGCAAGAAGAGGATACCTTTATCTAAGGAAGTAGCTAAAAAACGCTATGATTTTGCGCGAAGGTAGCTTAGAAATCCAGCCTAGCGCACCTAGATCTTCTCCGACGAATGTTCCATTCAGCGCGAAGCGAATAAGCGCTTGAAATTTGTCTTTCGCTACCAGAAAGAAGGCTTTAGAGAGGATCTAGTGAACCTCCACTATCATGGGAAGCCTATATCGCAAATGGTCTGGGGCGCTATCTGGCATGGTGGTTGATCAAAGTTGGTGGTTATGGAGAGGGATGAGGATAGCCCTTGATAGGGCTATATAGCCAGATCCTATATTAAGACACTAGAGGAAGGGCTAATTGAACACTATAAGCCTGGCACTCCGTTTCAGCAAGATAACGCTCGAATTCATACGGCTATCGACACGCAGGAGTGGTTTGAATTGCATGGGATTTATGTTGTTGAATGGCCTCCGCATTCGCCTGATTTAAACCCTATTGAGCATGTATGGAACCTCCTAAAGCAGAAGCTTGTTGAACTTCATCCTTGTCTCTATCTAGAAGGTAAGTCTCGAAGCGACTGGAGGCACTTTAAAGAAGCTATCCAAGGATCTTGGTGGGCTATTCCCCAGGCCTCGATTGACAGTCTGATCGATTCAATGCCTCGCAGGATAATGGCAGTTTATCGAGCTCGCGGCTGGTATACAAAGTACTAAATAGCTTTGTTTTGCATGTATTTAGATGTCTTAATTCGTTGTGGTTGTTGAAATATTAAGCGTTGAAGTAAATATATATTTTCGTTGTGGGGCGGGTGTCGGGAGACTTTTGACCTATAAGTTTATATAGTTTCATCGCCGCGATTCAACTACAAATTACTCAACGAATTGAAGCTTTAAAAATCTGTAAAAAATATATATTATAGATCTGGATCGCGCGCAACTAAAAATACTAATTTCAACGCTTAATACTTTATATACCAACCGCGCGCAGCAATTACGGCCGCAACTCGCCGCGGCATCGATTCAACTAACCGGTCAAAGTAATCCTGACTGATTAACTCCCAGGCTTGCTTGATAAGCTCTGTAAATTACTTATGGAGTTCCTTTTTAGTCCCCTCAAAGGTTTCTATATTGGGATTAATCTAATATATCGTCTCCTTCAAGCGGGCCCACGCATGCTCGATGGCATTTAAGTTAGGTGAGTATAGTGGCCACTCTAATATCTCTATAGCCATCTCCTCTAACTAATCCTTGACGATTCGAGCTATATATATGGGAGTGTTATCCTGTATAAAGACTATATCTGGTCCCTAAAAACTAGGAAGATTATCCTGCAAGAGGTCGAGATATAAGAACCAGGAGTAGCTATTTTATTAAGAATCTAGATCGCGCTTAAAAAGGTTAATTTCCGCGTGTCTCCTACTCTAGATCGCGCTCTAAACTATTATAGATATTCCCTTGCTCTTATTATATGGGAATATAAAGTCTTTCTTCTATTTCTCGTTGCGTAGGTTAAGCCTAAAGCACTAATGTTGGTGCTTACCCTAACTAATTTTAATGGAACATTCGTCACTAAACGTGATTAGGCGCTATCACTCCTTTGGCTAATTCTCACGCGCTAAATACTAATTATATTATATATCCGCGTGTTACTCAAGTAATTTAGGCCTACACTTCGCCCTCTAATATCTATAACCTAACTCTTTGATCATTCAAAGTATTGTGGAGTTTGATGGGGTGATCAGGATTTACATGCGAATTTCTCTATATAGGATAAAGGGATTCTGGTGGATAAGCCATAGAATGTGAGCTTTAGTCCTCTTATTAATTATTTTAGGTCTTCTAGAGCGAGATATCGAGGCGCCGTTAAAGCGTTAAGGTGAATGTTCGATTGTGTATTACACCGAGGATTTCGGAATATCGAGGACGTGACTAATCGTGGCCATTAACAGCCTAATTTTTCGTAGGCCATCGATTTGACCTCTGCGATGAATTCCCAGCTCATTATTTCGTATACGATCGTTGTTTAGAGGCGCCAGAGGCCTTCGTTGAGGAGGCATAATTTTTTGAAGTTGGTGGTGGAGACGCGTTGCTACGCGACGCGCGAAAATCGTACGGAGACTTTTGACGGGGACTGTATATCGTGAACCTATAAACGTAGTTTGAGACCAAATCTAAGGTAAGCCTGCAGTCATGCAAAATTGGACGCCTTTTAAAGGTTTTGAGTAGATAAGCGGCCCAAGAAGCAATAAAGCAGAATAATTCTTTATGAGCGAATAATTTCAATAGCTTACAGCATAGCAGTATAGAGTAGGGGCATTCAGGTTCCCACGAACGATGTACTTGAGAAAAGTACTTAGCTCAGAGGAAATGGTAATGAACGGGGTTGGTTCTAATACGTGCACTTGAAGGGAAAAAAAAGCTAGACTTGGTCCTCACACATTGAATATTTTTACTCCAGCGGACGATCAGGGCGAGCTATTCTGTTTTAGAGTAGACTCGTGTAAATATCCTGAGTTCCCAGAAGGATATAGTCCAATTGATCCGGTAATTATCCAATGCTGCATCGTGAAGGTGACGGATAGAGTTTTCTCAGAATGGTAGGATTTCAATACCCAACTGAACATCCAGCTCGAGGCCTGCTAGTTCAAGCGCTCGCTTTAGTGGAGGTGGCGGTACCCATTGGCCAGCAGGCTTGTACTCTTGCTTTTCAGTGTCCCATAGTTTTTCCGGCGATCCGATCGATATTCTTCGTAGATGAGGTAAATGCTCCTTTTTTTGCATGAGCAGGCCCCGCAGAAACTCGTCTTCTTCGAATGTGGTGAGATCCCAATCATCGTAAAAAATCTCTAGTTCTTCCAAGCAACTAGGAAGACTCCTCCAGGCCTCGAGAGGATCATCCTCCCCGCATAGGAAGACTTGGTAAATGCGGAGCGTAGTGAGAGCTGTGAAACCGCTCAGGTTAATGCGCGGTCCATTACCCAATCCCTCATGGTCAAGCCACTGCCGAGTGAGGGTCAATTCCCTTAGGTTCCCCTTCTGTGGTTGCAAGGCGCGCACAAAAGCAGCGCATGTCCAGCCTTCAGTAATCCCATCGACAAAGTGGCCTTCCCACTCCCCCTGATCGACGTCATAATGGAGCACTTCCAGTACCTCTGGCCAGCTCAGTATGGCGGCTAGAGCCTCCTCGTGCGCCCCGCAGCGTATCAAACTCAGGCTCCTGACTGGCGATTTGCCAACAAGCCCATTGCCTTCGAATTCAATAGGGTCCAGATAATCGAAGAGAATGGTGAGCGCCTGAATGTTGGGGAACCGGAAAAAATGTTGAATATCGCATATCGAGTTCCTGCAAGGGACGATCATTGAAACAATATAATTTTCAAGTAATGGGTCATTCTTAAGAGTGCGCTTTAGCTGGCCCAGTGGATGTTCCCGGAATGCTTTATCGCGGACATAAATGTTTCGGTAAATCACTGGCTTCAACAAAGTGTAATAGCGACGTGAAATGAGACAAAAAGAGCGCAAGTCTTTGATCCATTTTGGTCGAGCTTCTTTAACCGCATATTCATACGCATCTGCCCATTTATAGAATGGCAAGGGTGCCTGTTCCTCTGCTTGGACATATTTGACGATGGCAAGAATCAACTCGGCCGGAAGGCTCAACAGTTTCGCCATGTGCGGCACAGCGAGAAGGACACGGGTAGAAGCGGCCAACGAGAGTAGAAGAGAGATACTGGCGCCGATGGGGCTTTATTCAGTTGGTCGGACTAGGCGACTCTAATGGCAGCTGGAGCCTGGAGCCTAAAAAGCTGGCGGGCTTTTTAGGCTCCAGGCTCCCGGCCCACACTCCTCACTCTCACAAATTGCAACACGTTCAGATCTTTACAAGTGGCCCACCACCCCAGCGAGACTAGGCGCAATGAAGTCGCAGTCAATAATGTCCTTCCAGCGACCCCTGGGCTGCAGGGGTTAACCAAAGGAGGGCCGAAATGAACTTTTTAATTATTAAGCCACACCGTGGAACTCACCGTTAACGATTAGCTGGCCCTTGACAGATCGTTGGGTGGGGTCCCGGCTTCCTGGAGGAGCGAGATTCGCTTTCTTAGAACATACTTTCTACCCGTGCGCGAACCACTGACAGGGTTCTATAATGTAATTTCAATTTCTCCTCGCTTCCCGAGTTCCGCCCAATCATACGCTGTTAAATGTGCTCTAAAGGTACATATGACATGTCACGCCCCTTTCCTTTCCCTCTCATTGACCCCGCCTAAAAACTAGTTAATAGAGGAATAGCAGCGCTTAATCTCGAAGTTTAGAACATTTTTCAACTGGTTGGAATTCTTTTAATTGAACAGTGAACCGAGATGACTGAAAAGACCCCATTACGTCCACTGCTTCCAGCAATTGCTCTGACCACTGCCGTCTCTCCCGTGTCGAATGATGCCAAGCAAAAACGCCGATCTTTAGCTTGCACCACTTGCCAAAAGGGACAAACAAAGGTATTATTTCTATTATTTATCTGGCCTGAACATTCTTAACATCATAGTGTTCTGACTGTCCCCATGCGACGAGTGTGTGGCCATGAAAGCCAGTTGCATATTCGACGCAAGGCGAGACAAGCGTCGAAAATTCGCGCTGAAGAAGGCGAAACACACCCAAGACACACTTATAAAACTTATTGCTCTTCTACGATAAGGAACTCCTGATGATATTCTCAAGCTCAAAGCAAACATGGAAACATGTGTCTCAACCCAAGACGCTATGGAAAGGTTATCATTATTTCTAACAAATCCTCCGGCGCTGTTTGCTATTCATAAACTATGAGCTCTGAGCAAGCATAAGCGCACTAGGTGTGCTGTGGATGTCTGACAATGTGTGTGAAAATCATGCTTGTTGTTTCATGCCCTGCGACCCAAAATAGCCAGGGTCCGGCTGGTCGTTCGTCTTATCGAGCTAGTGGCTTAGCTATTGCTTTTCCTAGGTTGCAACTTTCAATGATACCATTAATGCCTTTTGGATGACTTCGTTCGCGGCTTGTATTCCCTATGAATCGACTCACCATGCTGTAGCATCGTTTGCTACGCTGAAGTTTACTGATGAGGCGCGGAGTCTCATGCATGGTATGCTATACCCGCCTATGGCTCTGCTGATGCGCATGGCATGGGCTGTACCGGTCGTCAGGACGCTGACGATACATTGGTTGCCAGAGAGGCTGGCTAGGGAATATAATGTTCAGCCGGGCCTAGCTAGCCAGGCAGCGTATGTGGGGATTGTGTCGTGGGTGAAGAGTGTTTACCCATTTGTACCACTAGGTTTGAAAGGACGGCTGTCCAGGGAGAATATGAAGAATGTCAGGAGGGCCGTGGCTCGAATCAAGGAGACTTGGCATTGGGGGGGCTAAGTTGATCATTTCCTTTTATTTGCAATCAGCTGTACCATGTGGGTCTTTGAATGTACCAGGACTGTGAATTGGGAGCTCGAGGAGTCGTGCACAGTTCCTGATGATACACTGCAAATGCGACGGTGAGAGCGAGACGACCTGATGCTTACCAAATAGTAGGCTTGAGAAATATTCCTCGCTCTTTTGTGCCATGTTCTGAACCACCCCAGTGTATCCTCGGGCTTGCTGTCACACCTCTGAATCTGCGCGACAACGACCGCAACTTTGGCTGGCTGTTGGAGGGTTCAGCCCGTGAAGCCCACACCATCCACGGGGGCACTGGGCTTTCGCCAAAGCTTCTGCACATCTACGCGCAGATAACACATCTCGCGGCTCGGATGATGAAGGTTAGTTCTTTCTTCTTTGTCCATAGCAATCCTTTTGAATGCTGACCTGGCGGATTTGCCGGCAGAATCCTGAGTCTGTTGTCACGCCTCTCGCTGCTGTCAAAATCCAGGAGTCGTTACAGGATTTCCGTCAACGGTCCGAGCTGTCAGAGGGATATCCCACCACCGCCGCTTTGCTCGATTCATGTATCCTGGACGCAACGGGCAAAGTCGACAATGCGACCAAAGTCACAGAGCTAACAGGGGAGACCTGGGTATGCGCAGCCAAGATATACTTACACTGCCGGTTTTTCAGGTAAAAATCTACCCATCCCATTATTGCTACTTTAATATCACCCGCTAAACACCGAAAACTACTAGGAAACCGCGCTGCCATCCAGACGTCATAGACGCACTAGACACTCTGAGCGTCTGCGTCCGTCGCATGCCATGCAACGGGGCGCTCTTCACCTCGCAAGCCCCGTTCTTTTGCATTCTCATCATGGCACTGGTTGCGTTCCGCGAAGAGGACCGCGCTGCTGCACGGGAATGGTTTAAGACTGTGCTCTCGGCTGTCAGTTGTCGCTCGGTGAGTTCTTAACCCCTCCCCGACCCCTGGCCCTGCCCCCAGTCGTACATATGACAGCCACTGATGTTCCCCCTCATTTTAGAGCGTTCCGCCCGTTTGGGATTGTATCCAGCTGCTTTGGGAGTGGATGGACACGGAGCTAACATCTGAAGAGGAGTTTGATGACTCTGTTCCGATCGGGCAGCGGCGCGCTTGGTGGGAGGATATGATAGCTTACCTGATTGACAAGGTGGGATGGGTTAGTCTTACTTAGTAGAGCTTCAGTTGGTTGATATTAACGGAGGGTCTGTATAGTCTGTGAGAAATAGTATACAATTTGATGTTTTCAGCTCCTACAGTACCAGTATACACCAACCCATATCAAGTGCCAGGCTCCTGAACCTGCTTAAAGAGTAGGAAAACAAGAGGCAGGAGAATGTGAAAGAAGGCTCCGAAAGAGAAAAGAGTAAACAGTCTGCCTAGAGCCTCTACCCTCCCCTTCAACCTATCATATCCGTCAGTTGTATAGGGAAAAAGGAGGAAACAACGCCGGTTCATCCGATATCGAGGCTTAGATCTTTCAAGGTCAATCAGATAGCATCTATAATAGCCTTTTGAACCTCCTAGCCAGTGACCTCTCCTTCCATCTCCCATTGAGAGGGTGTGATAGGCAGCCCCACGACCTCCACCCGGGGCTCAGATGTAGATCTCTGATGCTCTGGTAGAATGGCGTAGATAGGCAACACCCAGGGTTGTACATCACCCTTCCACGAGGCGAATTTGCCCTTGGGCAGTGTCAATGTCACCCAGGGGCTGTTGTTTTTCTTCATCTTCCAGCTCTGTAGAGATAAATAGCTGCTGTTCTCCTGCCCTGAATGATCTGCTCAGAGGATTTAACAGTGCCTACCACCACAGCAAGAGTTGTGCCCACTTGTTATACACCGTCAAAGCCACCCAGGATCAGCCTTCGGTCTTCACACCCTCCTACCAACCGTCAAGCCAAACCTACACCTCCACGACCGCGATGAATATCGGTCAAGTCCTCGATATTGGCGGCAGCCAAGTCGCACAGAATATCCAGTCTACACTGAGAAAAGTATTCCTGCTCCAGGATGAGCATGGGCATGGACAGTCCCAACCCCAGATGAAGCGCACCTTGCCCACGGAGCTGTTCTACTACGGGGACGGGCTCCGGCTGTGGCAAGAGGTCTGCTGGTTGCCGGACTACGACCAGACCCGCGATGAGATATCTCTCCTGGAGGAGTACGGCGCGGTCATTGCGCAGAATATTCCGGCGGGATGCACAATTGTGGATATGGGGTCTGGGTAAGTGATCCGCTGAGCTAGCTTTCCTTCCCTCGCTCGCCTTTCTCCCCTTTTATATATCCCAAGCTAACGGACGAACGAATGGGTATAGAGACATCCGCAAACCTTCCGTCCTCCTGATGCATCTCAACCGCCTCAAAATCCCAGTGATTTACTACGCCCTCGACCTGAGCTACGAAGCCCTATCGAGCAGCATGTCCTTCCTCTCGCACCAGTCCTGCCCGCACATCACCTTCCACGGCCTCTGGGGCACATTCGAAGACGCCCGTCTATGGCTACGCGCAGTCTCCACCCCGAAATGCATCCTCTCCCTCGGCTCCATGTTCGGCAACGACGAGCTCCCCCTCGCCGTCGCGCGCATGGCGCCCTGGCGAGAGGTCCTCAACCCCACAACAGACCTCATGCTCATTGGCATGGACGCACGAGGCGCGGAGTCTCCACGGGAGCTGAAGCGCATGTATCATGATGCAGGCGGGGTCTGGGAGGGGCTCATCCGGGGCGGCCTGCGGGCGTCGAATGCGCTACTGGGTGCGGAGTGGTATCATGATAGCGACTGGGCGGTGGAGGATCGCACGGGCGAGGATCCGCCGCGGCATTGGTTTGCAATTCGGGCGCTTCGCGATGTGGAATGTGCAGCCTTGGGGTTGAGTGTTGGGGCCGGGGAGGTGGTGGACTTTTTTGAGAGCTGGAAGTATGGGCCTCGCATCATGGCGGATTTGTTTGTGAGGGCGGGGATGAAGCAGCGGGGGTTGTGGAGGTCCCCTGTTGGAGAGTTCTGTTAGTATCCCCTTGCCCATTCTTTGTGTCTGTTTGGTAGTTTGGCTAACGGAGTGTGTTGCAGATCAGTATCTGGTGTCTTTCTCTGATGGGAGTGAGGACGGAGCTTAGGATTCCCGTTTCAGACTTTTCTGTCTGGTTCTGGTTGTTGTATATTGTCCGGTCTTTTGGATCTGGTCTGCTTTTCGTTCATGTTTTTAGTTTCCTGCCGTCTTGCTACTTACTGTATAGCTATATATTGTCTCCTCTTTTGTGGATGTTTTTGGCTTTCCGCTGTCTTTCTAATTACAGTATAGCTAGCTCGTTTATGTCTTTTAGCGCCTCGCTGGCAACCCTTATCAGTCATACTGGTCATTCTAGTGTACTGGAAAGCTAGCCTGCCAGGCGCAATTGTCAATCCAGGATGGAACATACTCTCTAGGTCTAAATCTTGAGCCTTTCCCCATCCCTTCCTCCTCTTACCATTCATCGCGGTCTATCTGGGTTTTCGGCCGCCAGTAGTTCCAGTCTCGAACTAGGAGAGTCCCAATGGCATGGCCGGCAACCGGAATCTTGGGCGGACTATGGGCGTATTTCCCCTCCATGGTCTCTTTTACGAAGACATAGACACCAGCTCGAGCCCAAGGACTGTATGTGGTTCGGTTGTTACATTAACAAGAACCCTTCCAACACCAGCAGATGTCTGTGACAGAAGTCCATCAGCCGATTTCTGGACATTGTAATTGGTGCTGCGCAGGGCTCAACTTCCAAAGCAATAGACAGTCCAGAGGTAGATATGGCGAACTAACCCCTACCTCTCTAAAAGAAATCAAGTATCAATTTCCCCGGGGCCCCGGCCACTATATTAACCTCATATCAGGGCAACTTCTCGCCGTGATTCCTCGCCTCGCAATGTCGGTCGGCGTAACAGTTCCTTTCCCCTTTTCATCCAACGGCGACGACTTTGATCCGCCCTAATCAGCAGACCGTTCCGCGATTCGCCAAGTTGTCAAAAGAAAGCTTGAGTGTTAATATAAGTTGCTCAACCTCTGCCTCAGGATTAATAGTATTCAGCCGGGGATTCCTGGTCAGATTTAGCTTCACCGGGTGTTTTGAGGCGTATACGTTCGTATGCGGATAGGGTAAGAACGCCAATACGATCGGATATCCCCCGGATGGCGATGTCTATCGGGGGCCATCCGATGGAATCCATGCATGTAGTCAGAACGTCAGTGTTGTCTTGGTTCTATAAAGCTGACAGCACGCATCCCCCTCGGCAGTCTTTGATTTTCCTACAGCCTGCATTCATCACGCACTTTTCTCTCTCCTTTGCAATAAAAACCCCTGCTCCACCCTACCCTCCCACCATGTCGTACGTCACCACCATCCTCTACAAAGTCGAACACGACACCGATTTCGACCTGAAATACTACCTCAACGAGCACATGCCCT
The DNA here is from genome assembly GCA_020615375.1 of Aspergillus sp. ADI1. Classification (NCBI taxonomy): domain Eukaryota; kingdom Fungi; phylum Ascomycota; class Eurotiomycetes; order Eurotiales; family Aspergillaceae; genus Aspergillus; species Aspergillus sp. ADI1. The sequence continues at coordinate 490,984 of JAHXQV010000023.1, read as the reverse complement.
TGTGCGCCAGGGTATGGAAACAGTATGGCCTAACGGGCTGGTCCGTGACGAAATTCGACGCCGATCCCCAGGGGGCTAAACCTGTTTACGCGATCCGCTGCGACAGTTACTGGACGAGTGAAGAGGCGGCTAGGAAGGCATTTAATGGGCCCGAGAGTGGCGAGGTCATGGCGGATATCGCGAAATATAGCAAGACGCAGCCGGTTGTCTTGTTTGGGAAGCCTTTGGCCGAGATAACTATTTGAAGGTTGGATGACATGACCCACGACCCCCTAGCCCCAGCCACGACGCGAACGTTGCCAGGAACTAACTAAACTATGTAAGAGTCACGCAGTCCATAATCAGAGCACTTGGTCACTAGGAACAGAGGATAAAACGGCCTCGAAATGGCGGTCAACTTCTGGCATAAGCGCGCAGACAGTTGCAGAACGTTGGTCAATCAGTTAGACAAATCGGTTTACGCCATGGGCAAGCCCATAAAAAGGGCTTCTAAAGGTTAGGAGCTAGGCTCCTATCACCTGGAATACAACTACATGTTTCTCTTTCCATTTCCTATTGTCAGTCTTGAGCATGTCGCGAAGCACTACCTACTACCAGCATAACCCGTCAAACTATATCAAGGTGATCTATTCCCGGCGCACCGAATCGGCTTCTGTTTGCAGCTGTCCCTCCCCCCTCTAGGACCTCCATCCACAAGTCATTAACGCAAATATCCCACCTCTCATCCCCACCGGGAGCCGCCGCAAAGATCTCAACCATATTTATATTCCGTCCCCACCCATCATCTCCAAAGATATTAAACTTAATCCGCTCCATCCTCTGATGCCCACCCTGTTTATACGGAGTCCAATAAGTGTACACATTGCGCCTCCGAGTCCACAAGTTCCCATGCGTTGATTTTCACTAATACGCCAGGCGGGGAGTCGCAGAGTGGCTTGACGGAGGATCCGCGGAAAGTCAGATATGAGTGATCGATCCGGTTCCGCCCGTGGTAGCGATGTCATCAAACTGGCATCCGGTTATTTCTAAGAGCGATACTTTACCGGAACAAGGAAGAACTTACATTGAGAGCAAGGTTGTGGTTCTTGGGTTTCTGGAGACTCTGACCCATGATGAAGTTGCTCAGGGTAGCTTGGTCACTTTGACCTCGCGTACTTCAACAAAGCGCCAGCGAAGCGAGGATGAACTTCAATGGAATCATGATAGTAGGGCATTACTTGAGTGTACAAATAAGAATATTGGAGCCGGGACTTATGGGGGCTTGATAAATCCTGTTCTCAACCTTGAATAGCCGTCTGCCTGCCTGTTCAAAGCCCCCTCCAGGTTCTTTAGGCTAAATAGACTGTGGATAGGGGTATACAAGAGACCCTACCACTAGGGTGTTGATATTATTCAGCATGTAACCTTGTAATGGGTATTTAGGTAGATTAACCGCGGTTGTCCCGCCACTGCAGGGCATACGCAAGCTCCCGTCGCCGATGGACAGGTAAGTCGGCGTTGTCTCCAGGCGGCAAATAAGGCCTTTTGTGCGAGATCGCGACTTTGGAGACAACCATACTTGCCATCAGACTTGCGCTTTAGCTGCGTCTGTTCTCTGTTTAGTCAGGTATATGTTTTTCGCCAGCGAAATACCAGAGGAAAGGAGAAGGTGTGTAAGACAAGCTTGATATGGAGAATAGCTCTATGATATATAAGTTCTTGCCTTTTCATCACAGTAACATGTTCGAAGCAACAGTTTATGTTCATGGTAGTGATAAAAGCCCTGTAATCGGCTAGCCAGCCCGGAGAATTACGGCCATCGGGAAACCCCAAGCGACAAATTATGTTCAATCTCCCAACTAACCTTCATGGGCACTATAATGAGTGGAGCCACAGAGGTTTACTCAAGAAAAAGTCCACTTCACACGCAGCATCCACACATTGCGCGAGGCTGGCGAAAAGGAACTGTCTCCCCGTAAGCCCAGGTCCATAATGCGCATACTTGGCAGAGTTGGTCATGATCGCCTTTGCAGACGGCAGTATTATGGGCTCCCCGATCATACACCAGCAGGTGTCGGTAACAAACTGGATGCCGAATTCCTCAAGCGCCGTGTTGAGCCCTGCCTGGGTGGCTAGGCCGTAGCACGCCCGCCCGCATGTCACGATGACGGAGACACCGTCTCTTTTCCGGCGGCCCCGGCAGAGTTGCGCGAGTTGTCGCATCTCCCGGAGCGAGAAGTGCGGGTTTCCGAGGCATATCAATCCCACCTCTTGATCGGATGATGCACTGTTTAGTTGCTCCCAGCAAGAGCTCAGCGCACCGAGGCTGATACTGACTCTTTGTATATCTGGATCCTTGCTGAGGACAGCATCGAGCGTTGTGGCCTCAGGTGTGACCCCGAGAATATGGAACATGGGAGCGCTCGAGAGTGTTGCAAATGCCGCGCCAAATGCCTTCAAATTATCCCTAGTCGGGGCGAGAGATGCAATCCCCACGATGACAGGAATACGATTCACCACAAGGCCTCCAACGTGGTAGCCGAGCAGTGGGTAGAAAGAATCATCAATGGACCAAGAACCTCCAATACCTACAACTGTAACAACAAGCGACGCAAGTCGATTAACGTCAGTATGCGGCCCTCCCTTCGGCGCGCGACCCGTCAAGGCAATAGCTATATCGAGGAAATCAGGGTACTTCATTGTCCTGGCCCCCAGTACGCTATTCGCATAGACCACAGCATTAGACTCGGCCCACGCGATCTGCTCCCCGAACTTCGGCGCAGACTCCAGTTGATACGGTGCGCATGTAAAGGTCGGTCGGGCGCCCATGTCTATGTACGCCTGGGCCAGTGATTGGGCGTTTCCGGCGAAGAGGGGATCAATTCCCTGCGCGCGCCAGCGGTTTAGGTCGATGGATATCGAGTTGAGGGTTGTTGGTACGCGCACTTGGCCTCCCCAATCACGAAGCTTGTCTGCGACGGCCAGTGAGGCTGGCCCTGTGTATATGCAGCCGTCGACATGCACTTGGGAGACGTCCATTAACTCTTTGGTACCGAGCAAGCGCGCCATTTGTAGAAGGATCCGCATCGAGACGCGCGCAGCCTCGCCGTAGGCACCTTCAAGAAATTCCCGGTCAATTGGGGAAAGCTTCACGGAACCTGCATGTATGCTCTGTCTCGCGATGTCGATACTTGGACCATGTGCGCAGCCATTACCATCTTTAACACCCCAGCTTGTAACCCTCCCACCAGAAACCTCTACCCAGGAGCCACCGAGCCCAAGAAGCTGCCGAAAGTCGCCCGACTGCAACCTCACGATTGGAATAGCCAGGCCAAAAATCTCCTCAGCAACCATTACACCCAGCGTAAGAATCTCCTCTTGCCGCTCGAAAATAATCGCATTCGGTCCCTTGCCGTTCCTCAGAAGCTCCAGCATAACCCCGCTCGCGGAACACGACCCGCGGCCACTGGGGATGGCGAGGACGCATTGCTGGAGATGGCGCCCGCTGAGCTCGTGGTGGCGGTCGACAATTTCCCCTGTTGAAGGATTCACTCCGCCCCAGAAACTTAGCGGTTCGCTGCTGGGCAGGAGCGAGCCGGCGGCCTGTCCATCGATGTAGGCTGTTCCGTGGAATATCGTTTCCGTGCCTGGTGGGTCTCGTGCCATGTTTGTGATGGTAGGAAGCGGTATAAGATAGACCCAGACGGGATGTGCCCTACAGCCTGTGAAATATATTGATGCAATATAATAAAAGGGCTGAAATCCGAGGATACCAGGTGGCTTCTAAAAACGTGCGGGAGGACCGTGGCGGCGATCCAAAGAACTGGAGTAGCCCCGCCCTTGAGTCTCCCCACCATCCCCATTCCCCAGTAAAGAAGAACTCCAATCTCTGCCAAACCGAACCTTTCCAGCTTTCCAAGGACCAGGGCTGCATCTTCGGTGTTGTCGCGTCCGCAGACTCTTTGATCCAATGTTGCATCTGGCCCGAGGTCAGTGAATAGCCGGCAGAGCATGGGGAGGTAATATTCCTCACAGATCCAGTAAAATAAAAAAAAGAGGAAACAAAAAATAGAAAAGAAGAAAGGGCATTACTTGTTAAGTCTGTTCAGGAGTGACCCAGGACCTTTGGCAACCAACGCCATTTAGACTTTTGTCAGCAAGACAGGCTCGTTCCTTCCCGCACCGCATCAATTACCACAGGCGTAAAAAGAACATTAAATTCTTGCATCAAATAGAATCAACTACAATCCCTAGTTTGAAAAGAAAACTACCTGAAAAAAAAGAAATGGGTTGAACCGGCATTCCAAATGATTGGACCAAAGTAGACTTCAGTCGTGCGCTCCTGATAAGACTGTTGATGATTGGGTTGGCTGATGAAGGCGAAAGTGGATACATCCTCCCAACTGAGCTATCACGTGTGATTATGCCAGCTCATCTTTCTGTACCAGAGAGGCTGCTTTAAGAACGAACTTGGAAAAGACCTCGACAGATTTCAGGGCTATCTGTACTAAAGCAGTAAACAGATGCTGGAGGTATTTAGGAATAGAATGCTAATACCAGAGAAGACGAACGCCCGTCAAACATTCCCCTCTCTTGGTGGTGGCGTCGCTGCCCGCCTACAGGCGCTTGGGGTTCGAAAATATATAGTCGACCCGTATGATGCATGTCGACCGGAGCTTAAAGCATAGAGATGGTCGATACAGACTAAGGATATGTTTCATTTCCAGGTGACTGTTCCTTAATTTCTGACATCGTTCTCGCAACTCCATATAGTAGAACTAGGCCACCTTGTCCCCCACTCTTCGCACTGGGCACATGCGGGGCGCGGCGAAATGGCGGACCTTCCCAATCTGGACTAGACTCCGGCGGACCTTCTTTCCCAAATCCAGCGCCAGCCGCTCGAGCTCAGACTCTCAACATGCTTTCTTCGACTCAACAAGCACCCTGCATCCTGTGAAACGCAAGTGCTCTTTGCGATGGAGCTCACATTCCTGATTGGAAAAGATGGGAGGAATGTAAAGCGACCGCAATCTCACCGCGCATGCTCACTGTGTCGCCAGAGAAAGGTACCCCTTGCTTCCATATCTTCGCGCTTTATGGCCAAGTTGACACGAATAGAAACGATGTTCTCACAACCCATCGTGTCTTCGGAGATCTTCTCCACGGACCCCAAAGCATCTGCATGTTGTCCCGCAAAGCGACGCGTCGTCTGAACAGACATCGCCGCTCAGCAATACCGAGCAGGAGCTTACCATTTCCCCACCGACCAGTGTGTCAGAGGCACATACTGCTCCCGAGGATCTGGACCTTGCTGGCCGGCAGTTTCTTTGCGATACCAACCCGGTTGTTGGTCTGTTGGAAGATCGAGGATCAAGACTCCACAGAGGCCGATCTGATCGCGGAGACGTGGGAGCGTGGGTAGATCAGAGCCATACTTCCAGTCCCGGCGCTGTTGACCGGAACTCTCCGCTTCTTGGAGGACAGGACTTGGACAATCAGCATCATGTCGGCGATTCGAACCCAGTTGTGAGCTTACTTGACGGTAAGCAGCCGGGGCTTCAGCACGGCCATGCTATGCATGGAGTAGTAGGTGCCTGGTTTGACCAACGTACTAGTTCTTCCCTGCGTAATGGGGATAATGAGCAAAGGAGCGAACAAGAAACCTCAACCAGTTTTGATAGCCCAGCATTGCCTCCAAGGGGTGACATGGAAGCACTGCTGAACATATACTTCGATCGCATTCACTCATTACTGCCACTGCTTGATGAAGATGAAATACGGTCACAGTCTGCGCTCGGCACATTATCCATCCCACTGCTGCAGGCTATAATTCTTGTGGCCTCGAAAGACCGTGCCGCGACGCCTTTCCTCCGGCTCGGGTCGGACACGGCTGTTCTACGGCAGGAGAGATTCAGCGAGCGTATCTACAACGACATTTTGAAGAACATGCCCAAGAAAGAAGAAAAGAAGCGAATACTTACCCTTCAAATCCTGACTCTGTTGTCGCTGCACGATTGGGGCACTGATGGAGCAGAAGAATCCTCGCTACACCTCAATCAGGCCATCCACCATTCTGAGACAATCGGGCTGCACCACCTAGCGACCCCAGAACGACAGACCAAAACATCGCTGAAAGCACTGTTCTGGTGCTTGTGGAGCCTCGATAAATGGAATGCCGCTATCAATGGGCGTACTATCATGATCAACGACTGCGACCTCAGCCACGGTGTCCAGAGTGCGATCCCAATGTTTGAACCGCCATTTCGGGTCTGGCTCCATCTTGCGGACCAGCTTTCCAGCGTGATCAAGGCATATCGTCCGATCGCGGATGGGGCGAGGAGTGATGAAATGGATGTTCTCACCTTCGAAGAGCTCATTGATCGTTCCGTTGCGTGGGACATACGGCCTGAACTGCTTGGTAGGAATGGTTGCCCCTTGTCTAATTCTGATCTTCTAATCAAGAACAGATTCATTCGAATTCTATCACCATGCCGTCGTCTTACTTTCCACCTATTCGAACGGCCTACAGGGGCGCTCGCATACCCGAGCCTCGAATATCCGCCACAGCCATTCTGTCTTAACGCTGGCATCCCTGTGCCGGGACAAGGATGTTAGAGATCTGTCGCCCTTATCAATGTCAGCGTATACGCTGTCTCTTGTGTTTTCGATAACCTACAAGCTCTGTAAAACGTCAAAGCTGCGGAGTGTGAGGACCCAAGCGAGGCTCAACCTAGAGGTGTTCTACACGCGTCTTAAATGCCTGAGCTCGACTTGGTGGCTCGCTGCGATCATGACCAGCCTCGGAGGTCGCGCAATGGAGAGTCTGGACCGTCAGTCTAGGGTATTGCCGGATGCCTCTGATGAAGTCGAAACCCCGGCATCACCTCGTTCTGACAGTCAGTTGCCACCTGGGTATTCGACTACGCGGCCACTGAATACTCAAATGCTCGACAAACCCGCCAGTGCCGTCAATATCCCAGATGGGTACCTTCACGATCAAGCACTACCACCAATGCGCCCTGATTCTTTTGAACTTGCTACTCTCGCGGCCGCCGACCCTGAAACTTTTGACATTTTCCTGGACAACTTCCCGGATGTCAACTTCTCCTGCGCTGCAAGTGATCAACTATTTTGGGATATGGAAATATGACTATTAATCGACATATACTTACGATATACTTTACTCAATTGCGAGGATGAATGCCATCCTTACGCATGGAGTCTGGGCGGATCGTCCGCAACCATCCGACATCGAGATACCCCTTGTGAGGTGGCATGTCAGCCTGGTTGGGTAGGCCCGCCGATCATGGTGACCATCCTTAACAGACGCATAGGTATACAGACCTCCTTCGAGTGAAGCTGGAGACGTGTTCTTGACCACGAGAATCTGCCCCTTGACTCTCCCCTCCTACATTCTATTTCTGTCGCTTCCCAGCAATATCAAATATCTGTGCTTGAGTGCGCTAAGAGAAACCCTATCCTATGGCTACTCTCAACGATTAAATCTCGGCAAAAGACCTTGAAACGATTTCGGGATGCAACATCGTGTTCTCCTCGTATCTATCTTCCACATTGAGATTGAGGATGTAACAATGCCGATCGCGATCGTCGCCGCGATCACCCATGCAGCTCGTATTGTGAAGAAACCCCAGCCTATTTTTGGCATCGTATCCGGGAATCTCCACTCGGATCGTATTCAACCCTGAGGTTTGATGTAAATTATGAAAATTATCATGATGACGACCCCAAGGTAGGATTGCCACATTGTGGCATGCTCGTGTCTCCCCTGACGATAGGTCCAATGAACTGATCGGTGTTACTAGGACGCGATTCGTGAGCTATCTTTGGAAGCGAGCGCAGGGGTCTGAATTTGTGGGGTAATGCTTGCGTCTCAGCGTCCCTTGCTTGGGACCCTCTTCGATACTAGGTCGGAAAGAGCGCAATTACGAGGACTATGTGCCATTTCCAATCGAAAGGCACACAAAGCGCACGCCCGCGACTGCTTAGGAGGGACCATATCGCCGTCGCTTAATTATATAGCGACTAATCGACTAGGAAAGTTGAAAACGAGGTGATCTGCATTCTTCGAAAATAAACAGCAACGTGCTCGGATGATGCGACATGAGGCGAGGAGGCAGGAGACAAGGTCGTGTTCGTGACGGGTCGGAATGACTTTCTCGCCGTCGTTACGAAGTAGCAGGCAATCGGAGGGAAGGGCGTGGAGCCAGATTGACTGCAATCCTCCGAGATGAACGGCAAACCCTCGTGTTTTGCGACAATGAAGTCCTATTGTAAGTGGATCGCCTCGTAAAGGACTGTTTCGATGAGTACTCGGTACTACCCTCCCGCATCAAGGCAAGGGAACATTGCCACACCAGCCGAGAGAATATCAGCATTTTGAAGGTATAAAAGGCTCGAACCCTTCCACCATTGCTCGTCTTCATTCAGAGTCTCATCCCCACGCACCGAGTCCAAAGCAAGCAATCTCAGAAACAGCCTCACCACCGATCGAAGACAACTTCCACCTCTTTACGCTTCAATCCACACCATGCATCTCAAAAGCCTGGCTTTCGCCCTCGCGGCCGTGATCTCGACGGCCACCGCATACCCCATCACGGGCGACAACGTGAACTGCCGCGCCGAACCCACCACCAAATCCGACGTCGTCGAAGTCTACGCAAAGGGCACCGACGTCAAACTCGAATGCCAGACCCACGGCGAAACCGTTCTCGGCACCTCGCTCTGGTCGAAGACCACCGACGGCTGCTACGTCACTGACTACTACGTCAAGACCGGCTCGACGGGGATGGTCACGGATGACTGCAACGGCGGTGGATCTGGCGATTCCTCATACAACGGCGAAATCTCCCGCGAGGAAATCCTCTCGCGCGGACAGTACTGGGTCGACCGCAAAGTTCCCTACTCTATGAGCAAGACATACCCGGATCAACAGGGCCGAAAGTATCGAACTGACTGCTCTGGTTTCGTCTCGATGGCGCTGCATGCGTCGTCGCCCGGTTTCAGCACAGTCAGCATGACTGAAATTGCAAAGTCCATCTCCTGGGACGATATCAAGCCTGGTGATTTTGTGGGCACGTTGGGTTCCGGCACAGGCGGTGCGGCTGGTCATGTCACGCTGTTCCATTCATGGGCTGGAAGCGACAAGAAGGAGTACAACACGCTTGAGTGCCGCGGTACCTATGGGTGTGTCAAGTATAAGCGCCCTGTTGGGTGGAAGGTTGGCAGCTACACGGCCAAGCCTTATCGGTACATCCGTGTCAAGGACTAAGCCAGCCATCGGGATAAAACCAGCTGTTGAACCGTGATGGAATCGAGTCTTGGGTACATGTATATAGCTTTCTGACACAACCCCCTAGTCGGGCACGCGTCTGCTGATTGTTTTGGATTATGCTTTTGGTTGTTGTTGCAATATGAGTTCTGCTATTCGTGATCATCGGCCGAAAAAATCTTACTAGCATCGTATGGTTTTCTGTTCTAGAACAAGTTCAATTCCAATTCCAGAAAGTTGCCATTGACCACTTTAGGCTTAGGGAATGCTGAGTGTAAGGTTCATGTATTGTTCGTGGCCCCTCAATCTGGGTCTTAAGGAGCCAGAGCTGGAAGCCAATCTTGGGGAAGGAGATTGATCACCTGCAGAGGCTACCACAACAGGCACTGGACGAGGTGTGCATGCAGTCACCTGGAGTAAGTCGTGCAAGTCCGCGGAATTAGCTCGCTGTAGCCCAGCCCGTCTGCTTAGCAGCCCAGTCAAGCTAGTATTGCCTCGGAGAATTGAGCTGCCTATAGCCGATACGGCACTGCAGAAGGCACTGTAAGCGTTACAGGCAGGGTAGGAGGTCCAGAAAGCAGTGCGGAAGGCAGCATAGGAGGCTGCGGAGGATGCGGTATCGAAGATTCCAAAGATAGTGCAGGACAGTGTGGCAGATGCAGTTGAACAGGTAAACAGGGACTATAAAAAGCCATTCGGTGAAGACCCTCATCCACATTCCCACGGCATGCAGCCAGACAGTGTGAAGCCAGTCTGATGGCAAATTCATTTACTCCCTGAAGCAAGGGGAGATTTTTGTGATTTATTGGTGTTAGCTCACAGTGGCACTGTACGAGTTGCGAAAGTACAGCCATTGATGCAATGTCAGGCATTCCACAATCCTAGTAAATAGTCACTGGATTCTGGCGAAAAGAGATCTTCTCACGATTATGAATATCTTGGCATCTTGGTAAGGACAGCGCTGAGTCGGAACTGTTGATATGAATGTAGGCAACGCCAAATTGGTTAATACTTAATTTTTCTGCTCACAAGTCTTTTTATACCTGATCTTACAGTAAACTGGGTGGAGCATCTCTAGTGAACAAATCAGAGGAAGCAATTCAGGGTAACTACCTAGTTATGAGGGGCTTGGATCTAACAGACTAAGCCAGCCAGGCGCCCTTTTAAAAGATAGAGAACAATATATATTCTTTGGTCGGGTTTATCTTAAAGGCTATATTATATCATCGTTAAGGTTATACTTGCGTCGCATGTGGCGTATCAAGAGTATGCAGAGTTCCCCGACGGTGCCCGCGTTGACGATCTCAGGAGTTGGAATATCAATCTTGAGTGATCGACGGAAAGAAGTATGGATCTCAACCGCCATGAGCGAATCTATCTGTACGGCCTTGTGCTGCTCCTCATCCATATCGTGGTGTGCGGCGATCTCCTCCGCAACTGCCTTCGCCATCCCAGTCTTCAAAGCCCGGACTACATCCTCCTGATTCAGGAGGGTAGGTTCCTGTTCAACCCGCGCGAAAAGGGCACTGATTGCGCCGCTGCCTCCTTCCTGATTACCAGTGGAGGACGCACCTAGCTGACGGTCTTTATGGAGCCCAAATCGCGCGTCAAGCCCCCACATGTATTTGGTGGGAGCACCAAGGGATTGGACGTGTCTGATCCCGACACTGAAGGAGCATTGTTCCCGGTCTTCGCCCCTCGACTCTAGAATGGCTAGATGCAACGCATCGAGAACCTCACTCTCTGACAGAATGTGTGTGTGTGAACGCATCGCCAGGTCAAGCGTTTCCTGGCGTTGGGTGGCGATTCCAGCCTCATCAACAAGGCCCAGATGGACCACAGAAGCAACAAGACCGTTCGTACGCCGGTATCTGGCGAACGCGTCCAGGAATGTATTGGCAGCGGCATAATTCGCCTGTCCGCCGACGCCAATGGTTCCAGATATGGAGCCGAACATGACGAAGAAATCCAAGGCGAGGCCTTTGGTCACCTGGTGAAGATGGCGTGTCCCAGTCACTTTGGGAGCAAGGGCTATTAACCAATCCATATAAGTCATCTGCGAGAGCGTGCGGTCCTGATCCAAAAGCAGAGTTAGAGAGCTGTCAGAGACGCATATAGTTGGGGAAGAAGGGGCTTGGTTTACCCTGAGAATGCCGGCCATCTGGATGATTCCGGCTAGCGGCCTTGGACAGCTCGACACGGCCTTCTCAACGTCTGCCAGATCGGTCACGGTGCCTTTGACGCAGGTGACCTCGCATTCCTGCGCTTCCAGCTCTTGAATGAAGGCACGGTGCTCTGGCAGCTCGCCGGCTGTTCTTGATAAATAGACGAGAGAACGTGCGCCATGCTTGGCCATCCAGCTCGAGACTAAGCGGCCGATGCCGCCAAGGCCCCCGACTAAAAGGTACGAATGATCCGGGAGAAACGAAGACACCGCCCGCACAGGAGTACACCCCAACAAGGCTGGATCGTCAGAAGGCATTCTAAGCACCAGTTTACCCACGTGCGAGCCTGTTTGCAAGTATCGGAGTGCATCCGCAGCCTGGGCTGCATCGTAGACATGCAGGGGCCGGATTGGCTTAATGAAGCCGTCTCTGCGAGCGTCTGAGAACGACCGGTTGATCCTACAGACCGTGTTAGAGTAAGGTTATTCTGGGGGACTGTTTCACAGACTGCTCTCTGATGTCGGGCCGCTCCTTGAGGACCCCCATGAGATCCACCCCAGCGAAGGACCGGTTCAACATGAAGGGACTCATACTGAGGACGCCATGGGTCAAGAAGTCGCGCTTGCCAAGCTCAATCATCTTGCCATGTGGAGCAACACACTCCCAGCTTGCGTGCAGTAGGTGCCCGGCCAGCGAGTTTAGCACCAGATCCACTCCCTTTCCATCGGTAGTCTCCATGAGGCTGGGTAGGAACGAGCTGTCCCTGGAGTTGAAGATCTGCTCCGGCGGTATCTGAAGAGACTCGACCAGGTAATCTATTTTTTCCTTGGTTCCGACTGTAGCATAGATCTAGGGAGCGACAGTGTCAGCCTAGTTTGACCAGAATGATTGTATCATAAGGCGAAATCAACGTACTTTGGCCCCAATCATTTGGCAGATATGTATTGCAGCTAACCGACCCCTGCGGTAGCCTTCGGAGGTCGCGCCTTAGCGCGACCCCGCCAGCCAAACGGTCAGGTCAGCCATCCGGTCAACTTTTTAGGTTGAAGCTATTCAAAGTCCAATATCTCAACGAATGTTAAAGCAAATCGTTTAAAAATACATACAAATGAAAGCCCTACTCCTCTGCTACCTGCCTAGATTGTCGCTGCCTCTTTACGACTATTCCTCGCCTAATAAGGTCGTCCATAAGATCAACCATTACGCCGCGATATCTGACCCTCCACCTCTTATTTTCCTTCTCCTCGTCAATTTTCAACTCGATCCTCTTCATATTATTAACCTCATTACTAGAAATAATGCCTCCTTTGCGTAAATGACGCTTGGAAGCAGCAATTCGATCTGCGCGATCTCTAGCTCCTTGTGTATAGCGCTTAACTTCCACCTCTAAACTTTCCGCGTATGCAGCAAGTTGCTCACCACCACGAATAAGGGTTTCTAGATAGGTCTGTGCAGCGTCAAGCTGTAGGTCCTGTAAAGCTCGAAGTCTCTCACCAAGAGAACGAAATCGTGCTGCAGTTTTTGGTGTACTACCTGTTGAATTATCTGAAGTAGTAAGATCATTCGGGGGGGTCGCGCGTGTAAACTCTGGTAGATTCCGCAGAACAATGTCAGGATTAAAAGGCCATATGCTAGTATCACGAAATCCATGCCGGATAGTGCGTTTCTTAAGAGTTTTATAGCGAATTCCCCCAAGCGCGTGGAAAAATTCAACCTTATTAATGTTCGTACAGCCCGAATATGTTGCATCAACGACGAATTCAGAATGCCAATGTTTAAAGGCATGGAATACACCAACATCAAGCGGCTGTAGGAAATGACTTGTATGCGGAGGTAGAAAGAATAGCTTGATATCCTGTTTCTCGCAGAACTCAACGAATTCCTTCGTACAGTGTGATCCAAAGCCATCGCAGATGAGGAGCTGATATTTCCCCTTCCGGTATTCCTTAGTATCACGCCAGAATCGCTGTATCCATTGATATGCAAGTCGATCGTCGATATAGCCCGTATCAGTGACTCCAACGTGGTAGCCGCCCTCAATTTCAGTATGATCAAACCAGCCCTTTAGAATACAGCGACCCGCGCAAATAATAAGCGGAGGCGCGTGTTGACCAACTGAATTGACTGCCTCCACAACGGTCACGTATTCTCGCTCGGAATTGATGCCAATATATGACTTTTCAGTCTTTATATCTCGTGTAATGACCCATTGGTTCTTTCCAATGCCAATCTGGAAGCCCGTCTCATCGAAGTTCCATATATCCTCTGGCACGATACCGTAGTCGATAATAAGGTTCTCCAGCTCATGAAACCACTGTTTTATAAGCTGTCGATCTTCTGCCTGCTTGCGATCTAATTCAATTGCTCGAAATCGTCGTCTTTTAAACCGGGGATGCCGTACAAGCCACCGTTGCAACCATTTAGGTCCAACCGTAGGAGGGGGGGTCGTGGAATTAGTATGGCTCACTTTTAGGATCGCATTAGCTGCTGCCTCGATCATTCGCTTTAGAGGCTTCACTCGATAAGTCTCTAAGGTCTCTAGATATCGACATAAAGCCTTATCCTGAGCCTCGTCAAGCTTAAGGTTGGTTGGTGGTCGATTCTTAAGCGAGGGTCGGCCCTGCCATCGAGATTGGAGTGTTGTTCGATTTACGCGAAACTCTCGCGCAGTTTTTGAGATATTTGGTTTTTTCTGGAATTGCATCGCGCACATAGCTTCAGTAATTCGTTTCTCAGTGTCCGCATTAAATTTGCCCATGTTGTTGTTGAGATATCGCGCGTTGAAGTCAAATACGCGAATTATTTAAAAGTTGACCGGATGGCTGACCTGACCGTTTGGCTGGCGGGGTCGCGCTAAGGCGCGACCTCCGAAGGCTACCGTAGGGGTCGGTTATACCAACGCCCCCGGCAGCAGAGTGGATCAGAACGGACTGTTCGAGTTAGAACTGAGTAGCACCACAAAGTATAGAGACAGAGAATAAAAAGGGGTTTCTTTTGTTTTTATGGACTCACCTGTCCTTTCTGGAGATTCCCCACATTGATTAACGAATATAGTGCAGTCATATAGACCACCCCCATGGATGCCGCATCCTGGAGCTCGACCTCATCAGGGAGGATTGTCACCAGCTGGCGATTCAACCTCACGCGCGTACGACAAAGCCCACTGCTAATCATACTGACCCTATCCCCGGGCTGGAGCTCGGGGACGCCGGGTCCAACTTGGCGGATAACACCGCTGGCTTCCAAGCCGCATTCTTCTACAGCGCCGATGTATCCCAGAAGAACGAGCAAATCCTATGGCCACTTATTAGCATGGGTTATTTCCGCGGTGCGTTGCTCGTGTCCACAATTCCTACCCGGAAATTCACTCCAACATACGCGACCTCGACCTCGACCTCCCCAACCCCCAAGGGAGCCGTCGTTGACGGAACAGGCAGCCACTGGATTGTGTCCAAGTGCCCGATAGAGTCGATAGTAAGACACCGCGGAATCTCAGGCGTTGGCATGACTGATAATTCCTGAGCAAATGCCGACTGATATGACCGAGGGATATAAACCGTGCCGTCGACTGCAACAAACTCATAGTCCTGGTCGCCGTCTAGGCGGTCTCGAGCCGCGTTGATCTTTTCACAGACGGAGACAATCGCCTGCGTAGCCCGTGGGTCCGATACGTCCACTTCCAAGATGGAAATATCCAAACTGAGCTCCTTCCTCACCGTCCGAACGAGTCCATGAATGGTTCCGAATTCCGGGTTCTCACACTTGCGGTGTGTCGTTGGTAGTGTCACCCACAGGAGCCTAGTGTCCTGCACCTCAACCAGGAAGTCCTTGAAGGTGCCAAATTCCTTTTCGGTGAGTTGCTCCAGGTACGGAACGTGCACATCTAACAAGCAGACGACAAACTGTCCGTTGTCTGGAGGGTCATCGACAGTCCTATGCTGCACCGCGTAACCCTGTCTCTCGAACTCAGATGATACCTCTTCTACCCAAGGGAGATTGGTATCGCTGGAGGTAACGATTGCAATCTCGCTCAGGCGGGAAGAAGAATGGCAGGGGCTGCAGATTATGCTGACTGAACCGAATAGATCCAATACCATGACCTCTGGCCCGGCAAACCCAGCTGTGCGTAATTCGGTATCCCAAAGGTCTGTAGATGCAAAGGGGCTGCTGGGGTTGTTGATATCCTCGCTCAGCCACGATTCAGCAAATGGACTCTTCGAGTGTGTCAGACAGAATGCTCGTCACCTGCGATAGAAAGCCAGGGGCAGGAAAGCCTTACCATGAGGAGATCAAGAAACACCATTTCTAGGAGGGATGCATGGTCAGCCGGATTCTAATGAAATTTCCTTTTTTTTTTTTTCCCGATGGCCTATTTTTACCTTTTGTGCGTTCATGAAGCAGTAGTCGGCCCTGAGAGCACAAGAGTTTTCGGATATTCTGTAAGGCCGTTTGTAACGAAGGGACAGCATGCAGAGCCTGGACTATAGTCAGAGACAAATATCAGGCAATCTTGTGAGTGACGCACATAGGACACAATGATGAGATCGAAATCGTGCGGTCGAAAGCCTTGCTCCTCGGGATCACTGCTGATGTTCAGCAGCTGGAACTCCATCTTGGCCTCCCTTTGGAATTTCTCCCGGGCAGCAGAGATACAGCCATCCGACACATCAGTGAAGACGTAGCGTGAGTACATATGCGATCCAGACTCCAATTTGAGGCTCTGCAAGGCTGTCCGGGTTGCTGAACCGGTGCCGGCCCCGATCTCGAGGATCCGCAGGCCCGGATTCGAGTGAGAAAGCAGGGTAAGAAACGGACTCCAGTTCACGAAGCGGCAAGCAACGCTGTAGACTTGTTCTAGCATGAAACCTGTTTGCCCTATCTCGATGGGCGATCGCGTTCCATTTGCAAAGTCAATGCCATACTCAAAGGCCAGGGCTAGACTTTCTGTCAGCGGCGAGTAATCGCCCATCAGGGGCGAGACCTTATTTATGAGTCGGCGAACAAAGTCTTCCCGGCCCTCTGGGTCAAACGCATCCCACTCTGGGCAGCCCTGGGACGCTGCATGTTTGGCTTCACCGATGACAGCCGCCACATCGAGGAACACATCTTGGATGGCTCGAATAACGGGAACATCAGATTCAGACGACACGATCCAGTCCGCCAGGCCCAGAAGGGGATCAGCTCCTCTTGTGATTCTTTCATGGTGCTGGAGGATAGACTCTCTCCACTTGGCGAGCTCAACCATGCTTCCAGGCGCGATAGCAACCCGCTGGGCAATTGCCCGAAAACAGAGACTGGAAAGAAGATTTGTCACTTTCGTCAGAAGCTGCATCTGTTCGTCACAATCGGCCCGCATAGGAAGAAGCTGGCTTGGACGCAGCAGATCAATGTCTGGCTTCCACTCCATTCGTGAGACAAGGCCGAGGGGCTGCCTGGAAGAGGCTGGCGGCCGCCCAACTTTCAACATGAGGACACCATCCATGGCCAGGATGGCTTCTTCTCCTGCCATCCCGGCTACCTCAGCGTAATGACCTCGAATTCCATTCTGTGAGCTGGCGGCGACCTGTATGCGAGACGCACTCCCCGAGAGAGAGAGGTTCTCAATAGCGACAGGTAGCAGTGCCTGTGTCATCGGGGAAAGAAGCCCAGAGGTGGTGGCAATCGCAATCGCCTGGAGACATTGGTCAAGGCAAGTCGGGTGCATGAGGTACCGGCCACAGCTAGTGTGCAGTTCGTGGTCGTCGATGATTGTCGCCACTGCTACAGCCCGTCTTGGATCCGCAGTGATGTCCTGAAGTTGCCGAAAAGACGGGCCACAATCCATCCCCACTTTCTCAACGGCCCGGTACCACTTGGCGGGAGATAAGATGCGTGGATGTGGATAAATGGCCCTGGGCTTGAGTGGATGCTCCTGTCCGGCGCGCACTTGGCCCTGGCAGTGGACTGTCCACCCCGATCCATCGAATGCGGTGATGGTGAATTGATACCAGCTGGAAGAAACACCATCCGCGACTTCGATCGGGTTAAGGTGAGTCAAGACTTCCGTCTCTTTATTGTAGTCGAGCAGTAATGGGGCCTTGAACTGGATGTTCCTCATGGAATATCCGTGCGATTTCGGCTGTAGCTGGTGTACCGCTTCTCCGGCCATCGCGACGTACCCCATACCCGGGAACGTCACCTCCCCACCAATGACATGGTCCGTGAGCCAGGGCACGTCGTCGAGATGAATGATCTTCCGCCAGCTGGGTTCCAGAGGCGTTGATTCGGGAACGCGGGAGCCCAGCAGTTCGTGATCCGGCGTGGACCGGAGCCTCCACTCGCGACAGGCTCTGCTTTCCAGCCAATACTGTTTGTCACGCTGCCAAGGGTAGCGCGGTAGATCGCTGAGCACGGTGCCCGGCACAAAGATGCGGTCCATGTCTAGAGGAAGGCCGCTGCTGAACAGGCGACCGATCGTGGTGAGGAGGAGCGATTGGCAATCGTCATCATTGCGGATGAGAGTGGGAATATACGTCAGCACTCTCTGGTCACGACTATCCGTTGTTCTGAATATTTCCTGTAGCGGTGCTGAGAGAGCTGAATGAGGGCCGATTTCAACAAAGACGTGGTCAACTGGGTTGGCGCGAAACGCGCTCTGCACGGCTTCAGAGAAGAGAACGGGGGACTCGAGGTTGCGCCTCCAGTAGGTCGCATTTAGTTGAGCAGGGTCCGTGACAATATCTCCAGTGAAGCTAGAAAACATAGGCCGCATCTGTTTACCGGGGAACACATGAGGGATGATCGACTGCTCATATTGTGCTCCAATTCGATTCATATGTGCTGCAGGGGGTAATTCCCGTTAGCACCCGACCCAAGAACATCCGGAAGCTCACTCATGGCACTCGAGTACTTACGCGAATGGTAGGCTACTGGGTTCTTCAGCCGCCTGCATAATGTGTCCGGAGACCGGGCCTTGATTGTGGCCAGGACGTCGTGCATGGCGTCTTTATCCCCCGATAGGGTAACGTTCCCGGGGCTATTGAAACAGGCGATCACCACTCCGGGCTGTAGGTATTCCCGAACCTGGTCCTTGTGGAGGCTAACAGTCGCCATGGAGCCGAGATTAGCCTGGGTGGCTGCAAGTCGACCCCGATAGAAGGCAATGATGATCGCAGCACTGGCACTGAGCGCACCTGCAGCATACGCGGCCGCCATCTCACCACTTGAGTGGCCGATGACGGAGTCCGGTACAATGCCTTTATCGGCGAGGACATTACAAAGCCCGATCTGAAGGGCAGTGCAGAGCGGTTGCGCCAGTTCGACATCGGAGATGCGGGAGTCCATCGGATCCCGGGTGAGCTCCTCTAGTTACCAGGCAGTGAGTTTCTGCGATGAAACAAAGGGTGTAGAATGCAAGAACCGACCTCTCAATGACCATTGTGGGGCGTCTCCCAATTGTTGCAGGGCTTTATCCATCTCGTCAATCGCCGTGGTGAAGGGAGGGTTCGTCTGCAAGAGTGCCCTGCCCATCCCTGCCCACTGGGCTCCTTGTCCGGTAAAGACAAAGGTGACGACAGGGGGCCGAGCGCGGTGAGAAGACGTCTCGAATGCTGAAGTTTCCAGCGGGTTGCATGGGGATGCGAGGGCAAAACCACGGTATGGGAGATGCTCGCGACGAACTCCGAGTGTCCATGAGAGATCTGCTAGCAAGTCAGGGTGACTGTTCGCATAGTCAGTCGTAGACTGGATCCGGCGTTGCAGCGCCGCAGGGCTCTTGGCGGAGACGACCAGCAACCGTGACTCGATATCTGAGAGGCTACGTACCACCTGCTGGGGTACAAACCCCGCAGCAGAGTCCAGGATGGCATGCGCATTGGTACCCCCTACCCCAAACGAGTTGATACTCACCCTGAGCAGTCGATCGGTGGGCCATGGCATGAGCTCCGTTGGGATTTCCAACGCGGATGGGATGCTCAGGTTGCGCTGGTGATAATGCATGTTGGGAGGGATCGCGCGATGCTCAAGGGCCATCACGGCTTTGATGATGCTGGTGAGCCCTGAGGCGCCCT
Source organism: Aspergillus sp. ADI1 (assembly GCA_020615375.1). Taxonomy (NCBI): domain Eukaryota; kingdom Fungi; phylum Ascomycota; class Eurotiomycetes; order Eurotiales; family Aspergillaceae; genus Aspergillus; species Aspergillus sp. ADI1. The sequence continues at coordinate 471,503 of JAHXQV010000023.1, read as the reverse complement.
CAGAGTGTCCGACATTGGGCTTGACCTAAATTGTCCCAGTTAACCGCCTGAGCCAATTCTAGGGCGGGTTATACCTAGAGGTCGGCGTACACCACTGATTACCACTCCTTCAGGCGCAAACACCTTGGCGATGGCCGCAGTCTCCATAGAATCTCCAACGAGGGTTCCTGTCCCATGGCACTCGAAGAGACCCGTCCGGTGGTACTGACCGGCCAGGCCAGCATGTCGATAGGCGCTTCGAATGAGTGCCTCCTGTGCGTCAGAGGATGGGCTCATCATGCCCACGGTCTTTCCATCACAGTTCACGGTGGTGGAGCGAATCACCGCCCGAACGTTATCCCCCGCCTTCAGCGCGTCCCCCAATCGCTTGATGTAGATTGCATTGATGGCCTCGCCGCGGGCATACCCATTGGCGTCCGCGTCAAACGTTTGACAGTTGCCGCCGGGGGACAGGACGCCCGCCGCTGACAGGGATTCAGTCATGGTTGGAGTACAGATCAAATTGGCGCCCGCCACCACGGCTGAGGAGCAGTGCTGCAACTTGAGTGCCTGGCACGCCTCGTGCAGCCCAACCATGGTGGCTGAGCAGCCGGTCTGGATGGTCATGCTGCCTCACAAGGTTAGCCCAGTCCTGACGCAGTCATTAAGCCTCTCTTACCAAGGACCGCGGAGATCGAACTCGTATGAGATGCGATTCGACAGCGCAAAGCCACCGGTCGCCAGAGTCTGATATGGGTTGGTTCGCTGCTGGCTCTTCAAGCTCAGCTCCAGCCAATCTTCCCCAAAGACTCCCACGTAGACGCCGACAGCGGCGCCTCTCCAGTTCGTTTCACCGGCATTTTCCAAAGACTCCCAGACGACCTCGAGCAGAAGGCGTTGCTGGGGATCCAACTGTGCGGCCTCCTGTGCAGACATGGAGAAGAAGCGTGCATCGAAACACGCAGGATCCTCTTGCAGAAAATGGCCGCTTACCGGGCCCTTGGTTGGCCCCAATCTACTCTCGGCATGATACCGTGTCGCCGGCACGAGGCAACGGCCATCTCGCCGACTGACGAGCATATCCCAGAATTCCTCGACCGTGTGGACCTGGCCAGGCAGTCGCATGGCCATGCCGACGATGGCAATGGGCTCGTCGATGTCAATGCTGCCCATTCTTGTGCCGGCGTTGTCGGATGTTGGGTCAATGCTCGATCCCATTTTCAGTACAGGATAAGATAATGGAAAGAGAATATCAAGAACCCTAGAGCGCCCGCGAGGAGCTCACTTCTCTGCCCTGCTGTTTTCTCTGAGATATGTTTAAATTATGATCGTCCAGTCAGTAGGTAACGATACTGTACGGCACAGCTTGGTACCAGATCAGTACTAAAACAGTACCTCCAGCTGATCGAGAATGTGGGCTCGAGCGATGTGACTCGGGCGCATGAACTACCCGGAGTAATTTCACTCCCGCTTGGCATGCGGAGGCCAGGATCCTATTGTTCAGATCATGATTGGTGATGCAGAGAGGGGCTGTGATTCCTGTTCAGCACCCGCATGCAAGCGTGACGGACAAACAGTAAGCAAAAGCAAAAACCAATAGATGATACTGGAGGTGCATGGACAGCAGCAAAGCCGGTTCTGGAAGCGTAGAAGAAGGCCCCTCGACTAGTCCCCCGCAAACTGCCCTTTTCTGGAGACACGTTCACATTTTTTTTCCTCTGGTGGCCAGCCTCAATATGGCGGATGAGATGGACTGGTATCGCGGTCAGACCGTGTTGCTCACTGGTGGCACGGGCTTTCTGGGTTCATGTCTGCTCTACAAGCTCACCGTGCAAGTGCCCACGCGCCGGGTCTTTGTGATCTGTCGCAAATCAGTCGAATATGCCATTGCGAAGCTGGAGGAGTTGATGCCAGAGCAGAGTGACGAGATCCTGGACACTGGCAAGGTTCACTTTGTGATCGGAAACCTGGGTCGTCCAGACTGGGGGATGAGGCCCGCAGATCTTCAGCGCTTGAAGGACCAGGTCACGGTGGTCCTCCACGCCGCAGCAGAGACCTCCATTATTGCTAGTCTACCCCAGGTGGTCCAGACAAATTGTCTGGCATCTCTCTCGTTGCTGGACCTCCTCTGCAGCTTCCCGATCCTCCACACTCTGCTCTACATCTCGAGTGCGTTTGTCAACATCTTCGTCCGGGAGACCTTTATCCAGGAGGAGGTATACACCCTGCATCCGGATATCGAAACAAAGGCAGACTTGCACGCCCACCTCCAATCAATCCGTGAGACTGGTACCTCGCCCTTGAGCCAACGCTTTCCCAACCCTTATATCTTCTCCAAGTACCTGGCCGAGAGAGCCATTCTCGATCAAGCCGACGCCCTGCCCTTTGCCCTCCTGGTTGTCCGCCCATCCCTGATTTGCCCCGCTATCTGTGATCCATACCCGTCCTATGGGGTTGACAAGGTGTCACCAGTTTATTCGGCACTACAGATGATCGTCAGCAGCCGCGAATACGGAATCGAACGGCTGGCTCGCGAGCTCCCCACGGACGCCTACATAGATGAATTACCGGTGGATCTGGTAGCCAACATCTGCCTGCAACATCTGACCATGGGGACTGTGGGCATAGTGCACGCCACTGGGGACTTGTTTTTTCGGCCAACGGTCCACGAAGCCGCTCTGTTTCTGCGAGAGTATACGCCATGCGAGCTTCAGGGCCAGATCCGTCAACGACAAATGGGCGAAGAGAGCAGTTTGTCGTCTTTTTTCTTCGAGAATTGCAAGTGGTACTGTGTGCGATCCACGTTTGACTGTGGTCGCTCAGCCCAGCTGAAGGAATCGCAGGGAACCCTTGGTCTACAACGAGCATGCAGGGGCCCTGTGCCTATCTTCAAGGATCGTGTGGAACGGATGTCACGGGTTCTGGTTCAGCAGTTGAAGACGAGCAGCAAGGGCATTGTGTAGTTTATGTACGAGCAGCTCGTAATACGTCAATCAATCGATGAGGGACATGTAAACGTAGCTCATTGATCGTCGGGTGTTTGGCATTACAACAAGATATAACCACACGGGAAGAAACCACCTATGTTCTCCAGAGCTTTCCAGAGCTCTCCAGAGCAAACTCTCTCACACTATGTACTCGCAGCTCCACTTCATGGCTCTGGGACTAACGTGTGTTTTTCGCCTGTCAAAAGAGCGGAAATGACGCCGGGTTAGAATAGTCAATGTTATCAGGCACACTCTCGATGCGCGCGCGGGAAGTGCCGAAGAGGCGATCCCACAGCCGGCTCTGCTTGCCGTAGTTGTAACTTAGCTTCCAACCGGCCCGGTGATGGAGGTCATGGTCCTCAATCGAATTGTCGACATTGAACGCCTTGAGCAGCCAGAAAAATGGGGTGGGTGGCGAGGCATTGATCCGAATCCCGCTGTGGCCTCCCAGCTCAAACCACAGCACGTATAATTCGCATACCCAAATCTCATAGAACCCCATCGGTAGCCCCATGCATTTAAAACTGAGGAGTGTGGCTGTAGGAAGCCCGGCAGTTTCATAGATCCATTCCATAATCCCAGTATGAAGCGAGAGCAGAGTACACGGGTGCTTCGCGTGGTGGTGCGTCTTGTGGTATGCCCATAGGCTGGTCTCGTGCATTATCCGGTGGTAGCAGTAAAACCAGAAGTCGAAAACGAGCGCATAAAGGCCGATTTCAACAGGGAGCCACATCCAGCTCATGGAGGCCGGAGTCGTGCGATGATCGTACCGCAGCCAGACAATCAGCATCGGCCGCAACGTCGAGGCTAAGAGGAGAGCCGCGATAGGCCTTGCGCCGCCAATCCGAGCCACGCTGTCTCGAACATGCCTTTTCCCGTCGAAATATCCATAGATATAGCCCAGGCGGTTGAGGATGAAAACTTCGTGGGCCCCGATCACGGTGAAACAGATACCATAAAAAATGAAGGCAGCAATCGACCCCAGACTGGTGCCCATGGTCGTCACATATATCTGGTGGAGAGCTAAGGGGAAGAATGCATGAAGGAGCACCCAGCGCTGAATATGCCAATTTGGCAGATGAGGCACCGCATCATCCTCTGAATGTAATGGAATCCTGCGGTTGTCACCGGATGAGCTTCTCGCCGACCATCTTGAGAGCCAGCGGACGAGGGCCCCTGGCTTTCCTTTGCTCCGGAACTGTGCGGACTTTGGCGAAGCATCCACCTTAGACCGTGTCATCTCTGGCTCGTGTAGTCGACTCATGATTGAAATGATATAAATTGCGAATTAACGTGTTGAATGGCGACTCTTGGGTGTGTGCACTTCGCACGCGGCACTGCTCTGCCATCAGGAAAAAAAGTTAGATATTCGCGAATTTCCGGAGTACCGCACTTCGCGGTGCGCTCGGATCAACTCTGGCCGGGATTGAGAATGTGTGTTCTTCTGGATCTGTACTTCGTTACTGGAAAGTTTCTCAAATACTCCGGAGCCTCTGCAGGGCCGGGGCAGTCTCCAGAGTTCTGATCCCTGCTATTGGGGGTATTGCAAGGTGTGACATGGCTGCAGGTGTATCCCCAATCTCCACTCCCCAATCAAGAGACCCACTGGAAGCAAACGTGAAGAACCGCCATCTAGTGCAACCGTCCATCTTGGTCTATTTATCTAACTATGGATCGGCACACTGTGGAGCCTAGTAGTACGGGGGTCAACCTCTGTGCCCGGGGGCCCCGAAGAACGAGAAATGGAAGAGAGCCAGGTTTACGTCAAGCTGAAGCACCGCATAGCTCACCTATTTCTCTATAGAACAGTGATGCTGTATCTTCATCTCATTGGGCCGGTTATGCTCCTGTCAGCTATCCATCTCCAGTCTTACTTTTCATCGCAATCTAATTCCATGTTCCAAGGGAGGGTTCATATCCCAAAATCCCAGATCAGAGGCTCTCAACCAAGAGACTATCAAACAAAGTACTTGAAAAAGGGCTCCATGAGCGAAAATATGGGCTTGTAGTCCTCGGAATCGCTAGCCAGGTTCATCGTGTACGCGTCAAACGCGTCAGTCCAGCTGGAGTCAAATGTAATTTTCATCTCCTGGAGCGACGCACTATGACTTTCAGGGACTTGACCTGCAATTGTGATCCGCATGTCGTCGGCTTCCCGATAGAGCGCCTGCATCACGATGGGAACCATGAAGCTCGCCCGTGCGCGACGCAGTAGCGGCTCCTAGAGCAGAATGATTAGACAACTAGATATCAGAAATTGCACGCCAGGAAGCCATACCTTGTCTTGGTACGTTTGCATGAGGCGAGTCGCCTTCTGGCTCAGAGCAACCAGCTGTTGAACGATGGCATCAGAGTCCTCTCCACTAAGCTGGTTGTCACCGTGATAAATGTGGCTGTTGGCACCTCTCATCGCACACCAGGTGTCGTAGTTCTGCTTGCCCACAGAGACCGCTGGTATCAGGCCTCCCTGGTACCGGTCAATGGTTGCCTGGTTCGCTTCAAGCGCAGCCGTGACTGTAGAGAACTGGTCCAGGATCCTGGTAGCCGAGTCGGAGATCGCTAGCAATGGAGCAATCATGAATGGTGTCAGCAGTAGACTCCAAAGCGCAGGCATCCTCATCGTGTTTTGATACTATTGTTATTGTTATTTGGTTGAGTGGCACACTGGTGGCAAGGTGAAGAGATTTGTCGCGGCGGCCTTTGGTGTGCTCAGTCAAGATGTAGAGTAGTTGGGGATAATATTGATCGCGCCTGTGGTCTGTCACAGATGATGATGCCCCGAGCTAGGTTCATAGGCATAATTAGGCTAAGTTTCGCGTCCACTTGTCGCCGCTCATTGCCTCCATGCAGTCAGCATCGGTTCTAGTGGAACCTGCATGCGATGAGTCCGATGATCACCACCATCAGCCCTTTTTTTGGACAACCTATCTTGTGCACGGCCCTCCACCCTGTTCTCGTCTGCTTTCTTGTCTCAGCCGGGAATGGACTATATCCAATACGATGTGTATCGATCTTGTAATACCAGTAGGGCGTATTGTCCAACCTACCATGGCCATAAAATTAAGAAAGGAGCCCTTGTTGATGGCTGTGCAAACAGAGGGAGAATCCACCACCTTGACCCAACCGACAAGGAGGCAGGGAAAATATGTTCGCGTGGCTTCTCATCGCCGCGACGGGTGTATGTCTGGCTCAGCAGTTAATCGCCGCGATACTGATTGTGGCATTGACAGCTCCCAAGTCTAATTTACGAAGGGTTGGCGCCACCTTGCTACTCTCATTCGGCTGTTGTCAAGCATATCTCATATACTACCTGTTTCCGTGGGAGTTCGCGCAGGCCCTTGTGCAAGCTCTCCTCCCGGGGACATGCTTCGTCCAGTTCCACTACCTCCTGTTCAATCCCGCCGCAGACGCCACTGTGCCACCGTCTTTTATGAAGCTCTCATGGACAGCGTGGGTCCGGATCTTCGTTCAAGTCATCCGTGACTCTCGGGGTGTTCCTTCCCCCGCTTCCCGCACACGCAGCACGGAGGCAACCCTCGACCGAGCGGCGTTTTTCCGACGGCGATTCGCTCAATACGCCCGGAATGCCCTCATTCCAGAGGTGATGTGGTTCCTGGGGCGCCGCGAGTTCGGGGTCAGCACGCCCGAGTGGGACCACGTCTTGAGTCCTGGCACGGAGTATCTTCTGCTTAGGTTGACTTTCCGGCAGCTGCAAGCAAGGATCGTGGCCACCGCCGGGGTGTGGATTATGGTGTACTGCACGGTGGATACATTCGACTGTCTGATCTTGACAGCGGCAGTTGCTCTTGGGGATAACCATCCCGAAGACTGGCAACCGATGTTTGGAAGCCTGCGCGACGCATTCTCACTACGGGGTTTCTGGGGGTAAGGCGGCCCCGGTGGCCCCATTCGACCGTGGCTAGTGCTAACATCGCACACAGGAAATTTTGGCACCGGTTGATTCGTCGGCCTCTAATCGACTTTTCCACCGCTCTTCTGCGACTTGTATCGGCGAACCCGGGCAAACGGCGCGATATCGCCTTCCTGTGCATTGTCTTCGTGCTCTCGGGCCTGGTTCATGTCACCATGGACATCGCATTTTGGGCGATAACTGGAGCCCCGTCGTTCCCTTTGTTTCTGTTTTTCTCCAAGAACGTGGTAGCCATACTGCTCGAGACGATAGTTGTCCGGTATTATCGCGGCTATCGGCGCCGGCATGGACGGTCGGCGAAATGGAGCTGGACGGTGGAACGAGCACTGGGGTACATCTGGGTTTTCCTCTTCTTGTGCTATGCTTCTCCTCCGACCTTCTATCCTGTCCTGCGCGTCTTGGGCTCCGAGAATCATTGGTCTCTCTACTGGCCTATTCCATGAATGATCTATATTGTGTCTTAGAAGCATAACATCAGCTGCAGCATTCCGCGTCTTCCATCGATGTAAGCGATCTTTTAATCACACCATGAGTTGTAATTTCTGATTCTATTTTACAAAGTCTTATTCCCAGAGTAAATACGTGCCGGGGTATCACGCGCCCATATTATGCAAGCCCATGTGATACAAATCACATAATTAACCTTATGGCACAGATCTTGTAATAGTACCATACTACTATCTTCCTAAAGTAATACATGAAGGGTTATCACGCGCTTATATTATGCAATACCAATCACGCATAAAGTAAAAAAGAGGCTTTAGTGGAAATTCCAAGAGATTACACTTGAACAGTGTTACCCAGCACGGAGTTCCTTGGACGAGGACTGAATCCCCATCTCGCGATAGCAAGTTTGGGAGCCAAGTTAGTTGATCAACGCTGTTGTGCTTCTCCCTGTTTCTTCTTGGTTACATTGCCTTCGTCGGTCTAAGGACGAGAAAGGATTCTCATTTGTTAATCCTTAGTACTCTACTTACCGGTTCACATCCTTAAACGCGAGGAAACGCGCAGTCTATGAAAGAACCCAACCTTGCAAAGATGACAGCAGGCAACCCGTCCCCTTCTGGAATGGAGCACTGGCACAAACAGATTTGGTGGGCACACTTACCGGGCCAGGTTGTCGCGCCGCTGTGCGCCTTCACCGGGGTGCGATATGTCCCGATCCAAACCCCGACCCTCCTATTGGCACTCATATATGGATTGACGCTCGGCTTTGGCATCACACTCGGTAGGAGCTCTCCCAATGCAGCAGCAATCCTACATTTCATAACCAGATAATGGCGAGTTCTAGGATATCATCGTCTCTGGGCGCACAGATCCTTCCGCGCCCACGTCACCCTCCGAGTCGTTCTAGCGGTGGTGGGCGCCGGGAGTGCCCAGCGATCGATCAAGTGGTGGGTCACCGGCCACCGGGCACATCATCGGTATCTTGACACGGACCTCGATCCATATAACGCGCGCAAAGGCCTGTTGCATTCCCACGTCGGCTGGTTACTAGTGCGACCACCCACCAATAACTGGGATGTGGACATCTCCGATCTCGAGAGCGACGCCGTGGTCATGTGGCAGGACCGCTATTTCATCCCTTTGTCTGTCACTATGTGTCTGGTAGTGCCGGCTCTGGTGTCCTGGATGGGCTGGGGGGATTTTTGGGGCGGACTCTTGTATGCTGGGTTGTGGCGCATGGTTGTTGTATTTCACTGCACGTTCACAGTGAATTCCCTCGCGCATTGGGCCGGGCAGCAGCCATTCTCCAGAACGATCACGGCTCGCGACAACGGCCTCGTCGTCTTGTTGGCATTGGGGGAAGGGTATCATAATTTCCATCACGAGTTTCCTACGGACTACCGCTGTGGATTCCGACGGTATGATTTGGATATGACCAAGTGGGTCATCAGACTACTCGCCACACTTGGCCTCGCCACTCACCTGCACACCGTCAGTGATGTGGTTATCCAGAGCTGCCGAGAGCCGCACCGTGCTGGTGGTCGTATCGAAGCCAGGAGCTCGCCCTGTGACTATGTTCCGGTGATCGATTGGGAGGATTACACACAACAGGCAGCAAGTGGCCATGCCCTGGTTGCGATCGCTGGATTCGTCTATGATATCACCGAATTCGTCGAGCGACACCCCGGGGGAGAAGAGGTTCTGCGCGCAGCGATTGGACGCGACGCAACGGCGATGTTTTATGGCGGTGTCTTCTCCCATTCAATCGCAGCGAGCAGCCTGCTGTCTACCATGTGTGTATATGTGATTCGGGGTGGTGGACGCATGGAGATCCGTCAGAAAACATAGTATTGCAACTAGGTTTGGTTTCAGGGTGACCCAATGCCAACCTATATATACACCCTGCTATGTCTTTCGTGGCCTTTACTGTTTGGCCGCCCAGCATGAATTCTGCTCTCTCAGGAGACTGGATCCGCATACCTGCCAGGCAGGGAGTCCGCGCTATAGTAGAAGTATTGTTGCAACCTCTTGGGGATGAAAATAAATTACCCAAACCCAAACCCTTGAACTATAGGAGAAAAATCAAAGACTTAACTATCATGGTTCTAAAGATACCTAGCCTACAATACCCAAGCCCAGAAAGATTCAAGATGAAGATTGCATATCTACCCCCCTAATAGTCTTGTATAAATTGTAATAAAACTAAAGCAATAGAAAAAAATACAAGATGGCGCAACAAGAACTGGCATTAGGTTTAGATTATATGTCTTTTCACGACTGTATTTACTCTCTTAGCATTCTCCAATCTGACAAGGGAATGTTAAAATATATACAAGAGGGACCTAATAAGCGCCACCATACTATAAGAAACTTAGTCTGGATCACACACGCCCAGTTTCGAGACTCTTTAAGAGTGTGGAAAGAGAGGCATCACCCCGCCATTAAAGCAGCGGACTATGTATGTATTCCGCCACTTTAGAGGGGCAGGTTGATATGGGCCGGATAGAAATAGTTGATATAGTGGAGAATTTTGGCCAACACTATCCCCTGTTCATCACCGCCAGAGCTACCAGATTTGTGTCAGACGCGTCTTGTTTGCAGAGAGTTTGTTCCCAAGTTTAAGCTCATTGTATCAGATCGCGGTTAACAGGGACAGGATTATGATCCAGCGGAACTAACAGGGGGCGCACCGGAAGTCGACCAGATCCTTTTAAGCATGCGAACGCTGGCCCAGCCTAGGCGTTGAGATGCTACTTAGGGATTTGCCAATGTTTGAGAATTGAGAAACGTAGTATATTAACCACAAGACATATACAGATTATATGTCATCATACGGGCCGACGCAGACAATGTCCACGAAAAACCCCAAACCGACTACCGGTGCCTTTGAGCTCGTTCCTCGCGGGGCCCCATTGACCTAATTCAACATCGACATAGCCCATCCGCAGAATGATAGGGCAAAGACATGGCGTCATTCCTCAGCATAGATTCAACCAATGCAATCATGGCCCAATCTTCCCAGTCCCATGCAGTAGGTAAATTTAGACACTTTGAATAATCGAGGGAAGGACGTTGAAAAAGCGAGGGATGACCATGGGAGAGCAGATGACTGAAAAAAACCAAAAGGCATTATTCTCGGATGCAGGGAGCTTACTGCCCTGTTCCGCCACCTGCACTCCAGGAGCGCCACGCTCAAAAGTACAACTTGGAAATTGTCCTGGATTTTCGTCCGCATCTGAGCGAGTAGACGTACAGCGGGCGTGTCGCTTCCGAGTGTTCTGAGAATTGGACCAACACGAAGGTTGCGTGTGATATTTGAACATATTCATGTGGTCCAGGGTGAGGATATTGCATTGCCTCTCTAAGCACGGCATCTCGCGGCAGTCGGGAAGCCTCCGAATCCGGACCTCCAGTCCTTTGCTTTGTGCAAGCCGCATAAAGAGTTACATATTCATGCCGAGCCCACATCTGCCCTAGCATCTCGGTTAGAGAAAGAGACTACTTTACTGGGGGGCCATTGGTGGGAATTTCTCGGGAAGCCCACCAGGCGCCGGGACCAAGCCTCACATCTGCCGATGAACTCCGAGAATCGGCCCCGTTGTGCCTTGCATCCAACTGAACCTTAACAAGTCTATATCCATGATAAAATGCTATGTACTTTGGGCTGTCGGCGTTCTAGGGGCAAAATGACCAGAAAACACCAGGAATTATAGGTATATTCACAATATAACTTCACTAGAAGACCCTCGTCTCAGTGCCAACCATCGCCAACCCTCGCCAAGTGGTCCCAAGAAGACGCTGCCTGTCGCCGCTTACGCGAATATTTCTTCTGATCAGTATACAGGAATCTCCACAAAAATTTTGACGATGAACCCAGGCAGAGCTTTCACCCGGGCGCTCCCAGCTGAGACCTTCGACACGCGTGTTCTATTCTTCTAATTTTCTTCACTTCTGCATTTCCTCTAGAGAGTCACCAACCAACCACGATCTCGCCACAATGGAAAAATCTCAGAATCAGAACCAGGATGCCGAGACGCTCAGATCTGATATCGAAGCCGTCAGGTCCTGTCCGGTCCCGACCGGGAGACGACTCGCGAACCCGGTAAGCAGCGACCACGACAGCAACTTGTTACAAACAACAATTGTTCAGCGCCCACCTAACATCCATTCGCAAAATCCCAGAACCCCCTCGGATTCGGTGCCTTTGCAACAACACTAATGACCCTCTCCCTCTCAAACATGGGCTTTCGCGGCGTCTCGAACCAGACACTCTTCATCGCGGACCTCTGCCTCCTCGCTGGATTCGGCCTGCTGATTTCCGCGCAGTGGGAGATGGTTCGGGGTGGGACGTTTGGGTATACGGTTCTCGCTGCTTTTGGTGAGTTTATACCTCCCAGCGGAAACTGCGCGCCCGTGCAGTGGGGAGGACGATGCACAGAGGATTGATATATTTCGCGATATAGGGTTATATTATGCCGGATACGGAGTCCTCCTCATGCCGTCGATGGGCATCACGAATGCATACGGCGGACAGACGACGGAATTCTATAATGCGTTTGGGTTCTATTTGCTCGGTTTGTCTACCACCCTTTCCACAAGGCCGCATGACAGCGTGACTCAATAATAGGACAGTCTGGTCCATCCTTAATTTCTTCTTCTTCCTTGCTTCTCTTGCAACGTGAGTACCCGTGCCTTTCCTTCCCTCCAGAAACCAAGAAAAACAGCCGCTAACAACAATCCCTTAAACAGAAACATCCCTAACATAATAATCTACTCCGCCCTCGAACTCTCCTACATCTTCAACTGCGCCGCACACTTCACAATCGCCGACGGGAACACGCGCATGGGAGAAGCGCTGACGAAGACATCCGGCGCCTTCGGATTCGTCTCGGCGCTTGCGGGATTCTATATGCTGTGTCATGACCTTTGCCAGGACTCGCTGCCGTTTAGGTTGCCGTTGGGTGAGACGTCGAGGTTCTTTGAGCGGCGGAGGAGGGGGGAAGGCGAGAAGGAGATGTAGACATCGGAGTGCTGGCACTTTATCTGATGGAGGAGTCCTATTTCGGGATGGATGGGGTGGTGTAGTGTATATAGTTGGTAAGATGTATATAGGTGAAGATTTAGCGTGTAAGATTAGAATATGTGGAAGGTTCAAGCCATATCGGTACCCAGGGTCAAGTGTAGTACTTTGCATATGTTTTTAACAGGACCACCCTTGCGAGAGTAGAAGAAAGCAGATCATCGACAACACATTCAATGCGCAACATTTGTTGAAATCTTCGTGATGCTGTCTTGGTCAGCATGGCTGGTCCTGGCCTGGTGTTGATAGTCTTGCCGGCCTGCGGCACAGCCGCGAGGAATACCAAGCGGCGATAACCTGCGCCCTCCCACATCGGAGTGAAAGCTCTCTTTGATGAGACGTACGGAACTGGCGGTGGTCTCTACGCCAAGCATAAGGCGGCTGCCGATATCTATACGATCGGTACGATCGGTCAATTCCTTGGGATTGCATACCTACTTGACCTGTTGAGGAGATCCAGCCTTACGCATATTATGTATAAGTTCATAGCAATCGGAAGCCATGGCATCCTGAATCTTTCACCGGACCAAAGCCATATGTTTCTCACTTCCGCTCAACGAGCGCCTGGACATCAGGTGGATACGAGCCCCGAAACGACCCAACCTTTCACGCAAGCTCCTCACCCACAAACTCACTCGGCAGCACGCAGCGCTTGACAACCTTCTAGTGGCTCCGCTCGGGCGTGACCCCGTGTCCGACATACGGAATCAACGGAATATTCCCATATTCATCAAACAAGAACTCGCTCGTACCGGGCTCACAGGGCGTCGACTCGGCCCAGATGAGATCGCGTAGGCTCGTGGAGTCGATATCTTCGCCTACCCTGTAGCGTGAAGACACTCGCATCGGTTGCTTCGGGGACCTGCGATGATTTGATCTCGCGCGCTGCGGATGTTGTGCTTAACGTGTGGAGGAGGCTTGTGTTGGCTATGCGCGAGACACCGCTTAGTACGATCCATATGCAGAATATAATGACATTAACGCAGGCGGGCGCTGTGGTGTTCCCGCGTGTTCCCGCGTTTTATATACGGCCTCATTCTGTGGGGAGGATGTTGGATCTTTTTGGGTTGGATGTGGAAGGGTTCGAGAGGTGGGAGGGGTGGAAGAAAGATTGATAATGCAATCTTCATGACTGGGTTGGAGTTTAGAGATGATTAGAGATGGCATGGCCTGGTATGTTGGGCATCTTGGGGAGGATAGGGTGTTCTTGGGAAGGGACTATGGGTATTGCATAGTTAGACTAGGGTATGGGATGAATCTAAGACAATACTTGGATCTTGGTATTGAATAGCCTTGGATTCTGCACCTAACATTCTGATGGCGCTCTCTCCAGAATCGTCGGTCAATATAGTTTCAGGTCGGAGGGTACCGAGTACGCTAGGGGAAATTATAGGCGAAACCCACGAATCACCTTGCCTTATCCTGTTGGATAACAAAAGCGAGCCGGAAGAGAAAGCTGACCATTATCAATGCATGTATTCGGAAAGACATTAGGTAGATATAGCCAGATAACCATGAAAGAACAATAATCTGCATGTGTACCATACATAACCTTCAACATCTCCCAACGAGGGGCTGCCACATGTCCACCAAGAGACGAACGGAGGTATTCAGCGGAATAATGGTGGATGATAATTTCCTCTTGCTATATCATCAATCCATCTTCAGCCACAGCACCTATACAAGGAAGGTATGGATTTAAGCAAAAGAGGGGATTGTCATCATCTCCCACAGCCATTGCCCAGAGGTATAGCCTCTCAGCGCCAATCACTTCCGCTCCTGCAGCGGCCTAAACGTAACCCACCCGGGATTTGCCGTCTGTGGCGGCTGCCCACTATGCACAAAGTGATGCGAGCAGTATCCCCGGGCAAAGTGCCAGTTGGCGCCCTGGCACGTCGAGTCATCCGCACAGAGAGACGCGCACTCCTCTGGTCCCTGCACGCCCGTAATTTCCTTGACCGTCGACGAAACGTAGGCCATGTCGCAGATGACCCGGAAGCGAACCCCGTTCGCCTCGAAGATACGTCCGGGTCGCGTAGGGCAGTATGGGATCAACGGCTCCCCGCTGTTCATGTTTGTGCATCCGCAGCATCCACCCCCACCACCACTGCAGCCACCGGCACACCCAACATCGTACGCGCTGCTGAAGCCGGCGGCAGGAATCGTCGGCTCGCCCTGATGGTCGGAGAGGTAGCACCTCCGGTTCCTCTCGTGGTAATCCACACTGCGACACGCCAGCACCGCCGCACAGGCATCCACACACTCCTTCAGCGTCTCCCTGGTAAGCGGCGGCGCAATGTACGCCGTCCCATGGCGCATCCCACAGGTCGCCCGAAACACCCTCCCAAACGCTGTCGGCAAATGCTGCCCATTCGCCCATGGACACTGCCCCGAACAGAGGATAATCATATCATCCGCCTGCTCCGCGGTCGGCGGATCAATCAAGTACGCATAATCATGGTTTGGACACGGCGTATCCCCGGCCTTCGAGACGACGCCGGCGCCAGACATGAGCGAGCACGTCTTCCCGTTCAAGTGGTCCCACACGATCGCGCCGCAGCCCTCGACTTCACTGCATTTGTTGAGGCAGTCGTGGTAGCTTGTTGCCTCGATGTGCGTTGCCGGCGCGTACCAGCCGTGAAAGTCGCACTGCAGGCGGAACCAGCTCCCGTCGGGCGCGACGTAGACTTTGTCGTGATTTTTGGGGCAGCTGGGTGTGTCGACTACCTCGTAAGAAGGTGTAGAGCCTGAGGCTGGGGTGCCGTTACCACCTGGCTGGGCGGGTGCGGGCTGCGGGGTCGCCGGTTGGGGCGCTGCTGGTTGAGGGAATGCAGGTTGGGGGGCTGCCGGCTGTGGGAATGCAGGTTGGGGAAAGGCTGGCTGAGGGAATGCAGGTTGGGGTGCTGCTGGCTGAGGGAATGCTGGCTGAGGAAAGGCTGGCTGCGGGAATGCAGGTTGAGGAGCTGCAGGCTGCGGAAATGCAGGCTGTGGGAATGCAGGCTGGAGAGCTCCAGGCTGAGGAAAGGCTGGCTGAGGAAAAGCAGGTTGAGGAGCAGCAGGCTGCGGAAATGCAGGCTGTCGCAATGCAGGCTGAGGAGCTGCAGGCTGAGGAAACGCTGGCTGTGGGAATGCAGGCTGAGGAAAAGCAGGTCCCTGTGCAAACACAGCATGAAACAAGACAAAGTAGAGAAGATAGACCAACAAAGAGTAACCAGGCATTGATCGGGCCATTATGATTGTAGTTGCGGTTCAAGCAGGCTGTGTGTAGAAGATCATAGTATCTGGCTGCAGACAGCAAGTCTGCGGGGGATATAGCAAGCATGAAAAGGTCCCGAGACTACCGTGACACCTTCGTCCTGGAAACTCGCGGATTACGCCATGACTCCTGCAGGAGCTGAGCAGCAATGACCTCAGTGCTGCACGGCTGCCAAAACTCATGACCGAATAGATGAGTCGACATGGTGGTAGGCCGGTCTAGAACTGGCCTGTGAACGATGATGCCCTCCCTAACTGCCATTAGGGTCGTATCGTGGATGCATGCAGGCTCTGCAGCCCGAAATTACGTCGCTACTCTACCGCATATAGAGATCGCAAAGGCCCCCTTCAAAAAGGGGACACCGAAATAGTCCTGAAAGGCAACATCCAGTTATCGAATTCTTCTCAGCAGTCGTAGTCCGGTGCGTTTCCCCAGTGCCCCATTGCCTTCCAAGCACTAACGATATCCCAGTCAACCCTCTATATGCCCAGCATGCTTGTCACCAAAGCTATTGCCTGTCTCTGCCTTGCAGTCTGCGCCCAGGCCCAAATGCCCTGGATCCCACTACCCAATATCCCCGTCCCCCGGCCGCCTGCTCCTCCGCCTGCACCTGCCCCAGCCCCAGCCCCAGCTCCGGCTCCGGCACCCGCTCCGGCCCCGGCCCCTGCGCCAGCACCAGCTCCAGCGATCGACCCCGCGGTAGTGGCCGCCGCACAAACCGTCTGCGATGGACGCAGTCTGGGCTCCATTCCTCTCTTCCGGTCTGATGGGACCCCGTACGCTTGTGGTCCTCCAGCCTGTTACGGGACGATCCCCTTGTCGTGCTAGTTGAGAGAAGACGCGGTGGGAAGGGTTATATAGTGTCTATTCGAAGTTGCAAGTGAATGGTAGACACATATTGTTACGTTGTATATACTGTCTCGTGGGTGGGTGAGCCATAAACAACTGGAATGATCACTAGTCCGTGTGGTGGAGAATAATATCGATGAGTACAAGAATAATAATTGATTTGGCCCATGAGCTGGTTGCTGGTAGAGGTTCCAAAAGCAAGATAAGCGTCCCATGGTTCTTTTCCGACCAGCCGCGAGGAGATCTGGGTGCTCATTTTCGGCTCGTCCCTTCTGCGGGTCGTATCGCTATGACTTTGACTTGCATCACCACCGGGCACTATCCCACATAGTCCCGTCAGCCACTGTCCCGCTCGCTGCGAAACTCTACATCTTGGACGTAAATTGCATTTTGGGCCATCTTAGGGGCCTAGCCATCCATCACCTGGTCATCACTCTTGTCGGTGTAACCTTGTGGCCTTTCGCCAAGGTAGATGTTCAGCAGGTACTGTTGGCATTGTCGTGACGCACTCGAATTTATACGGCAATTGCGTGCGGAACAAACTTAGGTTATGGGTGGTAATGTATCTAGTCAACGCAGACTTTCATGACCTCAATCTTATGCCAATGTGACTTCAAATGCTTCATTACGGCTCTCACCTTTCCTTTTGGTATCCCGATCCAAGCCTCGAACCAGCAACAATAGAATACACCACTCCCACTCCCTGTTACGGAGAATGTTAATATCTCTACTCCTAAGGATAGTATTACTATTCATTCTACACGGTCTGCAATGTAGCGCCCAGGAAGTGTATGCGCCCGTTCCATCCCCCTTTATAGACGGCAAAGATGCAGCAGAGGACCCCATCAGCGGCATCGAATTCATCCAGCCCGATGACTCGCTCGAATGCCCCGAGCAGCCACTCCACGCCTACCTCATCAGCCATGACCCGCTGGTCATCTATCTCGAGAATTTCGTCAGCGCCAATGAGTCGGAGCATCTGATTCAGCAAAGGTCAGCCCGCTCCTCCCTACTCTATCCTACCTCCTCACAAAGCAACAACCAACACCCTCACTCACCACAACAGCTCAACCCACCTTGCCCCCGCAGCCGTCTACCAAGCCGGAACCACAGGCATCGACCAAAGCGCCCGAAAGTCCCGCACAGCCCTCCTCGACCGGGACGCAACCGTCCGCTGCATCGAACAGCGCACGCGCCGCATCCAGGAATGGAACCCGGCGGCAATGGCCCTTGAGCGCATCACAGTCCAGCGGTACGACGCCAATGGGTTCTTCCGGCACCATTATGACTGGTTCGGGCGCGCGCCGGGCGCAGACCGCATCTCGACGGTGAATGTTTTTCTGCAGGGTGTCGGGGATTGTGAGGGGGGCGGGACACATTTCCCGAATCTGCATATGCCGCCTGGTACGGCGGCGGGTACGCCTGACTCGGAGGAATGGTGTCGGTTTCTAGACTGTGAGGCTGCGGCGGCGGGATTGGGTGGGGTGACCTTTTTGCCTGTGGCTGGGAATGCGATCTACTGGGATAATGTGAGGCGTGATGGGTCGGGGTATATGGAGACGCTGCATGCGGGGATGCCTGTGCAAAAGGGGACGAAGATTGGGTTGAATATTTGGAGTTGGGCAGTTCCTGAGGCCAGGGGTCAGCCCTGATCTGGGAGGTATATATTTGGCTGGAGAATGCTTGGTTTCTCTTGCTCGGTTACGAATGTCGAAATACCAATGAAATAAATGGTTGGCGCACACATACACAGTGTAGCACATCTTGCGACTATTATACTGAACAGTTACTGGTATTGTATGACCATAAGGTTTCGCCATATATGATCAGAAGACACCGAGGGTTCATCGATTAGAGTTACACTGATGTCATGGATCTTTGATTGATTTAAGATTTCAATGGTTTCAGTGAGTTTTCCGTAATACCAATATGATGGTTAATAATCATTGTTCTTCACTCATTACTGCCTCCTGACTTGATCCTGAACATTTAAGAAGCACGCGGCCCAGCTTCCACTTTCGCCTTCACTCCCGCGTTGCGCCTACTGTATAATCATTTATCCAGAACCATGACAGCCAATTACGACCTTGCAGACTTGGAGATGGAGCGTATCATCAACGCCCCCGGCCGCAGCTTCCTCGGCCACCTGGCGCCTTCCATTATTCCTCACTACCCCTATCGAGGCCCCGAGCAGTTTCTCCGGGACTTTGAGCGAGAATACAATCCGAACGAGCAGACTGACCACTGGTTCGTATTGACTGGAGTTACCCAGCGTGTGTTCGACGAGCAGTTTTCTGAACCAGAGTCCGGACCCTTCTCCCGCGGCCGCTCTTTCGACCCCGATTTGGAACGGCTCTTAATCACAATGCCGGAGAGCAAGGTACATGCGGCTGCAGCCAATGCATTCCTCAAGATGGTAGACCGCGCAGCTCGGGCTGTGGGGATGGAGTACGGATTGGATGAACCGGCTGGGAGCTTCAAATCGGCGACAATGGGCACGAAAGTACCCGATCAGGCTTGGCAGCCAATGAGAATTGACCCGGGACGCGATTACAGCTGGCCGACGATGGTATTAGAAGTGGCCCTGTCCGAACGTCAAGCCAAGCTACAGTCAGACGTTAGATGGTGGTTCCTTGCACCACCCCCAACAGGTGTTGTCAACATTCTCATCACACTCAGGATCAAACAAGACAAGGAGGAAATCGTGATCGAAAAGTGGGAGAGGAGCACCGCACACAATCGTGCCCACCTTGAACAACGCGTCGTTGTGTCTAGAAGCCAGAGACGCGGCAATATTACCATGGACGGCGCCCCTCTCATAATCGGCTTCGAAAAGCTTTTCCTTCGCCCACCACTCACCCCAGAAGAGGTAGATATTCAGCTCGACGAGTGGAAGTTACAGTTCATTGCCGAGAGGATATGGAGGCGCCAGTTGCTGGATGCCAAGTAAGGCCTTCCAAGAAAGACGTCTGCGAGGATTGAGCCTTGGAGGCTGGCTCGGTATGGGGTCTTCCCCACAGCATGTACGCCATTGAAAGGGTCACTCAACCAAGAACGAGGACAAAGACCAGAAAGTACTCGGCGTCATAAATGGAGTTCATCCATGAGAGAAACTGGATGCCAGAGGTCTCGGCACAAGCCGAGAAGAGGATGCCAAGCGACCGTGCCAAGTGAATTAAATATCCCACACAGTCACGCATGAGTCGATATGAACATCATTTACGAAGGAGAGACTAGATCCCTCAAGGTTACATCCAATTAAAACGAGCGAGAAAGCCATGCCTCTTCTAGATCTTCAATCCTCCCCGCTCTACACCAGAAGGAATGGCATCCCCGTCGGTACTTTGGTCTGGTCCCCCGTACCATCGTACTATTTTAGCAGCTTACCTAGCGTGGGAACCGTACCTTTCTCGTCTGGACTTTGCTCCGTTCGCCCCGCCAGTGGCGTGATGCCTGCTTGGAAGTTGAAACTTGCCCGTAGTTAGCTTGGAAGACTTGCAGGGGTTTAGATACGAGTTTCCGTGACTCGAGAAGGGCGGGACAAGAAAAATGGACTGTACATGGCCCGTTCTCGGTCTATGGCCGCGGGATTGGACTTAATATATTCAACCGTACCCCAGTCGTCCCAATTGCGCAAAATGAAGCCCCCGAACAAAAAGCCGTCATAATAATCATGGCATTCCAACACGCGCGCGACCTCCTAGCCAGCTGGGCCTCGTACATCCTCCCCAAAAAGACCCAGCCAGAGACACAATCCGACTCGCAACGCTTCCAAATCCACATCGTAGACGACACCGACTTCCCAGACTTATTTGCGGCGCTCTGGCACTCCTTCGAAACCCCCTACCAAGGCATCCTGCGCCTCTTCTTCCCAATATTAAACAACGACCGCGAAACAAGCCTGAAAAATTGCACGAGTGCGCAATTAGAAGAGTACCACCGCGAACAGCCGAACGTCACCTGGATAACGATTGTCGATACCCAACAAAATAATCGCGTCGCGGCGGCCGCAAAGTGGTATTTTTTCGACCAGAGTCCGTTTCCCGAAGGCGAAGAGGTGCAGCATGTCGCGGAGTGGTATCCGGAGGGTGTTGGACGGGACTTTGCGAGTCTTGCGGCAGCGCAGTTTGAGAGGCCGAGGGAGGTTATGGGGCGGAGGGGGCATGCTTGTACGTCTATACCTCTTCTCCCTCCAGTTTCCTCTTGAGAATCTTCCCGCATTGGCGCTCTAACACGGTATCTATATCCAGTCCTCCACATCGCCTTCACACACCCCTCCTACCGGCGCCGCGGCCTCGGCAAAATGTTCATGGAATGGGGTCTCCGCGTCGCCGACGAACGGGGGCTGGAATGCTGGCTTGACGCGACGGCGCACGGTCGACCCTTGTACGAGTCCTTCGGGTTCAGGCGAGTCCTCGAAAACAGCGTGAAGCCTGTTCCTCAGCGCGAGATGGATGAGAAGGAGTGGGAGGAGTGGAGGCATTTTGAGAGGACGTTGCTTCCGATTGATGTTACGGTTATGTGGAGGCCCCCGCATGGACGCTTTGTGGAGGGAGAGACTGTTGAGCCCAGGATGCGGGTTGAGCAGCCAACTAAGTGATACATGGTCAATTGTAGATCGATTCTGGAAGACTAGGGGCGCTGTTTATATATACATATGATCCAGTCTGTAGCTGATCAACGCGGTAGTAGTTCTGATAGTGGCATACAAATGCTGTGCTTTTGCCAACTCTTCGGATCTTGATGCAATGATTCCGAAGAGACATCTTCCACCCTTGGCTGCTCAGGGCGCCGTCTCAATAATCGGCCCCGAATAAACATGCCGCGCGCGCACAAAGTAATAAACCACACTCAGCGAAATAACACCCACAGTCCCGACGATACTGAAATTCATAGTCTGCACCGTAACAGGCGTAACGCTCGGCCAGAAGCTGAAAAAGACCGCAATAAGCGCATAGACGATCGCAAAAATATTAACGACGACGCCGAATATGCCGGGGACACGGAATGGACCCCAGACCAACCGTGACCCGATCGTGTTGACCGTCTCGTCAGCGTCGGCGGTCAGACCGATGCTGCCATCCAGACGGCGCCAGAGGAGGAGGGCGGCAACGAGGATGTAGGAGATGTAGAGGCCGGAGATCGACATTGCGCAGAGCTGGTTGAAGGCCACGGCGGAGCCGATGGGGATTAGGGCGAGGAGGGCGGCGATCATCGTCGTCAGGACGACTGCGTACGTTGGGATTGCCGTGCTGGGGGAAACGTATGTCCAGATTTTCCAGCCTGGGACCGCGCGATCGCGCGCAAAGGCCCAGAGCTGGCGGGACGTCGCGGCCATCATGCCCGTTGTCGATGTGATGCAGACGGTGATCACGATGGAGGTCATTGCCGCTGCGCCGCCGACTGAGCCTGTCCCCGATCGGAAGACTTCCATGAAGGGATAGCCTGTTGGAGACTCGAGAGCTGTCTGGAGGTCACCAAGACAGAAGAGTAGAGCAAGGTTCATGCCGAAGCCCAGCATTCCATTGATCAGGACGCTGAGGAGGATCGAGCG
The DNA here is from genome assembly GCA_020615375.1 of Aspergillus sp. ADI1. NCBI lineage: Eukaryota > Fungi > Ascomycota > Eurotiomycetes > Eurotiales > Aspergillaceae > Aspergillus > Aspergillus sp. ADI1. The sequence continues at coordinate 449,420 of JAHXQV010000023.1, read as the reverse complement.
GGGAACGACGACCACTGCGTTTTCAATCTCTTCCGACATCTAATATAGTCAGTGCAATGTTCTTGCTAGCTTTACGTGGAAACTCACATGGACAGCGGCGTCACCACCCGCAAACGCAAAAACACACCCGATAAGGCCAACGAAGAAAGAAAGGCCTTGGGTATCCCAGCCACCCTCATTGATAAACTGCGTAAATACATCCTTTGCTGAGCCCGCATCTGCCAGCGAAACGAGGGGAATCAAAACAGCAAAGAAGCCGAGGATGTGGACAACGAGGATAAGGCCTTCGAATTTGGGAAGCACGCTGCGGCCGACGATATTAATCCCCACGGCAAAGGCCACCACGGCCCAGTAGTAGAAGGTCGGATGCCAGTTCGCTGGAGCGTACTCTGGGTGAGTGAGAACAGCGAGACCTTGGATCATGGTACCCGTGAGAAAGGCAGCTGTAGCGAATGTCGCCTGCCATCCGATCAGTGTGAGCCATCCTAATTATGAAGACATTAGAAGCAGCAAGTGAAGGGCAGAAGAGATCAGATACCGGTGATGTAACTCAAAAACTTGACGCTAGAGGGAGGAGCCAGCATGGAAACCCAATGGTACTGTCCACCAGAGGTCGGAGCCCTGTTCTGTGTTAGCAAGCACTCAGCAGCCACGGAAATATGACTTACATGGATGCCAACTCGGATAGCACAGCAAAAACGCAGGCAGTGCCAAGCCAGACAAAGAGGAAGCCATAGACAGCTCCGGCTGGACCACCACTACGAAATGTCAGCGTGCCTCGGTATGGAGGAGTTTAGGTGTCGAACTTGGTCAGCGGCTGAAGGAACAAGCTGCAGAGCCGTTAGCGATGATGCGTATGCACTCGTGGTTGAAATGGAGAGCAGCGCTTACCATGCGAAACCTTCCCAGGTAACCAGAATCGTGCAGCTGAATCCCAACAGCGAAATCATGCCAAAGTTCCGCTGAAAATCGACACATCATGTGTCAGTTGAGCTGTTTCATCGCATCGGCTGCTTGTTGACATACCCGGAGCACTTGCTTTTTCCCCAGCCGTGCCAGAGCGAGGTCATCGGAGTAGCCTTTGCCCCTGCTTGAGCTCTCAAGCTCATGAGGTTCGGTGTGGATACTCTTGATCTCGTGTCCTGCCATTGCGCGTTGCGACTCACTGATGAGAACTAGGAGAAGGTGAACGAGCGAAAACTGGCCGCCAAAGAAGAAGCGGGACAGCGGTCGCAGAATTTTGGTCGCCGACAGGGATTATAAAGGAGGGAGTCTGGAGGGCGAGACAAGTTGGAAGCGATGCGGAGATTGCTGTCAAGGGCGTGCCAGGGATGATCGAGCCATTGGTCGCTGCTCGTGATGAAACGGGATGGATTGATAGTGGTGGCTGCGATCCGGCTTGCTCGCCGAAATGGACCTTCCATTCCCGTACGAGATGCTCGTTTCGTGCCGCATCTCCTGGACGATAACGGCGCCTGCTATGATTGTAGCGTAGCATCGCGGCCGTTGAACCCCTGTGCCGAGGATCCTTCCCATTGGTGGAGTCTTGCTGATCCCGGTTCGTCTGCCGTGGGTACTTTTGCACGCTTGAATGGACGATCCTGTTCCACCGGGAGAATCATCGAATGGGATCCCTCGGTTGTCGGGTGCAGCCTTGAAGTTGATCTCTGATGGATCTTTCCACAGCTGTTTATATCGTCACCGATTCTATGTGGATCGTTGACTGTTTATATCGTCAGATACTCCGAATACATTTCGGCCTTCACGTGAAAGACAGATTAAAGTTTCAGACATCCCCGACCTCAGGTCGCATTTGGTCGACGTGGTCTAATAAGCCATCCAGTTATAACCCAGGATACTTGATTAAACCGTCCCATGGCGCAATGTTCCCTGTTATGCAGACCTGCTGCGCCGCAGAGAACAAAGACATTGGCCGGGCGGATCCCTGTCCTTGGCTGTCCTTGGCTGCCCGAAGGATTGCGCCCGTGCCGAATGAAGGATGGTGCTTGATTCGTCTTGTCCTTTTGTTTTCGAATCATGCTACGCTGTGAAGACCTGTCATATTCGGTCTCGGGCAATGGTCCTTCTTCCTCTGGTCGTGTTATCAGGGTGAGAGTCTCGCCCCTTTCACGATCGCGGACAGCACGACATTTTCATATTTTGTCTCTGCGTACCATGGCTTCGGTACTGCTCCACTGAGCATAATCTTCATTCCAGCCTGGAGCTGTACTTATACGACATTCACGACAATGGCTCGGTATCCCGCCGACAGCCAGGCTCCGGCTGTTATTGTCCTGACCCGGTTCTTGATGGTGACCTTAATCCTCGGAACCCTTATTCGGCTTGCGACCAAGTGGTGGAAGTTTAGCACGTTGTTTCGGGATGACTACTATATCCTCCTTGCTATGGTATGTAGGCAGAGTCGTCTTCACAACTGGGCGTCGATTGACAGCTTCTAGCTAGCATCCATCGCGCAATCCGTCGCCGTCTCTGTCGCTGTGGAGAAGGGATACGGAATGCATATCGGACAATTAAGTGATGGTCAGGTTGCCGGTATCCTCAAGGCATGTCTTACCTCTCCAATCCGCTCAACAACTCACTGTATCTAATATCAAATCCGCAAACCAAACAGGCGCAATACACCTCCACCTTCTTCTACATCCTAGGAATCGCCTTCTCGCAACTCTCCTTCCTCTTCTTTGTAAAACACCTCGCCCGCCAAAGCCACTATATCTACACAGCGCTGCAGGTCGCAATCGCTGTCGTTGCAACAACTGGTATCTTCGGGTCAGCCTTTCAGTGTCATCCGCAGCAGTGGGATTACATCCATGATCGCTGTTTTAATCGTGTATGTATTGCGCGTAACCGTGACCGAGCCCGGCAGCAAGAAACGAAGGGCGCTGAACTAACAATCGTGTAGAAGGCGTGGTTCACATATCTCGGCATGTCGATGATCCTTGTCGAGTTGGCCATCATCGCACAGACCGTCATCGTCATGGTCCGGGTGCAGACGACGTGGAAGAAGAAGGCGAATCTCACCTGTGTCTTTCTGTTTAGGGTCCTGTAAGTCAAAGTTTCCCCCTCAAACACACTATAGCTTTCCCAAAACGATGGGGGCTGACCGATCCGATTTTAATCCACAGTGTCCCCTTCGCCCTGATCTCCCACATAGTCCTCATCCACGCCACAATCAACACCCCGGACCCAACTTCATCAACCTGGTCCCTCACTATAGCAACGCAGCTCGCCCTCTGCCTAAGCGTGATAACAGCAAGCACCCCCCAATTCGTCCCTGTCCTCCGCCAGCTGCAAACAACGGGGATGAGACTCGACGGGATGACGCGTTACACGATGTCGAGTAGTAATAATGGACGATATGGATATGGGAATTCGTATGGGAATTCGAGGTCGAGATCGAGATCACGGTCAAAGTTCCTTACTTCTTCCGCGCAGCGGACGAGGGATGAGTCGATTCTTGAACTGGATAATATGAATGTTCCCTTCGCGGTGACGGAGACGACGGTTACTGCGAGCGGTGCGAATGGGCATATGGGGGAAAGGATGAAGTCTGTAGATGAGGACCGCGGTGATGATGAGAGTCAATCGAGCCAGACGAATATCATCCGCGAGACGCGGACGTGGGTTGTTACGGAGGAGCATGTTGGGGGGCCGCGTTAGCATTATAGATCCGGGCCGTCTATTTTCCATATTTACTTGATTGTGCATAGAATATGCGTAATGCATTATGTTTCCATGGGAATAGATAGTCACTCGAGTCTCATGTGGTTCTTGCTAGCGTTGTTTTGCGCGGTGGCTGATTCTGCAAGCTTGGTCACATATTTTGCATAACCTGTATTACGGTGCTCTCCAAAGACGTGATAGAAATGAAACGACTTTTATTTTTATTTTTTCGATTCTGATTGCGAGAAGGACACTCGCAGCCACGCGGTCGTTGCCTGCTGGCGCTCTCTGCGAATAACTGGCCGGAATTGTTTGACACTAGGCATGATGTTCCAGAACACTTGCTATTACCAGGATATATATAATAAGCCCCGCTTCATGCATGCATAACTCCGGAAACTAGATATTAAGGCAGGAGTTCCGGCCATGGCATACTACGTTCCCCTATTAGCATCCAACTAGACTTTTACGGAGCCAAGTCTTTTCCCTTAGCTTGGGACAGTTGCTTTCTCTATTCCCTTTGATTATCTTCCTGGAGTGCAGAATTCGAGCTCGTAATAGAGATGCAAAGACAGTTGAGTCTGAAGACCTGCTGAGGAATTTAGCTACATACTTTGCCTAAAGACAAGATTATAGGCACCCTCTGGAGGACAGAACTATATGCTGAGAAAGGTTCCCTACCTAAATTAGTTTACGAATCAAGACTATATCGTGTTAAATGCGCCTCTGTCTCAAGAGATGCAATACCTGAGACAGCACAGCGATGTCACTGGAGTTTATACAGTTGACACCCACGACTGATGAGCGCAGTATACGTATCCCCGCCAGGCTTCCATTCGTCGGCTCCCTACACCAGGGCCCGATTAAATTCACGAGTATCCGTAGTTTGTGTTCACATTCCGAAACCGAGGGAATCTAATACCCCCGCAAAGTTCGATATCCACATTGGCCGGGAGTCATCGGCCCCCGCCACACAAAACTCATTCTCGTCCGGCGCATTTGCCTCCCACTCATCCTTCCCAACCGCATTCCACAGGGGCGTATTGGTGGGTAAAGGAAACTGGAGCTGGCTGGCCGGCAGCAATGGCCAGTATCCCGGACCATCAGAGCTGGGGGTACTTAGGCTCGCACAGAACTTGTACAAGGCTATATTGAATCGTTTGACTTCCTCGATTCCCACCCAGACGAATGAGGCTAGGTCGCCTTCATTGTATTTGGCGAGGATGTTTGGGTAGTAGAACATGCCTAGTCTTTGGCAGCTGCCGATAAGTGATTGGAGTAACTGCAGATCAGGAGTGGAAATCGAGACTTTGAGGTCGAGGGTGACGGCACCGTGACCGTCGGTTCTCATGAGAACAGAGAACATGATGTGTAATAGAATAGCCTGGTATGTTGGGATTGGCCACAAGCACTCACTGCACGCACCCTCTACATCAGAGGCATCCCATTTCTCCTATTGGTCATCCATCAGCAAACCCATGCACTCCAGAATGGAATTGGTAATGACGGCATACATACCCTCTGATCTCGAATAGCAAGGTCGAGCTTCTCATGGAGCTCAGCTGCCGCACACCGCGCAGACTGTTCGCCCGACACCCACAGCCCGATGGCAACCATTGCTTGTAGAAGCAAGGGTGTTTCGCGGTGTATATTGAAAGTCGCTTTGTGGATGAATGGCCAGCGCGGGTGGAATGTCTCGTAATACGAATCGACGCACTGCTTCCTCCGCTCCCAGCAATATGACTGCGGTGGTGTTTGTTCGTGGTCTGGAGACGACAAAGGGCGGGGATTCAGAGATCCGGGATATTGCTCGTGTTGGACTTGTTGTCTAGTAGGACTAGTATGCTGGTCTCGCAGAGAACATGGGATCTTGCGACGCAGACACTCGTCACATGGCACGCCTCCTTGACAACGAGTCTTCCCTGCCTGACAACTGGCGCAGGCTCTCCGTGCACGATTTAGAGGTTCGATTATGTTATGCTGCCTTTGCGCATGGCGTCGGAGCGTATCACTGATCTCAGGTTTTCTACGGTCAGAGTGGACTGGATGATATACGAGAAAGAGAGGGAAGAGGATGGGGGTGAGTCCAAGTATGGCAATGGACTTGGAACCGGAATACCCACCTTCGCCCAAATTCACGCCCACAAATAGCACAGACAAACGTCTTGTGCTGCTCCACGTGTTTCGACTCCTCATGGCGGTGGAGATGTTCCTTGCGCCGGTAACGGGCGTTGCAGCCGGGAAACTCGCACCTGAACGCGTCGTATCCGATTCCAAAGGGGGCTCCCGAGGGACTGTGAGGGAAATCGATTTCGCGGCCGAAGCCTTCCATTATTATTGGTAGAATCAGATTACTGATGGTTCCAGTCTGAAGTCGCATGAAGATGTTCTGGTGGCGAGTTGGTTGGTGAGTGACCCGGTATCCCGCCCGGTATCCCGCCCGGTCTCCCACCCTTTTCTAAGCAGCTCCACTTTTACAGCTTTTGTCAACAACGTCATGGTTTGCTCGGTGGGAGGCCGGCGGGCAACCGGTACTCATGAATTACCAAGACAAGATCCTAGTTTATATATTCGCCAAATTCCTTGCTATGTGACCAACACCCTCCATCTCCATCGAACCTCACTATACCCCTAAACTTTCCAGCCAGCCATGACCCCTTCCATCCTGATCGTCGGCGCCACCGGCAACACCGGCCGAGCCGTCACCCAAACACTGCCGAAACTCCTTCAATCACCAGGCAACCCTCTATCCGGACACCGCATTCTCGCGCTCACCCGCTCTCGCACGAGTCCAGTCGCAACTGAGCTCGCCAAACTCCCCGGCGTCGAAGTGATTGAGCAGAACTGGGTGGAAATCGCCGCCGACTGGCTGCGCAGCCACCACGTCACCAGGGCATTCATCGCATCGCACAATGCACCCAACCAATTCGCCGAAGAGTCGACCTTCCACCTGAACGCGCTCACCGCCGGCGTGGAATACGTCGTGCGCATCTCGACGACAGCCGCGAATGTCCGCCCGGATTGCCCGGCCTACTACCCGCGCCAGCACTGGGCCATCGAGGCCCTTTTGGCCTCGCCTGAGTTCGACAACCTGCACTGGACGTCGCTGCAGCCAAACGTCTTTTCACAGTTTGTACTGGCCCCCGCTGCGGAGCTTATCAAGCAGTACCGCAAGACCGGCGAGCAAAGTACACTCCGCCTAATCCTCGCTGAGGACGCACCCGTTGGGATCATCGACTCCAACGAGGTTGGCGTCGTTGCGGCGCATCTCCTCGCGCAGGCGGACACCTCTGTGCACAACGGGGCCAAGTACGTCCTCAACGGGCCCGAGGATACCAACGGAAAGAAGATTGTCGAGATGGTGGAGGAGTACATTGGTGTGCCAGTCAGGGATGTGAGCTACAAGGATGTTTCGTTTATTGAGATGCTTTATGAGTATCAGTATGCGGCGACCGGGCAGTCGAGGAATGTTATCTATTCGATTAAGCGGGCTCCGGAGACGTCGTGGGAGGGGCTTACGTCGGCTGCTACGACTAGTAAAGAGGTTCTGCAGATTGCTGCGCCGAAGCGGACACCTGCGGAGGTTTTGAAGACTCTCCTGGAAGGGTAAATTGGTTATTACGAACGAGGGTGAACCAGCAGCCTTCATTTAGAAACGTTAGCTATAGTGCATGCAATACATCATCAAAGCAATCACTTCCAACCAACAGTGTAAAGACCATGCAGTGTAAAGCTGCAGGCTTAGAGCACGATAGCTGAGTTATATCCGTTCAAGATTCAAAACTATACCCAACTACCACCGTATTCGAAGTCCATAGAATACGTTCTTTCAACGTACCTCCTCCTTGACCATGATACGCAAAATAGCATCCGGAGACCACACAATTTGACTCAAGACAGGCGTACAAGGAGTACACTACCACGATTTCAAAAACGTAGGACTAAGAGGTAAGGGCGCAGGTCCATCGTAGTGCACAGAAGGTACAAAGGTAGTTGTGTTGTAGTTCTTGTCAGCGCCCCTAGAACAGGGATACGAATGCAGCGCCCCCGAAAAGAAGCCCGGAAACGAAAACAAGGTAAACTTGAAGAGTTAGGACTTCGCAGCTATCGCCAGGCGTGCGCACACAAGGTCATGAGAGGCCAATCCAGATGGTACGACAAATGAGTGCAGGAACGCATGTAGAATATATAGAGTGAGATTGAAGCTGGAATGGATAGCAAACCACGAGAAGCCTACTTGGCCTCCGAATCCACGAGTTGAATAACAACCTTGCCAACCTGCTGTCCACTCTCAAGCCTCCGATACGCCTCACGATATTCCGCAAAAGGATAGACCCGATCAATGACAGGCCGGACCGTGTGCCTCCCCATTGCTTCAAGCATTGCTTCAAAGTCCAAGCGTGACCCAACAGCCGATCCAGTGAGCGTAAGGCTTCTCACAAGGATATCGATAGGCGGAAGCCCGCCCCCAAACCCGCTCGCAAACCCAATCACCACAACCACGCCGGTAACCTTGGCCGACGCCGCAGACTTGACGATCGTCTTGTCCCCCGCGATATCCAGCACCTTGTCAACGCCCTTTCCATTGGTCAAGGCAAGAATCTCGCGATCCCAGTCCGGGGAGGTACAATAATTGACCACGGCCTCGGCGCCCAGCTCCTTGAGTTTCGCGGCCTTTTCATCCGACGAGGTGATGGCGAGAACACGCGCGCCAAAGAGTTTCGCAAACTGCAACGCGAAGAGCGAGACGCCACCGGTACCCTGGACCAACACCGTCTGACCCGGTTGCAGGGCCTCGATTTTATTCAGGGCCGTCCAGGCCGTCACCGCCGCACAAGGGAGCGACGCAGCCTCGATGTATGAGATATACTCCGGGAGAAGCACGAGTGCGTCCTCACGGAACACCACATGCTCAGCCAGCATCCCGTCGATCTGGAAGCCGACGCTGCTAGACAGGTAGTCTGGGATAAACGGGCCGCCGATCCAGTCTGCGCTGCAACTGACTGCGACGCGGTCGCCCTTGCGGACTCGTGTCACGTCGCTACCAACTGCAACGACCTCACCAGCGCCATCGGACACGGGGATGACGTCCTTTTTGTGCTTGGCGCGATACTCGCCTCTCAAGAGGGCCGTGTCGCGGTAGTTTAGCGAGACGGCGTGGACTTTGATCAGGACTTCACGGGGGCCGGGACTCGGTAGAGGCTCGTCGTGGACTTCGGCGGTGGCTTTGTCATTGGCCGCAGGAACAAGTCGGACAGCCTTCATTTGCGTCATGGTTTGGGTATTAATTTGAGTGGATAGAGGAAGATTTTGGCTTTTGGAGTTGGAGTTTGCTTGTACTGGTAGCAGAATTTTATAACAAGCAGAACACCGACCTTTATAGATAGATGTTAGTAAGGCCATTGCAATTATAGTAGCGAGTGGATATTGTATCCATTGATATGCTAAGCTTCCCATTATTGGTTGTTTATAAATTGGCCTACCGGCTGCCCACCCGGGGCTCCCACATCTGTGATCCGACATTGATAAGCTCGTTAATCACCACCTTTGGTTGCTAGCCAGGATGACATCATGAAAGAAAAGAAGACAGGTATACTGCAACAATCCAAGACGGACAGATGTTTAGATTAGGAGAACTTAAAGTAGCTTATTGGCCTGGTCCCAAGTGGTTAGAAGGTCTCAGGATATCCACTAAACTACTTGATCTAGGATTCTTATTTATGAAACAGCAGCACTTGTCCATGGTCTCGTCTGTGATATAGTCAAGCAGTTCCAGCCTGATAATGGAACCATCTTTTTCTTCTCACACCCTATAGTTATAAGTGTGTGAAGGACTTTAGATTGATCTCAGATGCTGTGTCTTATCTTACCGTTAAAGGCCTCGCAGAATTTTCTAACAGAGACTCGGCGCTCTGTCAATATCAAGGATAGTAGGTAGTTTCTTTCTCTGTGGCTGTTTGTAGGATGCGGAAGCCTTCGAATTCATTTCTGTCAACCACGATATATCTACCTAGCTCTATGTCTTGTATACGCATCGTAGTCTATAGAGAGGATAAAGGAACAGGTTCAAGCCGAATAGAGTAGAAACTGAATCGAAAAGACAGATACAGTTCCACATACCTTGTAGGAACACTGTTGGAAACGCCCTGCCAAGAGCCTAGTTTCACATTCAGCCCTTGTATATATTTATTGTTGGAGCAGCACAAATCCCGCCTAACCGACCCCTACGGTAACCTTGGGTGGTCGCGCCTTAGCGCTACTCCATTTATCAGCCCTCTAGCGCAGAACATTCTTGTTAAGCACTGTGGACGACTCAAACCCATAGAGGCTACAAACAATCGTACCGACTCGATCACCGCAATAAGAGGCCCGGCCGTCGCTGGAACCATCTAAGGCATTATATGACTGCAGTTAGCGAGGTAGAAATTTCTAATTACGCCTCCTTTTAGATTGGGAGATGGTTCGCTTGTGACTTATTAAGTCCTTCGCAAAAGTACGGATTAATAAGGGGCAAGTCACATAAAAGAAAAAAAACCCGCACGTCAAGGCCATAGAGTGCCTCGAGTTAGTGAGTCGATCATCTGGATCCATCCATCCATGGGTCCGTTCGCCCAACCAATGGAATCCTCCACAACAGGATTATTAAGCCTAAATCTGAAAGCCCGCGGTGATTCACTTTCTCCTCATCAACCGTATCATCGTCCTATCACCTCGGTTATATGGGTAGGCTCCTCCGTTCTGGTGCCTACTTTGTTGATTAGTGGACATGGCCAACCGCGCAGAGGCACCGAGTCGAGTTTCAAAGCCGCATCAGTCCACCCCACCTCTGCCTCGTGCTCGGATTGCCTGCAAGGCCTGTAATGCGAGGCGGGTGAAATGTGATGCTGGGAGTGGTCAGCCCTGTTGGCACTGCCGCATGCGCAACTCCCCGTGCGAGCTAATCGAATCGAGAAGGGGGAAGTACGGCGCCCCATGTCTTCAAAATCCCCGTTGGGTATTGACCGTTCCCTCAGGTATGTACGAAGAAAGAAAGCAGCGAGACTCGATCAACAGCTGCATGAACAGCCACAAGAGCCCGCGAGCGAATCCCCTGGGCCAGTGGCCTGTGCGACTGAAAGTCTCGGTGCCTTGAACAATCAGCAGGAGGGCCATCCTGCCCTCTTGGCTACAACTGCCGATGCGCAGTCCACAACGGAAGACCAACTCTCTCCAGCACTGCCCGACTCTGCCCGGGGTAGTCTAGAGGAGTCTACCGGCCTCACGTACACTATCGAGGTGGACTACACACCGACTGATGGTCCAACAGAGAGATTAAAGGTGCATTACCCCATCCCAGCGGCTGTTGCGGACCGATCAACTTTCAGCCAAGCTCATTCTGCTGGAGAGGCTGTCTCCTTGATCCACCCTCTATTCACACCGAGTCGGCACGTAGCAGACGCGCTGATCTACGCTTTCTTCACCATCATTCACCCGGCATACCCTGTGTACGACCGGAAGAGCTTTATGCAATCATACCTTGAAGGAAATGCCTCTGCACTAGTCCTGCAAACAATATTCTTCGTGGGGTTTACTGTCTGCCCCGATACCATCATTCAGGAGTCCGGGTACAGCGATCGAACCACGGCGAGGAAAACGCACTATCTGCACGCGAAAAGGCTGTACGATTCTGATCATGAGCAAGACCCTCTTAAGGGAGTGGCCTCATTGCTACTCTTTGGGTTCTGGTGGTTTGGGCCCGAGGACCAGAAGGATACATGCTACTGGGTTGGGTGTGCCACAAACGTTGCCCAGGGGCTAGGGATGCATCGGTACCGTATTCTTCCACAATCTGGACATGGATCATGAACTCGATGTTGACAAAGGCCAGCGCCTCGCCTTGTGGAATGCGTCAGGAAGACCGGTCGCTGCGGAAGCGCATCTGGTGGTCAATATACGTATAACACCGTCGCGCATCCTGCTGGTTTCTAATTAGAATGCTAATTCTCTCAGACTCGCGACCGACACACCGCCGCTGCATTTGGTCGGCCGTGCCGTATTCGCGACGAAGACTGTGACATTGAGCCTCTCACCGAGGAAGACTTTCAATTCGACAGCGATCATGGCCAGACCCTTATTCCCACCCAAAGGGACTTTCATGTCTCGTATGTCATCGAGATGTCAAAACTGGCCGTTATACGTAAGGAATACAGGCGAAGCGTAATATCACTTAATACTGACTGGGGCAACTTAGTTGGGGATATCCTAATCGGGGACTTTAGTCCTCGACGCCCTGCTCTTGAGAAATTCGAAACACGAACATTAGCAGATAGACTCGCAGAGTGGGAAGCTCATCTACCAGATACGCTGCGCAGACCCACACCGGATGGGTCTTTAGGAGCGACCTTTTGGGCTACCATGCTGTACATATCATATCAGTGAGAACCCATAGTTCCTGAAGAAGTGTCGGTGACAGCAATTGACAGACTACATGCAGCAACTACCACATCCTCCTTTTCCGACCCAAATCCATCGAAATCATTTCCTCCACCGAGATTGAGAGGGACGCTCGCGCACGCACAGCAGCTGACTCCCTAACACGCCTGGCCGAGGATCTCCTGGCAACGGGGACGATCAGGTCCGGACAAATCCACCTGTCTGTACACCGGCAGTTTACTTGAGCCCTCTACATTGGGATCCCTTATAGATCAGGCAGCTGACAAACTCCGACCAGCGTTCCCGCCTTTTTTGGTGCCCTCTCAGTGCACACAATCGTCATGTGTCGAAAAGACCGCATTCGCCAAAAACTAGCAGAGAACAAATCGCGACAATGCCTGCTGGCCCTAAGTGAACTTTCCCATTCCTGGCCCGTTCGGATCTGGTTTGCAAGGGCCTTTGTTAATCTCATGAGACGACTTACTGGGCGGGGAGAGTCAATCGTCAGCATCTCGTCGAGCATAGAGAGGGACAATAGAGATCTCGCAGAGCCTGGACCTCGACGTTCTCCGTGCCCTAGCAGACAGGCTGCACCAATATTCTTCCTGGGTTCGTCGGAGTCACATAGACGACAATCAGATCACGCATATAATGCCCATATACACGACCATCCTGCACAGATGCCAGAACCGCTCATCTACGATTCTGTCCTAGCTGGCTATCTCGATAACACGTTTGATCCCGATCTACAGCTCTATAATAGCCTCGAGCCTTTGCTTCCTTTGTCTGTAGAGGACTTTACGACTTATCCAAGTGGCCACTCGAGTTGAGATCCTTGCTTCATATCTCGGAGCTGGGCATCAGCCCCTTCTTGTACCTCGTCCAAGACTCGTTTAACTCATGTTGCAGTTGCAAACCGACTCTTTCCCCTAAGCCACTTCCCATACTTGTAGAATACCCATGGAAGCGGCGTCATCAGTAATGCCAGAAACGCAAGAACAGACGTTGCCCACTGATGCCCTAGCTTCTCGTACATTTGATTCCCGAATAATGGAAACGCTGCTACGCACCCAGATTAGCATAGAGCATCGTCCAAAGGTTATGGGTAGGTAACATACCGGCGAGCGAGCATCTAACGAACCCGTTCGCGGCAAGTGCGGACGCGGCATAATCCGGGTACGCGTCGACCTAGGCAATTGGAGTTAGCAGTAACCTTTCCGCTCACGGGCATGACTTACAAGAAAGGTAAAAACGCCGGTAAAGACTAAGAGCATCCTATCGCGACCGCCATGTTAGAGTCCCAATATAGATATTGCCGCAGGGATGGATCAGGGATGAAACGAAGACACACTTACCCACATCCAAAGAATGCGGACCCCACAACAGGTACGATCCAATGCACGCTTGGGTAACACGTCCAACCAAACCAAAACAAGCCAACGGGGACAACAACTCCTCCGCAGAGTGCTGGTGGAAGCCTGTACTCCGGCTCGCTGGCCCCACTGTTGTTGTTCACCAGGCGTCTGCGGATCCTTGCCCAGACGGGATTGCTTGCTGCCGCGAGAAGCATGCCGGCGATGATCCCTAGAAAGGTCAGGCCTGTCTGCCACAGGTTCATGCCGTGAGTTGCTTTGAAGACGAGTGGGAATGCGCCAAAGAAGAGGTATAGGGTCCCGAGAAGGATGGCGGAGTAGAGGTCTAGGCATAGACACATTGTTTCGAAGAGGAGTAGCTGGAATGGTCGGAGGAGGATGGCGAGTGTTATTGGAGACTTTCGTGCAGGACGTGGGCTGGACAGTGACTCGCGCTTCCTCATCCTCGTCTCCGGCGCAAAGAACCACAGCAATATCCATAGAATCACGGACCATATGATCAAGAAGTAGTACGTCCACTTCCAATGCGCGTAGTAATTGATGAACCCCCCGAGGACAGGTCCAAGAGTAGGTCCGATGAACGGCGCCAACGAAACAAGCGCCATCGGCGCCTGAATCTGGTCTGGCGAGAATAAATCTCCCACTGTGCCCCCGGCGACAGATAGGAATGTTCCGCCGGCGAACCCCTGGAAGAAGCGGGCGATGATGATGATTTGCGTAGTATTTGCTACAACCGGTGGGATATCCCAGATTATGAAGAAGGTCCATGAGGTGAGGTATACGGGCCTTCGGCCGTAATATTCGCTGAGGGGGCCTGTGAGTAGTGGTCCCGTGCCGATTCCGAGGACGAAGGTGGACAGGCCGAGGGTTGCGATGAGCCGTGTTGTGTTGAATTCATCTATGATTTGCGTGTATGTCGTGGCATAGATTGAGCTGGCGCATGTTCTTCAAGCAATTAATACGCGCAGTAACTGTTGAAAGATGTTATTGGCTGTGACGTACACGCAAACACTCCCGGTGCACACGATCAACACAATTGTCCACTTCTGCAGCGTCGACATATCTCGAGGTGCAGGGCCCTGATAGGTGGCTGAGTATCTGCGCTGGCCGATAGGTCCTTTGCGACTCATTGTTGCTGGCTGCTATACGGGCTATGCAGGTGCTGTAGCTGGGCCAGCGGCCTACTATGTATCCCCACATCTCCCAAGAACCCGCGGCTTCTTACACGCTCGGCGGCGAAATCCTCGAACGAGCCACACACAAGTTCATCGTGGATCAAGAAGCATTGTGTAATTGGCCGTATTGTAAGCATCAAGAAAAAAAATTGCAAAACCAGTCTGGGACAGGCTACCATTTATCAGAAAGAGGCGTATACAACTTCCTCAAACGGCGATTTTTGGGGTCCGCGCGAGAAATCCATGGGAAATCCTTTCGTGTTTAATTTGGTGGTGAGACCGAACATCGCCATTTTCCCTTCGTATGAACGTTATCATGTCTACTGGAGCCTCCTCAGCACTGTGCGTAATGCCGTATATGAAGAGGGTTCTCGGGCAGGTTATGGAGCCTTCATTATGGCCCCGCCAAGCGCGAGTTAAGAAGCCGAGGTTTCTTACTGTCAAGCAGAGACCCCGACAGTCATAAAATATCGGTTTTTACCTGTTTCCATTACTCCACCTGCAATTCAAGTTATTCTTTCTCAAGTATGGGCTCAACGCAGGATGAAGTAGCGATAGATCACTATCTCTTGTCACAAAGAGCCGCACACAATTTTGTCCACGGAGATGTCTGGGGTCCCCGGGAACAGTCAATGGGCAATCCATGGTCCCCTACGAATCCTACCGGGTCGTGAGTTTTGGCTGACTTGCTTGATACCCTCGTCATATGGCTAATAACTGCATGGCAGTGTCAATCTTCGCCTCGCTGAGAATAGCCTCATGCACGAGGAAATTGGCCAGCGGATCAAATCTCAGGTCTGTCCCACAGTCTAAACTTCACCTCCCTAGAAACTGATACCTGGGTAGGTAAACGTGCTGCCTTTGGAACACCTCACCTATAGCACCGGTCCGCGAGGTTCCCGTCGGCTTCGTCGTGTCGCTGCCTGTTTTCTAAACGAGACCTTCCATGCCCGTCAACCCATCACAGCCGACAATATCTTCGTTACCCAGGGCCTAGCGAGTGCGATTGACGCCATGGCATGGTCAATTTGCAACGATGGTGATGGAATTCTGATTCCACGGCCCTTCTACAACGGCTTCCAGGTCGATATTCTGAATCGCAGCAATGCGCAGGTGGTCCCGGTTTCGTATGCTGGAATCGAGGGGTATTCGTCAATGGATGACCTCTTTCGTCCAGATGTGAATCGGAAAGCGCTACAAGCTGCATTAAATACAGCACATGATAGCGGTATCATTGTCCGTGCTCTTCTAGACTCAAAGTCAGTGTTCGACCAATTCTGTCAGCAGTCTCTCGATATGCTCTCAATGCACTAACAGACCGCTTTTCCAGCCCACATAATCCCTTGGGAAGATGCTATGTATGTCTTTTTCAGCAGCCTGGTTCACCAAGCTACCTACCTTGGTCAGGGCTAACGTACGCTAGCCCCCGGAAACGATTAAAGAATTTGTATCCTTCTGCGCCGCGAACAGCCTCCATTACATATCGGACGAGATCTACGCACACTCGGTATTCAGAAATCCAGCCCTACCCAACGCGATGCCTTTTGTATCTGGCCTATCTCTCGACCTAGATGATCTCATCAATCCGGGTCAAGTCCACGTGCTCTACGGGGCGAGTAAGGATTTCTGCGCGAACGGGCTGCGTCTGGGTTTTGTGTGCACACGCAACAGGGGCATTATTGGTGCGATGTCTAGTATCAGGTATGTGCAGCTTTTGCTTCAAAGCTGCTGGCGACCCAGCCTTCTATGGTTTTGGTATGCATCCACCACTGACATCGCGGCGTATCGTTTCCCTTATAGTATGTTTTCCTGGTCGCCTCATGTCCTCCAGGATATCTGGGCGGGAATGCTGGAAGACAAGCCGTGGATGGAAGATTTCCTAGCTAGGAAGCGCGAGCTCACGGAAAAGAATCACGCAATCGCGGCGTCTTTCTTTCACGGATGTGGAATACCCTACTACGAGATGTACGCACGCATTATCCATCCCGCTTTACCTAACTCCAAGTCCGTTCTATAATCAGACCAAAATCTGAGTAGCATGGTGTCCTGCTGCGGCTAACAACTCATGCTTATCAAACTTAGGAATGCCGGGTTATTTTTCTGGATCGACCTGCGGCGCTTCATCAGTACTACCACCATCAGGCCTAGTGAAAACAAGAACCCAATGAGCATCACCTCAGACACTGATGGGTATAAGGCGCGGGAGCTGCAGATTTGTGAGATATGCATGGAGCACGGAGTTCTCGTTGCCCCCGGCCACGTGTATGGTCCAGAGGAGCTCGGTTGGTTTCGGGTCACGTTTACTGTCGGGACGGAGGCTTTACAGGAGGGGCTGAAGCGGCTAAAGGATACACTTGTGCAGGTTGAAAGGGAGGCCAGGCTCTGGTAATGACGGGGCCGCGTTTTACATCTGGATCTAATTGTATATAGATATTGCTGTACGGACTATTTATTCTACTCCTAATTCACGTTGTCAATTCCACTTACTTGGGGCTGCGTGCACAAAGACTACCGAGTTTGGTACTGGTTGTTGTCTTAGACCACACCTCACTCCCACTCACTGTACTCCGACGCCGGAATTCACGTTTCCCCCTGACTTTAACTTCCTTGTCCTACACTACACATTGATCCGTAGACGGACCACAGTTTTGCCGCCTTAGATACTCATCTTACTGATGCTGGTCAATTTCGATTTGGTTTGCTTTGGCCGAGCCTCTCATTTTTATACGAGATACCTAGTCACACTCTTCGGCGTCCTACAAAGTGGCCCTGTGCCGCCACAAAACCCACGCACTAGTCACCGTGCAGGCTACCAGCAGCGCAGTCACAAAGATGGACGTGTCCAGATACCCTCGCGGTGTGTTTACACCATTATCAGACCGCACCATAAGGCCCGCAAGCGGAGTGCCGAGCAAAGATGCCGCACCCTGCACCGTATACATGACGCTGGAGATGCGTGGCTGCTGCAGTCTCCCAAACAGCTCGACCAAGACCGGCGAGAACAGTCCCACATACGCGCTAGCAAATAGCCCATAGCAGACAGTAAAAACGATGAAACAGGCCTTTGCCGCGGGGGCATCGCGCGACGCAACCAGCGTGCTGGGCACCCAGAGCCCGACGGTCCCGAGCATGCTGAAGAGGGTGACGCCGAAGAAGGCGTTGAGACGGCCGGTGTAGTCGGCGACGAAGCCGATGGCGATCTTGCCGATTGCGTTGCAGGCGTTGCTCAGGGAGGTGAAGTTGGCGCCGGTGGACTCGCTATAGCCGAGGGACTGCGCATAAGAGGAGATGTAGAAGACGGGTGTGTTGTATGCGGCGCTCTGGAAGATGCCGTTGAGGACCTGCGCGATGAATTTGCTCTCCTTGACGGTTGCGCGCGGCGGCAGGCGGAAGTGGAAGAGGCGGCTGGCCAGGGGCTTGCGGGCGGCTTCTTCGCGTAGCTGGGCGGCTGTCGAGGGTTCCCAGTGGAAGACTGCCCCTGACGCCCAGATAAGTGCGGCAGAGACGCATCCGACTAGTCGGAGGGTGTTTCGGAACCCCATACCTGCGATGCAAGATTGAATGACCGGGGCAAACACCAGTCCCCCAATGCCTGTGCCTGCGGAGATGAACCCCAGGGCGAGGCCCAGCCGTCTCGAGAACCAGGTCGGCGGGACGACCATGGACGGCATGTACGAGAGGCCACTTCCGATACCCAGCATCACACCCTGGGTGAGATGGAAGTGCCACGAGGCTGTTCCCAAACTGGCGAGGACATGGGCAAGCCCGAAGATAAGCCCGCCGGCGGAGACGACAGGTCTGGGGCCGAAGCATTTGCACCATGCGACCACAAAGGGGGAGACAAGCTTCATAATGGCCGCTCCGAGACTACCAATTAAGGCAATCTCTGCTGATGAAGCTCCAGTAAATGGGGTATTTTCCTGATTGGACATCTTTTCATACTCGGCTTGAAACACCCCGTAGGCAAACACAACGCCACATGCAGTGAAGTTAAGCATGAAGCCAGCTATAACGATGAGGACATAAGATCTATTCTGGTTAATCTAAAATAGGGAGGATCTCAACCAAAAGAAGCGGTATGGGGTCACGAACCTGCGGCGAATATGCTTTGTTGCTGGGTGGCCATTTGGTGCATCAGCCGGCACCTCTGTAGGAGAGCCCATGGCGTTAGCAAAAGATTAAAGAAAAATAAAATAAAAAAAGCAACACTGATAGAACGCTCGCAGAGCTATTATTCTTGGCAGAACTTTCGGGGAAGTATATATGGATTCGCATCCTTTATACCCTGGCGGAACTCCCTTATCTGGTCCAGTTTTGTCGGAGTTGAGAAGGGTTCTCCCCGTGAGCTTAGCATGCATGCAATCTACCAACTAATGTGGCACGATGAGTCACTGTTTGACAGCCCTATGGTTTTTCAAAAGATGGAAAAACTTTTAGACGGTTGCCGCTCACTGGTTAACCAGGGGTTGGGGTCGCTGATGGGGAAAGCCATGTGCCTGTCTTGGCGTTTTGGGGAACCGGAAGCTTGAGTTGCCCGACCCATGGAAAGACACTTGGAGTGTTGATGTTGATCAATGATACTTGATTGAGATTGTATAAGCAACAGAGGAGTTTTATCCAGCGAATCCGTTCCTGGTTCTACCCTCACCTCTTGCCTTGCGGAGTTCTTTGAGCCTAGTCGACAGAATATATTCTCGTAGGCTACTCCTATAAGGAAACAAGGGGTAGCTGTCTAATCCTTCCCGATCAGCTGCAGAGTAAAACATATTAGTTGTCATGGCTTGGGCGCCTTGAAGGGTACTATGAGGCGTCACTTGATGGTATGTTTGCCAGTGGTGTACAGTTTCGGTAGACTAACAAAATCCTTGGCATTTTGGGGAAGCCAGCTCGCCACTGGAGCCATCAAATTGATGCATGCATACCCAGGCGTGGAGGTGCGTGCAAACTCCGGTTAGAGATTTAGTAATCCGTAAGGGGCGCCTTCTAACGACATGCATCCGGCGTCTTTGGACTTTGCACCGAATAACAACCCGGCTCTCTGCCAGTATTTAGAAACCTGGCCTTTCTTGTCCAATACTATATCCTGCAAATCGCCTTCTTGAACCAACCTCTATCTTCCTCCAATATGTCTAACCCGTCACCAGTTCACGCCCCGGAGCATATTCTCCAGCTCCTGGCCAAACTCCACCGCATCTCCCTCGAACAAGAGGCCGCCATCTCCAACCACGGCAAAGTCTTCTCGTCCGAAATCCTCGGCGACCTGGAGGACAAAGTCGGCGGCCAAAACTCCAAGTCTGCCTTTGACCGGTTGATGCTGGACAAGTTCATCGCGCTCGACGAGGATAAGTGCCAGTTTCTGTACCAGCTTATCAATGCGATGGGCGCCACCAATGTTGTTGAGGCTGGAACAAGCTTTGGGGTCAGCACGATCTACCTCGCCCTCGCTGTTGCCCAGACAAAGGCTGCCACGGGCAAGCCGGGTGTTGTGGTTGCGACGGAGAAGGAGGCAGAGAAGGCTGCCGTTGCGCGCAAGTACTGGGCCGAGTGTGGTGAAGTCGTGACAGAGCAGATTGACCTTCGCGAGGGAGATTTGCTTGAAACTCTCAAGACAGGCTTGCCGCAGATTGACCTGCTCCTGCTTGATAGTAAGTTCCCCTCCTCTGACTTATATCTTGTGTGCCTGCGCGTGCTAAAAGAGAATGTGTAATATAGTTTGGTCTGCTCTCTCTCTCCCTACTCTTAAGACCGTCCAGCCATACCTCCGACACGGCGCGGTGGTGCTCACTGATAACACCATCTCGGGTGCCAAGGGCTATGCAGATTTACTTGCGTACCTGCGAGACCCCGAGAATGGATTCCGCAACATGACTTTGCCCTTTACTAACGGCTTCGAAATGAGCGTGTACTTGCCAGGGGAGAAATAAGTTTATTGTTTTTCTGTACTTTGATGAATTAGCAATGCTTCCATTTTTGCTTTGTCGGCCATAACTCGCATAGTACATCTACATCTCACAGGAATGCATTCACCAATGTGAAGATCTCTTCCATCTCTATTGGAGTCTCCGAATGGAATATTGAAGCCCTGCACCTCAAAGAGAATCGATATGTTGTCTGCGTCAGCACTCTCAATCAACCGCGCCGCCAGCACCGGTTTATAACTCATGGCGGGGATAATTCAACGTAGTATAATACCGCCATGTAAATGCTCACCTAGGCTAAAGCCGGTATCCTGTCCTGTTTTAATTTGCTTACTTCTCGCCTTTTTTTTTTCGTAAGTACAGGACTGCCGTGGGTTCCTCAACAATCCCCAAAATGCCAAGCGCGATATATCATCGCCTCCACCATCGAGTCATAGCCTGCTTGCACCAAGTTTGTGCATCTGCGTGGTTTCTACCCTTTGGACAGCGGCTCTGTGAACTTCTTATATTGAACTTGCCCATATCAGATACGAATCTCGAACCGAGGTTCGCATTTTTCAGAGGAGATGACTCGCCCGTCGGCCGATACTCGAGGGAAGAAAGTTCAGATTTTCATGCACCTTTGCCAATTCCTTGTTTGTTTTCTTCGCTGTGTTATGGGACTATGTCCGTAATCATTTCTGCTTCAACACAGCCCTAGGTAGGCTTCCATCATTTTGTGTACTTGATTCCCTTTTCCCGGACTACTCCGACCTCTTCTCAACCCGCGGCAGCGCAATCCAACCCATAAGCATAACACCATACAGACACAAACAGACCGGATGCAAGACCATGGTCCCCCGACTCTGCGCCAGAAGTCCCGTAAGGAAAGGAAACACGGCACCGCCCGAGCTCCCCAACGCACTGATAAAACTCAGACTGACCAGCTGGATCTTCCTGGGAAGCAGCCTCGCAAAGACTGCAGTCGAGCACGGGAATATTGGTCCCAGAAGCAAGCCCAGGATCCCGACGGCCACCGCTTCCCCTATAATGTTCGGCACCAGCCAGGTCAGGAGCTGGAAGGCGATGCTACCGGCGACCATGAGGGCTACGGCGAGTTTGTTGCCGATGCGGTTTGCTGGGTATACGAGGAGGAAGCGGCCGAGGGTTATGCCCGCCCAGAAGCCGGCGCTGACGTAGCCGACCTGAGAAGGGTTGCCGTCGCGGTATGTTATTAAGAAGGAGACGACCCAGCCGGAGATGGAGACTTCGGCGCCTTGGTAGGAGAAGATGAAGAGGGCGACGAGGAGGGTTGTGCGTATTTTGAGGGAGGTCTTAAGGAGGAATAGCCGGCTGCTGCTAGACGGGTTGTCGGTGTCGATGCCTGTTGCTGTCGTCGTCGAAGAGTCGAGGGGCTGCTGTTGCTGTGAGACTACCGGCATGTTCTCCTCGTAATCAACGAATGCCCAGGCCGAAAAGACTAGGTTCGCAACGGAGAGGGCCAAAGGTATAACGTAGAAAAAACTCCAGCGAACCCCGCTCGACACCATTGCCGTCGCAATCAACGGCGAAACAACACCCCCAATGCCATAAGCACCGGAGAAGCAGCCCAGCGCTGTAGTCGCGTACGCCAGATTTGCACAAAAGACATTATTCATGGCGATGCTGAGTGCCATTCCAAATCCCAGGAGAAGAAACGCAACCACGACAACAGGAAACGGCGGGTGTGCTGCAACCACTATGTATCCTCCCGCAATCAGCCCCATGGACAATGCATAGCTCTTCGAGTGGCCCAGTTCTGTCTTGATGGTGTAGTTCAACGGAGCCGCGAGGAGGAAGCCGACGGCGTTGGCGATGAAGATGAGTGAAACGATGGCGTATCCGATCTCATAGTCGACCTCGATGTAAGGGAGCAGGGCGCCGGGGGCGCTGTCGTTTATGCCGTTGCCAAAATTCATGAGGCAGGCACTAAGGAGGCGCCATTTTGTCTTCGAGGCGAGGTGGACTTGGTTTGTTGCGCGTTCTGCTACAGATCTTGGTGCTTCAGGGTTGGCATTGTCTGGTGGCGCTGTCAGGCTGTCCAGTCTGTGGAGTGCACCGCGTTCAGCATTTTTGCTAAGGGAACCCTGGGGCTGCCCCTTGAGAGGAACGGATAGATTGAATTGGTGCTCGGACACGACGTGCATTGCCCATGCTGTAGCGAGAGTGTAGGAGGGTGATGTTGGAGAGAAATATCCATGCTGACGGGTATGAGCGCTGTAGGGTAGTTGCGCAGGGGTGAAAAAGCACCCAACTTTGACGGGTTTAATATGCAGATGGGACTCATTTTGCTTCACCGTGATAATTACAAATCAATCGACCACGTAATTGAGCATTTTTAACACCTCTTTGTGGGGCTGCGCTAGTAACCCACTCCTTGTAAGTGTAAGGTAAAGTGTAGTCGAAACTGCCTCAGTGGGATCTGGATCTGGCTACTAGGTATCGTTTATGTATAGTAGAAGATCATTTTATGGACTTGAAAGCCCTGTTGCTACGCTTTTCGCTTCTTCCATTGCAAGGAGTTCGCTGGCTCTTGGTATATTGCCACACTCGAGTGCTTCGAATGTCAAAGACCTATATTCGGTCTGTCTAGATACACAAAACAAAAGTTCATGTAGACACAGTATCTTAGTTCAATTGAACGACGGGGCCCTCGTCCGCAGAAAGACATTCGAAGGCATGCTCCGATCATTGAACTCCTCATCAACTTCATACTCGATCGCCGCAACCTCTTTGAAGCCCAGGCGCTTGTACACGGACCGAGCCATCCGCGAAGCTTCAGTGATAGCCTCGATATCACCCGGACGCTGTGCCTCCTCAAGGCCTCACGGGACCAGCTTAGCGGCAATTCCCCGGCGCTGAAAATCCGAGTCCAAGGCACAAAGATCCAGGATCATGACTGATTTCTGTTCCGAGTTGGGTAGGGTTTTTTCCTGCAGAACCCGGCGTCGTCGCCTCTGCATGGATCCAATAAGTTGGCTCAAAAACCTCGCTGTCCGCTCGTCATAGGGGTATATATTGCTGAAATCAAGGGGCAGGGGGTCCGGAGCATCGCCGTGCCCCGGCACGAGGGAGGCGTGGATCCAAATCGCCACCCTAACTATGCGCGGGCGTTTTTCTCCCGCGGAAAGGCTGGCTTTGAGAAAGGTGGTGTTGCCTGCAACTTTGGTCGCACGCCATCGGGCCTCCATGCGTACAGAGAAGCCCTGAGCCGCCGTGATTACTGGAGCCTTCCGGAACAGTGATTGTGATATTCATTGTCTGGGGCCGATACTGCAATACCGATTATTTGAATGAATGAACGCTGGGTGGAAAAAGATGGAAGTGGAAGGTGAACGTGCGATCATGGAGTCAATTTCACACCCCGCCTTGCTTTTTCCTGCTCCCGTGTTTTCAGCTCATGCATCTTAGCCACGCTCGAGCTGCTGTATCTGCCCTCGGTATAGTCGGGCAGTAATATCCTCCTTGTGTAACGAAGATTATCATCCAAGCCTCCAGCCCAGCTTCAGACACAAACGAGTGCCCAGCTGCCAATATATCGCTGCGTCTCGCACTAAGACAACATTCTTCCACGCTTGTAGTTTATTACCACTAACATCATGCCTTGAGCGTCTCAAGAGCGTCAACTTCAAGACCTCCAGTGTAATATAGATAGAAACACAAGGGATGGACTCCAACGTGACTGCACTATTTTGACATGTGATGTATTTATATATATATATTCTCTTTTCTCTTAAAGAAGCCGGCGTTGGTTCTAATCCGAGTGCGTACTTCGGCCATTTCAAAAAGCTTGAGTTAACCTCTGTGCCTGTTATGCACAAGCGTACTGGGAGTTTTTCAGACTTGGGGTTCGCGCGAGGATCGCGTAGGCGCCTGAGGCACCTTCAGCGAGCGAGGCGAGGTCACGTGCTTGATCCCTTGCACACAGATCCGCTTCCGCCACTCCAGACGGAGTAGATTGAGAGGATCAAGTATCTTCATCCCTTGATATCATATAGCCAGCAACACAAGTTCCGGCCTCCTGTTGTAGTAGGCGGCCGAAGCTCCAACGGCACCATGAACCGCCTGGGCTTACGTCGAAAAGTGAAGTGACGGGTATTAATTTAACACAGCAAATTCCTGAGAACGACTTATCTCAAACTCCACACTCGCGTCTGTGCACCCGCTTTCAACATGCCTCCACGGAAACGGAGACGGCCAGACCTAGTCGAGCAGACACGGGTAGAATCAATTGAGGAAGCACAGAGTGCTCATCCTAAGACGGGCCATCCAGGGGGCGAAAGGGCGTTTTGCTGCCATTTCTGTACCAGGGCTTTTCATCGAAAGGAGCATTTACAGCGGCATGAAAGACTTCGTGAGTCTTCCTGTCTGCTTGGAGACAACGGAACTAATTTATTTCCAGACACCAAGGAGAAGCCTTTCCGGTGCATAGTATGCTCCGTCAGCTTTGCGCGAAGGTATCAACTGCTTTCCTCTGCTGCTAACCACAGACAATTGGGTCCCGCTAACAGCAAGCGACAGAGACCTTCTGGCTCGCCATATTCGCCTGACTCATGAACACGATGTGGTGCCTCGCTCTGATGGCGAGGCAGATCACGCTGGTCGTGACAGGAGCTCATCCAGTTCCAGGACCATTCCTGAGCGTCTAAACATATCAAGAACACCAAATCAAGAAGCTTTACATGATGTGACAACCGGCCTTTCCCCGGACCCGGCATCATCTTGTCATGAGGTCTTGCCATTTTCAGTGCCCTCTGTTTCACTCGATTTTGGAGTATCCCAGCCTGCCATGCTCTCACCTATACCACCAGTTACACCGGACATGGTATCGGCTCAACAGACCCACAGCATTGGTGACTTCGATTTATTCATCGAAGGTATAACCCCAACATACGGTGGTCTATCGTCCTTGATTAATGATCAGTATCTTTTGCCTCTGCCTCCTTCTCCACTCTTCCCTACTCTCGGATTACAGCCACGATTGCAGGACTCGGAGAGCAGCTCTTCTGTATCAAATCGGCCATATCCTTTGGAACCTCAATTAGTCGATAGCTTCACATCTACATTGCCCTTATCGGAGCCTTTTCATGTTGCGAAAGATAGAACAGAGCCCCAGAAGATTACGCAACGAGACTGGGACCGCCTCTTGATTGAGGTTCAAACCCTTGCGCCGACCACCCCCAGTGGGTTCTTTCTTCTTTCGCACCATACCATGACCCGGTACATTACCACCTACTTTGCAGGATTTCACCGCCATCTGCCATTTATACACCTCCCTACATTTTCGAGTGCGAAGTGCCCAGTCGAGTTGATTTTATGCATGGCCACCATTGGTGCTGTGTCAGCGTTTGATAACAACAACGCTATTATGCTGTTTCGAACGGCCCTTGCAATTTGCCAAGAGCGACTTCGCCAACGCAAGGAGCAGCGGCACAATATGATCTTCCCCACCAAAACAGCACGGCCAAGGCCTCTGCGCCCGACGGGGATTGTGCGGAATGTGCCCCCTTCTAGCGAAACATTTCAATCAGAGCCAACTCCGCAAGTAGAACAGATGTATCCGTTTGACCCTCTTCCCCTTGCACAGGCATTGCTTATTCTTATGGCGGTGGCAACCTGGGGGAATTCAGAAGCTATATTTGACGAGGCAGTGGGGATACAGAACGTTTTGGTCAACTACCTGAGAGCCGAGAAACTTTTGGAGGCACAAGCATCTACAATACCAAAATGGGACACCTGGATACAAGAAGAAAGCTTCAGACGAACCGTGGTTATCATCTTTTGTTTCCTCAATTTCCATACTATCGTTTACGACATCCCGCCTCCAATTCTCAACTCGGAGATCAAAATTCATCTACCTTCACGCGAAAAGGATTGGGAAGCAGCAACCGATGAAGAATGGCAACAAGCTCGAAGCAAACATGAGGCCGAGCCTCACTTCCAGTCAATCTTCGCCTCGCTATTCTCAGCACAAAGAGAAGAGTCTCAACAGCACTGTTCTTCGTTGGGCAGTTATACGCTGATTCTTGCTCTGATTCAGCATATCTACTTTTTGAGAACAGTAGCAAAGGGCAAACTGCAAGACGATCAGACGCTATCCCCTGCAGACATGGCCGAAGTCGAACGAGCATTAAAGAATTGGCAGCTTGGTTGGACTCATGATCCCGAAGCTTTCCTAGGCCCAGGCAGTCCACTCGGTCCCATATCCTTCAATTCAACCGCCCTACTGCGAATGGCCTACATCCGACTCAACGTGGACCTTGGTCCGTGCCGAGCTCTGACCACCCACGATCCTCAAGAGATTGCGATGTCAATGTATCGTAGCCCACCTCTAGCGAGGAACCGCAGACTCACCCGCGCAGTGCTCTACTCCGCTCATGCACTTAGTATCCCAGTCAAGATTGGGGTCAATATCGTCGCACATAACCAGGCATTCTCCTGGTCGCTTCAGCATTCGCTATGTGCTCTGGAGTGTGCCTTTGTCATCAGCAAGTGGTTGATGGCCATACAACCCCACGTCTCCGAAGGGACTGTTGATGACGAGGAAGAGGCAAGATTATACACCTATATTGTCGACATGGCGACGGAGGCAGAAGCCGGGAGTGAAATGGACTCATCTTCCAATGCCTTGTGCAGTCGAGTCGTCAGGATTTGGGCGACGATATTGAGTGGAAAGGCTCATTGGAATGTCGTGCGAATGATCGGCAAAATCCTGGGGGCCTACGCTCGGATCCTGGAGCAGCAGTCTCTATAGAGCTAGGACTCCGTGATAATCTATTATCTGACATTCGCGCTAGACTGGAGGTTTAGAATGCTCGAGCTTCGCAAAATCGCTCGTAATAGGAAGACAACCTTGGCCTTTGCGTCCTCGTTCAGCTGTTGACTACAGCCAGGGTGCAAGCTAGTAACTTGGCCTTCGCATCCACGGTTGGTTGCAAGGCCTCATAATGTGAAGTCCTCAGATGCGGTCATGGTTAGCGGTAATAGGCTGGCTGGATATACCCGTAAATTGCTTCTTCAATTCCACATACGACCAAAAGTGTGTAGACTGGCATGATATCGTCGGTTGGGCGGGGTGTTTTGCGGTACTCGTCCCAGTTGATGTCTGGGAGACCAGGCTGCCCGGGAAGTGAACTCAATCCAATGCCGACTCTAGCTCCAGTATTCGCCTAGGATCTCGCTATATCAAGCCCCGAACATCCAGCTTGTATCGCATTCGTATCGAATTTCGATTCTGGTCCTTTACTTGGGTTGTATCTGCTCATCGACCACTCCCCAATATCCCCATATTTAATCCATCGATGATTAGGGTAGGCTAATTTTGGCACCATCCCACTCATCCCCACTGTTTGCCAGAGCAACAAGCCGTTGAGAGGCTTATTGCACAACGGCACAGTTTCAGCTGTCGGATATACGTGACGTGTGCCATGCCTAAATCAGGATCGACCCGGCATTCCAGTCCGGGTTACAGCACCTCATATTGGCAGGACGGCCCAGTTGTCTACCTGCTGTTCATATTCCTTGACTCTTGAGCGATTCTTTCGGGTTCCTTGAAAAATAACTGACGGGAAGTCCTGTTCTCCACACCCTGTGGTCGTATGTAATGACGCTATTTAGAAGAACACCGGATTCTACAGGGTAGAACGTGCCTGGATTATTCTAGAGCAATATTATATCTACTCTAGCACAGAGGAACCTCGCTGAATCCCCCCCACGGGATTTTCAACGCTCTCGATTCGTATGCCATTTCTTCACTGCTTCTCCTGCTCCTGCGCCGGAGCCGGCGCCCCACGCACAAGACCCTCCTGGGACGGCGAGGGCCCAACCCCATACACATCAACAGGCGTAGAAGCAAATTTCCGCGCGGGGACACCAGTCGCAAACAGGATATCCAGTTCAGCATACGTGCGGCCCTTGGGCTCCGGCAAACGGAAGTACGCCCAGACAAACACAATCAGCGCAGTACCACCCCAGAAGAAGCCTGTCTTCCCCGAGGCGTTCCACGCAGTCGGGTTCATAAAGTACGGCTCGAGGACCTGCGAGACGACGTTGACGATCTGGTACGCTGTGCGCGCGAGGCAGACGGTGAGCGGGCGGAGACGAACCGAGGAGATCTCCGAGACGAGCGAGTAGGTTACTGGGCCGACGGTCATGGAGTAGACGAAGAGCCAGAGAAAGCAGAATGAGGCCTGGGCCCACATGCCGCTTGTTGTGTTTGTCGATGCGTTGATGATGCCGATGAGCATGAGGAATGTGCATAGCATGGCCAATCCCCCGACGTATAGTGTCCGGCGGCCGAAGTATGTGATGAGCCACCAGGATAGGATGACGCCGACGAGGGCAACGCCCGTGCACCCGACGCCGAGCTGGAAAGCCTTGCCCGGGTCCATGCCGGCCTGTTCGAAGAAGTAGGTTGGTGAATAGGCGAAGCTGCTGCCGGAGAGGATCTGGCCGAAGAAGGCGACGCAGCAAATTTCCGTGCGGCGGAGGTCAACGCCCTTGAAGCAGTCAAGGTAGGTCGTCCCTGCTTCGATCTCCGCTTCGAGCTTGATTGTGTGCACCATCATCGCCAGCTGCCCGTTGACCTGCTCTTCCGTCTTGTTTCCGCCTAGTCGGCGGATGCTGCGCTTGGCATCCTCCAAGCGATCTTTCCGGACCAGGTACCAAGGGCTCTCGGGCGCCAGCCAGCACACCACCATCAGTGGCAGGGGCCATATCCACTGGAGACCAAAGGGGATGCGGTAGCCCCAATCGTCGGGTCGGTCCTGTAGCCCATACAGCACGCCCATGGCGATAAGCTGGCCGATCGCCCAGCACATGTTCACGTAAGTTGTAAGGTATCCGCGCAGATTGGTCGGGCATACCTCGGAAGCATACGCGGGACCGATTGTTGCAAAGACTCCCCATGACAGACCGCAGAGGAGCTCACCCACGAGCAGCACAGCAGCCGAAGGTGCGAAGAAGACAATGAAGATAAATGCCGTCAAGAAACACAAGGCCACGAACATGACCTTTCGGTAGCCGTAACGCGATGCCGCGTATCCATTGATGATGCCGCCTGGTAAATGGAATGTGTCAGCGCTGCCCTGCTTCTCATGCGTTTGGGTCCTTACCAAAAATGCAACCAACCGTGCTGGCCATATTCAGCCCCGTCTGCCACGGAGCGGACACCTGCCACCCAATATCACCACCGTAATCCTGGCCAAACTTCTTCTGAAAGGTCGGGTAGCCAAAGAAGTTGCCCATCAGAATGGTGTCGTAGCCCTCCATGATGATGGACATGGAAATCAAGACCGACCAACCGACGGCCTTCCGATTGTCTCGGAGCGCCTGCCACAATGTTTGCTCGCGCTCCTCGTCGGTCGCCTGCTTCGCCTCGACGATTGCCCCGACGCCCAGCGTGTCCTCCACATGGTGGGCAGCCGTCTTCTCCAGCGCAATCTCCGTCTGCGCAGCGTTGGTAGCCATTCTGAGGGGAACTTCGATGAGAAATGCGTTGGTTCGGGAGTCTTGCCCACGGCTGGAGTGCGGGGATTATATGGGCTACTCAGCTGCGTGGAGCCACCCCGTTCTGACCGTCCCATCTGGGGAATCATGGCACCGATTGGAGAAAGACCACTTTAATTCAGGCTAATTTGACTGGTCATGTGTGGACGTGGGTGGACAGAGGAAGGCCAACAGGACGGTGAAAATAGTCCCGAAACGTGAAGCCTTTACCAGAGTCAGGAAGAGTCAATTGGCTCCTGGGGAAGCGAGATTCCGAGCCCCGCATGTCTGACATTGGCCCCCGGGGATGGATTGGTCCCCTGGGGTAGCGAAGTAGTAGACCCGCTTCGTTCCCTGGCAAACCGAGGCAACCGGCACGCCGACTCGAGTTTTCGCCACCTCATAAATCCTGGTGAAAGGTCAGGTTTCGCAGGCATTAAAGGTATCTAAAAAGCCATCTCATTAGCTCCCATCAGACTCACCCCCCAAATGATGATCTTAGTACTTAACAACAAGGGATACTTTCCCATCTCCGGAGAAATTAGAATCCTCGGGTGAGTTATTACCGACCGAGGCAAGTCTACGATCAACTTGGCACGAGCAGTCAAGGAGAACGGCGGATGCTTGTGCCGGAAGCTTGACGAAGCTTGGAGCGCCAAGTCCCCCTCCGTGTCGCATTCGGAAGTTCCCCGTGACCAAACTGGTACAGTAGTCAATCAATCATATTAGCCTAAAGGCAGCGATTGCGTCGTTCTGAAGAGATAAAGTGTCTCACTGTCTGGGAATATCGGTTCATTGCTTCCAATCAAGCGCCGTTCGCGTCCCATCAGCGCCCGATAAGAAGATGTCAACTGTCACCCCATACTACATAGTGTGGCTGTACTGGAGACAACCCAGGCCCGAGGACCGCTGTAAATGCCATAATAAGAACGACAAAACGGCGGTCGTGGATGCCTTGCTCTGGGGTAGATTGGCGGCTACCCTATCAAGGTCCTCCCCCTTGAGGCCCGGATCGATATTCGCGTGATAATGAGAGCCAGCTCGGTTGTTGGGTACCGCAGTTAAGGAGGCTGAACAGGCGGTATCAGCTCCTTTGATTTCTCTCTCTTCAAACTGATCTGAAGAGATGGACCCGGTTCGTCACTCCGACTTCGCGCCACGCGGCTGGACAATCCCTCTCGGCGGCTATTGGTCAACATGCGCATTGATGTCCACCAGTATATTATTCTTGATACCATCACCAATGATAGCATGCGGCATCCCAGGCTGCCACGCCTTAACAGCCTCAAGCTGGGCAATTTCCTCTGCTGTGAGCTGGATATCAATCGCCTCGACGTTGGAGAGGATGTGCTCGACTTTGCTGCCGCCGACGACGGGGAAGACACGATGGTATTATACGAATCAGGATTAGTATCAGGCGGCGAGGCGGGGGGAAGGCGAGCGAACCTTGTGGAAGAGATATGCGATTGCCACGGCGCCCAGCGAATGCGCGCCGACCTCTTTGGCGATAGCCTCCACTGCATTGACCATGTTTATCTCCTGCTCGGTCCTCTCCCACCTAGTTCCAGCAGTATCCCGGCCCTTCTCGCCAGTTGCTCGTCTCCTCTCTTCCTCTGCATCGCCTCTCAGCCTTACCCCGCAAAGAACCTCCCACGGCGCAACGGCCATGTCGAACTCTCTCGCCATCGGAATCACCTCGGCTTCAAGGCTGCGATCCAGAACGTTCCAGCAGCCCGTGTAGATTGAGAGTGATGTCTTGCCATGGTCGGCCGCCGACTGGTTTGCGCGGGCAACTACCCATGTGGGAGTATTCGAGGCTCCCAGGTACAGCACTTTACCTGTTGCCGAGGTAGCTGACGCGTTGTTTGGTGTTTGTGTCGGCGGCTTTGTGGTCGGCCTGGCTGTATTTGGTGGCGAGGATGATTTGATCACGCGTCTTCCGAGTAGTCATCCATTGACCGACGAGCTCTTCAGACTTTCCGGATTGACTATGGATGTAAGCTACCATCCAGTTCGGAGGGGGTGCCGCTATGCGTACGTACTAGTGGTTTGCGACGTCAATGAAGTTGCCTCCATTGTTAAAGTAGGTGTCGAGCAACTTAAATGCTAGCCCGTCACTCGTGCCGTTGACACCATTCGCCGCCCAGTTGTCGCCCAGGTTCATGCCACCCAAGGCGATGGGCAGACATGGATGAAGGCTGACTTTGACAGGGCGCGGTAGTATCCGAGTAACGTATTCGGAGGCGGCGGACGCCGAAGGAAGAACTTTTCCTCGGGCATGGGGTTTGGTTCTATCTGTATCCTGGTCGTGTCTAGAATGAGCCGGTGGTGGGGAGTGAGAAGGGGCCACTGAAGGGCGCAACCTCTTATAGATCCACCATGACCGTTGCCTTGCATAGCCGGCGCAGTGCCAAAAGACGCTGATTTCAAATCGTCATCACCGAGCAGCATTATTTATCCACCACTGCGATCGAACAAAATGCAGGTGGTAAAGCGAATAGTCTGTACCTGAAACCGGAGAGTATGGTTACCAGCAGAATGCGATGAAATGGCGGAATTCGGAACTCCGAAACTCCCCAGAATGCATGGCTCTGCTAGAATGTGCGAGAGTTGCGGACACTCTTTTGTCAGGTTATCCTCCGGCAATCCTCTCGTGTCTAGGCTGGAGAGGTATATAGGGACGACGCGATCGGAAGGGATATATCGTTGGCCCAAAAGATCTGGATCCGGGATCGAGTGGATACGTGATAACACTTTTATACCCTGAGCACGAAGGAAGAAAAGTCAGCATCAGTTGGGAGAGGTCCGGCTGCCGGAGGCGTAGGAGAAGGGCCTGGGATATCTCACCATTAAAAATCTTGACAATGTCAGCCGCCGAGTGTGGCTCTGGCAGGAGCTTCGCCGGGATCCAGCACGGAAGAAAAGACAATGCAGACACGATGTTCAAACAACTCCTTGCCGGACAGTGTAGAATGGGGAGCCACCAGGGTCCGAGACGGGGGTGCATCGCACCTTCCTTGTTCGACGAGTCCTTCTCGACCTTCCTTGAAGTCACGACTAGCCACTCGCTCGAACTGTTCGGTGCATCAACCATCATCAATTCAAACCTTCACTCATTTGAATTATCGTTTATAACCCAACTTACAGCCGCAATGGGGGACCCCGTTCCTCCAGCAGATAGTAGCCCTTACACCCCCTCGACACCCGTGTCCGAAACCCTCGCGATCATCGGCTGCGGTATGTCGTCAATCTTAGCTCCCCATCACTCTGCCCATTCAAACATGCCCCTCTGACAATGAGTTCCACAGGCAACATGGGCCAGTCCCTTCTAAGCGGCCTCCTCGCCGCAACGAGTCCCCCACCAGACGAAGACAATGAGAAGCTCACGCACTTCATCGTAACCACGCGGAGACGAGAAACGGCTGAGAAGTTGCGACAGCTACACAACGAAGATAGGCATCGTCTCACCATCTACACAAGCGAAAACAATCTGCCTGCCATCCGAGAGTCTGGGACAGTGATCCTCGCCTGTCGGCCCTGCGACCTAGATGGCATTCTCAACACCGAGGGAATACGCGTTGAGTTGTGCAAGAAGCTGGTGATCAGTGTGCTGCAGACTAGGACGCCCCAGGAGATAGTTGATGCGCTTAATGATCGAGTGCAGGTAAACGGGCAGGCGACGAACCTGGTACCTACGGTGGTGCGCGCGCTGCCGAATCTCGCAGCGGGGTGGAGATTGTCCATGACTATCATTGAGAACCCTGAGCCGCTTCCTGAGGAGAGATTGGCGATGGTCACTTGGATTTTTGAACAAATCGGGGCAGTCAAGTTCCTATTTGGGGACGCCTTCTACGCGGGCGCCATGTTGGCCGGTGCCGGGCCGGCGGTTATGAGTATTGCTCTTAGTGGGATGTTTGACGGCTGTGTTGAAGCCGGGTTGACCCAGGCGGAGACAATCGCGATTGGGCATCGATGTTGCTCGGGTTGGCGGCCCCCATGGGCCGTCAACACCACCTGCTGCAGATGAGAGAGTCGGCTGCTACCTGTCCAAAAGGGCCTATAATCAAAACTCTGAACCAGATCGAGAAACACGGTGTGAGAGGGTTGCTCGCGGACGCTATGGTGGAGGGGATATCGTGTTTTGCAAGGGAATCTCCGTCAGGAGTGACACGTCAAGGCCCACGATCAACGTAAAGTAGATTCATTCTTTCTGTTAATTAGCTGGCTGCAACGGCAACCGAGGTAGTCCTGGCAGTATCAGTCAGGCCGATGTCACTAGTATAGTCAACTCTCTAGCTTGGAGTATCCAATTCGACACTATGCTCGTTCATACTCCTCCGCTGTCGCTTCCGAACCCACGAGGCGTAGAAGCCGACACAGGCCTCATAGCTCCGTCTGACTGGGCCCGCTCGTAATCTCGCGTATCGTCTTGGGCGGGTTCCTCCTCTTGTGTCGCCGGTGGAGTAAGATTGCTCCAACCACGAGAAGCACAGTCCCGACGGCAACCCCAGCACCTATTCCGGCCTTTGCACCCGACGACAGACCCCCATCTTCTTGCATATAGTCTTCATCACGTCTCTGTAGGTTCGCTGTCGGAGGAGGAGGTGCTGGTCGAATTTGGTGTAGGAGTCTCAGTCACGGTGTGATCAACAGTGGTGGGAGTGGAAGTTGTGGAAGTCGCCTCGGTGACCAAAATACTGTACACGCCAGTTCCGTCACTGTAAACATCTCCAGTAACGACGTGGGTCGTGTACACCTGGATGTTCATCGTCGCTGGCGCGTTCGCGCTGACAAGGGGCATCGCGCCGGAATCTACCACGAGTCCTTGGGCTTTTGCACCCACAACCATGGGACCAGGGCTCAATAGGGATCCCGGCAGTTGAACCTCGACCTGGATTGTGACTGCGCAGTCATACACATTGCCATAGTTCCAGGCCACTGTTATGGGGTCACCTGCGGAGAAATTCTGACCTGGAGTGGGCGAAACGATCTCAAAATCATCCTCGAACGCTGCTCTCGTGTCAGAATTCTGGCGGAGCCTGAAGAGGTGTGAACGACATACCTGCCCGGACCGACGCGAGGGTCCAAAAGATAACGACCAGAAAAGCGAGCATGATGGCATACCCTCGCGATCATGAATTGAGAGGATGGTTCCTGGGGAAGAAGCGGGGGGGTAAACTCGTCGTTCGCCTGGGAAAGTCGCGACAAACGGAAGCCAACGCTGATTGGAATGAGTGCTTATTTTTAAATGACAAGGATCCTCTCGCGACGCAGCGACGGTACACCTTCAGCTGGTCTTTCGGTGTAATCTGATTGGGCTGAGCAAGCCTTTCTTTGTCCTTGACTCCTTCTCCCTGGAACTAACGGCGCGTTGTGGTCAGCCTGGACCTAGTTTTAAGACTTCTCAGAGCCGATCGAGCTGCAAAGAGTCGGAGCGAAACCTCCTCTGTTGGATCCAAGAGCTCGGTGAGGTTAGCCTGCGTTTTGCAAAGACAAAGCCGCGAAGCACGATAGGTTCCTAAGATCAACTCACAGATGCCCTGCAGGAAGGTCAGGTATTACTAGAATTGGCGGCAAAACTTAGTCCCAGCATTGCAGGGGCCGTACAAAACCCCTGAGCTGATTTTCTGCTGACATCGCTCTTGACTGATGCCCTGATTTAGACTGTGCGACGAGTTAACGTCGCACAAAGCCGGCTTCTTGGGGATCCTCACTGTGTCTACCCGCGCTTAAGATTGGGCCGTACTTTGGTCGTAGATCTTTTTCCAGGGCTCGCCGGTACAATCGCTCCATAGGGCAGGCGATGCCGTATCGCTAATCGTACGTGTCAACCGCGCCTGGCCATAACGATCCAACCAATCTCGATGGGCTAAGTTGGAGACCGAAGCCGTCTGCGAACTTTCAGTCGAGCCCAGCGTGACTAGCAGCGGCCGGGTAGGACGCGCAGGTGACTCAGGAGACCGATGGGTTCATGGGTGAGTTTTTCCGAATGGAAAATATCTCTTGTCGGTCGTAACGAAGAAGATTCCTTGATGAAGTTCAACTTGGTGATGATGTCATACGAGAAAGAACACAGATTTGATGGGTTGTCGAGCGGAAGATAAGCGCGGGGTCGTTGGAGGTGAGGGGTGGCAGATTAGCGGCGCCGAAAGATATATAAATGACGGGAGATAAGATATCTCAACGCTCTCCGAGGGGTA
Source organism: Aspergillus sp. ADI1 (assembly GCA_020615375.1). Lineage (NCBI taxonomy): Eukaryota > Fungi > Ascomycota > Eurotiomycetes > Eurotiales > Aspergillaceae > Aspergillus > Aspergillus sp. ADI1. The sequence goes on along the minus strand of JAHXQV010000023.1, from coordinate 413,157 downwards.
CCGTGGATCAACTTTCTATATTATGGCGGCACCTGGACCGGTGCTTTGCGCAAGGACTACAAAATATGTTTCAGCCATGCATGGCAAGGCAACTGGCCAACGCAACTATCGTGTGATGGATGTATGGACTGCAGGTAGAGTCGTATATGTAGGTGGCTTAGCGGGCGAACCCCTCATTTGGAGATAAATAGCGTAACATCGCCTGCTCCAACTTCGTAAAGTGAGCACTGCCAACGGAATGAACCCCAACATGGTATGGCGGACACGCCCATCATTGTTTTACACAGGAATCAGGCTGTGCAGCTCGTCGACTACGCAGCATGGCCTTCTACTACCGGCTCCGGCAGCCAAAGGCTCACCACTGGCGGTCCTGCCAACCAAGAGCCTGATCTACTCAGTGCTGTTTACATCAGTGATCTCGTCGCCGCTTCTGAAGCCCGCCTTGGGACTGCTGAAGTACGTGATCGACTCCAAGTCCTCGGTCATTCACCCGTCGAAGAACCCGGTCATGCGCTATTTTCTGCGAAAGACGATATATAATCACTTTTGCGCCGGCGAAAACGAGATTGAGGTCCGTCGTTCGGTCGAGAAAATGAAGGCTCTTGGTTTCAAAGGTGTGATCCTAGGGTATGCTCGGGAATCTGTGGCGAACATGGACGATGCCAAACACTTGCCTGCCTCGTCGAACGCCAAGCAAGAAGTTTGGGACCGTGCCGTCGATGAGTGGAAAGACGGCAACCTTCGTACTCTTAAGATGATTGGCCAAGGCGACTACATGAACGTCAAGTGAGTACACCCTGTCGAAAAGCTGCGGGATCTAACGAGACAGATTCACGGGGGCTGGCCCAGCTGCAGTCGAAGCTCTCATACGAGGCGATAAAATGCCACCTCCCCGAATTCAGGAAGCCATCGAGGAGATCTGTGCGGCCACTGCAGCGCAGGGGTCACGCCTGTGGATCGATGCAGAGCAGCAAGTTTTCCAATCAGCCATCGACAACTGGACCATTGATCTGATGAGGCAGTTCAATCGACGGGGGCACGTGGTTGTCTTCAACACGATCCAAGCGTACCTGAAATCGTCAGCAGAGAACGTCAGTCGCCATCTCAAACTTGCACAAGCCGAAGGATGGACATTGGGAATCAAGTTGGTCCGAGGCGCCTACATTGCCCATGATTATCGATCGAGAATCCACGACAACAAGGCCGCCACGGATAGTAACTATAACCACATTGTACAGTCTCTGCTCACGCGCCAGTTTCCAACAGACGCCTCAGCTTCCCCGCACATGTTCCCGGATGTTTGCTTGTTCGTGGCGACGCATAACGCGGAAAGCGTCCGAAAAGCCTATTCGCTGTCGCGGTACCGGATGCACAACAAACTCCCGACAATTCCTGTTGAACTGGGTCAACTGCAGGGTATGGCGGACGAGGTGAGCTGCGAGCTATTGGCACAGAAGTTTGCAAGTGATGTCACCGCGGGGCAGAGCTGGGGGCAATCTGCAGAGCCAGGAGTCTTCAAGTGTTTGGCCTGGGGATCTCTAGAAGAGTGCCTCCATTTCCTACTGCGCAGGGCAATCGAGAATCAGTCCGCCATGGAGAGAACTCGGCACACGGCTGTTGCGCTGAGAAAGGAAGCATGGCGACGGATTGCCTGGTAGACCAATTGATGTACCCTATCCCCGCCTTTTGAATTTGCGCCAGCGTGCACGGACATACAGATTGAGCTCTCCCGGGCGAGAAGAGAAGTGTCATGCGATGCCCCACAAATTACATCATGCCAGCAGTGAGACAGGAACCTCGTGACAACCGAGCGTGAGAGTGCGGAGAACCCTGTACCTGCTACTCTGTAGAGTCAGCTATTTGCTATGGTTTTGAATTGTCGATCCTTTTAGTAATAGTGGCGTCAGTACGAGGCTGGAAGCGCACGGAAAGTTTGCTTGGTCTTGTGTCTGCCATTTTTCAAGGTCACACCAGGATCTCACAATATTGGGCCCCTCCTGCTCTTGAGAATTTGTTTTGTCTCGGCGAAGTCAAGATCCTCTTCCTCAAGGATCGCTTCCCGCTCACACGCTTCAAGAATTTTCAGCACGTATTCCTGACAGTCCCATTCAAATGTCTCGTTATCCACCCTCGCTCCATCGACAATTTGCTTCAACGTAGCAACGTCCGGTATTCCGATTTCCCCGACCCAGAGCGACTCGATAAGGCTGTTGGAATCGGTAGGTTTGGTAGGAGAGGTAACTTTGGTGAAGGAAGGATGTTCTCCGTCGACTTCAAAGATGAGGTCCTCTTGATCGGTGTGAAGGTGAAGCGCCCAGTGTTGGAAGTTGCCGTAGCGTGGCTGAAAAAGGGCCACAAATAAGGAGGGGTTGCCCATGCTGCGTTAACCGTGGACGACTAAGGATGCCAAGCGACATAGAAATTGTAGCGATAGTGAGCGAAGAGCAGGTAGACTGAGATGAATGATTGTGAATCAATGGTTTTGATTAAAGCTGCCTTGGTTGCAAAAGAGGTTTGGACGGAAAGAAGAGTTTCGGTGTTTGGTGTTTTTGGTGATCCATCATCCCCTGTTGCCTGAGTTGCCTGAGGCCGCGATTCTCCCTCATCACAGAGTCACTCTTCCTTCTCCCCCTTCCTCAAGCCTTTTGAGACGCTTTCTGGGAACCGACAGCGACACGTACAATAAGGCGATTGAGATCCTTCGGCAAGCCCTATCCCCGGCAAGTTATGTTATGCCGTAAGTTTTCTTATTTCCCCGTGTCCCCTGCCACGGTCGGTCCCACTCTCCAGCGCTCCGCAATCGGCTTTGCGAGCCAAACATGGGGAGCTCGGGGTCAGTCCGGCCATCAATTTCACTGATCTATCTGACTAATTGTGGAACGAATGTCACTTTCAAGTTTTCTAGTCTTTTCTACGACCAACGATAGGCGCAACCGTTGTTCCTCGCAGGCTGGCTCGCTCAATAATGACGATCGATCCCGCCAGTTCCGGTCGGCTAAACGCCTCGGGATGCAACGTCATCGGCTCCCCAACGCCAAAACCAAATGACGATGGACAAGGGTGGTTCCGCGTGGCTCTTCCAGACTTCCTGCTCCCAATCACCGTGCTCGCCCTTGACTGTGGCTTGGAAAACTCCCGCTGGTTGAAGAAAAGTTGGGAAGGTCAGCCAGGTGAGGTCGCATTGGGCAGGGTGCACTTGCCCAGTTTCCACAAGCTTTGCGGGGGAAAGACGTCTGGGCCTCCGTCAGCGCCGAGAGATCTTCATCTTCCTTGCTGATATTGGATACGAGATGGAGGTGGAATAATGGAAACCTCGTCGTCACTTTGTCAGTGCGCACAGTGATTTATATTCGGTTGCCTGCCAGCCGCCCGGCGGGACCTCCTGTGGTACTTCTCACAGCACGGGATCGCAAAATGCGCTTCAAGGTGAGTACAAAGTCTGCATCAACGTCTGGATGCACACTGAACTCGTTCTGAACTAGTCTATTTCTTCCTGGCTACCTCTACTGGCCCAGTTCCCCAGCGGAGGGACGAGTCTTCCGAGTCAATACGATGCGCGCGTGGAAAATGGAGTACGACACCACGGAAGTGGACATGCCGGCCCCTCCAATAACACCTACGAAACAATGTTCCCGGGAGTGACGTGGGATGAGGACCGATGGATTCTTACTACCAAGACTCTCGATCAAGGCCATTATCAATCCCGCGGCTCTGTCGCCAACGGATACATCGGCATCAGTGTGTCCAGCGTTGGCCCGTTCTTTGAGCTTGATCTGCCCGCCGCTGGCGATGTCATCAACGGTTGGCCGTTGTATTCCCGACGACAGTCGTTCGCTACCATCGCTGGATTCTACGACCTTCAAGCGACTACCAACGGGTCAAACTTCCCATGGATGAACCAGTATGGAGGAGAAAGTGTCATCAGTGGTGTACCTCACTGGACTGGTCTCATATTGGATCTCGGAGGCGAGGATTATCTTGATTCTACAGTGGATAACAGAACACTCAGCGACTTCAGCTCTAGCTACGATTTCAAGTCGGGCGTCTTGTCGTGGTCGTATACGTGGACACCCAGGGGCAACAAGGGCTCCTATGCGATCAAGTACCGGCTTTTCGCGAATAAACTGCATGTTAATCACGCGGTGGTGGATTTGCAAATAACCCCTTCGCAAAACACCCAAGGGTCAGTCGTCAACGTTTTGGACGGGTATTCCGCCGTTCGTACGGATTTCATCGAATCTGGAGAGGAGGATGGTGCCATCTTCTCAGCAGTTCGCCCATGGGGAATCTCTGACGTTTCTGCATACTTCTACGCGAATTTGACTGGATCCAAGCATGTCGACCTTTCGTCTCGAAGACTCGTGACCGATAGAGAGTTTGTGAGCAGCAATGAGTCGTCCATTGCCCAAGCAGTCAATGTCAACTTTGTTGCCAACGAAACAGTCCGGATCACAAAATTCGTGGGTGCTGCTTCTACTGATGCTTTCACAGACCCACAGGAAACGGCCAAGCGCGCGGTGTCTCAGGCCCTGCAAGATGGATATGCTCGATCTCTGCGGTCGCACGTCGAAGAGTGGGCGAGTATCCTACCCGAAGACTCGGTTGATCGGTATATCAATCCTGCGACGGGTCGCCTACCTGACGACGATAATATCATCAACTCCGCAATCATCGCTGTGACGAATACCTACTACTTGTTGCAAAACACCGTGGGGAAGAACGCTATCCGTCTTGCATCGGAGGCCCCTCTCAACCAACACAGCTTCGCGGTAGGTGGCTTGGTTTCCGATTCATACGCGGGTATGATCTTCTGGGACGCAGATGTCTGGATGCAGCCTGGGCTTGTCGCATCTCATCCTGAAGCTGCTCAGGTTGTCACAAACTACCGCACCAAAATGTTCCCTCAGGCCCGCGAGAATATCAAGACGACATACACCGGGTCTAAGAATCAAACATATATAGATCCTGATGCAGCGATATATCCCTGGACTAGTGGGCGCTTCGGCAACTGTACTGGAACCGGCGCCTGCTGGGACTACCAGTACCACCTGAACGGCGACATTGGCCTATCCTTGATCTACCAGTGGGTAGCAAGCGGAGATACCGAGACTTTTCGGGAGAAGCACTTTCCTATCTACGATGCCGTCGCAACGTTGTATGGCAGCATTGTGGAACGCAATGGAAGTTCGTGGACATTGACGAACATGACGGATCCTGTAAGCTTGCCTCGCATCCTTTTGATGTCTCTACTAACAGAATAGGACGAATACGCCAATCATATCGACGCCGGTGGCTTTACGATGCCGATGATTTCCGAGACGCTGGAGTACGCCAACACTTTCCGCGAACAATTCGGCGTCGAACCGAATGACACATGGAGCGAGATCTCGGACAATGTTCTCGTGCTCCAAGAGCAAGGCGTGACAATAGAATATACCACGATGAACGGAACCGCGGCAGTGAAGCAGGCTGACGTTGTGCTCGTCACTTATCCCCTGGTCTACGACAACTATACCGCAGAAAATGCTCTCACGGATCTCGACTATTACGCGAACCGACAGTCTGCGGATGGCCCGGCGATGACCTGGGCCATCTTCTCCATCGTCGCGGGAGCTGTCTCTCCCTCTGGCTGCTCTGCATTTACTTATCAGCAGTATTCGTACGCTCCGTACGCGAGGGCACCCTTCTTCCAACTCTCGGAGCAGATGTTAGACAACGCGAGCATCAACGGCGGGACTCATCCGGCTTATCCGTTCCTAACCGGCCATGGCGGCGCCAACCAAGTCGTTCTGTTCGGCTACCTGGGCCTCCGATTCCTTCCTGACGACGCCATCCACATCGAACCGAACCTTCCGCCACAGATCCCTTATGTGAAGTATCGTACGTTCTACTGGCGCGGCTGGCCAATCTCGGCTCAATCGAACTATACGCACACCGTGATTCAGCGTGCTGCAAATGCCCCGCCCTTGGATACGGCTGATCAACGTTTCGCGAACGCTTCCATCCCTGTTTATGTCGGTCTGGCCGGGAATGCAACCCTGCACCGCCTGCCCACTCGTGGCCCCATTACAGTCCCCAACCGACAGATCGGAACAATCAACACGATTGAAGGAAACTTGGCACAATGCAGCCCAGTCTCGTCGCCTGATGAGTTTGAGCGAGGCCAGTTCCCGATCTCGGTTGTGGATGGCGCCACCTCCACGCGCTGGCAGCCGACATCATCCAACAGCAGCTCCGTGACAGTCAACCTGGGAGTAACGATGGATCGAGCGCAAACCATCGCATCGGGCTTCCATTTCGAATGGGCTCAGGCGCCGCCAACCAACGCGACGGTGATTTTCCACGACGAGCCGTTGCAGGGCCATGTTTCGGTGGCTTCCCCGGGGCCGAACGCACGGATTGTGGCGGCCCTCACAAACATCGAGCAGTCCCGGCCCTACGACGAGGAGTCGACCGATTTGAATGAAATCAGGATCCCAGTTGGAAACACGACGACAATTCAGCTCGATGAACAGGTCCCGGTTGCGCGGTACGCGACTCTTGTGATCTCAGGAAACCAGGCGCTCAGGGATGGGGACGAAGATGTGGGCGCGACCGTGGCGGAATGGGTGATCCTCGGACCAAACTCGGGACGCGCCCAACGGCGAATCAAGCGCGTCGCAATTCCATAGCGAGACAAACTGTTTGTCTATAGTACTGTACAACGTGACCTGAGTGTCGGTCAAAGCTCCAATATTGAATACCTTGAACCTTCCCCCCGGACTCCCGGAGTAACTCTTGATAAAGTGTTGTGGCGCTCTGCTGGCCGGTAGCGTCGGAACGTAAATCATCCTCCGCTCCACCACTGGGCCTGAACCACGGTTAAGAATTCTTCAGCGATGCCGACCGATGTGTAAGTCGAAGAGTCGAGTTCTGCAGTTTGACTAATTTCAGGACCAAGAGGCCCAGTTTGTATCACAACCAACCCCGCAATGTTGTTATGGAGACGATTGTCAAGCAACAACATCATTGGCGCAACTCCATCTCCGGTCGATCAGTCTCGGAAAGATGAAGAATGTTCCGTCAGCTGTGAGAAGCGACGATGATGATCGATTCCTTCATCTCGGTTGCCTGACGACTTTGGAGTCGACATGCTCGAGCTCAGCCGGGGGCTTGGATGTGTGTAACTAAATTTAGTTGGAATGATTGGAGTCCTCAACAATGGGACGCCACAAGCCCAATTGATCGTCGTCTGTCAGTTTGGAGGAATGCAGGCTTAGCACAGTCACCCCGTCACACCAATAGTCACACCAATTCTTTGTCTGTCTGCAGACTCGTCACAGCGCGGGTGCCAAGATGAGGCCAGTGGAGCCCCAACAAGTGCGAGAAATCGGGGATGACTGGATTACCAAGCACTCTGGCCTCGCCCTCTGCTCTTATACAACATACGCACACGCTTTGCCAGCCTCTGCCTCCGCGCCAACCACTCATCAGCCCACAATTACGCACGGCCAAGAGCGATCGACTGCCTGGGCGTCCGCCCGTTATACCGCACGGAGACAAGCCCCCGAGCCCTTGCTGCTTCCCGTCGGGTTCTGACGTATGGGAAAATCCCCGTTTGCTCCTTCGAGACCATGTTGCTGAAATAAGCGACACCGCCTGGCCCTGGGGGCTGGCTCCCTCCTGCCTGTTCAGGTTCGGCGTCCAGTGTTCCTGCAGGCTTGTCCCAAAACCCAGACGATGCTGCTGCTGATCGACAGGCCTGTGTATAAATAACTCCGGAGCTCCCCGTTGCTGCTGCAGCCGGCAGGAATGCAAGCTCCATCCTCCAGCAGATTTAAACATTCTTAATCCCTCATCCCCTCTATTCTTATTTCCTTTTTCTTTGTCTTTCGCCATGCGTGCCCTCGGCCTGTTTGGCCTCATTGGCGCTGCCAATGCAGTATGCCCTTATATGACTGGCGAGCTGGATCGTCGCGACACGGGCCACCAGGATGCAACCGAGGCTACGGAGGAGTTTCTTTCGCAGTACTACCTCAATGACGAGGATGCCTACATGACCTCTGACGTTGGCGGACCCATCGAGGATCAGAACAGTCTCAAGGCCGGCGAGCGAGGTTCGACTTTGCTGGAGGACTTTATCTTCCGTCAGAAGATTCAGAGGTTTGACCATGAGCGAGTGCGTCCACTCTCCAAGAGGCCTCATATTTCTCGCTGACAACGATAGGTCCCCGAGCGGGCTGTCCATGCTCGTGGTGCAGGTGCCCACGGTGTATTCACCTCGTACGGCGACTTCTCCAACATCACCGCCGCGTCCTTCCTCCACGGTGAAGGCAAAGAAACCCCCGTCTTCGTCCGCTTCTCCACCGTCGCCGGTAGCCGCGGTAGCTCCGACCTCGCCCGGGACGTCCACGGCTTCGCGACCCGATTCTACACCGACGAGGGCAACTTCGACATCGTCGGCAACAACATTCCCGTCTTCTTCATCCAGGACGCCATCCGCTTCCCCGACCTAATCCACGCCGTCAAACCCCGTGGCGATAGTGAGATTCCGCAAGCTGCGACGGCGCACGATGCCGCCTGGGACTTTTTCAGCCAGCAGCCGAGCACCCTGCATACCCTGCTCTGGGCCATGTCGGGTCACGGTATCCCACGCTCGTTTCGCCACGTGGATGGATTCGGTGTGCACACTTTCCGCTTTGTTACTGATGACGGGGAGTCGAAGCTCGTCAAGTTCCACTGGAAGACCCTGCAGGGTAAGGCTAGTTTGGTCTGGGAAGAGGCGCAGCAGATTTCCGGCAAGAACCCCGACTACATGCGCCAGGACCTTTTTGAGTCGATCGAGGCTGGGCGTTATCCTGAGTGGGAGGTACGTCGAATTTCACCGAATTGGATAGATTGTACTGACGAAACAGCTTGCGGTGCAAATCATGGATGAGGAAGACCAGCTGCGCTTCGGATTCGACCTCTTCGACCCTACCAAGATTGTCCCTGAAGAGCTCGTCCCCTTGACCCCGTTGGGCAAGATGACACTTAACCGCAACCCTCGCAACTACTTTGCCGAGACTGAGCAGATCATGGTATGTCACACTTTAAAATTGTATCCATGCCATGCTAACAAGACAGTTCCAACCGGGCCACATCGTCCGTGGTGTTGACTTCACCGAGGATCCGCTCCTCCAAGGTCGTCTTTTCTCGTACCTCGACACGCAACTCAACCGCAACGGTGGCCCCAACTTTGAACAGCTCCCAATCAATCAGCCTCGCGTTTCCATCCACAACAACAACCGCGACGGTGCCGGTCAGATGTTCATCCCGCTGAACCCGAACGCGTACTCACCCAATACCCTGAACAGCGGATCTCCCAAACAGGCCAACCAGACTGATGGCCGCGGCTTCTTCACTGCTCCTGATCGATCGGCTAATGGCAACTTTGTCCGTGCGCTTAGCTCGACCTTTGACGATGTCTGGTCGCAGCCTCGTTTGTTCTTCAACTCTCTGATCCCCGCCGAGCAGCAGTTTATTGTCAACGCCATGCGGTTCGAGAACGCCAATGTCAAGAGCGACGTCGTCAAGAACAACGTGATCATCCAGCTGAACCGCATCTCACATGACCTTGCTAGCCGTGTCGCTCGCGCCATTGGTGTCGAGGTGCCTGAGCCCGACACCACTTACTACCACGACAACACGACCGCCGATGTCGGTACCTTTGGTCTGCAGCTCAAGAGCCTCGCCGGGTTGAAGGTCGGTGTTCTCGCCTCGGTCAATGCCGAGCAGTCCTTCAGCGCTGCCACTGCTCTCGCTGCCGAGCTCGATGGCCAAGGAGTTGACGTCGTCATCGTTGCTGAGCGTCTCGCCGACGGGGTGGACCAGACCTACTCCGCCTCCGACGCCATTCAATTCGACGCCGTCGTCGTTGCTCCTGGTACCGAAGACCTCTTCACCAACACGGTGACCGCCACCTCGACCCTGTACCCCGCCGGCCGCCCCTCGGAGATCCTCACCGACGCCTTCCGCTTCGGAAAGCCCGTCGCCGCTGTTGGATCTGGATCGGCTGCTTTCGAGAGCGCTGGCATTGACACTGAGGGCAAGGGTGTCTATGTGTCTGAGAGTGTTGACGGGGCTTTCTTTCACAGTGTCCAGGAGGGTCTGACGACGTTCCGCTTTGTCGAGCGCTTCCCTGTTGATCAATAGAGTTCTCATGAGAGAAGGGCCCGGATGAGAGATACATTGCTATCGACAATTAATATATTCCTATCCTACGTTATCCATTCTGAGCTATCTAAGAGTTGGTAGACTGCAGAACTCACTTTCGGATGATTTTGTCCATTACTACAAGAAGTTTTAATAATTCAGTCTTGGTGTTTATCTGGCCAAAATGTGGGGAACAAATGAAGCTGAGCGACCATCATGTGAAATATATATATCCGAAGTCTGCCCAGCACCGGGCTGCGGTATACCATCCGGAATATTTACTCGAATCGAAACAAAGTCAAGATAACGATAGAGGCGTCGTGAGTAGAAAAGAGCAAATGGCCACCTGAGCCCGTCATCCCCTTTCCCTCATCACAAAATCTCCCCACTCTTGGCTAGACCAAGTCCTGCCCTTTATCGAGATGCTCTTTAAGATCGATACTCGTAATGATGCCTGCTTATTCTCGCACTGTTGTGCCTCTGAGCCTCCAACTCAAGTGAGAGCCACACTGCAGGCTTGGCGCACTCGTGGCCTGGAGATGAGCGCATCTGCAGCCCACTTCGGATCTATCTCTTGCATATTATCGTCTTCTCCATCTTGCAATCTCCAATGTCCCCTCCTACTCTACCCACGGAATTACTCTCCGACATCCTCTCCCTCGTCACCCCCTCCTGGCGCTGGGGCCGGCTTGGATGGGACAACGACCGCGAGCGCGCCACATGCAAGGAACATGTGCGGTGGTTTTTGCGTTTGAGGCTTGTTAGTCGTGAGTTTATATTCTCCTCTTTGTCGTCTCCCTTCGCAGGCGAAAAGATTGACTTGTACCAGGCACGTTTGATGATCTCGTCATCGACCACGTCCTCGCTGCGCTCCGAGCGGGGAAGCTGGATCGGGAGCTCCCGTTGAGGCGCGGCGCCGCGAGACCATCCACGGTCGCATTTGTGGAGCGATTACTGCGACATTTGGTTCTTCGGACTGCGACCGCAACTGTGAATCGAGATGGGGATGATGTATGCTCGGTTGTTCGAACGATTGCCGATGGGGCAGCATTGAGTGCGGATTTCCTCACTAGGGGCGAGTTGTCGCCCCCTCTACAACAGGAGGCGACAAGATTACGAGATGTATACACAGAAGCACTGATTTCAACTCTCACGACCATTATCGGCCCTAACCTCGTTCTCGACACCCTACAACCCGGCCAGGACCACGGCATCGACATGTTCGGACCCCTCAACGATGAAAAACAACAATGGCGCATCGCCGCGTTAATGGCCGCCGCATACCTCGGTCGGATTTCTGACCTCGAACGGATTCTTTCTCTGGGCACCGACTTAAACTCCGATCCAAGCGATCGCTGGCTCTACCCACCCGTCATGGCTGCCGCAGTAGGCGGGCGTGTGGATTTGCTTCGGTTCCTAGCGTCCCAAGGCGCCGATTTTCACACGCTTACGGTCGGAAATGGGGACAATGCGGTGCACTTTGCAGCTCTTGCTGGACATACCGGGGCTGTTGAGTGGTTGATCAAAAATGGCGTGGATTGCGATGTCGTGAACAATGATGGGGTGACGCCATTGTACCGGGCTGCGTGTGCCGGACACGCAGGTGTCGTGAAAGCCTTGTTTGCTGCTCAACCAGAGGGCCTTCGAACCGAGATCAAGGACTCGACCGATCGCTCGCCGATACACTATGCGGTCGAACGAGGATACGGAGACGTCGTGCACGAGTTCCTCTCGCGCGAGAACATGGATATGGAAATCCGAGTCGGACTCGGAAACCCGGAGCTGGGACCTGTTGTCACCCCGTTGGTCCTCGCTGCTGCCACGGGACGAGACACAATCTTCCATGCGATATTGGCTCGTTCCGGTCGGACTTGGAATAAGCTGGAGATTCCCCCGCGCACCATGTGTCGTGTCGTCATCAGAGGCGGGAGCCTGGCCATCGCCAAGACGGTCATGGAGATGAACTCCGGCGACGAGAAGAACTGGATGCTTGCTGGCGGAACTTTATATCGCGCCGCGGAGTTTGGGAGGAGCGAGGATGTTCTTCGGTACCTCCTCTCCTTTGAAGATGCGGAGATCAACACCGCACCCCAGGAAGAACAGCCAGGACAGCACGCACCGCCGCTTGTCCTGAAGGCTGCAATTAGCTCCAACAAAATCGGGCACGTCCGCGCGATTCTCGACCATCCACGCTTCGACGCGGTGCGCGCTTTAGGCCCACAGGCAGTCCGGCGTACCTTGCATTTCCTCCAGGCGCTGCCGGATGACGATGACCTCGATCCAGCTATCATGGCAGCGCTCCTGGCGCATCCGGTCTTTGATGCAAATGCGCAAGACATGTCCGGGCGGACTCCTCTCCACTACGCCGCCTCAAGCGGCCAGATAGAACTGGTGAAGCTCCTCCTCGCGCACCCCGGAATCGAGATCGAGCCGGTGGAGTCAGAAGGCAAAACACCGCTCTGCGAGGCCGCAGAGAAAGGACTCGCGGCTGTCGTGAGGATGTTCCTTGACATAGCGGGACCAGCCGCTTGGGACGCGACACCAATCGACAAGTCGCCACTGGCCTGTGCTGCACGCGAGGGAAAGGTTAAGATAGTACGGCTGTTGCTCGAGCCACAATATCGGGTCCCACGGGACGTGGTCCGACTTGAGATGAGCAAAGCTGAGAGACGCGTCGCCGGAACCCAGACTCAGTTGGCGGATTCGCGGAAAGGGGGAGGCATTTTTTTGGAGGAGGATGAGGAGTTTAGGAAGATGATGGTGAAATATGGCGAGGAAATGGCTTGCGTCCTGAATGAGATGATAAACATCATGTCGATCAAGTTGGAGGAGGAGAAAGAGAAGCAAGAGTGAGAGCAGGAGCCGATTCGGCCTATTCTGGCGACGGCTGATGTTCGAGGTGAGAGCTGTCTGGAACAAGAGACTTGGATATTGACATGGTCATGACCAGGTCCTGGCTGTATTGTGGTGTTTATGCCAGGGTTCCTGTTGCTCGGTGCTGGGAATGAAGTCGTTGAGGTTCCTTTCTACCCAAGAACCGCGGACTCTACAGTCTCGTCAGATCACGAATGAGCTCGAGTCAAAGCCAAGACACCAATCACATTGGCTTTCTCAAAGGATCGGTGCGTTCGTTGATGGTGTTGGGAGTGATCATTTGTGGCATCGGGTTCCGAAGAGCCCTCAATCTCGTCAGGTTCTCTACAACAGTAATTCTGACTTGAGGGCATATCCAATTCCAAGCAAGGCGTTCCTGATTCACAAGCATGACAGCCGAGTCTCATGCAATCGGGCGCGGTCCTTATCCAAACCAGACTGCGGATTACGTCGGTGGCTGATTATGTGAGCCCTCGATAAGATCCAGTAAGCATAGGGCTATAGCTTGTTTATGCTGCTTTACCCATTTCAGGCCGCACCTTGCGTCGTTTATCTTGGTTCGCCACAGAATACAGGGTGGCGTGGTGATCGGTAAGCCACGAGTCTTGATCCATTTCGGAATCGCGATGCCGTCAAGTGCTGCCTGGCCGATACGCATCACAAACCCTGACTTGATTCGAGTCAACCAGAGAGACCTTGTATACAGTAAAGATGGATAAATAGGACTCAAGGCCGACGGCGTTACCACGTAGTCACAATCAAAGCCCAAGTACACAATGACCGACATCAAAGAATCGCCATTCAAGCCCTCGCAGACATGGCTCGACCGCATCTGCCTGCTCAAACGGCGCGAGGATCCCCTCACACACTCGCCTCTCGAGAAACACACCATCGTCGCCATCATCACTTTATCCGCCTTCACAGCCCCCTTTGCATCCTCCATCCTCTTCCCATCCTTCACCACCCTCGTCGACCACTTCCACACCTCCGAAACCCGCGTCGCCCTCACGACAACCGTCTTCCTCATCGGCCTCGCCATCGCCCCTCTCTGGTGGAGCTCCCTGAGCCAGGAATACGGCCGCCGCCCTATCCTCCTTGTTAGCTTTGTCCTCTCTGCTATCGCCGCTGTCGTCTGCGCAGTCGCCGACTCCGTCTCCCTCGTCATTGGGTTCCGCTTCGTGGAAGCCCTCGGCTGCTCGTCGGCGCAGAGCGTAGGCGCCGGGGTCATTAGCGACGTCTTCATCCCGACGGAGCGCGGCTCCGCACTCGGCTGGTTCTACCTAGGGACCCTCATCGGGCCCCTGGTTGCCCCCATCATCGGCGGCGCGCTCCAGGTGTGGCTCGGCTGGCGGTGCACGCTGTACTTTATGGCGCTATTCACAGGCGCAACAGCACTCATCACCGCAGTATCCCTCCCGGAAACCCGGGTATCCCAAGCTCAAACACCGGCTGCAGTCGACACAGAGCGCCAGACCACATGGCCCCAGCGCCTGCGCCGCGACCTGCTCGCCCCGCTCCCAAAACTCCAATACCTGCTCGTCCCCTCGATCGCCCTGTGCCTCGCCTACGTGAGCATCTGCTTCGCATCGCTCTACTGCTTCAACACAACCCTCCCCTACGCCTACATGGCACCCCCCTACAACTTCTCCGCAATCGAAGTCGGCCTGTGCTACATCAGCAACTGCCTCGGCTACGCAATCGGCAGCTTCGCCGGCGGCAAGCTCAGCGACGCCGCGCTGCGGCGCTACGCAGCCACACACCACGGCGCCACGCACGCCATCGCCCGCCTCCACACCGTCTGGTACGGCGTCGGGTTCGTCCCGCTCGGCCTCCTGCTGTACGGGTGGCTGGTCGAGCGGCAGGTGTTCTGGGTGGCGCCGCTGGTCGGCGCGTTTCTGTTCGGGCTGGGCCTCATGCTGGTCACGGCGACGGTGATGCCGTTCCTGGTGGATGTTGTGCCGGCCGGCGGCGGCGCGTCGGTCGTGGCGGATCTAAACCTCGTGAGGAATCTGCTGGCGGCGGTGGGCACGGTGGTTTCGCCGATTGCCGCTGGAGGGATTGGGTATGGGTGGTGGATGACGGTTCTCGCGGGGCTTTGTGCGCTGAGTACGGGGTGTGTTGGGGTTGTGGTTTGGAGGGAGGGGCGGAGGGAGGCGAGGGAGAAAAGTGAGAGTGGGCAGAGCACGCCGGCTTGAGTGGGCGTTTCTTTTGAGGAGGGGGGAAGGGACGAGCTATTGGGGAGGTCTCCGTTGGCCAGGGTACAAACAATAGGGAAGGGCGGCGGCGTATGGTGAGCGAATGGCGTGCCTTTTTTTCTTGGCTGGCCTTCCTCTGTATGAGAGGCTGCTTCTTTGAACTTGTCTTTCCATGTCCTATTTGCGTCCTTAACCAGTAGACGTGGTAGCTGCGAATCAAGAAGCAAAAGAGCGAGAACCAAATTACTGAAAGTGGAATGACCTAGATGACATCTCCTCCTGGGTTTAGTGTAAAGAAGCTGCCCTCTAGGGCCATCAGCAAGGGCAAGAAAGAAAAAAAAGTGCATGGTATCAATTTGTACCGCACCAGGCTAGCTAATGAAAGGATGATGATTAAATTTGATAATGATAGCCCTTGCTACCCAAGGCTGACCTGCCTCCCATGGATTCCCCCGGATCAAACCCTCGCGACCAACTCCAGAGGCTCTGTGCCATATCCTAGTCCACAGCTACCTCGGCTGTAGACTCGTAGCCCGTCCCCCCACTGCGCCGTGTCTACAACCTTATGAACACTCCCATTTCATTGATGCCAATCTGCATCGGTTCCGCTCAACTGCACCTCGAGGCCTGGTTGGTGGTCAAGCTAAGCCGTAGCCAGCTCCGCATCCTCAGCCCCCTCGCTCCTGTGAACGTCAGTCAGCATGCAAGGCAAACAATGAAATATTGTGATGCAAGACTTACTTCCTCTGCCCCCGCGTCCAGAACCGATCCAAGTCCCCAACAGGAAGCGTAATCGGCAACCCCACGGCTTCGAACAGCTGCGCGATGAGCAGATAAAAGCCGAGGAGACTCGCGACAAAGAGGCATGCGCCGGCGCCCTATAGACAACAACCACATTAGCGATTCGCCTGTTCTTTCTCTTCTATCCGGTAAGATGGTAAAGGGGAACTGGGGAAGGACTTTGTTACCTTGACACACCGATCCCCCACCACCGCATCCCCCTCACCAAGGCGCCAGTATCCCGCGGAGAGAAAGAGGAAAACGAGGAGGAGGGTGAGGAAGATGAACGTGTAGACGAGGTTTGTGCGTGTGGCGCAGATGAGGAAGATGAGCATTAGGATTGCCATTGTTATGAAGAGGAATGCTATGAAACGAGGTTGGTTAGCATTGCGATTGCATTTCAAGGCGAACCGGGGGTAGAGAGGGGCGTGAGGGGGTTGTGTGTGAGAAAGGAGGAGGAAGAAAGTACCGTATGTATTCATGAAACTTGCACTCGCGAGACCGGCTGCTGTATCCGAGGACGAGGAGTAGGGGGCTGTAATATGTTATGTGAGAGGATGATCCCATGGTCAAAGTATTAGGAAGACGAACCGGCGGCGTTGAACGAGGGAATCATCGTAGCGGCGAAGGCGAACCAGAATCCACCTGTTCAGATACCAGAGTCAGCCATGAACGCGTTGACGTAATTACTCTTTCACAGGCAACATACCAATAGTGCCAAAAACAACACAGGGGAAGGTATTTCCAAGGATGAACTCGAGGATACTCGTGATGAGCAGGAGAAGACCGCCGAGGAAGACGATGGGACCACTTCGTCGCCCAATAGGTTAGTACCGAGCAATTAGTGAGCGATTGTATCGTCCAGGTCTTACATGAACGCAACTCCATTCCCACTCGCGCCTCGCCAGGCCATGAGGCAGCAGGAAAGGGGTGTCGTGGTGATCACAAACCCGCCGAGGGCCCTAAACACGCACAAAGCCGTTAGACCCGTGCTTCCAATAGGACAAAAACAGAACGAGGTTGGTATAAACGTACAATGGCGTCGGATTTCCCACAGACTTGGCCAGCGCGGGCTGTTGGCGCGTCATGGGGGTCAGATACAGCCTCTCGAACTGCTCGGCCGTCAGGGTGACCGATGTAGGGACGTGGGAGAGATGGTAGGTGTTGCCTCTGCCATCGGCAGCGCCTTTGATCTCGCCGTTTTGACTGATGTCGGACATGGTGCCTTTAGCTCTGGAGGGTTTGGATGGTATCAAGATTGAACACAAGAGGATGTAGTGTAACAAAACCGAGGAGCAAGATCGATAGGGGGACACACGTCTTAGTTAAATGAGACAAGGGACGGACTTTCTTATAAAAGACAAAACGAGCGAGCTTCCCCAGACCAGCCTGTATGATTGGCGCGGCAGAAAGGAAGCTTGCAGCCAACCCCTAACAGCAAACACCCCCTAGCCCCTGCCCAATGCGGAGAAGCGGGCATGGCGTATTCCTCCCCAGGTTTCCTCCAGTTCTACAGTCTACAGTCTCCAGATCTAAAGCCCAGTCTGGAACTCACAAAAAGGCGGGGAAAGCTCTCTGGCTCCGGCTCTGGCTCCGGGGTCCCCCGGTCCCATGGTAGAGTAGCTGGATCACGACGACGAGAACAAACGGTGGATCCGTCGACTAGACTCTCGAGCACTAGGACGTAGCTAAGCCTACCCCCGAACCTCCGTCTGATCGACAAGATCCATACCATATATGCCCCATGCATGAAGATCGGTCTCCTTTTCTGACTTGTCGAGCTAGCTGGCCCTTGGGTCGGGCCATGCGGACCCGATGTGATGCGGAGCCGCACGGGATGAGATCTACCCCACACCATACACTCTTGATTGGTGCTAGTGTTGACGGGGTGGAGGATCGACGTGCTCGAGAGCCCTGCTGTGTGTTCGCTCGTATCATATCGTAATGACCTGGAAAGGAGGTTGCAGAGATTGAGGTTCGAACCATGCGGACCCGATCTCATCAGCCTCACGCGCCAGGAACCCTGTGGGCAAAGGGATGAGACATGGTCGTTCGAAAAGACCATGACGAGCATTCTGGGGAAATTAGATAATATAACTCGCGTGCCTTTTCAACCTCAAGTTTGAGATCGCTTTCTTAACTCCGTAGGAGACTATTCACACAAGCATTGTACCGGCATCATTTCATTCGCATCAAGGATGAACGATCCATACCTCTCCGCCTGGACCACGCAGTATACAAACTCTCCAGTTACAGCAACCATGTCGAGTACGTTTGAGAAGACGCGTCCCCGTCGCAAGGCGCGGCGCTCGTGCATGAATTGCCAGCGAGGACATAGGACATGCGGTACGCACACTTGCACCAAAACTCCCTCCTTTACTGTTTTGGTATAGTTATCTAACAAAGTGAATAGATAACCAGCGCCCCTGCGAGCAATGTACGAAGCGCGGAAAGCAGCAGAGGTGCATCGATGGGAATCACAAGCAGTTCAAATATTTGCGCGACTCAGAATACCAGCCGAGCAGACGGAGGAGGAGTCGCGAGGATACTGGCGAGGCCTCCGAGGGCAGTTCGCCCGAGTGTATTGACCCAGGTCTGCTTCATGCGCAGCCGAGTCCTGCGGCGGAGGGTAATGTGGTGGCGAGACTGCTCAGGGAGCAATCGACTTCCTCGTCTCCATGTTTGCAAACGGCGCGCGACAATCAGCAAGCTATCCAATCTGGTCAACTGCAACAAGCTGGATTAGAGGAACCGCAGAGTTTGGAGGAGGACGTCTTCGAGGATATTCTCGCCGAATTACTGGCCTACGACACGACTAAACCTCCGTCCTTTCTCACCATGCCGGCCTTCGATGACCATGAGAGCAAGTCGAATGGTTTCAGTATCAGTACGGGCTGGTCGAGTACGTTTTTTCCGCCAACGGAGTGCGAGGTTCGATTACGTTGAGGATCGTTGAGGATATTTTTTGAAACCATGGTGCTAACTAGTTGCTGTTTACCGTCATTTTCCTGTTAGATTTAGCTTTGCGTGTCTATACCCTTTGAGTAGCGTGTCCACAATTTTTCCTTTGAGTGCCAAATGCAACTGTTCTGCTCGAAACAACTACGAGTACTCCTTCTACAACCCGCGTAATCCATCCATTCCGCTCGCTACGTCTGTAACAAATCACATCCGTCCAGCAGCATGGCAGTGTCCCCTCGAGCGCAACAAAACTCTATCCAAAGCTGCAAACCTGTAGAAACTGCACAACAACTTCCGATCGACCGAGATGAGAGCCAACCTCGTCAGCCCAGGACCATCCTGTCGCGCGTCCCCGACGAACCTAACAAAGGAAGAAAAAGAAAAAAAGATGAAGCCAAACAAATCCTTCGTAAAGCGATCTCGGAGCTCCCCCGGTCTCAAAGCTACGACTCCACATCGGCATCTCGATCGGCGTCCGCATCGCCGGTCCAGGGCCAAGATGCATGCGGAGCCGCATGGGTCGCTCGTATGGGCCCATCCATACGTCTTGCAACTTTGGGGGCCGCACGGGAGGCGCGTGCGGGGCATCCGCACACCCATCCACATTCCCCGTTGTTTTTCGTCGCTCGTTTGGAGAGACCGAATGGAGACTCGAATCTCCATCTGGTCTCGGTGAACGACCGGGGCAAGGTGTCGCCTCCTCATCGATGGTCCGCTCGAGAGTCGAGACAGAATGGACGGTTCGAGCGGGGCCCCGTAGTTGAGTTTCCTTTCTCCTTTACCCCGGATGCGATGGCTGGATTCTCCCCTCATTGCCAGCAGTCGAGCAGGTATAAATATGGGGATGGACCTCCAAGGTTCTCATCGCCATCACCAACGCAATCTTCAACTCAGCCAAGGCAAGCAATCAACCAAACAAACCAACTCCACATCCAATCTATCTTTTTCCAACCAACCAACCAACCAAAATGTCCATCCCCGATAAGCAGTGGGCCCAAGTCGCCGAACAGGTCGGCGGCCCACTCGTCTACAAGCAAATCCCCGTCCCGAAGCCGGGCCCCGACCAAATCCTCGTCAAGATCAAATACTCGGGCGTCTGCCACACGGACCTGCACGCAATGATGGGCCACTGGCCGCTCCCCGTGAAGATGCCGCTCGTGGGCGGGCACGAGGGTGCCGGAATCGTCGTCGCCAAGGGCGAACTGGTCCACGACTTTGAGGTCGGCGACCGCGCGGGCCTCAAGTGGCTGAATGGATCCTGTGGCGACTGCGAGTTCTGCCGGCAGGCGGACGATCCGCTCTGTGCGCATGCCGCCCTCAGCGGGTATACTGTCGACGGCACATTCCAGCAGTATGCGCTTGGCAAGGCGAGCCATGCGAGTAAGATCCCCGACAATGTCCCGCTCGATGCGGCGGCCCCCGTGCTCTGCGCTGGTATCACCGTGTACAAGGGCCTGAAGGAAGCCGGCGTGCGTCCTGGGCAAACTGTGGCGATAGTGGGCGCTGGTGGTGGTCTGGGGTCGCTTGCGCAGCAGTATGCAAAGGCCATGGGGATCCGGGTTGTGGCGGTGGACGGGGCGGACGAGAAGAGGGCCATGTGCGAGGCGCTCGGCACGGAGACGTATGTCGACTTCACCAAGTCCAAGGACCTCGTTGCAGACGTCAGGGCCGCGACGCCTGACGGACTCGGCGCGCACGCTGTGATCCTCCTCGCGGTCTCCGAGAAGCCCTTCCAGCAGGCGACTGAATATGTGCGCTCGCGCGGAACAATCATTGCGATTGGTTTGCCTCCTGATGCAAACCTCAAGGCGCCCGTTTTCAACACCGTTGTTCGCATGATCAACATCAAGGGGAGCTACGTCGGTAACCGCCAGGACGGCGTGGAGGCTCTTGATTTCTTTGCTCGTGGCCTGATCAAGGCGCCCTTCAAGATCGCGCCATTGTCGGATCTTCCCAAGATTTATGAGCTTATGGGTGAGTTTCTTCTCTTCTTCCTTGATTTGTTAGCGAGAGTACTAACGATGTGTAGAGCAAGGAAAGATCGCTGGTCGCTACGTCCTCGAGATGCCCGAATAGACGATTGATTCGGAGTACCTGGCTGGTATATGAGATGAAGTATGATGTTTGGTTTGGTTCAGGATTGGCCCGCAAACTGTATATACAAGGGTCGAATCAGATAGCACAATTGATGATGATTTCCAAGAAACTACTTTTTTCTAAACGTCCTCGGTGACTCTTTGTAGAAGTGCCTCTTGTGCAGTTCGAAGCAACGCATCTCCGTGGCTGGGAACAGTCCGATTCCGCTGCTTTCATGAGACTTGGCACAAGACGAGACATTGCCTCTACGGGGGAGTTGCTCTGTCTTCTGTTACTATACAAGCACCTGAGGAGATGCGATCCTACATTCAAGCGATAGTTGGTGGGGACTTCAGGTTCGGTGTATCAGTCACCGAGGGAGGCGACCTCAGCAATTTATGCAATCCCCCAGGCTACAAGCGGGAAAAACGACATTTGCGTATCTGGACGGTTGGAAAGATGATTCTATACTTTACAACTAGGATTATGCCAAAATCATAGGTTCATTACAACTACTACGAATGGATCGTAAAAGGATATGTCGCACCAGGTGAATCGATTCCGATGCAACAAGCGACAAGCTGGAGTACGACGAGGGCCATACTGTAATACAAAGATTAGGAAAAAAAAAAGGAGGAAAGAAAAAGAGAGAGACAGAGAGAGAGAGAGAAACATTGACTACTGCTGTCGCTTACCACAGGCCCAAAAGGCGTGACGACCAAGCCAATCCAGAGTATAGCTCCTCCAGACAAAAGACAAAAACGCAACGATGGTAGCTTCGAGGGACGTCCGCATCCCCGCACCCCATACATACTCCATAGTCCACTCCATAGTTCGCATCCGCATCCGCATCCGCATGAACCACCCCAAACCCAGACGATCAATGTTTTATTTTCATCGGAACCGCACCGACCCCAACCTTGTGCAGTTTGACTTGCAATCGGGCCAAAGGACCCCCGAAAAGCGGGGACGCGGAGAACAGAACGCGGGGCGCAAGCGCACGGGGAAGAGGATGCGGAGCCGCACGACTTTCCACACCTCAACACCTCGCCTGGACATTCGTCAACGCAACTAGGCAGGAATGAGTTCTTGCGACCGCATGCCAACGGGAAACATCGGACCGGGGTTCCTCGAGTGTCGAATCTCGGACGTGTCCTTTGCCCGCATTGGATTCCGCGGAGATTTGCGACTTGACGAGTATACTATAAGGGGAGGGTGATTCCTCGCCAGGATGGGAGTGTTTCTGGAAATACAATTGTCGACTATACTCTGATCTTCTTACTCATCTCATTCCTTGTGGTATCGCAGCCATGGCTCTCTTCCAGACTATCAAGACACCCACGGTGACCTATGAACAGCCTCTTGGCCTGTACGTCCTTCCCACCTCCCTCCCCAACCCTGCATCTATCCTGACCCAAACTAAGCTAACACACTATCCCAGGTTCATTAACAACGAATTCGTCCCCGGAGTCGACAACCAAACCTTCGAAACGATAAACCCCCACAATGAAAAACCTATTGTCGCCGTCCACGAAGGCAACGCACGAGACATCGACATCGCCGTCCGCGCCGCCCGCGCCGCCCTCGAAGGCCCCTGGGCAAGCATCACGCCGAGCGCGCGCGGAAAACTCCTCACAGACCTCGCAGACGCCCTGGAACGCGACATTGAAATCGTCGCGGCCATCGAAGCCCTCGATAACGGGAAAGGCGTGACAATGGCCAAGGGCGATGTCAGCGCCTCGGCAGGGTGCATCCGGTATTACGGCGGGTGGGCGGATAAGATCTACGGGCAGACGATCGATACGGATCCAGATAGTCTGACGTACACGAGGCATGAGCCCGTCGGCGTCTGTGGGCAGATTATCCCTTGGAATTTCCCGTTGTTGATGTTTGCGTGGAAGATCGGGCCCGCACTGGCCACGGGGAATACGATTGTGATGAAGACCGCCGAGCAGACGCCACTGTCTGCGCTGTATATGGCGAAGCTGATCAAAGACGTTGGGTTCCCGCCGGGCGTGGTGAATATCGTGAACGGGTTTGGGCGCACGGCGGGCGCGGCGCTCGCGAGCCATATGGATGTGGACAAGGTGGCGTTTACGGGGTCGACGCTTGTGGGCAGGCAGATCTTGCGAGCGGCGGCGAACAGCAACCTGAAGAAGGTGACCTTGGAACTTGGCGGGAAGAGCCCGAATATCATCCTCCCCGACGCAGACCTCGAAGAGGCGGTTGGGTGGGTGAATCTAGGCATCTTCTTCAACCACGGACAATGCTGCTGTGCGGGATCACGGATCCTGGTCCACGAAGCCATCTACGACAAATTCATCGCTCTCTTCAAGGAACGCGCAGAGCAAAACAAGGTCGGAGACCCATTTGACCCGGAAACCTTCCAGGGCCCGCAGGTGTCTCAGCTGCAGTATGACCGGATCATGGGCTATATCTCAGGGGCCAAGGAGGCAGGGGCCAAGGTCATCACTGGCGGCGATCGGCATGGTGGTGAAGGGTATTATATCCAGCCGACGATTTTCGCGGATGTCCATGAGGATATGACGATTGTCAAGGAGGAGGTGTTTGGGCCGGTTTGTACGGTGCAGAAGGTTAGCAGTGAGGAGGAGGCGATTCAGTTGGCGAATAAGACGAATTATGGTGAGTCCAGGCAATCTTCTTTCCTTCGAGCTTCGTCTCCAGGGTATTCGAATGAGCGATCGCTGACGCTGACTTCATCCAGGCCTTGCTGCCGCTGTGCACACAACCAACATCAACACGGCCATTCGCGTCTCCAATGCGATCAAGGCTGGGTAAGTTGCGCAGTTCCCAAACCCCCAGCTTCTCCAGCTCGGTTTACTAACAATGTGAGTAGAACTGTCTGGGTGAACAACTACAACACCCTGCACTACCAGATGCCCTTTGGCGGCTTCAAGGAATCAGGCATTGGGCGTGAACTGGGCGCGTACGCTCTGGAGAACTACACCGAGGTCAAGACTGTGCGTGTGCAGTTGTCAAAGCCGAAGGCGTAGATTGGCTTGGTCTTCTTGAATGTTCCGTGTTCTGTATGCTTTAGTTATTCGCTGCTTTCCGATCTATTAGTTTTTTACACAGCATGGAGACCGTATAAGCTATGTATTCATTGGATTGAATGAGTATAAGTTCAAGGAAAACCGGTTCTTATGGAGAGTCTATACCCCGAAGTAAAACTCTGGATCAGCAAATCACACTGGACCAAATAAGCCATCCAACCATGTATTCATATATTATTCCGTCACGATAGTTCACGCTACGCCCGCAGTGCATCCGGCCCCCACTCCTCGTATCCCGCGCCCAGCGGTCATTGGCCCCCAACCCCGCTCGCACTCGACCTCGCTCACCGTGACCGGAGTCGGAGTAAGCAGGAACCCAGCTGGACCTTCCAATCATCCTTCCAGGGCGCTCGAGACATGGAAGTCATGTGAGCCCAACCCCCGCAGAGCCCAATGGACGACTTTCCCCAGGATTTCGCCCACCGCGACAAATCCCGCTCCCGCCGTCCCCAACCTGAACTCCCGCCCGGCTGTTACATCCAGGGCTGTCATAGCCTATTGATCGATATTTGCTCATAAATTAGGAACATATATTGATGAGATGGGAGACTCGCGTCGTCGCCAGAACCATAGCTGCGATCCGTGTCGCAAGGGGAAGAGGGGGTGTGATGCGCCTGTAAGTGTCTTCTGGGTTGGGGATGCGGCTCCGAGACAGGAGGGATCATGCCATACATCCCTGTCGGATCGAATCCACCTCGACATGTTTGAGATGCTAATGTCGTCTAGGAAATTCGCGACGAGATCGGCTACACGTGCTCGAATTGCAAGCGATGGAAGAAGAAATGCACATTCAATTTCGTCTCGTCGCGGCGCGCAGATACCCGTGGTGTCGCTGGGAATGCACGCTCAAAAGCAAAGGCCGCGTCTACATCCACATCCACTTCAGCTGCTCCAACCGCTATCCCTGCCTCGGTCGCTACCTCTGTAGCGGCCCCTCCGACCCCGGATAGTGGGGACATTCCGACCATGACGATGCCGAGTATAAGTTCGTGGAATACCCTCCTCGATGAGGGATTGCGGTCATCGGAGCTGGACCCAGCGAGTCTGGGTGAGATGTTTGCGTTCACGTCGCCGTCGAACTACGCTGCATCGGCGTTGCATGCGCAGGCGCCGAATACTGTGGGTGGAGGGAACGATGCGATTGCGTGGGACATGGGGATTCCAACAGAAGGCTGGCCCACGACAATGTCGCACTCGGAAAAGTCGCTTAGTCCACTTGCACCACAGCTCTTTGTGCCCCAGGACAACGTGAGCATGAATCCGTATGATGTTGAAATTATCCAGGAACTAGACGACGGCTCCTCGGACGACACCTCCACCGACCACATCGCCAAGAAGCGGAAATTCCAGTGGGATCTATGCGTTGCGTCGGACAAGGCGGCAAACCGAGTCGGTCGCTCGACAATGACACGAAACCTGATCCGAATATACCACGACAGCATGGAGAACGCGCTTTCGTGCTGGCTAACCGAACATAACTGTCCGTACGCCGACCCAATGAGCGCATTGGTGCCGTTCAACCAGAGAAAGGAGTGGGGACCCAGCTGGTCGAATCGAATGTGTATCCGGGTGTGCCGGTTAGATCGCGCGGCCTCGTCGATACGAGGGAGGGCATTGAGTGCAGAGGAGGATAAGACTGCGGCGCGGGCGCTGCACCTGGCCATCGTAGCCTTTGCATCGCAGTGGACGCAGCACGCACAAAGGGGGATGGGATTATCGGTTCCCGCTGATATCGCGTACGATGAGCGGTCCATCCGGAAGAACATCTGGAATGAGGCAAAGCATGCGCTGCAGCATTCAACGGGGATTCCCTCGTTCAGAGTGATATTTGCGAATATCATCTTCTCTCTCACGCAGAGTCCGCTGGACGAGACTCAACCCGCCAAGCTTGGGCAGCTTTTGGAAAATGACGGTGCGCCGGTATTCCTGGAGAACGCAAACCGGCAACTGTATACGTTCCGCCACAAGTTTGCGAGACTCCAGCGCGAGGCTGCTCCAGCCGTGTCAGATCTTAGACGTGGATCAATCTCATCGACGCTGACCGAAGTCCTCGAAGTACCAACACCAGAGAGCCAACAGCTCGACCCGATCCTCGCAAGCCAAGACCACCGCAGCACGCTCAGCCTCCTCTTCTGGCTCGGAATCATGTTCGACACCCTCAGCGCGGCCATGTACCAACGCCCGCTCGTCGTCTCGGACGAGGACAGCCAGATCGCCTCCGCCTCGCCCTCCCCTTCCACAGACCACCGTGTCAACCTCAACTACTGGGAAGTCCCAGACCACAATGCTCCGGCCAAGAACGACGTCTGGGGCGACTTCTTCCTGAACCCCCCGAAGCGCCAGGAACCGATCCCGCTCTCCACAACACATCCACACCTCCAAACGCAACAACCGCGCTGGCCCTGCTCCTACGAAGAAGCAGCCTCCGTCCTCTCTGAAGCAACCCCCGTCAAAGTCCTCCTCTACCGCCGCGTCACCCAACTCCAAACCCTCATCTACCGCGGAGCGTCACCCGCCCGCCTCGAACAAGTTATCCAAAAGACACTGCTTGTCTACCACCACTGGACGTGCACCTATCAGACTTTCATGCTCGACTGCGTCGCGAACCACGAGTCCCTCCCGCATCGCATCCAGTCCTGGTACGTGATTCTGGACGGACACTGGCATCTCGCTGCGATGTTACTTGCCGATGTCCTCGAGAGTATAGATCGAAGTCACCTCGGACTCGAGTCCGAGCGCGAAGCCCGCATCGCGAACGATCTCATCGCGACACTCCGAATCGACAACGCCCTTGCCGTCGGAGCGCTCGCGCGCTCATCGCTCCACGGACAGAATAGCACGATGCACCGATATTTCCACGATAGTCTCAACGAAGTCGCCTTCCTTGTCGAGCCGTGGACAGTTGTGCTCATCCATTCGTTCGCGAAAGCAGCTTATATCTCGCTAGAATGTCTGGGGACTTCTGCCGGGGGGAGTGATGACGGGACACAGGGCGCGCTGGCAGAGTGCTTTCGGCAGAATTGCGAGTTTTGTATTTGTGCGTTGAAGTATCTTGGACGGAAATCGGATATGGCGTCTTGTGTTGCCGGCGGGTTGGAGAGGGAGTTGGCTGCAAAGGTGGGCGGGCTGGGTTAGATAGAGTGTTGGGCTCGGTTTTTTATTTATTTTATTTATATGGCCGGTTTGGGTTCTTGTATGTATTATTGGTGAAGCGATTCTTCTTTTCAAGCATGAAATCCAATGTAAGCAATTCGAATCCTGGGGCTTCCTTCGCGCCTTCCCAAACGCGTCACGAGAGCCGTGTCTGCCAAGTGTGAACAACCCTCCATGAAACGTCAACGAATCTCCGACTTTGCAATTTACCATCATTAAAATGGCCTTGATCGCCATGGGCATCATTTCGGTCAATGATAATTCTTCGTAAGACCTCCTTATCCTTCCAGATGTCCCTGAGCAGCGAAGGAAAAAGCATTCAACCACACCAGTATTGACCTCTCAAGTTTTCTCCACCCCCACAGCTCTCAAGCAAACATCGCCCGAGCGAATCAAGTCGAATCTGACAGGCGATTGGGAAGACGTCGGGAAGTGCATGCATGAACCGGACTACACAACCAATAAGTGTTGAGAAAGGCCTGCATCTCGTTCATCCTTCGTGCCACTTGTCAGCTTGCAGGCGAGCTGAAATTGGAGGAAAAGGCGCTCATGGACGCTGGAGATATTTGCTCCTTCCTAAACCCGTCATAAACAATCTTTTTCTTTTGGATCTGCCAACCATTAACATCGTTTCGAACTTTTATAACAGTACTCCCATGTGAAATGTCGGACGACTCGGATGGTTTTGTGAGTTGATCTGAATTCTTGTGATTACAAGTATGTACGGAGTACGTGCTGACCGACTAAAAGGAGACTGTCGGGGATATTAACAGTGGCCAGGGCGTGAGCGAAGACATCATCAACAACGGCGAAAAGGCGACCGGGCGCGTCAAGCCTGAATCTGGCATTGTGAACCCATATTGGACTGAAGACAGTTTGCAGGCCCAGATAGAAAAGGCAATCAAATATGATGACGTCTCAAGACTCGAGGCCCTGGTACCGTTTGAATACCTCGATAAGACGTTTACATTTGGCTTTCACACTCCGCACCCCGCCATCGAGATACACCCAACCGCTGAAAGTTGGACAGCGCTCTTGTGGGCCTCCGCAGTCGGTAGCACGAATATTGTCGTGAATCTTTTGGACCGAGGGGCAGATTCCTTGTCTCAGAAGAGATGGGAAGGCTCTAATGTGTTTCATATAGCGGCCCTGTGTGGGCACGCCCAGATCCTGGAGCTGCTCTTTGATCGGAGGCCGGAGCTCCTCGAACTACAGACGATAGACGGCGAAACGGCTCTAATCCTGGCAGCGCGCCAAGGGCGTGTGGCTGCTGTCGAGACCCTCCTTGCAATGGGCGCAGACCCTACAGTTGCAAATTTGATACAGCAAACTGCTTTGCATGCCGCATGTACCAACGGTGACGAAAATGGCTGTCGAGCACTTCTCACAAGCCTGTTACGGCGCAGTCCAAGGGAGGCCAAGGCGGCAATCACGGCAACAGATATACTTGGTGCCAGCCCATTTGATCAGGCAGTTTATTCGTGCCACACCGAGATCCTTTTGCAACTGATCGAAACCCCAGCCTACTTTCCGTCCTTCCCATTCCAAGATCAAGTTATTTTACCATCGCAAAAGAGTAACCCCAGTAAGGTCGAGGAGCTACTCTTGAACTGGATGCAGAGTGGACAAGAGGAGGACCTCTCTCGACACCGGGAAGCGATCGTTTGTTGGGCATGGTTGAACGGCCGGGAAGGGCTCATCAACATGAATCACAAAGTTTCGCTCTATAGAGAAGAGGCGCAGTGGGTTCACATCGCTGCTATCGGTGGCCACATTCCCGTTATGAAGCGCTGCCTTGGTAGCAAAATGGATATCCTTGCACCAGCCAGGGGTGGAATAACGCCTCTTCATCTGGCTGCAACGCATGGGCACGTTGACCTACTCCAGTATCTGCTAACCTATTTGTCTGAGCCGGGGCCCAGGACTGAAACTCAGGGTGTCAATACGCTTGACGCCATCCTCATGGCTACGGAAGAAGGTAGGACGGTTCTCGACTGTGCCGTCTTGGGAGGTGCGAGGAAGCGGAAACACGCTGAACGTATTATCTGGAGACAGGTGCATCAGTCCATCTATGAACAGAGAGATGGGTTCTTCCGCTCTCAGCCCTCAAAGGCAACTCGGGTTCTGGAGTTGGCAGCAAGACACGCGTTTTCGGGAAAGGAGAATCTGCTTCGGTGCTTCCAAATGATGCCGTTGAGAACTGGATCGCCACCCGTCTCAGAACTGGGGCTGGAATATGGCCGGAACGCCTTGCACTGGGCTATATACCACCAACAGCCCACAGTGCTATGGTGGCTGCTTGCAAATAGAGAGCACTCCAGGGATGGGGACATGCTTCATGGCACTTACATAAACGATCGCGTAGGAAACGGGTTGACCACGGCGGACGAGCAAAGCTTGAATAGATTAATTGGCGGGCTGCTCTTGCAGCCGCCGCCTGTTATCAAGCACTCCGTGCCAGGTGGTGATGACACCATCCCACCTTTCATACATGTTACCGATGTATACATTTATGAACAGGCAACTGTCATCGACTTTTACGCGCGAGATCCTCACATATGCTTCAAAGCATGTCAAATGTCTAGTATTATCTACGGGAAAGGGGCTTCGGAGATCATGAGTGATGATGGCTTACGGACCATGGCGTCATTAACAGCAGCACTTGAGGCCTTGAAGAAAAAACAGAGTGACATTGATACTATACAAGGCGTACCAATTGCCCGTCTGTTGAGGACGGCTGAAAGAAAGAGGGACCACCAACTGAGGTGGTTTCATCTTCCCTGTAATGAGGTGAGTTGTATTCACGCTGTAAGCCCATGCTTCAACCACTAATTAGCAATTTGCCAGCTCCGCCTTGTTCAGGTATTTTCCTCTCGCCTCTCACTCTATCAAGCCTGACGCTGAGTAGGACCTCATGACCAGGATCGCAAGGGAACAAGGTGTAACCGCCAAGGACCATGGGCCATTGAATTCCTTCGTAAAAGAGTCCTGTGTGGGTATCCCAGCTGGAGGGCGAAAATCGTACGCGAAGCCGCAGTGCGTGGTAAGCTTCTATTAACTTGACCTTATCTTCCTTCCAATACCTGCTGAGAAACGCGCTTAGGGCAAATCCAAGGATCGGCACAAGCCTGAACAAAGTGCGCTTAAGGACCAGTTTCCGCCAACGCTGATGGGAGAGAGTCGTCGGGGGATGGCGGATGACAAGCGCATAGTTTCCTTCTACGTCTGTAACCGTACTCTTTGAGGTGTTCTACTAATTTTTGTTTATAGATGCCCTACTTATCCTGGTCGCAATGGTCACCCAAGCTAGCTGATGCTACCTCAAGTTACCAATCTCAAATGCAACGATCCCCATTTAGGTGTGAACCCATGACGCTCGATCAATACTATTACGCGTCTCTCGATGACACTACCGAGCGAGATATGGACCAGGTGATGGCAAGATACATACAGAGGCAGGAAGCCCGCCGTGCAACGGAAGGAATGGTCCCGTTTGATGAGGTGGCAATCAGACCTCGTGGAGAAATTCTCAGCCAGATTCTCGTCGTGGACCAGCTTTGGCTCTGGATCCTGGGCGACGGTATGCCCCTTTCGCTGGTACTGTATTACCCCTACCGACAGCGCTAACCTCTGGCCCTGCCTTTCTTTTTTGTTCTCAGACACTGTCATCAGTTGCACACCGCAGAACCCGGATACCGCTGGTCCAGGCTTCCTCGAACTCGTTATGGAGAAGCTACAATCACCCACCAACAACTCGCGGGTGTCCGCAGAGACGCTTGCTGAGCTCATCGCGAGTACAGCGGTTAGCCTTTTCAATGAAAAACAGGTCCCCGTTTCTGGGACCAAAGTATCGCCGTTGGAAGTGTTTCGGGCCTCGATTGGGTTCGTGGTATGTGTGTTCAATCAACCAGTAGGTTGAGCAAAACAGCTGACCCCATTCAGCGCAGCTCGGAGGCAGAGCTGTTCAAGAACTTTCAAGCCTCGTTCAAGAAACGAGAGGCTAATCTCAACAAGTCCGAGTCAGCAGAGGTAGGAGATGGCAAGGAAAACGAGTACCTCAATATCGGCGCCGAAATGGGCCTGCTACTTGAGATCAAGGATATCTGTGACGAGCTAAACATCTTGAAGAGTCTAGTCGAGGACCAAGAGCGCGTCTGGAGACAGGCCTCGGAAGTGATAGGAGGCAGCAATTCTGCATTCAATAACTGCCTACCTTCTGAGGTTCAGCGGGACATTATGGGCCTGATTCAGGACGCCGAGGTCGTCCAAAAGTCTATCCATACCCTGGTGGACTTGAAGCAAAAGCAGGCCAGCCCAACGGAAGCAAAATTCGCAAGGCAGCAGGCGCAGGATACCGCGAAACAGACCGATACCATCGTCGTGTTTACCGTGGTGACTATTGTCTTTGTCAGTTGCCCTATCCTCACTCTTGAGTGCAGTCCTTACAGGCCTCTCCATAGCTCCCTCTCTCCTTCCTCACGAGTCTGTTTGCATTGAACATTAGCAACTTTCCGCACGAGGGCAACGACGTCGTTTATCAAGGGCGGTGGATATTTCCAATACTTTGTCAGGGGCTCTGCTTGCTCGGTGTTTTCTGAAATACTGCTAACCTCTCCGAGCATATAGTTGGAGTCTCGGTTGCCGTCTCCGGCTTCTTCATGGCCATCGCATTCCAGGCAAACTCGCTCAAAATGCACCTGGCCAACGGCTGGCGGCACCTGAGGAGCGACACACAGAAAAGGGTCGCAAGGAGGGAGACCAAGTCTGCTGGCGAGGACGAGAAGGTCTAAAAGGGCACCGTCTGAGCTACCGGTCCATAAATTCCGAAAATATCTACTTCATCTCATCATGCCCTCCCTCGTCACCATTCAAAACCTGACTCTAACCCCCCAACCCCCGGCAACCCCCCTCGCAAGAAGAAAAGCCCCCGCAGCAGCCAAATACAGCACCCCAGCAAAGATAATCAACCCTGAAAACCCACCCCCCTCACTCTCCTGAATCGCCCCAGCCATGGGAATCCCCGTAAGCGTCCCGAGACTAACAAGCGTAAACGTCGTCCCATTCCTCTTCCCATAATCCTCCATCCGACAAACCTGCGAGATACACACAGGCGTCAAGCTAATCGCCGCCCCGGACCAGAACCCGTAGAGAACCGCATACGCAACCACAGCATCCCGGTTACTCCCAGCACAATACCACAGCGCGAGCGTCGAGACCGCGCACCCGATCGCCGTCATGATCATGATGTTGAACCGCCCCAGGCGATCGGCCAGGATCCCCGGGAGCGCGCGGCCAGGGATCGCGCCGACGTTGAGCAAGATACACAACTGGTACGAGACATCGCGCCCTACCCCGACATGCAGCCCATACGAAACGATATACGCGTACGGGATAAATGCCGCAAACTCCACGAGCCAAATCGCGGCCGTCGTAAGCGCATACCTGCCATCCCTCAACGCGCCAAAATCAACCGCCATCCCGGCTTCAGTATTGGCTGGCAACCGCGTCTTGAGGAGGCAGGCAAGGGTACACAAAACCGCGGAAATCATCCCAATGATCCGCATCGCCCACGCGAACCCGAGGACGGGGGCGACGTAGAGGATGATCAGGCTGAAGAAGACGCCGCCGAGCCCGCCGGCTGTGCAGGCGAGCCCCGTGGCGAGCCCGCGATTCGCGTTGAACCAGTGGCCCAAGGCTGAGATTGCGGGGGTGAAGAGGCAGCATGAGGAAAGGCCGCTGAGGACGCTGAAGGAGAGGAGGATTTGGTAGTATTCTAGTTAGGTCAGTATGGTTGTCGATGCTTGGGTAATGGGGAGGAAGAGGGAGAGGAGGTCGTACCAGTACTCTCGCTAAAGCAGAATATCGACACGATCAGGCCGATTGAGCCCGGTAGGACGACAGGGAGGACGCCGCGGCTATCGAATATAGGACCTGCACCATACGCACAAACACACGCATCAGCTTGTGTTCAAGCTCTCTTCTCCCCCTCTCCCCCCTTCCCCCACAAGAATACATCAAGAGGGAGGGAATACCAATCTGCGCCGCCCCAAAATACAAAAAGAAGCTAAAAGCCCCAAAGATCCATCCAACCTGCGACTCCGTATAGCCCGCAAGCTGGTTCGTCGCGGTCCACGCGTGCAGCACGCCGATTGTGTTGAGCAGGCCCATTGAGGGGACCATTGCGCACCAGGATCCTAGAACGACGAGCCATGCTGCGGTGCCGCCGTCGGGGTATTTCTCTGGAGACGCGGAGTTCGATGGGTCGGGCTCTATCGTGACCCCTGGACAATCCTTTTCTGGGGCTGGGGCTGTTTTGTCGTTGTGGTTTTGTTCGGATTGGGTGCTGTCCCCATCGTGGACGTGGATTACCCCGGGTGAGACGCCAGGTTGGTGCAGGACTGCCATGAGGGAGTTCGTACTATGTCCAAAGGGTCAAGGGCATTTCCAGGAATGGTTTCCAGGAAGAAGTTGGACATGTGCTTGATTTTGCTAGCAGGCGATAAAAACAAGAATCTGGTGGGTGGGTGGGTGGGGTCTTCTCCAATTTTTCATGCGGGTTCGTCCAGGTCTCCAAATATCGGAGCCGAGAGAGCTCGACGAGTTGGGATCAGGTTGGGGTACTGATGAGTGTGTCCGTATGATGTTGGCACCCAAGGGGGAACTATAAGCCCAACCAGAAAATGCAATCTGCGTAAAGATTGGACTTTTGGAGTGCACAGTATTGATGGCTAAATGGTGACCAAAATATATTTTCTCCTCAAATACGAGAGACGAGGCGTATTAGGCTATGGTGTGACAGGTATAAGTAGATATTGAGTTATAGCATGAGATTTGGCACCAAGAAACAAATTCATGCAGTGCATGACTCCAGGCATGTGAATCCAAGAAATCGAAAAGATCTTGGTTGGCTTGCGGCCGCGTTGCCTTAGTGCCTTAAAGACAAGGCATCAAGCCGACTAGCTTCTTGGTGCAACTAGCGCGCACGTGACCTGGTCTGGGCGTGTCGGATCCCCGCGGCTCTGAGGTGGTCCAACAACTCGAAACAGGTCTGGATGACGTGGAGATCCAATTCCATCCTTGATATCATCAGAAATAATACGTCACCAACATGGACACAAGCATATATCACGATTCTTTTGCGATGGGCAGATCCAGGTCCACTCTCGCTCCTCCCAAGACTCTTGTTCAGTCTTGGCTTCGACGATCGTAGAAGATCACTCTCGACACTACTACTGACAGCATAAATCTTGGGAAACGAGAAGAGACCGATCATGTCTTCGGAAAGAACCAAAAATAAGGAACTCTCCGCCTACGGCGAGGCCCGCTCGACGGTGTCAGCTACGCCCCTCTCGGCGGAAGAACTGCGCAAAACAGACGCCTACTTTCGCGCAAGCCTCTACCTCTGCCTGGGCATGCTCTACCTGCGCGAGAACCCATTGCTCAAGGAACCGCTCAAGGTCGAACATCTCAAAGCGCGCCTTCTCGGCCACTGGGGCTCTGACGCCGGCCAGTCATTCACCTGGATCCACATGAACAGACTCATCAAAAAGTACAACTTGAATGTCCTGTTCGTCTCGGGACCGGGCCATGGCGCGCCGGGGATTATCTCGCAGTCGTATCTTGAGGGCGTGTACTCCGAGGTGTACCCCGATAAATCCGAGGATGAGACGGGGCTGCAAAAGTTCTTCAAGCAGTTTTCCTTCCCCGGTGGGATTGGGAGCCATGCGACCCCCGAGACGCCGGGGAGTCTGCACGAGGGCGGAGAGCTGGGATATTCCATCTCCCATGCCTTCGGCACAGTCTTTGACCATCCAACTCTCATCACACTGACCATGGTCGGAGACGGCGAGGCCGAGACGGGCCCGCTCGCGACAAGTTGGCACAGCAATAAATTCCTGAACCCCGTCACGGACGGGGCCGTGCTTCCAGTCCTCCATCTAAACGGGTACAAGATCAACAACCCGACTCTCCTCGCGAGAATCTCGCACGAAGAACTTGAAATGCTCCTCCGCGGGTATGGTTGGACCCCGTATTTCGTCGAGGGCAGCGACCTTCCCAGCATGCACCAGGCCATGGCTGCGACGCTGGAACACTGCGTGCTGGAGATCCAGAAGATCCAAAAGACGGCGCGCGACTCGGGAACGCCTTCTCGAGCGCGCTGGCCCATGATTGTCCTCCGCTCGCCAAAGGGCTGGACGGCGCCCCGTGAGATCGACGGCAAACACCTCGAGGGGTTCTGGCGCGCGCACCAAATCCCCATCACGGACGTGCGCACGAACCCCGACCATCTGAAGGTCCTCGAGTCGTGGATGAAGAGCTACCAGCCAGACAAGCTTTTCGGCTCCGACGGCAAACTGATCCCAGAACTGAAAGAGCTCGCACCAACGGGTAACTGGCGTATGTCCGCGAACCCCGTTTCAAACGGCGGCCTCCTCCGGCGCCCGCTCGACATCCCCGACTTCCGCAAATACGCACTGAAGGACCTCGAGCCTGGCGTCTCGATCCGCGGCGCAATGGCCAACATGGCCGTCTTCCTCCGCGACATCGTCGCCCGCAACGACACAAAATTCCGCCTCTTCGGCCCCGACGAAACCGAGTCCAACAAACTCGCCAAAGTCTACGAAGCAGGCCAGAAAGTCTGGCTAGCAGAGTCCTTCCCCGAAGACGCCGATGGCGGGAACCTTGCGCCCGCGGGCCGCGTCATGGAGATGCTCTCGGAACATACGGTTGAAGGCTGGCTGGAGGGGTACCTCCTCTCCGGCCGGCACGGCCTCCTGAATAGCTACGAGCCCTTCATCCACATTATCGATTCCATGGTAAACCAGCACTGCAAGTGGATCGAGAAATGCGCCGAAGTCGAATGGCGCGCGAAAGTCGCGTCCCTAAACATCCTACTCACAGCGACCGTCTGGAGACAAGACCACAACGGCTTCACGCACCAGGACCCGGGCTTCCTCGACGTCGTCGCGAATAAATCCCCCGCCGTCGTGCGCATCTACCTCCCCCCCGACGGGAACACTCTCCTCTCCGTGATGGACCACTGCCTGCGCAGCGTCAACTACGTCAACGTCGTCGTCGCCGATAAGCAGGAACACATCCAGTTCCTGACCATGGACGACGCAATCGCGCACTGTGCCAAGGGGGCGGGGATCTGGGACTGGGCGTGTAATGACCAGGGCGTTGAACCCGATGTCGTCATGGCGGCGTGCGGCGATGTTCCGACGCACGAGGCGCTGGCGGCGACGGCGCTATTGCGGGAATATCTCCCCGAGATGAAGGTTCGGTTTGTCAATGTTGTGGATCTGTTCAAGCTCATTTCGCCGAGCCATCACCCGCATGGTCTGTCGAATGCGCAGTGGAAGGGCCTCTTCACGAGCGATAAACCCATCATCTTCAGTTTCCACTCTTACCCCTGGCTCGTGCATCGTCTGACATATAAGCGTCCCAACCAAGAGGACCTGCATGTACACGGGTACAAGGAAAAGGGCAACATCGATACACCCTTTGAGCTCGCTGTGCGGAACCAGACGGATCGGTTTAGTCTTGCGATGGATGCGATTGATCGTGTCAAGAGGTTGGGAAATAGTGCTGCGTGGGTGCGGGAGAAGTTTAGGGATATGCAGTTGCATGCGGTTAATCAGGCGTATGATGAAGGGTTGGATCCGGAGTATATTCGGAATTGGACGTGGCAGCATCCCAGGAAGGCGTAGGATGCGCCTATGTATTGATATATGCGTTTTTTATGGGATCTCATCTGCTCTGCTTCGTGACCTTTCTGCGTCAATGAATTGAACATTATCGTCCAAAGTAATGGAACCTGTTGGTGAATATTGGTCTATGTGCGTAGAGTAGGGTGCAATAAGCGAACACTAGGATTGTATAGCAGCCCAGAACTCTACCCAGCGCATAGATCCGTCGCTCTAGGCTATCCCCCTCACGTCACCATTTGTCGATTGTAAGGCCATATCAATAAGCATAAACCCATGTGAGCTTCTGATCGCCCCTCTTATCAGTCCGACTCTGCTCTTCTGCATACTCCTGCTCATCCCAAGACAGAATAATCTTGCGCCTTCTCCGATTCTCCCACATATACAGACCCCTCATCGCACAGAACCCACACATTCCGACCGCAATCAGAATCATCGTGACAATAAGTGGATACCGATAGGTCGGTGCATAGTGGCTCTTGTATAGTTGTCCCGCAATCACTCCAGCTAGGTTACTCCACCCGTTGATTCCGAGGATGATGCTTCGGGCGGCTTTGCCGGGCGTGTTGCTTGCGAGCCAGACGGCGACGAGGGGTCCGCCGACGAAGACACCCGCGAGACAGACGTGTGCGAAGCCGTAGCGGAGTTTGTCGGAGCCGCTGGTTGCCATTACAACGCAGCCAATTAGGCCGAGGGCCATGCCGAAGACGGTGTGCAGGCTGCGTTCTTTGAGGTGGTCGGAGGAGTAGACGATTATGACCAGGCCGACTGTGCCGGCGACGAAAGGAGGAACGGACATGAGGGTTGCCTTGACGCCTTCGTAGCCCATGCCTTCGACAATCATGGGGAGGAAGGTCGTGAATGCAGTGACAGGCTAATACTTGTCAGATTGCGGATTGCAAAAGAAAAAGAAAAAGAAGGGAGAGGAACGTACAAGGACGCTGAGGATGTTGAAGACGATGATCAGCAGCTTCTTCCAGTCTTTTAGGACGTCCTTCACGTCTCGGAGAGTAATCTTCGAGTCGTCCTCTGCTTCTTCGCCTGCATGTGCGTCGTCGAGCGCCATGCGCTTCGTAGCGTGGGCGCGCTCTTCAGCGGTCAAAAACCAGGCTGTTCCAGGACTGGTCGGGAGTACAAGCAATCCAAGCGCTGCGACAAAAACAGTGAGTGCGCCCTCAAAGAGGAACACCGTCTGCCACCCTTTCAGAATTGAAGACTCAAGATGAAGCAGACCGTATGCAAGAAGTCCAGCAAAAGCTCCAGCGACGGAGTACATTCCGGAGAACAAGCCCATGCGGAATCCCAGCGAGAACTTGGGGTAAAAGAGCGACATGTAGTAGAAGCAAATGGGCGTGAATCCGGACTCGCCAACACCAAGCAGGAGGCGAAGCGCGAGGAACGTCGGTGTGCTGTTGACGGCAATGTGGGCAATGCATATGCTTCCCCAGACTGTCATGAGCGTGCAGATCCACCACTTGGGACCGACCCGGCGGCCGATCATGGTGGAGATAGGCTGAAGAGGCACATAAGTTGCGGAAAACTAGCTTGTTAGCTTCGGTTTCCAGATACCGTTGATGGATGAATAACTCACCA
Source organism: Aspergillus sp. ADI1 (assembly GCA_020615375.1). Classification (NCBI taxonomy): domain Eukaryota; kingdom Fungi; phylum Ascomycota; class Eurotiomycetes; order Eurotiales; family Aspergillaceae; genus Aspergillus; species Aspergillus sp. ADI1. The sequence continues at coordinate 374,571 of JAHXQV010000023.1, read as the reverse complement.
GAGAAAGAGAATTTGGAATATCGTTTGGATGGAGGTTTGCGTCTTCGATAAAGGAACTCGTGGCGACGAAGCCGACATTCGTCTTGTCGATACCAAGAAGCTGTCAAGCATTAACGTAGCCCACAAAGCGGGTCAAGGAGTTGTACGATAAATCCGATCGCAAGAATCACAAGCAAAGTAAAGTCCAACTTCAGATTGACCCTCCGATCCAGCGCCTTCTCATCATCGCTCATGGGCGCATAATGCGACACCTGCGTGACAACCTGCTTCTTCGCATTCTCCACCTCCGACAAAGACGGCTTCTCCTGAGCGGTGGTGATCGAGTCCATGTTGTCCTGCTGTTGTTTCCCTCAGATAGCGCTTGACTCCAGGACGTCTGGCGGGACCCATGGAGCTGATGGGACGATCTCCCTTAAATCATTGACAGGGGCTGGGATTTTACAGCTGTCCCCATCACCGGTGATCATTTTCTGCTCTATCCAGTCTGTTGGGGGTGGGGACATGAATTGGCTCCCCACAGCCTGGGGTTGTTGATGCGGGGTGCAGCGGTGGGGAACCATAAAATGATGGAGACACCTCGCCTTTTCTCAAATTTTCCCCAAAGAACACCCATTCCGGGGGTTCTCCATCATGACTCGGCACCGCAAGAAGCTCAACCTCCAATGCGAGTTCTGCACTAAGCGCTACACCAAGCGCGAGCATCTCCAGGTATTGCGCCTCGCTCATCGGAATAAGTGTCAGAGCTAACTGCCGACAGAGACACGAAAGGATTCGTAGGTGGCCCCTCCGCCAATAGGACCTCGCTGATTTCGTAGACACCGGCGATAAGCCATTCGCCTGTAGTATATGCGGACGATGCTTTTCTCGACAGGACGTGTTAAACCGCCATCTTCGGGTGCACTCTTCACAAACGCCTACTCAAGGAACTGTGACAGACGTTGGTCCGCAGATTACACCACATGGCCAATCTGGGCCCAGCGAGTGGCCATCAATGTCGGATCGCGATGCACCAAGCGATCAGCTTCCAGAAGATTGTCTACCAATGTATCAGACTCCGATAGAGGATGTTCGGCCGCTTCCGCCAGATTTGGCCTCCGGCCTACTGTGGCCCGATTCAGAGGAGTTGCTGCAGAACATCATGGCGATCGACCCGAGTATCTGGCAGCAGCCGCTAGCATTAGCTCCGTCGACTCTGGGAATGGCTGAGATGCCGGGCGATATGATGAGTTACCAGGACTCTCCATCAAACAGCACAATAGCTGACGACGGGAGACATGCGATCCAATCGCTGAGTAGCCTAATCAGCGATACGGTGCGGAAATCACAGCCCCCTATCTACCTGTCTAACCCTCGCAGTTCTCACGAGTCACAGCGCCAGCAAGCCTCACTGGTTTGACGTCGCGCTTCCTCGACGGCAGTCTCCACATGTTTTTCGAAAACATCATCCCCATGTTCCCCGTATTCCACCGTCCGACCTTTGTCTTTCGTGATTGTGCGCCTCCGCTTTTGCTCAACGCCATCGCTCTCGGCGCTCGATTTCTTGGCAGTCAGGATGCCATTGCAAAGGTAGTTACGTCCCATCTCGTACAGACAGAGGGCTCACATTAGCAGGCTGATGTCTTATGGCGACTTGCGCATACAGCAGTCGCAACTTCGTGGAATACGATGATCACGCGGAGACGGCCATCTGACTCCTGCACAGGCGTAGAGTTGGTACAGACAGTCCTGCTCAGCCAGATCTATGCCGCTTTATCGCAGGTACGTCTCTGCATTCCGTATAGTTCTAGGACTAACTTGATAGAACCGCACGTTCCGAACGACGAGTCAGGTCTTCCACGGCCTTGGCATCCACTGGGCCAGCCACTGCGGCATGTACGATGCATGCGAAGCCGTCCCGCTACCGAGTCCGACAGACTCTCCCGCGGTAATACAGTCGGCGTGGCGCCGCTGGATCGCCCAGGAAACCATGTTGCGGACGCTGCTTGGCCTTTACATCGTAGACGGCGTCGTGTCACAGTTCAGCGGAAATCCGACATTCGCGCGACATGCGGCGAATCCACTTCCTCTTCCCAGCGGTGACGCAGCATTCCTGGCATCGACGCCTGGCGAGTGGATCCAGCAAATGCAGGCGCATCCGGTACTGCAGGTCCGGTTTTGTGATATCTATCACACTCTGTTCAGGCAAGGCGGGGATGTTAGTCTAGCTGAGTATGACATTGCGCTGTTTCATCACAAAGTTGTCCTGGAGGGTGTGAGGTGCTTGGTATCTGAGACGAATCGGACTAAACCGCCGCCGGTTGGATTGCCGTCTAAAAAAGACCTCCTGCTCGTGCTTCGACAGTTGCGGCGCAATATCCTTGATAGCCAAGCTCTCACCCCGACAGACCGGCTAACCGCGCTGTTGCAATGGCACTCAATATGCCTGGATTCGGTCGTCAGTACAGCCCGTGGCACAAGAAGGATGTGTCACCTTTTCGGGATTAAGCAGAACATATTCGGGGGAAGCGAACGTCAAGAGAGCCGAATCAACCCCAATCGATGGACACAAAGTGCCGCGGGCCGAGCTACCCTCCTTCATGCAATCAACATGCAGGCAATCGCAGCGCAGTTACCCCTCGGCTTAGCATACGACGTGAATATCCCAGGTGCCGTCTTTGCAGCCGCGACGACATACACGTCCTTCACGCTAGCGGGAGTATCCAAAATTGTGTTCCCGGCTTCCATAGATTGGGACACGGCGTTGATGGCCTTGCAGATGAGTGCAGACTCGACACCGGTAGATGACGAGGCCAGCATGCAACACACACTAGATTTCATCGCTGGGACATTTGACGCGACGGGGATGCCGAGGGATAAGTACGTGGTTCGGGACTTGTCGTATGATTTAACTGCCATGCGGACGCTTCTTCGGGGCTTATCGCTTCAGTGGGGAGTCGCTGTGGAGATGGAGGAAGTAGTCAGTGCCTATATCGAGCGGTGTGAGCTGTAACTTATCCATACGTACCATAATCCGGGGTGAAGGTGTGTCCCCATTTCGTCTGTTGTGTCCCCACACTAACACGTCCCCATGATGTGTCCCCATCCCTCGCTGTCTGCATATTGCAGGGCCAAGCGTCTTATAAATCACCAAGGCTGTCAAATGACTCGAGCACTCATACCGCTGGCAATTGCCGATCATATCCTCCGTCCAACACGCGCCCAAGTTGCATGGTATTCGGCAGAAATGTCTTCGACAGCAACGCAGACACAGCTTGAGTCTCCCAATGAGGTGGATGACTTCAAGCTGATCGAAGACAACAACCCGTCAAAAATCTACAATCAGTTTGCAGACCTCCGCTCAAGATGTCCGGTCGCACACACGTCCGAGATGGGCGGGTTCTATCTCTTGACGCGATATGAGGATGTGAAAGCTGCCGCGTCAGATACAGAGACCTTCATCTCTTCAGTGAAAGCTGTTATCCCAAGTGATCCTAGAGGAATTCGGCGGCCACCCCTCAACACTGATCCACCTGCGCATACCCCGTATCGGACAGCGTTGGATCGCACACTGCGCCCAAAGAGACTCAGGAGAATTGAGCCACTTCTTGTTGAACATGCTGAGCGTGAGTTTGCAAAGCTTGTGGCTGATGGAGGTGGCGATATTTGTGGTGATTTTGCAGCAATATTTGCAGCCTGGGTCGAGACGACCTGGCTGAACTTGGAAGAAGACACGGCGCCGATGCTTGCTACCACCGCTGCGGCTTGGGTGAATGCGTGGCGGAGGCAAGACGGAAAGGAGACTACAGCACAGTCAGAAAAGCTATATGGTATCGCCCGGAAGCTGTTTGCTGACCGGCGGATTGCGCCGAGGGATCCAGAGCAGGATCCGGCTTCGTCATTGCTGCAAGAGACAGACTCAAATGGGCAGCCGCTAAAAGACGAGTTGTTGATGTAAGTCCTCTATCATACTTCGTGCTATACCGGAATACTGACCGAAACAGCGGCTGTCTCCGCCAATCCCTCGTCGTTGGCATGGTCGCGCCTCCACTGCTCTTCGGAGTCATGTGCAAACACCTGTCCGATGACAAGCAATTGCAGAGGCGTCTTCGCTCCGACCCATCGCTTATTCCCGCCGCCGTGGAAGAGTTTGTGCGGCTGTATGTGCCATATCGCGGGTTCTGCCGGACGCCCTCGCGAGACATCGAGCTCCGTGGGCGTTTGATCCCAGCGAAAACACCGGTTGCTATGACATATGCTGCCGCAAACAGAGATCCCGAAGTGTTCGAGAATCCAGATGACTTTGTGTTAAACCGCCCCAACATCACGTCGCATCTAGGGTTCGGGCGTGGGCGACATCGGTGTGCAGGGATGCCATTGGCGAGAATGTATGCCTCTTTCCATCAGATCGTTCGCGGACGGATCTAACACAACAACAGGGCGCTTCAGATCGGCCTTGCGGTGATTCTTCGCCAGTCTGCCGACTTCGAGGTCAACGGGCCGCTAGAGTATGCCGGTATGCCAGAGATGGGAATTACCAGCTGCCCACTACGCATCACGCCGAGAGATCGCGTCGAGTAGTGGGGTTAGTGATGGAAAGTGCGGAGGGAATGTTGTTGTATGTAGATCCGGTGTTAGCGAATGACTTCACTCGTCGCGCTACATGGCTTCGATAAGTAGAGAACAAATTTGAGTTAGATAGACCTACTTAGGCTGCGACCATTGCAACGGCTCCCGAAGGGTTATTGCGCGATGTACTGGCAATCCATGGCAGAGGAAAGGTGGGAGAATATATATTTTGCTTTCCATAAGAGTGAAGAAGATGAAAGCTTGTTCTCCAATCAACAGACATCAACGAGTATGGTGGCTTCAAAGTTTCTGGTATATTCTGAGTGACTTTGTTGGGGAAGAGGGAGAGGTGAGCAACAACTCCAGCTGTCTTTGTGGATGAGAAGCCGAAGATGCTGGCAAGACGCGGTGGAAGATTCAGGCAGGAAGGCTCCAAGAGCGCTCTTGCCTAAGGCAGCAGTTGTGGAACTTCCCCCTGGCGCCCCAGACTTCAGCCCACGTGATGTACACAGTAGTGCTAGCCTAATATGGCTAGGCGTGTTTACGGGGAAGCTTGGCGCTGGAATTTTCTTTGACCTCCCGTCTGTCTCTTTCAGCTGCAGCACGCTTTATCTCACTCATCCAATCCAAAGAAATTGAAAAACAGCCATACTGAGCTTTTTTCTCTTTCTTTGTTGGCCAGTGGTATCTCTAGCTGCGAATTTCCTGTGTTTCTAGATGTCCTTGCGACTCCTCTCACGCGTGGCCAGCAACACATCTTGGGTCACCACCAGAGTCCCACTCGCAATCCGTCAGAACACAAGTTTCCAGACCCGATCATTCACATCTTTGCTTTCCATAATGCCGCCTCCGAACAAGCGCCGCAAGTTTAAGAATGGCGGAAAGAACTCCGCCAACTTATGGTCTAAGGCAGCGAAGCCTGACGGCCCCGAGCAGCAAGCCAAGCCGGTCGAGCGAGCTGCTCCTTCTCCCGTTCAGGCCTCAAGCCTAGAAGCCGATACTCCCAGAGTCCCTTTTTCATCATTGGCTGGGAAGATAGATTCCAACGTGCTCAGCGCCATCAGTGCCATGGGCATCGAAACCATGAGCACTGTCCAGCACCGCGTCATGACTGAGCTGCCCAGCTTGCGCAGCGACTGTCTTGTCCGCGCCAAGACCGGTGAGGGAAAGACGATTGCGTTCTTACTACCCGTTTTGCAATCTCTCATCACGGGAGAGACAGCAGTGCCCAAAGGCCAGGTTTCCACATTGATCATCACGCCTACCCGTGAGCTTGCCCAGCAGATTGCCAAGACCTGTGATCAGCTTACGTCACAACTGGCGAGAGGAATCGAATGTCAGGTTGCTGTCGGTGGAACGTCCCGCGCGTCGGCCTTTAAGCGCTTCATGGATCGCTCACCTGCGATCCTCGTGGCCACCCCCGGTCGGTTGGTGGATTACCTGAACGATCCTGAAGCGAAGGAGAAGATGTCGAATATCCAGACCGTTATCCTTGACGAAGCCGACACGATGCTCGAAATCGGTTTCCTCGAAAGGGTCAAGGAGATTCTCCGTTATATTCCCCCGAAGTCGACCGGCTGGCAGGGAATGTGCTTCTCCGCTACTGTACCCGCAAAGGTAAAAGATGTGGTCAGCACAGTCCTAGCTCCAGGATACACGAGCATCTCAACCGTCAACGAAAACGAAACCCCAACACACGAGCGTGTTCCGCAGTACCATGTGGTCATCCCCTACATTGGAGACACATTTACCTCCCTGACTTCCCTCCTCCGCCATGAAGCCAAGAGCAACAACAAAATCATCGTCTTCGGCGTCACTGCGAACATGGTCGCCCTTTTCGCAGCCGCCTTCTCCCAGGGGCTTGTCGACCTCCCAGTCTTCCAGATTCACTCCCGTCTCACCCAGGCTGCGCGCACTAGAGTCACCGCGCAGTTCAAGGAAGCGACTTCAGGAATTCTCTTCGCCTCCGACGTCGTCGGCCGCGGAATGGACTTTCCTAACGTCGACCTCGTCGTCCAGGTCGGTCTCCCCGAGGACGGAGAACAATACGTGCACCGCGTCGGACGTACCGCGCGCGCTGGCAAGGATGGGCGCGCCATTATCATGTTGACGCAGGCCGAGTCGTACTTCCTACGCGTCAACCCGCAGCTACCGATCAAGCCGCACCCTGAACTTGACACAATCCAGGCAACCGTTCCGGAACTCGCTAGCGAGGTCGACGAAGCTATGGATCGCGTTGACCCGGCGGTCAAGGCAAGAGCGTACAGCTCGTACATCGGGTTCTTTGCTGGTTCAGGCCGCCTCAAGAAGCTCCAGCTCGACAAGGCCGGCCTTGTGCAACTGGCTAACGAAATGGCCATCAAGGGGTTCAATTGCCCGGAGCAGCCGGAGATTTCGAAGAAAATTGTCGACAAGATGGGCCTCAAGGGTGTCCCTGGGTTCATCTTCTCCAACGACAGTGCCGCAAAACCTAGACATCCGAGACGCAAGTTCTAGAGTCGGCAATGTGTTATATTGATAGAGTGACTGAGCTGGTGTTGCAATTTTCCAAAGGTTATGGTTACTAGATAGCATCAGGTTTTTGGCGCCTATTTCTGGGGTTCATGGTTACGTGGGTTCTACTACTTCAACTATGTATTTCTATGTTTCTCTCTTGTTTTAATTAGACCTCATCAAGGCGCGATGGCATGAGTGTGAATATTACGCGGGTTGACGCCCTTCATTTGTCGATTCAAATTCATGTTGCAGCTCGAGGTGATAATGTATGGACTGTCGCGGGCATCGAAGGTGCGATGCATACCTCAACATTTTGTCTGATGCACACTCAAGGCAGGTACTTCATGGATATTCTCGCATCCGTGCTTCGAATTTCGATCTCAATCGTTCTTTACTACTAATCCCCCAGTTACGAATGGGAAGTACGAGCTCGGATCTTCATGTTCGACGCCTACGATTTGACGCGAGATAGCCGCCAGACACATCCAGCGTCGGCGCAGTCCTTCCCATGAGTACCCAACAGCCCTTCAAGATCATCAAATTCCATCGGCAACTCAATTAAGCATCTCATGAATTCATTTCCTCAGAACACACGGAGGCGCATGTATCGTGTTTTTCTCCCGCAGGCGGCGCTCTTATGCGGTCTGTTCACGCCGAGAATCAGGCAGTGATCTTTGCAGAATTCTTCAGATTATTGTTGGAGTCGCGGCCCAAGGGTCTGCGCGACAGGCTACGCCATCCCCAAAGAAACCACACCAAGCAGAGCGCATGGGCAGCCATGTTACTCAGCCAATAAGAATCACGCACTATACGACATCTGGAAAGGAGCTGAAGAGCGGCCCCTATGCGCTGGCGTATTTCGAGAAGAGGCCCCCACCTGCACGCGCCGCAGCAGGGATTCTTGGACCGCAAACAGCTGCAGGAATCAGCAGCGCTGCAGCAGGATTCCAGCGATCAGAGTCCAGACGGGACGCGGGCAAATGGCCTCATCTGGCCCCCGATTTTGTGGAGATGGCCAAGGAGCTTAACTTGTGCCAAAGGCTGCGCGCGAGCATGACTCGCGCCGAATTTGGTGCTGCGCCCGCATCGGCGACCATCAGGAATATTATTTGAAGCCCGGCGCGCCTTCCGGGCTTGATTGTCGGGCAATGGTCTCGAGCCTGCCTGTCGCTGGACGGCGACATTTTCGACGACCCTGCTTTTGCGCACCCCTTCCCAGAGCCAAGTTGGCGATTGCATCATGTCCGCCACTATTGACCCCGTGAAGGCGAAGCTGGGGACAAAATTCTGGGAGTTGACGAACCCCGCCAACCCAGCGAAACACAATGAAGAAAAGGCAATTGACGTCGTCGCTGTTCACGGACTGAACGGTCAGCCACATGCCGCGCATTGGGAGAATGAAGATGGTAGCATGTGGCTATGCGACCTTCTTCCGAAGGATATTCGACATGTAAGAGTGTTTGGACTTGCATACGACCCGAAAGAACTCCTCGTTGGCTCAAATTATGCGGCTGATTCACTGGCGCAATTCCTACTCGCGAGACTTTGGGTCGCTCGTGAAGATGATCCCAAACCGCGGCCGCTCGTCTTTCTTGCGCATGGATTCGGAGGGTTTGTGGTAGAGAAAGTAGGTCAATTTGGGTTCGGATCTAGACACAAGCTGATCAGGTTCATAGGCCATCAACTACCTCACCGAAAGCCAGACAGACCTCGCCGCGTTAACGCCTTGTATCAAGAAAGTTATCTTTCTCAGCACACCGCAACGCGCGCCCGATGAAATTGAGTGGAACTCGCTGTTGGGAAATTGCATGGCGGACTGCATGGACTGGCGCGCACCATTCTTCAGCCAGCCAGTCGACGAGATTCTGGAGTTGCTTCGAGAGAACAAGGCGTTTCTGCAAGAAGTTACGACCGAGTTCAAGAAGAATGTCGCGCGCCTGAAGATCAAGATCTTCTCATGCTACGAAGAAGTCCCAACACCTCCGCTTGAGAAATGTGTTCGTTTTCCTTGTTTGGTGCTTGGTCCTTTAATTAAGGGTTTATGCTAATACAAGGCGGTACATAGTCCGTGAACGAAACGAACGCATCCCTGGACTTGAAGCTCGAAAAGCTGCGCGCAATGCCTGGGTGCAACCACATCAGTATCGCCAAGTACTCAAGAAGGGAGGATGAGAACTATCAAGCGATCATGTTGGCGATTAAGAAGGTTCTGAGGTCAGCTTCGGCGGAGAAGCCAGCGACAAAGGTTACCAAGGGCCCCTCGCAGGGTAAGCCAGCTGACTGATGGCGCATTTCTTCTTCTAAATTACTCAATAGTCAGTATATCCGTGACCATCCAACCTTCAATACCCGCGGGGACAAAGAAGCCAGTCAAGGGCTTCTCCGAGGTAGGCGCGAATACGCATGTCGCTGCTGCGTTTGCTGTCAAGCCGCCAAAACTTCAGGCTCGCTGGCAGCACTCTGCCCCTGTCGTCGCTCGGGACGGGGCAGACCCTGCCAAGTCAATACCCAAGACGGCGCCATCACCAGCCGAGTTATCACAGTCTGCACCGTCTGCAGGTTCACTTCCTCAACCGCCGGACCGCAACAAGTCGATTACGCGACGACCTCCTCAAACCAGCGTTCTGGTAGGGCCGTCGGCGAGACAACTATCCACGTCCGCGATATCGGGCAAGGGAAACATTGCGAGTCAGGAGCTCCCTACGAGCTTACCTGATCAATCAAACCCGCATATGCAGGAACCAAAACGTCCAAACGAATTGTCGGATTCGGTACCACCGGCGAAGCGCCAGGAACTGGATCAGGGCGGGCTGAAGGGACCTGGACACTCAAAGCAGTCGGTTGGTATTACTCCCCAGGCACTGTCTGGTAGTCGAGAAGGCTCGACCAAGGGAAAACATCCACAGGTTGCCGTTGCACCACCAAGCACGACACGGCATGAGCTGGACGCAACGCTCCCGCAAAAACTTGGACCTGCCGCTGGGCCACCTCCACCAGCTCAAGGCCCGAGTCAGAAGACGACTTCGGGTGTTATCCAAAGTATCCCCACCAATAACTTTACTACCACTGGCGGACCGGCTTCTATGGGACCTGGTGTTCCTCAACAGGCGTCCACAGGGTCTCGTAAACTACCCACACAATCGAAACCTCCCCTGGCGTCGCCACCCCAGCAGCCGCCTCTATCATCTCTCGCGGCAGGGGAGAATGTACAACAACCGCAACCCCTCAGAGGCCCGCACGTTCAGCATATTCCGAATCGCACATCTAACGTAGGGCATGGTCCTGCGCATACTGGGCCTGCGGTTGCCCAGGCACCTCAGCAGGTGAAACCGAAGCCTGTACCGCTGACAACTAGTCCGCCACATTCGTCGGGGACGGTCGAGAAGGGCGCTCCGTCGCACACCTCAACCAAGATTCATGTCGAGCAGAAGGTTACAACCGGTTCATCTAACGTAGTCCACGGGCCAAGCACTGGCCCCGCGGTACCACGCCCACCATCGGGGACTCGCCAACCACCCTTCCAGGCAATGCCTCCGCCACAGAACGTACACTCAGCATTCTCCGCCCCGACAGGTCAACCCGATAAACCACAGGTACCGCTGAAGATGTCGAGTCCAAAGGGGCCTATCAGTGCTCCAACTGCACCCCATGGCACATCTCAGACGACACCACTGATTACGAAGCAGGCCCATTCAGGGGTGCGCGAGCTACCCCCACAGGCCTCTCTCCCTGCTGCACAGAAGGCCCCATTACATTCTCCGGCAACAGCACCTCAAGCGCACGTCTCAGGAAGTTTCAACAGCTTCATCCAAAATGTTTCGGTTCATGCGACAAGCCAATCGCTTCATACCCAGGTCGATCCCAAAACTAGCCGAGGAAGCCCAGAGCATGGCCACCTTCCATCTAAACCTTCGCCGATTCCACCACAAACGTCATCCATCCATGGACCTACTCCGCCGAACTCAGCTAAACATGATCCGGCTACTGGAGGATCCCAGGGATACACGGCCTTTAAACCATTTACGGAGACACAGACAACATCGCATATGCCGCCCAAGGGACCTATACCATTTCGCCCAGGACTTGTACAACATTCCCATTCTACATCAGATGTTCTCACGACGTCATCTGTTATGGCTCAAGGACATAGCACAAGCGCTGGTGTACCCACTCATTCAGGGCATAGGCATTCCATAGCTGCGTTGCCAAGCATTCTGTCATCGGGACCTACTGCTAGCAAGGGAGTCCCTTCATCTGCTTATGCTCAGCCTCAGCAACCGTCGCCTACCCAGACGCAAAGCAAAACGCCGCCATCGTCATTTCCTGCATCATTGCGCGTTCATGCTAAGCCAGCGCCGTTTGCTCCAAGTATAGCAAAGTCCGTTCCCATGCATTCCGATTTTGCCCAGACGAGCAGTGCACATATGCCGCTGGCGCAGCCTTCAAGGCCTCCTCCGGGCCCTGCTGCCCCGATGCCGCATTCCGGATCTGCTAAGCCACCATCACGTCCATCCTCGATGTCCGGACCTTCCGGTGGGTTGCCTAGAGGCAAGCACTCGGCGCCGGCACCAAGCGGAGGACCTCCTGCACGCCCACCGATGACCACTGCAGGGACCCATCCGCAATCTGGCCCTCCACATCGTCCTAGCGGAAGTGCCCCACCGCGCCCATTCACGCTGTCGGATCCCCCAAGCGTACGTCCGGGTGTCCAGCCTACAGCTGCTATAACAAGCGGCCCTCCACCGAGCCGCCCGGCATTGTCGGGCCACTCAAGCCAACCACCATCAGGCCCGCCAGGTCGTCCAACCGGGACTGTGCCGTATCGCCCATTCTCCATGTCTGGTCCTCCAGTGGCTGCACCTCCTCCCAAACCACCAGGTCTAGTAGCAGGTCTTACACCAGGCTCGGAAGGAGCACCGGGCCCCGGCCCATCCGCAAAACCACCATATCGACCATATTCGATCTCCGGACCACCGAGTAATCTTCTGCCTGGCGGAAGAGGCGGACCACCACCGCTCCTCACAAGAAAACAGCAGCCGCCCTCTTTAATGTCTGGACCTCCAGTCCCCCGCCCTCCTGCACTTAACGCAGGTCCTCCAAAATCCGCAGTTCCGCCAAATCGCCACTCCATCTCCGGTCCTCCACCACACTCCCTCCCAAAGGGACTCCAGCCTGGCCCGGCGCCTTTGGCTAAACCAGGATTCCTCCGTAGTCTCTTTGGAGCCAATCAGCCTGGACCGCCAAAGCCACAACCGTCCAACCCGGCGCAAGGACGGCCACCACTTGGGAAGCCACCACCTCCGCGCCCTGGTCCTGGTGGGAGGCCTCCTGGTGCAAAACCAACACCCACGGGTCCTCCTGCAGACATGAAGCCGGGCGGCCCTCCGAAACCTCCTGGCCCGAAACCAACACCGGGAGGCGGATATCAGCCATATCGCGGTCCACAAGGCCCATCTGGGAAGCCCCCGGGGTCACGTCCAAGTGGCGCGACACCACCACACGCCGGGCCCCCGAAACCCGGTCCCGGAGGTAAGCCCTCAGGACATCATGGACCGCATCTTGGACCCGCTCATGAGCCCCACCATGGGCCTCACCATGGCGGGCATCATGCACCTAACCACGGATGGCACCACGGTCCTCATCACGGGCCCCACCATGGACCGGATCATGGACACGGTCCAGGCCACGGCCACGGCTGGTTCGACTGGCTTCATGCGGGTCAGCATCATCCACTTGGTGCAAACGTACTTGTAGATCCCGCGCACCATCCTCCGGAGACGAAGCCCGAAGAGACCAAGCCCACAGAGACACAACCTGAGGAAACGAAGCCAACAGATACAAAGCCTGAAGGAACTAAACCACCCGCATCGGGAACCGAAGAGACCAAACCAACAGCAGAAACTAAGCCGGAGGAGACTAAGCCACCAGGATCACCCATCGCAGAGACGAAACCGGAGGATGAAGGTAAGCTAACTGGAACGGAGAGCGGCCCCGGAATACAGGCAACGGAGACGGAATCGGAGGGTGAGAATAAGCCAGAAAAGCCTGGTAGCAACACCGCGGGGGCTGAACAGAAACCCCAAGATGGGAACAATGTCTTAGGAACGGAGACTAGCCCTTCAGAACAAGGCAGTCAACCCACAGCCGCGGAGGGATCACCTTCGAATGACAACAAACCTGTCGGCCCATCTGTACCTGGTACTGACACGTCCACAGGCGTGGACCCAACGTCCATCAATACTAGCTCAGGCGGCCCCGGGTCTCAGTATGTCAATCAAGTACCGGTTTCGGTTACAGCAGGACAAGAGAGCACCGCACCAGTAGAGGGAGATAGAAGTCTGCACACGGACTCTGCACCTCATTTCACCTTTATCCAGTCTCAGTCACAATCGTTATACAATATGTACGCGCCTCACCAACCGGCCTCAACAGAGCAGGCAATGGCCACAGAGCCCGAGACATCTCGGTCTTTGACAGATAACACGCCGAATCTCGGGGTTGTCCATCCGCAGACAGTTTACAATGCGTATCCAGGATCTGGAGACACACCCTTCCCGGAAAATTCAGGTCAAACCCCAGCTTCCGATACCACTCCACATTTCGAATTTGTCCAGCCGCAGACTGTTTATAAAGCCTATCCATCCACTTCTTCAGAAGCTCTATCCCAACCGGCATCAGGACCCGGACAACAATATGGATTTGTGCAACCGCAGACGGTTCATGATGCACCCAGCGCTCAAGAGACGCCTGGTTTCCCTAATTCAGACAACCAACATCTCGAAGACCCCCACAGTGTTGTTCCTCCACCACTACGGCCAACGCATACTGCAGTGTTCCCCGACATCAAAGATGCCCGTCCACTGTCTACCTCTGTGTCCGAGGGCAGCTATCATTTTGGCTTCACGGAATCTCAGACAGGGACACCTGCAGGACCAGAGCAGTCTTTCCTCGGATCGCACCAGACAGCTGGACAAAGTACTTCGGGATATGAACAACCTGGGCCGCAGGGCCAGAATACCACTCGGCCACCGCCTGTATTGCCAATACATACCGCGGTCTTCCCGGACGTCGCCACCATTCCTCCACCGAAAAGCTCTGAGCCTAATTCTAGTCAGGATAGCCGTCATCTCGTTTTCACTCAGCCGCAGACAGCTTCGCCTGACACGACATATCAACAACATGGGTCTCAGGGCGAAGATAATGTGCAACCGCCACCAGTACTGCCAACACACACCCCGGTCTTCCCAGACTTTGCAAGTGCGCATCCACCGACGACGTCTGAGTCTGATGACGGCCCTCGCCCTGGATTCCAACACGAGACGGTCCGAAGCGGGCAGGGGCGGCCATATGTAGCCTTCCAACCACCAAGTGTACAAGCAAACGCAGGTCAGGCGCATTCAGAACCTGAAAGCCAGAGCAACACGGTGCCGCCACCAGTACGACCAATGCACACCTCGGTTTTCCCTGATTTCAGGGAGAGCAACCCCCCTGCGAGCCCAGGCTTAGGCAGTAGCTCTCACCTCGGATTCACTTCACCACAGAGTGGTTACGCCGCTTACTCTACTCCCCAAGCCGAGCCTTCGGCGGCCGGCGCATCGACCAAGCAGCATCAGGCTCCGTATCAACCCCAGTATGGTGTCGCGCCTGACGAGGGCAATAAGCACGAGCCTGGAACTCCCGGTGACAGCTCTCAGTCGCCACCGGTGCTACAAACGCACACGGCTATCTCCACAGGCTTCCAGAATAGGGACATACTACAATCTTCAGGAACCAGCCATAGTCCTCAGCAGCAAGATAAGAAAGAACCTAACGCGCCAACCGGCCAGCGCACAGGCGGCGCAGGGGATATTGGTCATGATCCCAGTGATGAACCGGCGCAGAAAGCAGATATAGTCGGTGACGAAGGGCCGCGCAACTTCCTAGGGATCTATTACCCTGGGGAACAAGCCGCCGGGCAATCTCTCAAGGCACAGACAGTGGACGCCCATGCTGGTCTCGGCGACGGTATGGGACTACGAAACAAGTCACTAGGGATGGGTCCGTCACAGGCTGATGCAACCCGCGGGGATCCCGCTGCTGGACACCAGTATACAGCCTTTTTCCAGTCCAGTCCGAGCCTTGCGTCGCACGGTATCAACACACCTCAAACTTCATCAACAATACCATATCAAGCTCGCGACATTTCATTCGGGGCTCAGACTACGTCTAGCCCTCTAAACCCGGCTGTTAGCACAACGACTTCTCCACCGGGTGAGGCAGCCACATACTATGACTCCTTCGAGAAGCCGAACCAATTCCCGGCAACCAATCCTCAACCAATTCAACCACCGTTCCAAGCTTACCAACCCTACACGTCTCAAGCCCAACCTTACCAAGCGCAGTCGCCACAGCCTGCTCCCTACACCCCGTACACACCAAACCAAGAGCAGAAGAAGAGCTCCTCCGGGACAGGGTTGAAGGTTGCCGCCGGGGTCGTGGCCGGTGCTGCCGTGGCAGGTCTTGCTACCGCTGGGATTATGCATGCTTTAGATGATCATGATGACTCCAATGCTGATCCGACTAGTGGTCAGACCGACGCGTCTGCTAACGCTTTTCCCCGTGACCTCTCGGGTGCACCGGGGCCTCAGGTGGAGACGGCTTCAGTATCTGACCTCGATGATAGCGATGCGTACGCTAGCACAGTTGATTCTAGTGACCTTGAAAGCATTGATGCGGGTTCAGAAGATGACCGAGAGAGATCCATCCATGCGGAAGCCCAGCATGTTCCCTCTCAGGGTGCAGAGCCAAGCAGTGCAGAAACACCAGGAGTTCCATTTGTGGGGGCAACACCCGCTCCGAACCAATTCGACGACAACGAGGACAGTGACCATCACGACCATTCGGACGATAGCGTCGCGGATAGCAGTGACCTTGACAGCGATGATGGGCACTCCGACATTCAGAGTATTGTGAATATCGATCATCAGCAAGAAAGCGCCCGCGCAGTTGACATCAAGCACGATAGTCATGACCCTTTCCAGGACCCACAGATGGCTCCGGCAGCAGCTCAATTCACTTATTCCCCTCCCGACGAGGAAGATCACGATTCTCATCATGATAATTCCAGCGTTGTGGATAGTAGCGGGCTAGATATTGATGATGCTCATACAGATGGTGGCGAAAGTGAGCATGATGACCTGAGTCGTGACCTGAATTTTGACACCCAGGCCCATGGCCAGTATGCCGATCACGACAATGCCGGCAATCAGTACTTGAACGAACCATACTTTGCTCATGCTGACGCTGAGCATCCTGCTGATTCCACGAATGTATCCGATCCAAGCGTATCCGACTCCGATGAACATGAACAGGACCATGACGTACCCGACTCAGACGACCAGAGCGTTTCCGATTCCAACTACAGTGGGCACCGAGATATAGATGGTGGGCACAGCGAACCTGGGCAGGGCATTGAGGAACACGGTGACCAGCATTCAGGCCAGCAGTATCATGCAGCTGGGTTTGACGACACCCAGTATGATTCGGACTATGAGCAACATCTTCAGCGAGGCACGGAAGACATCGACGAGCAGCATG
Organism: Aspergillus sp. ADI1; assembly: GCA_020615375.1. Taxonomy (NCBI): domain Eukaryota; kingdom Fungi; phylum Ascomycota; class Eurotiomycetes; order Eurotiales; family Aspergillaceae; genus Aspergillus; species Aspergillus sp. ADI1. Next base: position 357,954 of record JAHXQV010000023.1, on the reverse strand, counting down.
CGAGTGATGTCCAGCATGATAGTGACGAGCACGTCGAGCATGTGGTCGAGGACAGTGACGCCGGAGATGATAGCGATGAGCACTATGGAGAGACGGGATACCACACGGATTACCCCTATCAGGGTCAGGGCTCGGACCAAGAGCACGATGATGAAGATAGTGAAGTTGCGGGCGATGAGCCTCAATCTCAACCCGGCTATTGGCATGGTGATGACGATGAAGTCGTGTCTTCCGGGACTCAGCACCCGAGTGGATATTGGGAAGGAGACGATGATGATGAGGATGAGAACGATGCCAATCAGCATCCGGCTGGACATTGGGAGGGAGACGATGATGACGATGAGGCTGATGAGACAAATGCCAACCAGTATCCTCAGGGGTATTGGCAGGGAGACGATGGCGAGGAGAATGATGATCATGACAGTGATGATGGCAATGAGGAGGACAGCGACGACAGTGAGGATGGTGAGGATGGTGAGGATAACGAGGATGAGGTCAACACGACCCAGTATCCACAGGGGTACTGGCAGGGAGACGATGAGGATGAGGATGGTGAGGACGATGACAGCGAGAATGACGTTGAAGCTACCGACGAGGATGAAGGCGAAGATGAAGACGGGGTACCTCAGTCTCCTGCTGGATACTGGCAAGGGAGCGACGAGGACGACGAGAACGAAGATGACAGTGATGATGATGAGAATGACGACGACGTGGATGAGGATGAGTCCCACTATCAGAACCAGTACCAACAAGACAGCGACGATGATGAGGATGATGAGGATGACGACGATGACGATGACGACGAAGACGAGGAGCCAGCGAATGCATATCAAACTCAATACTACGATCAGTCTCAGTACCAAGACTACGGTGGCGGCGCTGATGAAGATGATGACGAGGACGATGACGAGGATGAGGACGAAGACAAGGGCCAGTATCAGCAGTACCAGGCCGACTACTCCCAGGAATATCAGCAGGAGTATCCCCAACAGCAGCAAGAATACCAACAGGAGTACTACGAGCCGGAACCCGTCTACCAAGAGCAGTACCAAGAGCCGGAGCCCGTGTACCAGCAGGTCTACCAACAAGAGTACCAGGCGGAACCAGTCTATCAGCAAGAGTACTACGAGCCGGAACCTGTCTACCAACAAGAATACCAGCAGGAATACCACGAGCCAGAGCCTGTGTACCAACAAGAGCCCGTGTACTATGAGGAACAGGCCAACTATGACTATTCCGGCGGTTATGAGGAGGCTGAGTATGACTACGGAGGAGGCTATGATGAGGACGGGTATGATGGGGGCGACTATTACGAGGAGTATTAGATTGCATCATTGGCTTGATTCAATACATCCCTGCATTTGTTTCACCGTTCGATCTATCTATGGTCTATGCGTCTATCTAAAGAAATCAAACCATCCCCCTGCATCCACCCCCGAATCTAATCTACCGAATCAACCTATGCACCCACTCCCCCCTCGTCCTCACTGCCCTCCGGCTAACCTCGACCCCCGGCGCAAACGTATCAAAAGCATGCCACGCCCCGGGCCAAACATGAAACTCACAACTAACACCCGCCGCCCATAATCGGCTCACAAACTCCACATCCTCAACACGAAACACATCCGCCTCGCCGACATCCACATACGCCGTCGGTAGCCCCTTTAGGTCTTCCACAGTAGCGGATCCGGGGACTGTGTAGATACTCCTGTTCTCTCGATTCTTGCCGAGAGCCCAGTCCAGTGCGGTGAGATTATCCTGGGTTCTCCACGGCTGCACGTTGCCGAATTGCGAGATGGATAGAGTAGTTCCGCTATCCTCGAGCCAGGGGTAGAAGAGCATTTGCGCCAAAATCTTCGGTCCGGACCGGTCGCGCGCGAGGAGACTTACCCCCGCCGCAAGATTCCCGCCCGCGGACCCGCCGCAGAGAATTAGCTTTTCGACATTAAACCCGAGAATCGGATCACCCGCCTGCCCCACCGTCCAGAGTAGCGCAGCGTAGCAATCCTCCACCTGTGCAGGCTGCGCGTGTTCGTGGCTGAGTCTGTATTCCGGGCTCACGACGAGGACGTTCAATTCCGTTATTAGGTCGAAGAGGGCGTTTAGTCCGTGGAACCGATTCGCGGTGCAGAAGCCGCCGCCGTGGAAGTGCAGGATACATGCTTTTTCGGATGCAGGGGTAGACTGGTGCGACGGGTTTGTGGAGCGGAGGATTGAGACGGGCAACTGGGTTCCGTCGGGGCCTGTTATTGTCGCTTCGGTGTGTGAGATTTTGTCTGAGACGGAAGCTGAAATGGAGGACCAGGTTAGGTGCGCCCGTTGCCGGCGGGTTTCGAGGGCTTCGGGTGTTGCGAGGCTGCTGTTTGGGTCGAATTTCGAGAGCGCGTGGTCCAGGTCTGGGTCGAGGGGAGGTCGCGGGATGCTCATTTTGCTGCTAGGTCGTGGTGGGAGGTCGAAGGAAGGGATTAAGGCGATGCGACTGGATAGACGGGAGTTGTTCAAGAATTGAGGAGGAGGAATTTGGAAATTGGGGTGAGGGGGAGGGTTTCAAATACCCCGCCGACCCCGTCGGCGATATGGAGCCCTGGATCCATTGATGTTCTTTGCCCCACCGCAAGACGCGATGATCCCGACACTCGAGCCGAATGATGCAATCGTGTATGGCGCATGAGCCACTTAGCCTCGGGATGAGGAATTGAGCTTGCAAATCGAATGAGTTGAATCTTTTTGTAGACTCCGAGGATGCATTTCATGCTTCAGGGGTCTCCATCTTATCGAGTCGAGCAAAATCATCAGGACAAAGCAACACAGTCAACGCCATGCTCCAAAGTAACCCCATCGGGCTCTTCAGTACCTAATAAGAGCAAATTCTGACGACTCGTCATAGGCTCAGCTCGCCAGATAACACAGTTCGTCTCCTCGATCTGCTCCACATGTTCATCCAAGCATTTAAGCACAGAAGCGAACTTCTCCCGCGTGGCCGTGTCATACTCGACCAAATCAGGAACAGTCCACTGGTCGTACAGACGCCCATGCGTACTGAGCATCTGGAAGGCTCCATGGTATCGCAGGAACAGGTAACATAAGTAACACAGGTACTTGCTCGTGCCGATTGTCCGTGGTCGCATTTCAACTGTTGATAAATTACCGACTTCGGCTTCGGATTCAGCTTGCTTTGGGGTGCTTTTCGCAAGCTCGACGACGAGTTGGATTTCAGCGTGGACGTGGCACGTGTGAGCCCAGGATTCGTATGCGATACTGGTGGGTATGCTCGCGTATGGAGTGAGGTACCGGATCTCTATGCGTCGGAAGATATGTGGATGCTGGTCCGCCACCGCGACGAGGTCTTCTGCAATTCGCCAATATGCGCCTATCTTTTCGAGCTGTCGAAGTGTCTTGAGTGCCGCGGCGATCTGACGAGTGAGCCCTGCGCTGTCGAGTTTCAATGCGTAATCGCCTATCAGCGGCGATTTGCACCACGTGAACGTTGCTTTCACGAGCTGCTGAAGCGCCTGGGCAGTCTGATCGGCTGAAGTCTCGAAATCCTCATACACTTTACGGACCTCGCGAATAGATGATTCGGTTGCTTCCCGGATCCTGCGTTCAGGCTTCCTAGGGTAGATATGCTGAGCCCGGTGTAGGAGATTTTCAAAATCCTGCCATAGAGGCTTCTTGTGTGTCCTCGCCAGATGCCTTGGCTTGATCCATTTTCGTGAACGAAGTCGGCCAAGGAGTTTCTGCTGATGCTGCTGGATGATCGAGCTGAAGATGACCTGAGTGCGGTCAGGCTCAGCAAGATCACGATGAAGCTGCGCGACAACAGAGTCAAGCATTCCCTTGACATTCTCATCGATGACATCCATTCCCGCGACGTGTATTACCAACGTAGGAGACCCCGGAGCGAGCGAGGCCCCAATGTGTTGCGTGAGACAGACGGCGGCCACGCTCTGCGCTCCCTCGGTGACAGCAGCGATGTAGGCGAGGTCATCAGCGACCTGTTTCTCTGTCTTCAGTGACAGTAATTGACTGGAGCTGTCGTATTTGTTATTGCCATCATCCTCTCCTGCTGTCAGGACATCCATCGGTACCGCGTTCGTCTGCTTCTCCAAGGTAACGAGGTGCTCTCTGAACGCATCTTCGGGTACGCGCGACCAGATGGTATCAGGTGGTACGGCAGTCCGGACCGGACGAAGAACGAGCGCAGAAGGTGCAGGTGGCATGAGGAGAGGTGTTGTCTTGGAGGGAAAACCAAATAGGGTCGGGAGCAAACCCTGCGAAAGTTGGCGGTGTTATGATTGGTCAGCAAGTGTGGATAACTAACTAAGTGGGGTTGGTTTTCAACACAATGGGCAGTCTTGTGTTAGCCAGGTATGGTGAAGAAGCTGGACTCTCAGTTGCCCTCTACCTTGACCTGTCCATCTTTGTGAGTCCAAAGCACCCTTATCCCCAATTAAAAGACTCTGAGCTTGTCGGTATGGGAAGAGCAGGCCCGTCTTTCAACCCAGATCCCCCACCCTGCCATTTCTGTGGTGTGTGTGAGTGGAAGCATCGCAGGGCAAGGTGTTATGGCCGCCCATGCGTTGGATGCAGCCAGGAAGACCATATACTCTCAGAGTGTCCCAGAGCGCCTGTGTGTCAGGAGTGCGGGGAGAAGGAACACAAGGACAATTGTGCCACATTTCGTCAAATCCGAGGCTCCAAGAGACGCAATATTGAGGGAAATAATGAGCGCTCTCGTCGGGCGCAGAAGGTTCCGCGGATACTGTCGACAGTAGGGCCACTGACGAGAACGGCGACAGCGGACTGCGCGGAAGCCCTGTTACCAGCGCCCTTTAATGTTCGTCCTTGCCGCTTTTCTTATTGTATTTTGTTCCTCACGGCGTGCTAACAATGGAATTCGCCTAGGAATTTGGTCAAGTGGCGCACAGGATTGTGGTGCCAAGATACTCGGACACAATTAAGCAACTAGCAGAGTATCTTCGTCGTTCTGAAGATCCCGATATAAGCCGAATGCAGTACGGAGCTGCGATCCAAAATTATGGGGGTCCAGCTGGTGTCGCCGAGATCTTGGTAAATGCAATTGAACCGGAGCTTATGGCCTTGGAAGGAAAAGAAGTCAAAAGACATGAGTCAGTTACCACATGCCTATTGCCACCCTGCTCTACCCCCTTGTTCTAGCCTACAGTAACTGACAATTGCGAAAGCCTCGACCAGATTCGCGTGACCCAATCACAAGACAAAACACCGTGGCAGCCACATAGCGGGTATATGGATTATGTTACAGATGCAAGGGATCTGCAATACTGGAGAGCTTATATTGGTCAATCTAAAAATCCTGCATCCCGCATACAACAGCATATTCGAAACATTCTGAATGGATGTAACGACACTCTGCATTATCACGTTATCTTGCAAGGGAACGGACGCCGATCGGCCAACTTCATTCGCCTTTGGACATTGGTATTGCCCGATTATGTGGAAGGCTTTGTCCGAGATATCTTCGCAAACATACTTGAGATGGCTATGTGCAGAACATTTGAGACATTGCCACATGGTGTGCTGGAAGAGTACTTCGGTTCTCAACGAGGAGCTTTTGTCAATTTAGGACTAAACATTGTCCCACCGATTCTGCAAAGCCTTCGCCTCGGACCAAATCGTCGAATGCACTTTTGCGCAAGCTTAGAAAGTTCCGCAGATCCAGATATCTCTGGATGGCCCGAGGTCCGGCGTAAACAAGGAGCCAAAAAAAGCTCAAACTACTCTTTGAACCGACCGTGCATGACTTTATATGACTACGAGAATGAGCTTAAAAGAGCAACTGAAACCTTGGGTCTTGAAGGGTTGCACCCTTTCAATCCGGAACTTGAAGTGGCTACACCTGGTTTCGACTTCGGACGATGGGTTGAGGAACTCCAAAAGCAGCTGCAAGATGATAATATCTTATATCCTGTCGGTAGTCTTCAAGCCCGGATTGGCATCGTCTTGGGGAGAAGCCTAAGCTTACAGGGCTCACCAGAAGAGTCTCAAACTGGATCGGCCCTTCCGATACCCTGGGGAATTAAAAAGATGGGTCTCAGTTGCAACAACTCTATTATATGGGCTGCAGACCCTATCCCGATTAGGATGGCGGAGGGACAGCTGCAGACTTACCACCAAAAACAAGTGGTCCTAAGCAGCCATAATTGGAGGTTAGTACAGGGCAGTGGAATGAGAATTGTCTTGATTTGCGGAAAAAGTTTGAAGGATATTCTTCTCCCAAGCTGGGTGATTGCGAACAAAATCAAAGTGAACCTGCGGTCCTCAACGTGTACCGGCTACCTCGAGGTTGGCAAGAGCAATGAGATACGGCGTGTTTACTTGGAATCCCCCGGACCCCTGACGGAGCTGATTGCGAACAATTGGCGTACGGCTCAAAAGATTTCGGATCTGTTTGAATTCGCCGCACTGATGTCACAAACCCCGGCGATTTTCGCATACTTCTCAGATGCCGCCTGCGTTTTGACACTCGTTGTACGTGCCTACCACGATGAAAAAAGAGGCCAAGTCAAGATGACAGTGGATACGATCCATCCAGCCGTCAGGTCATATCTGGCCCGGAAAGGATTCATCAATGACGAAGATGTCAGACGCCTGGAGGAGCAAGGTACATCACTATGTCATGCCATACTACTTCTCTTCTCTATTTTACCTCACGTACCAAAGCGATTCCAAACGGGGGGTACCCGTGAACGCATCGTGCCAAGCAAGGTTAGGGGCTCTGGCAAGTTCTCTACTATTGACAGAGACCGGGTACGCGCGCTATATAACGAGATGGAGACCAGGCATCCGAAAGTATGCAATCAGCCTTCAGAGGGTCATTTATCTGACGACCGAACGACCTCAATGAACAACAATACAGCCAACACAGATGGAGTCGATGTGCATCCACTTGTTGAGGACGGGTTTGATCTCGGTACTGTTGGCCGGGAGTTTCCCCTCTCATCCACAGAAGATCTCGAACGTGCTACCGCGCTAACCGACGGGAAAGGACGTTACGCCTTGCATTATACTGATCCCAGCATTCCCACTGTCGAAGCAGATGAGATATCCCGGGCCCGCAGCTACGCCACGAAATTGGGGCGAAGTGTACTTGCGACACAAGTAGACCTCCTCGCCGGTAGAATTTACAAAGGAACTGTTAACAAGGAGAAAGGTTACACGCTACTGCCGCTTCATACATTCATAATATTAAAGGTCCCCTTCATCGCGAAACGAGATGCTGATTGGATCTGCGTGCGTACTGAGATAGTCCCAATTGGAGAAGTACACACAAATCCGTGGGCGACGGCTTGCCGCTCTGATGATCCTGCTGCTCGGTTAAGATTTCAAGTCACAAATAGCCAGGGCCAAATTGACTATCCTTCCACCGACACGCAGCTAAACGCCTTGAAAGCGAATAGCTTTGTCGACTGGATGGCGGGAGAGACCACCCACGAAATCGCGTCCAAACCGAGGAGGTTCATTTGGATATGCCCAGGCACTAGTAGTTTGCCCCGAGGAATCGGCGGAGCCGGGTCATACTATACCGATGACGAGGGTAACATACACAAGCGCAGGAGGGAGGCAGAACAACCGGAATAGGAACGCTCAACTCCACCTAGGTAGTGGCTATGTACAATGCTGTACTGTGAAGGAATTCAAACGAAACAAGATGAAATGATCTAGTATCAAACCTGCCCGTAGATGGTACAACGAGGACAAGTATGGTCGTTTTTGTTGTTCAGGAGGTTCGGCACGAGATGGGATCCTTGTGGAGGAGTTGAGCAGCCCTTGGCGCCTTCCGTTTGCGACGGTTCCGAGTGAGCTTAGGAGCAAATGATGAGAAAACATGATCATAGAAGCCTCTTCCATGAGGAAGAGTTGGGCCTTGAAAGAGAATGTAACATAGGAAATCCAGAAAAAATCAGGGTTTTAGATAGCAAAAAAGAAATGACAAGGACGAGATTCGAACTCTGGGTTACGATTAGAATACTATTCCAATAATAAAGTTTAATTTGGAGCTTACCGCGAGGTTTCCCACTAGTGCCTAAAACTAGCGCCTTAACCACTCGGCCACCTTGCCGTATAATGCAAATTATTTTTAGTCTTTTGGATGGCAAAGGAAGACAGAAAAATGAGGACCTGAAGTTTTGGGGAAGAAAAAAAGATTTGACAAGGACGAGATTCGAACTCTGGGTGATTATTAGATTACTGATTGTAGAAGAATGTTTAATTCGGAACTTACCGCGAGGTTTCCCACTAGTGCCTAAAACTAGCGCCTTAACCACTCGGCCACCTTGCCTTATGATGCGAAGTGGACTCCTTTTTAGGGCCTACTGGTAGTAAAACTGACCAAGTTGTGCACGCATTAGCGTATTATGACCTGCTTGACTGGGCACTGTTTTGTGGGACATGATATGACATAGATTACTGAACGTAGGACTTCTACAGATTAGTATAGTCAAGGCAAGGTTATTTGCACTCCTATAAGAGACCCAAACTATATATCGCTACCGAGTAGCCCTGTGCATTTTCTTAGGATGAGTGCGCTGTGGTCTGTACCCCGCAAGATCGCCCGGCTCTCTATCACAATCTACTCACGTATTTCGCTTTAGATTTCTCCAAGTCCAGTCGCGCTGGCCCACCAGATTCGCATTCGCCCAGCTCGTCAGATCCTGCAACTTCATGGCATTTATCGGCAGCTTGACCTTGAGAGTCGTAAAGGCAACAAGCTGCTGCAGATCCGACCAGCGGGCGGCAATCTCCTTCCTATCCTCAAACGCATTCGCTTTCTTCATATACAATCAGGGAATCTCGCCATCGCACGGTTCCTCGCTCTTATAGACCCACGCCCACCACCTCAGATAATCATAGCAGCGCTGGTCCTGCCCAAGCTGCAGCATCAGAGCAGGGATAATGGAATGGAGTTGCTCAAAGTCGTCCCAATCCAGCCGCACCATCTCAACGTACTCCTCCATCTGCAGCGTAACAGACGCTTTCGTCCTCATCGCGCCATAGGCCTTTCCCAGGTTCCAGCCGCGATTCATATAGTACCCATGCTCGTCGAAAGAGCCGAACCGCCCAATCCACATCTCGAAGGCGCACCCAGCCCATTCGTTATTACTAATAGCGCGGACGCGTCGCTCCTCTTCTTCAATTTTACGACAGAGGTTGGTGATAGTGGCAGGGCGTCATATGCAAATCGCATCCCAGGGCTTTGTGTTCGGTGCTGCAGTAGAACATCACGTTGCACTCCTCACACAGGGTTCTTGCGTCGCGGCCGCCGTAGTATCCGCACTCGTCGGTAAGTGGTGGAGCGACGGGCATTTGCGCGTGTGGAAGTATGGAAATAATTAGTATAGTGCAAGTGAATTGTTTAGGTCCAGTGTTGGAAACGAAAGCGAGGCGCGTGTTGGGAAGAATTGTTGTGGTGGGACATCGCGAGCCGAGTGTTCGTCGCGTGGCTTGAGCTTTGCGAACGAATTCTAACTTTTGTACATATGCGACGGTCAGCAACACTACTACTTGGAACTCACTTTTCGAGTTGAAAATCCAAATGTCCGAATGGGTTTAGTGCATGCTCTAGCAAGGCTACCTGCATTGTTTGCCGGAGGACCTCCACCACGTGACAGACATTTTCCCCACTTTTGCGCGATTACTAGGTAAGCGATCTGCTGTTAGCTGGAACCTGCTTTGAGATGTGTAGTAGGTGTTCATATTTCGGAGAGCTGCAAGTAGGGGGGATATATTCCAAAAGAAAGGAGTTTTTTTCCAAGCGTCTTGAATCTCAATGTTGTTGTGATGACGACGGGTGAGGGGTTGGTCGTCGAATGCGCAATATATATATCTGCGCACAGATAACAAAATCCTACGAAAAAGTCTCGTCGCGTGCCTCCTTGGGAAACAGGAGAACAACTGGGATTATTTGCAGGGAAGAAGCACAAAAGTGTAGACAGAATCTTGTGTGTGTAGATTTATATCTGTCGCGGTTACATAGGGGCAGTACGTGACAGTGGAACACAAAGATCGTTCAACTCATCCCGTAGGGCCAGCCATAGACCCCCGACGTCAACAAAAGCCCTGACTTGATATCATCGGCCTTTTCCTTGAGCTGCGGGACGTCCCAATTCGCCCAGACGTGCCTGCCGTTGAGGAACGACCCTTCAGGACTTGTCAGCCACACCATGAAATCTCCAGGAAGTTCCGCTATCACGAGTTAGTCGCTGACACGATTAAAGTAGTGTGCAAGGAGCTTACCCTTGTCGACAGGAAGGTCCTTCGGATCTGTCCCAAATTTCCTTAGGACAGGCGTGTCGACCATACCAGGGTGCAGCGCCGCGGCAAAAACACTCGGGTTCTCAGCGGCGAGGAATTCGATGACTTTGATGAGCGCTAGCTTCGAGGCAAAGTACGACGATGCACCAATCATTGCGGAGGGAGGGAAAACAAGCGGGCCTGAGGTAAGCCCGACTATCGCGGCACGCTCGGGGTTTGCAGTTGGAAGGAAGACCTTCGACGTGATCATCGTGCCCTTCACGTTTGTCTCGAAACTGCGCCACCACTCATCCGTGTCGGCATCCTTCAGTGTGTTCTTGGCGGAGAGATAGCCAGCGGCTAGGATTAGAACGTCCCATGCTCCGACGGTAGCGGCGACAGTATGCAGGCCCTGCTCATCTGTCACAGCAACGGAATGCACTGTACTCGAGCAGGAGAGTGCTTTTTGAGTTTCTTGAAGCTTTGTCTCATCACGACCGAGGAGAACAATCTTGCTGGCGCCGGCGCGGTCGAATGAGATGGCGGTTGCGCGACCAACTCCGCCGCTCTGAGGATTGTTAGAAATGATTTAGACTGGCGATGGGACTCTTACAGCTCCAGTGATGATTACAGTCTTGCCCGCTGCGCTGAGCTCAGGGCGCGTCGGTGAGATGTCCGCGTAGGATTCATTGTGCCAGACAGTTGTGAAAGAGGGAAAAGGAGGCTGCATGATGATATATCCGGTTTGTGTGAGACTCGGATTTCTCGATCTGGCGCATAACAATCGCTTTATACTACGCCGCGGGCGGCCGTCGCATCGGACCCCACGGCTGAACTAATACGCTGGCTTGGCTTTTGGATTCATGGCTGACGGCCTGACTCGGACTTGATTATGCTGTACCCACTGCGCCATTCCTTCCTGAATTTACTGGAAACTCGTCAGCTCGCGAACAATGGCGGAATGAAATCCGCTGGCCTGGGCCCCTCAGCTCCAGCCTCACTAGCCTCTGTGAGATTGACCCGAGACACGACGGACTGTGAGTGGACGATTGAAGCACTGCCTCCCTGCATGTGTTTGGACGACACTTCATAGTATTCGCACCATGCACCAAAACCGCGTATCAACGTGAAATGTAAATGTGTTTCATGGTCTTGAGTTAAGAGACTTGGAAGGTTGACAAGGCCACGACCAGTGTTGCTTGCTGACGCTATACCAGAAACAGAAATCGCAAAGGCGCACCTGGGTCCGCCACGTGATTCGAGCGATGTCGGCTGGACTGAGCAGCTCCAACTCATTCATCGCTCATCCTCCTCCGCAAGTTATCTCTGTGTAACCTGTGTAACGCTGACCCTCCGCCCTACGCTGGAAATGTCCTTCGAGGACCTCGAGCGTGCCTTTGATGCAGACTTTCCAGACCCCACACTTTCCGGCGGGGATTTCGGCGAAGCTCTGCGGGGCACCGAGACCGACCCGTTGCAATTCGACTTTGACTCGATTTTCTCGCCCCTAGAGTCGCCTATTCGTCCCGAAACGGCAACGTCAGATGGCGCAGTGCATTTAATCGACGATGAAAGGTCCGGTTCAAGCTGCGAGCCCTCTGTGGGACCTGTGAAGATGAGTCGGGCGGCGGTGCAGATCTTGAAGCAATGGTTCGACCAGCACGCGGACAATCCATACCCAAAGAAGCATGAGAAAGCGGCTCTTGTCGAAAGGACGGGATTGAGCCTCACACAAGTGTCGACCTGGTTTGCGAATGCTCGGAGACGGCAGAAGTATCGGTCGGCGCGAGGGAGTGGTGGACTAACACTGCAGCGGCGCGATTCACTGGAGATATTCAACACCGAGAGGGACAATGGAATGATGAATCCGCTTGAACGATGGAGAAATTCACCCCCAGAGGCGGAGGCCGCGTCGCTCGACGATATCATGAGCGCCGTGGTCAAAAGCAGAAGATGCGACTATGAGCCTGGGGTGTCCCCGCGATCTACTCCGAATGATTCTCGGTCAATCGCCTCCTCGAATCGTTCGGGATCCGGCATTTCCAGCTCACCATCATCTGCTCAGAGCTTCGGATCGCATAGTTCGAACGGCTCATTTACCCGTTTCTACGCCACTGAGCCACGGCGGCGGCGACGTCGAGGCAAACCAACCGCTGTCCGGGCAAAAGGCGGAGAGGGAAGGCCTTTTCAGTGCACATTCTGTACAGACACGTTTCGTACAAAGTATGATTGGACACGGCACGAGAAGACGCTGCATCTATCTTTGGAAAGCTACACATGCTGCCCAAGCGGACCAACATATACCGGACCAGACTCGATCACGCGTTGTGTGTTCTGCGACCTTATTAACCCTCCAGACACCCATCTCGAATCGCACGCCTACAGTCTCTGTCAAGCCAAGCCCATTGTTCTTCGCACCTTCTACAGGAAAGATCATCTTGTGCAACATCTGCGCCTCGTGCACTCTGTCAGTCGATTTATACCACTAATGGAAAGCTGGAAGTCGCAGGTCGACCGAGTGGAATCGAGATGCGGAATCTGCTCGCAGACATTCGAACTGTGGTCAGAGAGAACTGAACATCTAGCACAGCACTTTCGCGAAGGCGCAACCATGAGAGACTGGCAAGGACACCGCGGCTTGGAACCGGCGGTGGCACTGGCCGTCGAAAATGCCATGCCACCATATCTCATTGGGATGGAATCGGCGACAATGGACCCGTTTAGTGCAACCCGCACAGCCAACGCCCACTGGAGCTTTAGAGGGAGCGTAGATCAACCGGATGCGCTACCAGGCGCAGCAAAACCAACTCCATCTGAATACTTTACTGCTCAGCTTACGGAGCGCATTCGTCGAGCACAAGAGGCCAATGAAACGATCACTGATGATTTGATACACACTGAAGCGCGGCAGATCCTCTACGGTGATGACGATCCCTGGAATCAAACACCGGCCGATAACGCCGAGTGGTTGAGGTTGTTTAAGCTCGGTCTAGGGCTCTTTCCTGAAGACCCACCGGCCAACGAATGGTTCCCTGGACCATATGCGCGTGAAGAAACGGACTTTTTCCTTCCTTGGTCGGCTGAGGTCTGGAAACCCTGGGCTGGTCCGGGTGCACAACCATCGACAGCGAATGCTTCCGAGGCGTTGATGGCTTGGCCGTGGCACAGCCCTGAGGCACTCGCAGATTTTAGAAGATTCTGTACGCAGGTCTTTTCTTCGGGCGCTCAGGAAGACATGATAGATCTCGACAGCCGGGTCCTGGGACCGAGGGTTCTAACCAATTACGAAATCCAAGAAGGCGCTGCAGGGATTTATACAGATCAATGACGAGCGTTTTAGTAACTATTACGACCGAGGTTGCATAATCGCGATATCTCAATTCTCAGCTTGCGCCCGATACAGCTGCCTGCATTTGGGGGCCATACCGCTGGTTTCTGACTGGTTCATATCGTATGCGCTGCCATCATTGACTTACGCAAATCCTCACTTACTGCGCGAGGGCTTATTGCTTTCTGAACCTGATCTTCATAGTTGGACCTGAGTTGTCCGGCTATTCGTCCATAAGAAGCATAGCGCGCGCTCCTTCAGCCCCATGCGCTCCGCCGATGGCCTGATGGGCCCACATGGTCGGACAGCGGGGTCGATGACTCTATATGATCTTGGCCCCAATGTTCTTGATTGATCAGAATGGAACATGGAATGGTTCCGCGTTCCTTGACTATACACGGGAAAATGAATCAAAAGGTGCCCGTGCAGGTCGATACATCGATACATCTCTCAGCTGGACAACCCCTTAGTGTCCCCCAACCCGTTGCTGATATTTCTCAACTTCGACTCCTTCATTTTCCTCGAAGGACAATTCTCTTTCCGCAAATTGGAGATGACAGACGCTCTTCCTGCCTCGGTAGATTACATCATCGTCGGTGGCGGGACATCGGGCCTGGTACTCGCGGCGCGACTGTCTGAAAACCCCGACCTGCAAATAGTTGTCCTGGAAGCCGGGCCCGATCGAACGTCGGACCCCCGAGTATCAGACTCAAGCGCGTGGCCTACTCTTCCGGGCACGGATCTAGACTGGCAGACGAAGACTGTTCCACAGGTACACTCATTCCCGACTGCCATTCTTCTACCTCAGTACTAATGATTTGGTAGCCCGGATTGAACAATCGAGAGACGACCCATCCCGCAGGGAAGCTCCTCGGGGGCTCGTCAGCCATAAACGGACTATTCTGGACGCCTCCCTTACCCGCTGGAATCGACTCCTGGGCGAGGCTCGGAAACCCAAAATGGACATGGGAGACGCTCAAGCCATATCTTGAGAAATCCGTCTCCTTGCCCGCAGCTGAAGGTGAGAGAGAAGGAGGCCCGATCAAAGTTGCCTACGCGTCGCTCCTTGAGGAAGGGAAAAATAACCCGCTCGCCCAGGCATGGGAAGATGCCCATAAGGTAAACGGATTAGAGCCGCAGAAGTCCTTTCTAGGCGGAACGGGAACAGGATCTGTGGGAACCAGGCCCTGTACTATGACGCTTGATCCTGTCACTGGTCTGAGGAGTAGCTCTGATTCGACATATGGTCTCATCGCAAAGGAAAGGCAGAATGTGAGGATTGTGACCGAGGCAAATGTGCGAAAAGTTTTGTTTGCGACGCAGGAGAGTGGTAATCTGCAGGCTACTGGTGTCGGAGTTGACATTCGAAGTGCAACGCGTACAGTCCACGCTACAAAAGAGGTGATCTTAGCTGCCGGGGCGCTTCATACGCCAAAGATATTGGAGCTCTCGGGAGTTGGTGATCCGAAAAGACTGGAGCACTTGGGTGTTGATGTTGTTCTTGAGCAGCAAGGTGTCGGCGAAGGCCTGCAGAACCATATCATGGCTGTGCTCCCCTTTTCGTTGAAGGAGACCACACAAGCTGCGAGTGTGCCACCTGGGGCCCAGGCGTTCTCATTCACGCGACCACAGCAGAATGATCTCAAAAACATGCTGGCCCAGTATGCAGGATCCAGCAATCGCGAAGCTGTCACCAGATCCCTCATCGAACAGGCAAACGAAGCCTCAGAGTTCAACATCCTTGGCACATACCCCGGCAACTTTGGTGCTCTCGCCGCCATTCTCTCCTACCCCCTTTCCCGAGGAAGCGTACACATCTCTTCCAACAACCCAGAAGAGCACCCAGCAATCGACCCGCAATACTTCTCGCACCCCCTCGATATTGAGCTCCTCGCCCGTCAGGTCCAGTCATCACAGAAACTTCTGTCTTCCCCACACTTTGCACCGCTCGTCCAGGCACCAGAAACAACGGATCTGGCCACAATTAAGACTCAACTCCGCGAGTCCCTTAGGGCCCCGGCTCACCACGCCTGCGGAACAGCTGCTATGCTCCCGCGGGAAGCTGGTGGCGTCGTTGATCAGGATTTGAAGGTATACGGCACGACGAATCTTAGGATCGTAGACGCGAGTATCTTCCCATTGATCCCATCCGGAAATCCGATCTCGACGGTCTATGCAGTTGCTGAGCGCGCGGCGGATATTGTTCTTGGGAAGGCGGAGTAAGCGATTGATTTCACTGTGTAATAGATTAGTTGACGTATAAAATAACCTAATAGCTTGTTTTATGAGATACATATGAATTTTCTGACTAATGTCTTGAGTAGTACACTATCTGAACAAATCTACCTACCTGCGATTCTCGAGATAGATGATTGAAGTTCATCCCCTCGGTAGCCACCAGCCAGACTGCATTGTCCAGTCTGGATGCAGCTGCAGGAAGACCAGACTGGAAAGAGAGCTACCCTACATAGGATATGCGTTCCATTTCCAGCCCCTCACCTCGTTTATAGTTGCTAATTGTTACAGATTCCGTCTTCCTATTAGGTTGCTCGGCTTGATAATATTACGGTGACGCTCCAGGAGCTACTCTTGCCTAGAATTGGCATGCCTTTTGGAACTTTCGACCTCGGCGTTCATATCAGTCATCTGAAGATGACACCTCACGCAAGTCTTACCAGACTTTGACGCGAAAATGCTGCCATCCTCGGATATGGTTTGGATGCCCAACAGCCGACCAGAACTTCCCAAAGCTTCAATGAACCTTAGTACTTGACTGCGTGGCAAACCTGACAAGCCAAGTCTATTCCAGGACCGCCAAATTCCGGTCTTGAGTCACTTCCCTCCGTCTCAACGATTTCCCCTAGTCTTCGACATTCATTTAGTATCTCACCTCACGCCACGGAGTACAACGGGAACGACTCAACCAGACCCCTTTCGCTAATCAGGATTGCCGAGGCGGTGCGCGCGGTCATGATGCAACGCAGGCTCCCCGCGTCCAATCGCAAAAGATATGCATGGATTTCCTCTCCGGAAGAGCAACAAAGATATCGAGGATCCCTCGGTGGTAGGCTTCGCCAAAGAAGGACGGATAAATCGCCGGCCGGAGATATCCCACACGAAAAGCATGTGGTGAAGAGCGTGCTAAAAAGCCCGGTACATTCTGCTCTCAAATCACCCGGCCTCGACCGCGTGGATCCGTTCTTACTCCATTCTTTTCCCATACTCACGATGCTTAGCTTTCTCGCTGTAGCCACTCTCTGTATCTCGCACGGTTTCGCTGAGTTGATCGTGCCTGACCCTACCTTCAAAGACCTCGCTCCTGTTCCTCGTCATGTATGGGCCGACTCGCTTGCTAATCGCGCAGATGCCACTGCCTCTGTTGACCTGGCGGATTACGAGAAGTTCATCTGGGCTTCGAGTGAGAGTACGTCTTTGCAATGCTATACAGCGGCAACTTAGCGGAGGAAGACGCTAACAGGAAAGCAGTACCGGGAGAAAAACCTGTACTCGTAAGCATGATCGCTTACTCAAAGCAAAACGAGAAGATCATCGACATGGACCGGTTCTCTTTTGCGCTGGATTCGACGACAAGCTGCACCGCGGAAGACTTTTCACTTCGCTTCAAGCACCGTCTCATATACGAGGCTGCAAAGGCCGCGTGGGACTGGGTCAACTACAACGACCTGCGCTCATTTGTGATTGTTCCTAGCTGGGAAGGGTGCGGTGGTGGCCGTTCGCATGATCCCTGGGTTGTGACAAAGGCCGAATTTGACAACAGGGAGAGCAAGATAGTTCTCGATGCGAGTCCGAGAACGTGGAAGAAGGTGATAAGCACCTTTGTGCTTGATTTTGGTAAAGGTACTTTTGAGCAGGGTTACAACAAGCGCAATTCCTTCCCCGACCTGGATGGGAGCTTTATGCTCGATGTCAGCGCGAGCTTTCCAGAGGAGATCCTAATCTGGGAGGATAAATCGGGCTTTCCAAATGCTAGGATGCGCGCGAATTGCACGGACTGCAGTACGGAGGGCATATTAGCTCTAGCCGGGCATGTAGAAGGTAGCCTCGGCGGGACAGGCGTCGAGATCGACAAGCTAGAGCTCTCTGTCAAGCCGCATGGCGTCAAGACCCGCCTTGGAGTAAGTCTGGAGCTTGACGGAGATGTGGATTTCCGCGACTCTAGCCAGCCATCAGGAGAGGCCACCCTACTTGATTTACCCGTCTCTGGATGGAGGGTTCCTGGTGTATTCCAGTTTGGCCCGTCTTTCAAGATCAACGCCGGATATGTGATTGACTACATCAGGGGTACCGCGGACTTGACTACAGGAGTGACAGCAGAAATCCCGGATACCGCCATTGCGGACTTGGACCTGAAAGCAGCAAATTCCGGCCAGTTTTCCGGGTGGACCCCGGGCATTGAGGTGAACTCATTGGCGCTAAATGCGCAGATCGATGCACAGACACGTCTGTATACTGAGATCGTTGCTACCGTTAGTCTTATAGTTTTGGGTACGTTTTACCCAGCCTATTAGGAATGTGGGGGAGAGAGCTGATTAGCGAGTACAGAGGACAACGGCTTCGGAGTGGACCTCTCGCTCAAAGTCCCTCAGCTAACACTGACCACCTCTAGTGGTTTTGGTAAGTAGCCCTACCCTGCCCATTTCCCCCGCTTTTCGAACCCAGCTAACCTTCTCAAGACGCAAGCGGCTTCTGTGAGCCCGGCGGCGGCGAGTTCGGGGTTAAGATCGACTCGACCGTCGGGGCCAACCTTGTCCTCGAAGGATGGGGCGAGGTTGTCGGCCAACGCGTACCCCTCGCCAACGCTACGCTCCTCGATGCCCCGGACCTCTTTATCTTTCCACGAGTCTGCGAGGCTTTTGCAACTTCTTCAGAGGGCTATCCTCTCGCTGAGTAAGCCCAAATGTAGGGACGAGGGTATTCACCACAGCAGTCGAATCCCCAAACGCAAAGGGAGGTCGAGCAGTTCTAGAAACAGAGGACATATTGCACCATTTGTAACCTCAGTGGTCTCTCAGTGACCGTGGATACAGTCTGTCCTGATAACTTGCTTTCTGGGAATATGATTGTTTAAGCTGCAACACCCTTTGCACTATCGTGGTGATACCTAGTGATGATCATGTGTGGTAAGCGCGCTCGGACAGCGGATTGGCTCCTCTCCCCGCCAGCGCTACTTCCGTGGAACTATCAAGGAGCCTCTTGTAGTCTAAAGTACTGTAAACGTCACGAAAGCAGTGGACTCCAGCTGAAAGCTCGTCATGAAGCCCAAAAGGCCCGGAAATGCAGCCCCTCGGAACCACCAAATGCAATGAGGCAGTTCCTGGAACGCTTTCATTGCGTGCATATCCATATATGGCTTGTCACTATGGAGAGAGAGGTACATATTACGGCTTCTAGATGGAGATCAGCTAAGGGCAGGGCAGCTTCAGGGAAAGAGTCCGGGTAAACCCCTTGTCTATCCGAGTAGTGTCTCAAATGATTCTTGTTTTGTCTCCGAAGTGCTCCAAGCTTAGCAGAGAACTAAAGGGCGTTGGGTAGCCGGACGCGTGGCAAGATAGATATAGATCCATGAGATGAACTGACTCAAATCCAACTCGGGAACAGTGGTTAGGCACTGGCTACCGGGAAAACCCAAGTCACTTAGCCCTATATCAGCCGTGTAATACCAGATAAACCGAAACTTTTTTTTTTTTCGAACAGAACAAAACCTAGTAGGCAGAAAACCGCCATGTATGAAACTGGGCTTTGGGAATATACCAGGCTTATTGTCACCAGTCGGATTACTCAATTTAACCGGTACTTCTGATAGTTCTGGAGAGAGGAACCAAAAACAAAACCGAGAGACCGAGGATGGGGCAAACAGAGGCGTACCATATTAAGATAGAAGTCTCTAGGGGAGTCAACTGCAGGCGCCCCTGTACCTCAGTTTGACCCACCCAGTACGAATACTGGCTTGGCGTGCCAACCCAGGGGATCTGCCCTAAAGACCCAAGCAACATGTCCTATCTATAAAGCCCAGCAGTCTCCCTATACAACGCACTCTATCCTCAACCGCTCTTCTTTCATATCCTCCTCAGAGCACGCACCAGCCATGGCAACTCCCACCCACACTTCCACTACCTTACCCACCGTCACGGCACCTTGCACCCCAGACACGTGCCCCATCGACTGGGCCCTGATCCGCTACTTTCCAAACGCAGCAGGAAATGCCCTCTATCTGGCCCTATTTACCATCATGCTCATCGCACAACTCTACCATGGCGTCCGCTTCAAAACCTGGAGTTTCCTCGGCTGCATGAGCGGAGGCCTTGTCCTCGAGGTTGTTGGCTACGCGGGGCGTCTGATCCTGCATAGTAATCCCTTTAATTTCTCCGCGTTCCTGCAGTATGTACCCAGCCATCCAACTCCCATGGTCCTCCCATACCAGATCAAACTAACCTCTGCTCTTCTACTCAACCAGATACCTCATCTGTCTAACAATCGCCCCGGCATTCATAACAGCCGCAATATACCTCTCCCTGAGCCGAATAATCACCATCTGCGGCTCGGGTATCTCACGCCTCCAGCCCGCAACCTACGCAAAGATCTTTGTCACCTGCGACATTCTCTGCCTCGTTCTCCAGGCCGCTGGCGGAGCCGTCACGGCTACGGCGGGGAGGGATCAGGATGGCTTGAGGCGAACGGGGATCAATATTATGATCGCTGGGCTCGCAGCGCAGGTCGTTTGTCTTGGGGTTTTCATGGGGTTGGCGGGGGAGTTTTTCTGGCGGGTGAAGAGGGAACAAAGGTGGAGGGGGCAGGACGATGGAGCAAGGGGAACATCTGGTGGACTTGACTGGAAGTGGAAGGGGTTTCTATGGGGTGCGTCTCTCTTACCTGCCGACCTGCCAGTGAATGTGCTAACACTATCCAACAACAAAAGGACTCGCAATTGCAACCCTCCTCATCTTCATCCGCTCCATCTTCCGCGTCGCAGAACTGAATGGCGGGTTCGGCAGCGACCTCGCCAATGACGAGGTCTCGTTTATGATTCTCGAAGGCGCGATGATGGTCGTTGCCTGCGGCTGTATGACGGTGTTACATCCGGGACTGTGCCTTGAAAGATATTGGAGGGATCCCGGGTCGTGGACTGGGAAGGAGAGGCGCGATGGTGAGGTGATGTTGGGTCGTGTTGGTGGGGAGGAGAGGTGAGTGTTGGAGATGGAGCAGGAGATTGAGTCGGGTGGGATGAACTTCCTAACGAAGACAATGGTCCAGAGGTCGGGGACCCAGAGGAGTATGTCGTAGTCGATGAGTGGAGCAAGAATCTGGAACAGCCAAGCGGCTAAAAATATCATCCAGACAAGTCATTGTGGTTGGTCAGATCGTATTCCTCAACCCAGAAAAGTATAGCGTCCGGCGCAGGAAGATCCCATGAATCCTGTACAAAATGCCCAATATTCTCCTCCAGTCCAACCAGGTACTACAGTATAGTAACTAGTATGCGCACACGATGGCAAGAAGGGCGCATACAAAATCCAGAACCGGCTGTCGTACATGCAAGTATGGCCACCGTCTATCGGCAGTCTTGCTCTCCACCAATTGCACCCCGCTAACCTTCCCGCGCGCTGCTGCTCCAGAATCCGCCGAATCCGCTGCGACGAGACATGGCCGTCTTGCAAGCGATGCACGAGCACCGGGCGCCGCTGCGACGGACCTTCGCCTTCCACGACAAAACCCCCTGCAGACTCCCACCAGATTACAGTCTCGTTTGCTGAAACACTAACCATCCGATCAATTCTGCAAATGCGTGTTCCACAAAAACCCTGGGACGCAAGTTGCGAGGAGACGCGGTACATGCAGTATTTCATTGAGCGGATTACACAGGGGCCTGAAATCGGCCATGGCGCTACTACTTCTACTACCAGCAGTACAACCAATATCGAGCTGGCGACTGGCGCCGACTGGCGCCCTCTCATGATCCAAGCTATGCACCGCGAGCTCGCGGTCCGACAATGCGTTATTGCGCTGAGCGCACTGATCCAGGAGCGCGTCGCGCACGGCTCGCTGGGCATCCACGGGTTCAATCCCGGCCCGCACAACCAACGATATGTGTTTGCACTCAGAACGTATGGGAGAGCTCTCTCGTCGCTGCAGGAGCTCGTTGAGGATACGGTCGCGTCGTCGGATGGTGGTGATTGTGCCGGTCGCGATATTGCATCCATCGAGTCGGCATTGCTTGCTGGGATTGTGTGTATCTGGTTCGAGGTTATCATGAGGGACTTCCGAGCGGGGTTGGGGCATCTTGAACGGTGTTTGAGGATCATGTTCCACCCGGGGTCAGACGGAAAAGGTAAGCCGTCTGATTGACCGGTCAAGCTTTCTCTGGTAGCACTGTGCATCTAATATGTCCATCACAGACGCCATCAACCCCGCAATAAAACGCGCGTACATGAAAATGGACATGCAAGCCGCGCAATACATGGGCAGGCGCGCCCCCATCACCGCCAGCATCGCCGCTGCGAGCTCCACAAGCACAGCACCCCATCTGCCCTACATATTCGATACCCTCGACGAGGCCGAAACCTGCCTCGTGCACGAACACGCCCGGATCCTCCACTTCGCCCGGACATCCGCCAGCACGTACAAGTACTACTCGCCAGGCAACGTCCCGCTCGACCTCATCGCCCAGACACACACATTCCACTCGCGCCTCGCGCTCTGGAAGTCTGCATTCACATACTCGTACTCGTGCCAGAAGGCCCGCCATAGCAGCCCACGCATCTCGGCGCGCGCAGCGCTCATCCTGATTCAGTACTATATTGCGCTTATCACGGCGGCGACGTGTCTGTACGCGGAGGAGATGCTCTACGACCGCTTCGTGCCCGAGTTCAAGCGGATTGTGGCGCTCGCGAGGTCTGCATGCTCAGCTGCGCAAGATGCCGGCGCGCACACCACCCCGCTCATCGGCCTGCCCATCTCCACGGGCGCCATCCACCCTCTCTACTTCGCCGCGACGAAATGCCGCGACGCGAGCCTGCGCGACGAGGCGATCAAGCTGTTATCTGAGATTGCAGCGTGTCCGGACGGCGTCTGGGAGGGCTGTATACTGGCCGCCGTCGCGCAGAGGGCCAGGGAGCTTGAGGAGACTGCTGCGGCAGGGGATTGGCGGATTCCGGAGTTCTGCAGAATCCATGTTCTTGGACTGGATATTCGGCGGGACGTGGGGACGGTGGTTGTCGAGTTTCGGAAAAGGACCAATGGGATGGATGGGGAGTGGGAGGAGTGGGTGGAGGAGCTTTGTTGGTGAGATGGGGTTCTGTATACAGTGGGGTATTTATTTCCAGATATAGAATCAGTGATATAGTAAGTCAATATATTCATCTGGCCGTATTTCAACCAACACTCAGGTTAACAGACAGGCCGCACTGCGGGTCGATGTGGTATTTGACGATTCCAACACTACATATACACATGGGCACCGGCGACAACAAGGACCCATGGCCACGCACTGGCCTTCATATTCAACCCCAAACTCATACTTAAGTTGACTCTCCAAACGATCCGTCCCAGTCTAGCTTACCTGCCCAGCTGGGCAATTTGGCAACCTAACATTTGCCCAATTTCGCTTCCGAAGATGGTCAGCTTGCCAGAACAGAACACCAAGAGGGCACAATAGACCCTGGAAGCCCGTTCACTTACCCATGGTACAATGGCTATCAGTAAGATACCCATTCACATAGCAGTCAGTCACACCCGGGGCGATGTGTCTGTCCCACGTACTACATTGCATGTTCGATCAGCCACAGCCACAGCGAGCGAGACAGAGGTTAGTATATCTGACCAGTTATCATTGTAGCAGTCTCCGCGCTTGTAACATTGGAAATAGTAATCCTTGCCCGGGGTCAATTGGCGGATCACCCTGGAACTGAGGCTGGGCCCTGCTCGGCAGTTGACTTTGCTGCTGGAATTGATGATGGTGCACCACTGGGAAGTGGCGAGGGCGCCAAGCGGGAGGAATAGTAGGGCAGAGATTGTGAGCTTCATTGTGAGAAAATAGTGTTGGAAATGAGATGATTTCGCAGGGAGAAAGAGAGAGCTTCGTTTGTGGTAGGACTGGAGAGGCAGGTTAAGGACGGCCATCTCTTCGTTTTATACTATTTTCATGTAGTTCTTGAGAAGGAAGTCCCCGCATCAACACGAGCTTGTTTCTACTCAGCCGCACTATATTCACACCGCTAGGCTGCACAATAAACTACTAGAAAGGGCCCAAACTGAGAAGTCAAACCAATCCAGAAGCCAAATAAAAAGGCCGGTCGCCAGGCCGCGGAAAAACAATTGTCAATACAGTGGAAAACACGCGATACTCGCAGTATCTTGCCTAATCGAGCCGCGGTGCCCTACCGATCTCCCCTCTTTCTCAGGCTTGGTGCGCCCGAATACGAGTCTTCGCCGACTCTTCAGGAGGCTTAGACCGCTTCGCCGCGGATTCGATGAACTTCCGACGCGTGCCTGCCCGAGAGCCTCAACCCCGCACTTTCTGTCGTTTTTGTTTTTGTTTCCTTTTCTTGTCTCATCCACAATGACACGGGGAGTGCGCGCAGCTTAGTACTTGGCCGGCTTGTCAAACATGCCGGTGTGCCATGCTGGCCATCGAGTGTTCAGGTCTATCCTGGCTGGGCTTTTAGGCTTGACTGTTGCCGCCTTCGTCCTCTTCAACATTGACATCAGCGCACTCACCACCTTCCAGGGCCCTTTCTATACGCCATCACCAAAAGACACAACATCCTCATTATCCATAGACCCTGATACCAACGCGGACCGCACTCTAGGCAGCACGCGCTGCCGGTATCTCCCTGGAGCAAATGACACCCTAGTGATAATGCGAACAGGCGCAACCGCCCTGCGCACGCGGTTACCCGTGCATTTCCAGACGTCTCTACAATGCATCCCGCACTACGTCATCTTGTCCGACATGGAAGAGGAATTCCAGGGCCATCGCATCCACGACGTGCTCTCAGGAACCAGTACAGAAATGCAAGCGACCGCGCCGGAGTTTGCGTTCTATCGCGAAGTGCACCGGAATCAGCATCGGATCTCAGAATTCATCAACGAGAACACAAATGCGGTAAATGCCTCTGCGTTCCAGAGGAAGGCGTGGGATCTCGATAAATGGAAGTTTCTTCCAGGCGTCCAGAGGGCTTTCGAGGCCAGGCCGGATGCGGAGTGGTTGGTGTTTATTGAGGACGACACGTTCCTTGTCTGGTCGAATCTGCTTGACTGGTTGGGACGCCTTGATTGGAGGGAACCGTACTTCCTTGGACTACCCGTGACTATGGAGGACCAGTTATTCGCATATGGGGGTTCAGGATGGGTTTTCTCTCGAGCGGCTATACAGCGGATAACAGAGCACATGGCTTCTGTGGCAGACCGCTATGAAGATTTTACAAATCGATCTGCGTATGGGGACCTCGTTCTGGGGCAAGTTGCTGAACAGTCCGGCTTGTTACTAACGGGAGCGTGGCCTCTCATCCAGCGGGAGACACCTAGCACAATGGAATATACCGAGGATGTACTGTGCTATCCTGTCGTCACCTTCCACCATGTTGATGCTATTGAGACAAAGGCAATCTGGAATCTCGAGCAGGAGATAATTGCAGCTGCAACTGAGCATGAGGTACCAGCTCCGCTACTGCATTTCGATGTTTTTAAACGCCTCGTATACCCGCATCTTGCTGCGAGGATTGATGACTGGGATAACTTCTCTGACGGGGAGGAGATGGTGCTTGATGTTGATGAGGGCTTTGAGGAATGCAAGCGACATTGTCAGGAAGACCCAGAGTGCGTCCAGTTCCGCGCGACATCAAGGACATGTACTCTGGCGCATGCAATTTCCCTTGGATGGATGTCGGATGAGGAAATGAATAGCACCTCAGGCTGGATGAAGGACAGGATCGCGGAGCTCAAAGCAAATGCTTCCTGTGGAGGTGGCAAGTGGGATTTTGATACACTAGATGAATAAAAGAATATAGTACATGGCATTGCAGGGTTGGTCTGACGCTCCCACATCCTCTCTGGCCTAAGCCACTGTCTCACTTCACTAAAACAGAACTTGCTTCCGGCACGGGCCTAACCTCTCCAGTCTTGAGGTCATATACGAAGCCTCTTGTTCGTGCAGCAAGTTCCTTGCGAACAAGTGGTGAGCTCTTCACCAGCTGTACATCCTCCTGAACACTGCGCTCAAGACTAGATCAAGGTCAGATATTAGCCGTAGTCATTGGTTAATACAGTGGACGTACTCTTCAAACCCCGGAAGTTTAAGAGTCTCAACCTCGCGACTAGCATCCGGGGCCCGCTCCGCTAGCACCTGGCAAACGCCGTCATTGCCGAATAGCTGGGCAGAACAATCTACAAGATGTCAGTTAGAATCACTGCCGTGAGAGATTAGATGAGCTAAGATTCTACCAACCTGTATGATGTATAATCATAACATCCGTGAAATTCAAAACATGGTCGAGGAAGAGCAGGTTGCTGAACTGCGACGCCATTCGGCCGGCGGCGCCGCGCGTAACAACTGCATCTGGGAAATAGTGAGTGATCATCCTTTTGAAAAGAAACGTGAGCAAGGAACTGGAGATAGGACACACCCCATTTTTCCAGCCCCAATATATCCCAGGGATCTACGCGATTGTCGCAGCACGAGACTAGCAATTGGAACGGGTCAGATGCGGCGACATCAGTTAGAGTCATGGAAAGCGTCAGAATTTACCAATGAATATCTTTGGCATAGGTAATCTTTGATCGGGAGGGAGATTGCTGATTTCGCTCAGGGACGGAATCGGTTCGAATGTTTTGACGCGCTCACTGCACGCCATTAGCGGGCTTCTTGTGTGCTGTTGTCTCGGGGTGTGTCCTCACGCATTGCGCTGTAGGAGGTCTTCGACGCTTGGACCGGAGGCCATTTTGAGTGATATTTTTTTGATTTCGAATTGAAGATGGTTGTAAGGTCTGTGAGAAACCAGCCAGGGGCGGTTGCGAAGGCTAATTGTTAGGGCGTAACCAGATGTGTAAGAAACGGATATACCGAGTTTGATCTTTGTGTGAGATTTTGGGTTTTATACTGCATCCCATATGAATCTCAAGTCGGATTTCAAAGCACTATACGGAGTAGGTTACAGACTATTTGGTATGCTGCGCTGCGCTACTCCGCATCTCCGCGCCTCCAGGACTCCGCAACTCCGCAACTCCGGCGGCTGAACTCGACAATTTAGTTTGCATTTCAATCCATACTCGCAGTCAGGCAAGAACCTACTATGCTTAATGTTTGAATCTATATTGCTACTGTGCCTTATGTGCCGGCCTGTAAATCTATATAGAGTCAACCGACCACAAGGACGGTCTCCTGCGGGAATGCAGCCGCTGGGCGAATTGCTGGCGTCGAGTCGGGAATGTATCTCGCTCGCAAGCCACTTGTTCGTTGACGGCAGAATTATAAAAGTCGCCCTGAGATGACAGGGGTCAAAAGTGAAATAGGCTCAACTCAGTTTGCGGTTTGGTGGTGTGATATACTCTTCTTGAATATGTCGGATTCACGTAATGTTTACATCGATCCTAAGATCCAGGACAATGCCGGGTAACGTCCGATTGGTTGGGCTTTTCCGTCTTCTCACATGTCAGTAGATCGACCATTTACCAGTGAGGGCATACCGTCGTAGGTATGACATCAACGGCCTGCGACGAGAGAAGACCATTCAAAAACGGCCATCAATCCGCGGTCGCACGCAGCAGGTCGAAACGATAGTCTCACAGAATTAGAACGAGCAAAACAGACAAAGTAACTCCAGAAACATAAGAATACTACTCAGTAACTATGCAGTCAATCCTGCACCCGATCATCGGTCCGAAGAAGACAATCGAAGACCTCACCGGCCGCGTCGCGATAATCACTGGAGGTGCATTTGGAATCGGGTTAGTTTGCTTACATGGGCTTCTAGTCAAGTCTTCTAACTACTACAATTTATTCCAGCTATGAGATCTCGCGCGCCTTTGTGCTAAATGGCGCCCGAGTCATCATGGTCAACCGCAAGGAAGACCAAGGTCAGGACGCCGTAGACAAAATCAAGGAGGAAGCGGGGAGCGATGCGAAAATCGAATGGGTTCCCTGCGACATGGGCAATCTAGCTCAAATCAGAGATGTTGCTTCAAAATTCGTCAAGGACGAGGAGAGGCTGGATCTGGTACGTTGATCAATGTCGCAGAAAGGACGCATAACTACCTAAGATAATGGAGGCTAACGTGTCGTACCATAGCTCATTTTATCAGCGGGTATCAACGTCAACCAATACGGCGAAACATCCGACAAGATCGACCGGCACTTTCAGGTAAACTGGCTAGGACAATTCTACCTAGTCAACCAGCTATATCCCCTCCTGCGCAAGACATCAAAGATTCCCGATACGCCCGCACCCCGGATCGTCTTTGAGTCGTCAGAGCAGCACCGCATGGCGCCATCAAATGTCAAGTTCGAGTCGCTTGACGAGATCAATAACCCGGATCTTGGACCGCTTGAGCTGTATGGGCGCTCGAAACTTGCGGTTATTCTGGGGGTAAAATATGGGCTCGTGGAGAAGGTTATCAGGCCTAATGGGGATAATATTTATGCTCTTTCTGTACACCCTGGAGCAGTAAGTTCCGACTTGGCTAAGATTTCTTGCTTGTTTCTGCTAATCCTTGATAGGTAAACACAGCCATGCAACAACAATGGAAAGACGCATACCCCGGCCTCCTCGGAAAGCTGTTAACAACGGTAATGCTAGCAGCCGGTCGCGATCCCGAGCAAGGATCGTACAGTGCGCTCTATGCGGCAACCAGTCCAGAAGTGGAAGAGAAGGGCTGGAACGGGTACTATTTCGTGGACCCCGGCAAACCGGGCAAGGAGACGAGTCAGGCATCTGACCCCGGGCTTGGACGGAGGCTTTGGGATCTTAGCCACGATATTATCAAGGAGAAGCTGGGACAGGATGCGTTGGCTGATTGGGCGAGCAGCCGCTGATGTCAGCTAGCTGTATATAGGACCGCAAGATGCAGGCTCGGGGGATGGCTTACCTGAAGAGATATAAGCATAATAGGGGAAGAAACAAATTCCGGTACGGCTAATTACTTGGCTGCATATTTCGAAAGGGGTGCGGGTGGAAATCCAAGGACTTCGATCGTTTGATGGGTCATGGCTTTCCACCACAGCTGCATTGTGTTGATCCAAGAAAAAGTCAAGATACGCACGGGAAATCCAAAGCCAGGGACTTATATGATGTCTTAATGGAGGAGTCCGCATCGAGAAGCCTGTTGATCCCAACAACCTTCCTTTTTCTGTGTAAGCCCAACACCGTCGTAAGGCCGCTGGAGGCTACCACCGTGCGGAGCCCGACGACCCCAGCCACTATGCTGCGCGGCACGCAAGCAGATGCCTCGACGCGATTGCCAAACCTACCTTTGCAGATTAGGCAGCGTTTGAGTGCTTCGTCGCCCGGATCCAAATTCCCGAGGTTGCGGCCGATGAGGAGGGGTTCCTCGAGACTGAGAGTGCCACCATTGTCATGATTGGAGAAGCTTGTGAGACTAGAAGATAGTCTGCTACGCGAGGTACGTTTGAGGGGCAGCTAAGCGACTGCTGAGTCGCTTACTCTGGCAGCATTCCATAGTATGTCCACTGTTTGACGGCGACGATCTTCGTGTCTTAGTTCTCGGCCCTGGTGGGAATATGTGTATATAGTTATGGAACTGCTCCACGAAGAGCGTACTAAAATTTGTTTTCTCCTTGGAGAAACGACGAGATGTCCGGTTCCGATCACGGCCAGGTGAAGTTGAAGTCAAGGATCAGTATACCTTGGCTACGTTATAGCGGCTTCTTAGTTTCCTCCACTCCATACCTCATCCGCACTCGTACATCGCATCTTATGAAACAGGAGCAGCGTCGCGCCTGCTATGCAAAGTCGTCCATTCGTCCGCTTGATTCAAGGGAAAAGAACGATGGCATCTAGACCTGCTTGTCTTGAGAGGACTGCGGGGTGCACAAGACGTAAATGGCTATGCTAAATTCATCACTTGAATCGCTGTTGGACCACAGCTGCACAACCTCCAATTGGTCTCTATATAAAGATAACGGGCGTGTCATGAGTCTCCTTATGCGCCTCTGGAACAACTTCCCTCCAAAGCTCCCCCTCCGCCACCTTCTCCGCCTCCCATCCATGCTGATCTGTATAAAAGAACCCGCCAAGAAGTATCCTGGCAGCCATCCAGTTCTGCAGTTCAAGCTGTTTCGCTACCGTCCTCAGATTCTCCACGAACCAGGCGTGGCATTCTGCCCCGCGCGAGGCGAGGCCTCCCATCCATAGGATCCAGAAGAGTAGGTCGGGAGCGACTTTCAGTATGTGGGCCAATGACCCGTCGAGACTCGCCCGTAGTGCCGCGGCTGGATACTGGGTTAATGGGATGCCCTGGAAATGCCAGATGCGGAGGTTCACGTAGAGCAGGAAGGAAAGGCGGAGGGGCTCGTGGGGGTCATCTGGCCGTGATGTGTAGCTTGCTGAGAGGAGCTGGTGCTCGAAGACTAGAAAAAGGTCGTTGTCTGTTGGTGTGATGAGCGAGGGGTTGACTTGGGCTTCCTCGTAGTGGATTATCAAGCGGTGGAGGATCTGCGTATAGGCTCTCACTGAGGAATCGAGTTGGGTATACCAGGGGGCCTTGAAAAAGGATTGACCTAGTTGTGAAAGCCGCCTTGGTATCGCTAGTGGCTCCTGCGTGTGAAAAAACCTGGCATCCTGCAGAATCTCGCTGCGGAAGCGGGGGGACATGGCGAAGACGGGACTGGTGTTTTTCAGGGCTGCGCTTCGAACGTCGCACCTGAGGGTAGTCAGTCAGCTTGGTGCTGTCTAGCAAAGAGGCACTTGGACGAGATTTGCATACTCGTAGATTTTTGCAAGCGCTCCATGATCTATTGCTTCGACTCCGCCAAGTAGATGGACAAGTCTCTGCAGTCCCTTCATGTGAATTTCAAGGGCCTCAAAATTGGCGTTGACAGCCTTTGATACACAATCAGCAGTTACCTAATAGAGTCCAGAAGGAATGTAAACGCACTTCGCCGCTCGCAAGCGAGGCGATAATCAGAGTGGTGGCCTCGGCCACAGCCTTCTTGGGTTCCTCCATAATGTCCTTCAAAGTCCCAAGTACCCTCCCACGGAGACGAAGACAGTTTCTGAATGTTTTTTCGGCTACCAGAGGGTCAACTCCATTATGCATCTCGAGGCTTGCCTGGTGCCCAGCTGATAGAAAGAGAATTGTCAAGAGTAGCGCGGGTTGAGTTATCGCCTCCTGCCACCACCACATGCCCATGCGCATTGGATCAAGTGGATAACACATTATGATAGAGTGGATTCTGACTGTAAAGGGGTTAGTTCTGGATTCCTGGGATAGCGAAGAGCAGTTTTGTACAGTGGTGGAAGTATTGGTTCATGGAGTCTGTCATTCCGACTGCAGATGAGGCCAACGGATCAGCGAAGCTCTGGCTCAGATACGCCTCCAACGACCAGATTGGAGGCTTGCGCTCCGCGAGCTTATCCTGTAAGCCCTTGATTTTCACGGTCTCGCGATCCTTTGCTATAGTAGGGAAAGCCCCTGCGCCATGTTCAATCCGGCGACGGCCCCGCGGCGCTGATCGTGGTTTGAGTCTATCAATAGAGGCCTGTTTCTGATCTTGGTAATATTTCGTCATGACAAAGACCTGCTTTTTGTTCCGCAACGATAGGTTGTGTGCATGATCCGCCTGCGAATCAATGAACATGAAGTTTGACTGAGAGGCCATCTTGCTCCCCTGACTCGAGGGTGGCGACAAGGTAGCTGGAGATAAGCACGAGATGCGGTGTAGTGTAGTGCCGCGGAAGCGATATCGCCGGGGTTATAGAGGGCCTGTGTGTTGGGCTCCCCGAGGCTCTCTCAGAAGGCGGTTTAGTCGAGATTAGAGCGTCTGTGAGGTCGTGACGCCTATCGGTTGGTTATCTTGAGGAATCTGAATTTCTCTGTGGTGGTCAACGGCGTTTGACGCCACTAGCTCTGGCCCCCATCTTCAATGCCAAAAAGGGTCTAGTGACTGCGAAGTGCGAAGCGCCCGCCCAGTCTTCAGCAGACGGTTCTTCACTTTTCCGTGCATTTGCGGCATGATCCGGCCAGCGGAGCCCAGTCGAATAACAGCAGTGAACCTCGGAATTCTCTCGACATTCGATCAGCGCAGAAGTTCCCAAGGAAGTAGAGACTCACGATGGGGCTCTGCGAGAACCTCTGGTAGGCGCGGGCTTGGATTCTCGTTGACAACAACTCACTCCTATTTTCAATGCAAAGCAATCCCATCAGCCGGGAATATGAGTACTCTGCCCACCCGCCTTCTTGGCCACAGATTCCATAGCCTGACGCACGTTTTCTTCTTCCGTTGGTGTGCGAAGCAAGCCTCATCTTCCGACGTACTGGCTCCATATTCGGCAGTCCGCTAATCGCACCGCACCCAACCGAGATTGAGGGTAGCAGAAAGTCGGTAAATCGATCGATCGCGCGGAAAGAGACACCGAATTGACGAGGATATTGCATCGTAAAGTCAAGCGCGCTCACCGTGGCCGTGATCGTGTTAGTTTGCCGGTATATATCGATCTATAATGGTCAGTTTTGTAAATAGACATCTGGATAACTGCGATAATTCCTGACTTTGATACACTATCCCGTAGAGATAAGTACGAGGTTCTGGAGGGGGTTGAAGGTGAAAAGAGGTTTGTGGCGATCGAAGTGTTTTGGACGTCGTTCAGTTTGCTCCTTCTTCAACAGGGAGCCAGCCCAGGGCCTTGATATCAATCCAAATACAG
Organism: Aspergillus sp. ADI1; assembly: GCA_020615375.1. Taxonomy (NCBI): domain Eukaryota; kingdom Fungi; phylum Ascomycota; class Eurotiomycetes; order Eurotiales; family Aspergillaceae; genus Aspergillus; species Aspergillus sp. ADI1. The sequence continues at coordinate 325,458 of JAHXQV010000023.1, read as the reverse complement.
CCCCCACAGCCATCACCGACGTCACCTTAATCTGAACCAGGAAATCGCGATCAGATTTTGTATCTGATAGTAGCGCACTGGAGTAGAAGCCACGCGGCATGACCATATTCCGCAGCCGCTCTTCTCTGCCTGCCCAGCTCGATGGACTCTCTCGTGCTCGGGGCACACAATGCAGGTTAATCTCGTCCAGGGCTGAGCGGGCGAGCTTGGGGAGGTGGGCTTCTCTTCGTGGCCTTCGTGGCCACATTGCAGTCGTTTACTTTGAAAGAGGCGGTGTGATTGTGTAACGTACAAGATGGACCGCGTTTCCCATCGTTCCCAGGCCGACAGGGACGGTGCCAGCAAATGCGATGACTGCGCATGGTGCACATTCGACCAATGAGACTTGATGTGGGGGTAGGGGTACATTTCACGTGCGTGCTGGATGATTTCAGGCCCAAAATCCAAGTAGTGACGGCTTGATTAGTTCGCGAATCACAGCATTGCCTGCCGAGGTCTTCATTCTCATTAGAGGAGCATCGGAGGGGTCTGTTGTCTGTGGGATGGCTTTCGACAAGATGGTTGAAATTTGGAACCATAGACCGTGTTCCTGTCAAAAGTATAGAACTGAGATCTAGAGTCGGTGTATGTGTCAGCGTGGCCAACTGGGCGTTATCCAGGCCCGGGCGAGTTGATCATCTGCACAGTCGAGTTTTGTGGAAAAAATTCCTGGCCTGCGGGGTTTGGCTCTATTATTGTGGCAGTTATGGACATGGTTGAAGGAACCGGGTGCGGTGTATGGAATCTTGTTCCCAGGGCTGACAAGGCCCGGTGTAGTTGCAGAAGGAGCGCGGCGTAAACGGATATCGCCAAGGCAATTTTCTCCTCGAGTCCAACCCAGATCTCAGTGTCGAATGGCCCATTTCGACTAATGTCGCGTCGTTGAATGGTTGGGCGAGTTCCCCGCATTTACACCTGTTGTCTGTGGTTGTTTGGCCATGAATCGGGGTGGGTTGATACAGATATATACCTCTCGGCCCCGCGCATCGTACCGCACACACTTCATCCACATCCCACCAGCTGACCACCGAGAAGCTCGTCAAGTATATTGATTCGACCTTCAAGGGCAGCTGATAGACAGGCTCTTCATGTTCGGCAATAGAAGTAATAAGCGAGCGGCCTCAGGGATCCAGCCATGTCCCCTAATACGTGCCCTGCAGGAATAGCCGAGCCGGCAGTTTGTGATTAGTCGGAAATCCTAACCGACCCCCTGCAAAAAGCAAAAATGCCAGGCTCGAGTCTGCGGGGCACACTTTGTTCTTTTGTTCCCTTTCCTTCGCTCATCGCTGAGCCCAGCGGTCCTATTATGTCGCGAAATCTAAACACGAGACGCGACATGTCAACTGCGAAAAAGAGATTCAGCTGCAGCCTGCTCCAACCAAAGCAAGGCGATGACCAATTTGGACCATCTGGTATGCGCCACATCAATAGCGCATCGAGCTATGGTGGGACTGGGTCGGATCGAGGGCGATCGACAATCCCTTCCGAGGAGTTGGCCAATCATACATCCTCATTCTCTTCGAGGGGGTGTCCGCCAAGGGACCTGGGCAGGGCGTGGACTCGATGCAGAGTTCAAGACAGGGGTGGTCCGTGGGCTGCCTGGAGGAAGGGGTTTAATGGCCCTGGCGCCCACCTGCTCTCCAGATCCCCGAGCAGAGAGAGACAGCGAAGAGACTCACCATGGCGCCCCTCCACCTAAACCTCGCCCTCCTCGGGACCCTCGCGACTCAAGCCCTCGCCTTGGCCGTCACGCGCCGCGCCTCGGTCGCCTCAATCCCGGAGTCCACGTGGGACGCCTTCAACGAAACAATCTCCGGCCACCTCCGCAATGGCGAACCCATGCTGGCCCCCTGCTACACGCGGTACAACGGCGCATCGCAAACACCCGACCACGCCCAATGCGCAAACCTCCAAAAGAACGGCGGCGACTTGACCTTTGCAACCGGCCAATTCGGATACTACGTGCAGTCGCAGTGGGGCGCGTGCCAGACAACGGGGGCCAGTTGTACGTTTGGCGCGATCCGGCCGGATATTTTGACGCCGATACTGGACAAGTGTGAGCAGGGGAGTGTGCCGACCAAGTATGTCGATGTCCGGAGTGTTGAGGATGTCCAGAAAACCCTGGTTTTCGCGGGGGAGAATAACCTCAGGCTGGTTGTGAAGAATACGGGGCATGATTATATGGGGAGGAGCTCGGCACCGGATTCGTTGGCTTTGTGGTATGTCCACTGATCCCTTTTGATCTTACATTGTGGTTGGTGAGGCTGACAGGGTAGGATGCACAATCTTCAACCACCTATTGAGCTGAACAAGGACTTCATTGCCGACGGCTGCTCCGAGTCCAGTGGGGACTCGGTTACATTTGGCGCGGGACAGCAGTTCCAAGGCATCTATGACTTTGTCGAGCCACTTGGGTATCGCATTGTTGGTGGGAGCTCCGTGACTGTCGGCGCAGCAGGAGGCTGGATCACCGGTGCTGGCCACAGCATGCTCTCCAACGAACTAGGTAGAGTTGACTCTATTGCTCCTCATCCACAACCATCAGCAAGCTAACCAATACCAGGCCTCGGCGTCGACAGCGTCCAACAACTAAAAGCCGTCCTTCCCAATGGCACCCACGTCACAGCGAACCGCTGCCAAAACCAAGACATCTTCTTCGCCCTGCGCGGCGGCGGCGGCGGCACATTCGGGGTAATCACCGAGATGACCACGCGCGTGTACCCGAGGAAAGAAACCCAATTCGTGCAAATGGTCTTCACCAACCTCCTCCCCGTCCAGCAGCGGCGACTCTTGGATATCCTCGTTGAGAATGGGGAGAAGTGGGCGGAGGAGGGGTGGGGTGGGTACATTACCATGTTTAATCTCGGAACGATTGTCTTCATTGCGACGCCGCTGCTTACGCACGACGAGGCCGTCGAGTCAATGAAACCGCTTGCCAAGTTTGCGACGACGTTTAACCTCGGCATCGTCAAGGTCCAGAGCACAGAGAGCTTCCGCGAGGGCCTCGACCCGTTCGTGCAGATCCAAGAGTTGGGAATCTTCCCCGGCTCAGCATGGGCGCTCTCCAGCCGAATCGTCAAGCGCGAGTCCTTTGTCCAAAACAAGCAAGAAGAACTATCCGACATCCTATCAGACTTTCTGAATGTCCAGCAAAACCCACTCGAACCATCGATGCAGATCCTCGTCGTTTGTCTGACAATGCCAACCGTCTACTCCAAGACCATGCCTGAATCAGATCTCCCCGGCGGCCCTGGCCACGCCTCCATCGCACCGCACTGGCGCGATGGGATCTGGCAGGTCCTGCACTTCAGAACATACGACGGCTCAATCGATAATCCCAAACTGGTTCAACGGATTGCGCAGCGCGCACACGACGTCATGGAACCTCTACGAGCCTTTACGCCGGGTTCCGGCGCATATATCAACGAGGCGGATCCGTGGGAGCCGGATCATATTAATTCTTTCTGGGGCGAGGAGAATTACGCGCGGCTGTTGAGGATTAAGCACGAGGTTGATCCCGGGAATCTGCTTATGGTTCATCAAGGGGTGGGTTGGGAGGAGAGTGATGCGCGGTTTGCATGTTATCCAGATGTTACTGCCTAAGACGCTGGCCGAGCTGCATTTCCCTGCGGGGCTGAGTGGTCAAGGCTGGATGTCCTCGTTCTCGTATATAATTATCAACTGTTCATAGTGCCGCGAGGTAGAGTCAATGCCCTTCCTGAGCCACTTTCTGCTATGTTACCAGGTGTCCAATGTCCAGGAGATCAATGCAGTCGCCAAAGGAACTCGGGCCGAACCTGTGTTCGGCGTTGCATCTGCAATCCCAGCAGGGGTGCGCGTAGACGGATTCTGCGAGACGATCTCTACGGAGGCAGAAACCGAAACAGGAATGAATGCATTGAGGTTAAAGAGAATCGTAGATTGATGATCTGAACTCTGTATTGGAATAGGAATCTCCACCCTATACTCAAACTCCTTCTCCGAATGACCTGGTACGCTCGGGCAGTGATTGTCTCCTGCGTGTCCTGCTTTCATTCGCCTTGGCTTAGGTTCCTCGCGTCTCGCGCAAGGCGAAGGCGGCCTTGCAGATATCGGTCATTACACCGATGTCAAGCATCCCTTGCAACTGCGACACGACGGGTTCATAAAGACCACAACAGTCTAATCTGGCGCGTCTTATATGCGCCAAAGCGGTCAAGTTGAAGTTACACCAAGCGGCAATGGTACGCCTCGACTCGGGCAGGTGACAGCGCTATCAGGGAAGGCAGCGAGTTGTCGTGGAAAAGTCTGTCTTGGCTTTCAACCAGAACCCCCTGATCAGGGTTGGGTCATTTGAGTAGTAGGTAAAGAGCCATCACATTTAACTTGGATAGCAACTATTTCTGCCCCATTTTCAGTTCTTAAAATACAGAATCATATTATCCACCACCGCATCAGCCCCATGCACCTCATCCCTCCCCGACGCCCCCGCCCACTCGCCATTCCTCCCCAGATTCACTACCGGATTCGGTTTTCCAATCTTGCTCCCAACCGTAAACTCTCTGCCCCAGTTCGTCTCAAAATCAAACCCGTTACAAAACCCCTCGCCATCCCCAGCGTAGACATGCATCCTGGCAATGGTCTCGCCGTCCTGAAAGTCGAATGGCCTCACGGGGTCATAGTCGATGTTAGGGTCCCTGCCGCCAATGCGACCGGTCGACGTTCCGTCTTCGAATGAGAGTTCGAGTGCGCCGAGCACGTGGTAGCCTTTGTAGTCGGCGCTCCAGGCTTCAACGTGCTTGACTTTTTGCTCGTTGTGCAGGGCGTTGTAGGCGCTGCCGCCTTGGCCGCCGTAGGGGCCGTCTTGGGCGAGGGACTTGATACCAGGCATGGTGCGATCTTGTGCGAGACTAAGAAGAATAATTGGTGGAAGTGCTATTTCGAAAATACTTTCAGACAGCTCTGGCTCCTTATTCACAGCTTGAAATCGCATGGGACTATCGATGCTTCTTTATAGCCATGTTGTTACACAGAGCTTGCTCGGCGCCATTGTCTAGATCGAGCATCGTGACGTGCTAGACTGCGGTGGTGATGCATCGCCAAAGTCATGAAACTAAGTAAAAGCGCCCCAGACCAATGTATATTCGGGCTTCAATCCCGGCACCCATAAACAACGAGCGAGCTAGCGGACTAGGTTCCTCCCGGGATGACTTCATCGACTATGCTTCGATGTATGTATGAGCCAAATAAAATGCATATCGGCCATGACCTACTCATGATTCACCACCGAGTTTCCAAAGAATATAACCTTCGTCGAGTGTCCTGCATACGGACAAAGCAGCTTCACGTTGTACAAACCGCAAATTGCCTAACCTAAAAAGGTTGTTTGATGTCATAGACCGTACCATGGATCCAGGGCCCACGAGGGTGCATTGTGTGGAAATACTACCCTAGCTAAGCATCATTATCGATTGGATCCTAGGATGCCATGGAGCTTGATTATACGTACATAGTCTCTCCAGCTGGCGTCGCCCAACTAATCTCTTGGCCCCTGCATTGTCCAGGAAGGTAGAAAGAAGGCCTATCCATGCGCACCATCCGGTTGCTGTTGCCCTTTATTTTTCCTCGCTTCGGATGCCTTACAATATCAACTCCTTCTAGAATGTATCTGGTACATACGACCACAGGGTGTGGAGAACAGGGCTTCCCGTCCGCTCAGCCGTACTTAAGCCACACGCCGGTAGGTTAGTAGTATGGTGGGTGACCACATGCGAATCCCTACTGTTGTATGTTTTTGCTGCTGTTTATTTTTGGACTTGTTAGGTGTACGGAGTACCCCCCGTGCCGCCCTACCTTCAGTCCTTCACCTGAACGCCCTAAAGTCCTCTAAACTTCGCCCGCCAAGCCTGGGCTGCTGACGTGGCCTATTCCTCGGACTTTGGTCGGCCGACTTCCGTGCATCTTGGCAACTAGCCACCTACACGCGCCACATCTAATGGCGTTGCGTTATTTTTCGGCTCTCTGCCTGTCATCCGGCCACGCCCTGGTCGAGATCAGGTATCCTCGATCGATTCGAACGCCAGACAACTGGATGGCTACCGATTCCTCGCTCCATGCAATCCGGAGGCGGCTTCTGACATGGTTAGTTGTAAGTACATTGGCTTTTCAATTATTCTTTCTACACAAGACACTTCCCTGTATCGCCCAACTTCTGGGAGGGGAAGGGACTAGACGGCTCTCACGCAATGGGTGAACGGGAGGCCCTATATCCTGGGGCGCTCAGTGCCCGTGCAATGCATACTCTACAGCGAGTCAGGCATGCAATAGTATACTACGGCCACCTTCATTTGTAAATGAAGTGAAAACTAGTGCATGATACAGCTTTTGAACCAGGGCACGAGATTGACAATCGATTGGGACAATTTATAGATCTCTAATGGCCTAAGAGGGATGCCAGGGGCCGCCGCTTCTGTAGCATAGCATGTAAAAGCAATTTCGAATGGGTTTTCGCTGGTTTCGTTTTGTGATATCGAGCTAGCCACCGTTACTGCCATTAGCAGAACCGCATATGTCTCGCAGGTATCCCTGTGCCTCGTCCAAATTCATGGAAACTCTCGTTTAATATTGCCCATGATTACTCACTTCTTCCATATGAAGAACACATCAGGCTTTCATTAGATAAGGGTCCGTAATGTTCCTGTAACTGAGATAGAAACCTCTGCCGAACACACTCCTGCAGTCTCACACAGGACATTTCCGGGACAGCGGGCATAACGACGAGTCAACTTCCCGGGACACAGACAAGATAGCTACCTACAATCCTCATCAATCTAAGGAGACGTGGGGCGTTGGACTGACACCAGGGGTCCGACAACGCCGTAGTGCCGAAGTTTGAGTGCTCTTTTTAGTAAATAGAGCGAGAACTGGGGGAACCGAGGATTTGCAAGAGGCTTGGTCACAATAACCTTCTGACAACTGAACAGGGGGGTGCTTCTCTACAAATGATATATACGCAGCCTGAGAGCTTCCGTTGTAACTGGACAAGATACAGGACACATCATACTTGCTTGTTTCGCGGGTCCCGTAGAAGAAGGTAACAAGGTTAGAAAACACAACCTAGAGATTAAAGAGCTGAATCCATACCTAACCACTCTTGCACATTGAGGTGCCCATTGGCTCTGGGTGCCCGATGGACGATCACACCATGAGGATGGCCCCCAAACCTCAGCGCCATTTGTATTATTAATGGATACTATAAATCACCTGCATCATACTTGATTAATAATGTACTCCAAACTATCAAAACATACATAAAAGCCAAGTAAAGCAGTAGGTAGCCATGGTATGGGTAACAAACACGGACACCTTAGAAAGAGCCCTAATATAATGGCGCAAGAACAAGAAATAATCAGCAACCCAGCCGCAAGTGGGATATCCTACTACACCCCCGCCCAATCCCATATTGCAGGAACATACCTCTTAAGACCCATAACAAAACTCTTTACCCCCCTAACCCTGCGCTCCCTAACCCTCCCAAATCGCCTCTTCCTCTCCCCCCTTTGCCAATACTCTGCATCTGCCGGCCACACAACAGACTAGCACCTAGCACACATGGGCGGAATTATCTAGTATACACTAGGGCTGTCTATAATAGAGAGCACAGCCATGCAAGATATTAGATAAATCATGCCACAGGATCTGGGTCTGTATCACGAGGACCAGATTAAGTTATTAAAGCAGATTATAGAGTTTGCAAAGGGGCAGGGGCAGAGGATTGCTATTTAGCTTGCGCATGTGGGGAGGAAGGCGAGTGCTATTACGCCATGGTTAAGTAGGAATATAATACCTATAAGTAAAGTTAGTAGGTAGCCCAAGGCAAAACACCACAGTCGTGCGGCCAGTCGCCTCGCAAGCGTACCATTCGCAACCATGGAGTCAATTGTCTACCCAACCGCAACAGCCCCGATTCAACAGCCGCCGGCTCAGTAACCGCCATCACAGTGACCACGCCCGCAGAAACAGGCACGGCACAGGAACCGGCACCGACGACGCCCTCACAACATCCCTCTCGATCCCAGCCGAGTCTGGAAGACAGAGAGTTGCAAAAACCCAGCCTAGGCGGGCCGAACATTTTTGATCAGTGATAAGGATCGCATCATGTATTGAGGGTGCGGACAATGGCCGTGCCAGCAACGTCGGAGGAAAAGCAAAGTCAGCCTTCGGAAAGGTGGTGGTGCGGTCACAGGGAACATGGTATGTGTACCTAAAACTCCAGGCCAGACCCATTCGGCCACGCCATCATGCTTTACCCGAAACCCCAACTGCCATTTGCCCAAGGTGAACATGAGGCATCGAGACCCCGACCACTCTCCAACATCCCCCACACCGGGGTTCTCCTCGGATCTCCACGAACAGTGGAGTCCCCCACAACCCCAACGCCGAGTGCAGTAGGAAGTCAGAGTGGCAGAGTCATTGTTTCAGTCGTATAGCACACAAAATGTATAGACGCAAGGAGCATTCAAGAACCCTGATGCGGCCTCGCAATAGCCCCGTCGACTCATTAATAGCCGAACATGCATCTTCAAGACCCCAGTCTCCTCAAGGGCGTGACCCTCCTACCAACGGACACCACGGACACTCTGTGTGCCGGCACCTTTGAAGTCATCGGTAAGCATACGTTTATCGTACCCTTCCCACGTATGTCCATACAGCAGACGCAGAACTAACAAACCAGACCCCGCAACATCCACCCCCATCGCGCGCCTCCCCGACAGCACAGCCCTGGACTGCGAAGCCGCCATCCCAAAGGCCCTCAAAGCCCTTCAAACCCTAATCTCGCTATCCGCGCGCGCCCGCTCCTCCCTTTTAACAAAATGGCACGCTCTCGTCCTCGAACACAAAACGGACCTCGCGACCATAATCACGGCCGAAAACGGCAAACCGACCGCCGAGGCACTGGCCGAGGTGTCCTACGCCGCCGAGTTCCTGCACTGGTTCGCGGGTGAAGCGCAGCGGGTGAATGGGAGCGTTATACCCTCTTTGTCCGCGTGCTCAGAGGGTTCTAGGACACGCGTGCTCACGATATTGCAGCCTGTTGGTGCCGTCGGAATAATAACACCCTGGAACTTCCCCGCAGCAATGATAACACGAAAAGTCAGCGCAGCACTCGCAGCAGGATGCCCCTGCCTCCTCAAACCCGCAACCGAAACCCCGCTCACAGCAATCGCGCTGTCGAATCTTGCCCTCCGCGCAGGGATTCCGCCCGGTGCATTCCAAATCCTCGCTACGGCGTCTTATACAGCCGCCATCGGCGAAATCCTCACGACGAACCCCGCCATCTGCAGTTTCTCATTCACGGGCTCGACGTCCGTGGGCAAGATGCTTGCGGCGCGGTGCATGGGGAGCATGAAGAGGGTTAGTATGGAGCTAGGCGGGAACGCGCCTGTGCTTGTTTTTGACGATGCGGACTTGCAGAAAGCTGTGGAGGGGATTATGACGTGTAAGTTTCGGTTGTCAGGGCAGACGTGTGTCTGTGCAAACCGCGTGTTTGTTCAGGCGGGGATTTATGATGGGCTTGTTGAGGCTGTTGTGGAGAGGGTGAGGCGGGATTTGAAGTTGGGCAATGGCGCGGATGAAGGGACGACCATGGGTCCCTTGATCTCGGGGCGTGCGGCGGAGAAGGTGCAGCGTCATGTGGAGGATGCCGTTGCGAGGGGTGGTAAGGTGTTTACTGGGGGACGGGTAGCGAGTGAACTCGGTGAGGCGTTCTTTGAGCCAACGGTTGTGGTCGATGTGCATCCGAACTCGCTGTGTATGCGCGAGGAGACGTTTGGCCCGTTGCTTCCGATTGTCAAGTTTCAGACGGAGGAGGAGGCTGTTGCGCTGGCTAATGCGGTGCCTGTTGGGCTGGCGGGGTATATCTTTACGGAGAATATTGCGCGGTGTTCGAGGGTTAGCGAGGCTCTTGAGGTTGGGATGGTACGTCCGCTTGCTACTAAGCATACGCTCGAGCGGGGTACTAATATGATATAGGTTGGCGTCAACACCGGCAAAATCAGTGATCCAGCGGTGCCATTTGGAGGGATCAAAGAGAGTGGACTCGGTCGAGAAGTATGTTTCCTCATCATGGATGCTCTGTAGACTAGGCTAACAGCTCAGGGCTCCTCACTCGGCATACACGAATACCTCGAAGTCAAAAGCATCACCATCAACACCGCTCCATAAACCAGCACTTAGAAAGATTTCATCATCGCCCTGACTTAAAAATGATACTTATAATGACCCCGGAAAAATACACCCCGCATGCTCCCTAAACCACTCCGCATCATGTGCAAGCACCACCTCAACCGTACCAGTGTCCCCCCGGGGCTCAATACCCTCATTCCTCGCCCTCCGTATCCTGCGTAGCGTTTCCTCTGCGAGTTTCTTGTTCTCGTGTATACACACAACAGCCCCATTCTCCTCCCACTCCGCCATTTCCGCCTCACCGGTTAGTAGGCGCGGGTGGTGGCACGTGTCTCCAGCAAGATATACCCAGTGGTCATCACGGACCTTGGCCAGGACGCTTAGGTGTCCGACGAGATGGCCGGGGCTATCTACTATGTAGAAGGATGCGTCTCCGAAGAGGTCGATGGTGTTGGGGAATGGGTTGAGAGGGCGCCATGTATGTTGGACTCCGTCAACGACACGCTGGAGGCCGGGGGTAGCAACAGGACTAGGGCCCTCTAGGGCTGGTGGAAGTGGAAGCGGAAGCTCAACAGTCCGCGAATCAGGAAGAAGATCCGTTTCGAAATGCGCAGCCGAGTGATACCTCATCCCATTCTGCAATAACTCGCGCGTCCCATTCCCAACAATGAACATGGCCTTGCTAAACTCCGCTGGCGTCCCAACATGGTCGTAGTGAACATGACTCAGAATAACCGCGTCAATCTCCGGAGGCTCAAGCCCACCCCGCCGTAGTGACTCGCAGACATCTGGGACAGTGTAGATGGGTTGACGGGTTAGCAGGTGCGGCTGGATAGAGGCCGGGTAGTCGTCTAAGTTCCGGCGGATGCCGAGGTCGAAGACAATCTTCTTGCCGCTCGGGTGTTGGAGGAGGAAGGACATGGAGGGGACGAGGAGGCGCTCTGTGCTGGTAGGTTTGTCTGCGCAGAAGAAGCGCGTGGGGAGGGTTAGGGAGCCGGAGGGGAGGAGGGAGAGTTTGATGAGGGGTTTCATGGTGAAAGATAAGATATGGGATGGGCTGTTCAGGTTGAAAAGTTCATGTAATACTTTGAGAGAGATGAAGGACAAACACCTGAAAAGCAAGACTGCCTATATATGGATACATCTCTTAGATGGCCGGGACCTCCACTAATGCACCGCATTGACACCCTCCTCGGCAATCCACTTATAAACAACCTTAGCATCCAACCCCCTAAACCTCTCCTCCCCCGCCACAACCCTATACGCCTCCAACGTCGGCCCCCCCAGGACCATCTTCCCACCAACCTCCTCGCCCGCAGCGACCGCCAACTCCAAAACCCCCAAACACATCTCAATCGCAAAACCGGGTTTATACCCATTACTCGCGGGACTTCCCGGGGTCAACCCGGGAACAGGATTATTTACCTTGGAGTTGAAACTCATCCCGGAACTCGCGTTGAGGACGGCGTTGAGTTTATGTGCGTCCAGCCCCGCGCGGATACCCATGTTGATTGTTTCGGCTGTTGCGAGGGTTGTTATGCTTGAGAGGTAGTTGTTTAGGAGTTTGGTTTTTAGGCCTGTGCCGCTGGCCCCGCAGTGGAAGATTGAAGAGGAGGGGCCCATTTGGCTGAGGATGGAGAGGATTCGGGGGTACAGGGGTGCGCGGCATCCGACCATGAATGAGAGCGTGCCTTTTTCGGCGCCCATTGAACCGCCCTACGCTCGTTCTAGACGTCAGTCTTTTCTTTCCACCACCTTTGCTAGATAGATAAAACGGAAACCAGAAGAGAAGAGAAGAGAGGGGGAGACGTACCGAGCACGGCGCATCAACAAACTCACCAAACCCGCCCTCCTCAACAAGTCGCGCGATCTCACTCGAGACACGGGCGTCAATGGTACTCAGTTCCAGATACAGAACACCTGAACGACGCGGCTTCGCAGCGAGGAGACCCGTCTCGGGATTCAGAAAAACCTCGCGGACGTGCGGGGCTTTGGGGACGGAGGTTAGCACGACGTCCTATAAACGCTTGTCAGCCATAGATACACTGCACCATTTATCTTCCTTCTTTACTACGCTTCATGTTCAAAAGTTCCGACTGGAAGAAGAGGTTGTGGGGAGGGAAGGGACATACACAAACCTCCCCAATCTCCCTCGGCGACTGCGCAACAACGACATCGCCATCGCCATCCCCTACAGCGCCAGCACCAAATTCCTCCTTGAACTTGGTGAGCACTTCGCCGTTGACGTCGTAGATGTAGAGCGTGTCCGAGGCAGGGATCTTCTGCCGCAGATTCTTGGCCATCCCGTGGCCCATTTGGCCGAGGCCGATGAAGCCATATTTTGTGTGCTCGGGTTCGGTCATATCCATCGATAATTTGGATGATTGCTTGGGCGTTGGTTGGTTGTTTGGGGTGTATATGAAGGAAATGTGTTTTGTTTAATCGTGGTGATAGCTTCTACGGGATTGGATGTGTGGTGGATTTGGTCTAAATATTAGTATACGTTCTAGAGATTGTGGTTCGGATGGTGTTTAGCCGTTGTTTTCGTGTGCTGCTTTGTAGGTGAGGGCAATCGGCTATGGTCTCTACATGGAGGTCATGGGTTGGAGCGCTGTGGGGGATATGGTTGGGGTCTCCAAATCCCCTGGCGAGTTGGAGTGATCGGCGTGGAGAGTTGGAGGGAGGGCAACCGCTCCCGACAGAGTACACAGCACATACAGCTGGAAGTCTCTTTACGATTGCGATACATGATCCGGGCAGGATAAAAGGACAGACGAATCCAGGTACAGTACTAGTTCTCATCCATCGATCAAAATCCAATTCAATCTAGACGTCAAGATCTTTCAAAACATCAATCTACCAACCAACCAGCCAGCCTCCATATCCTCTTCCTCAGTCAACCAAAAAAAAAAAAAAAGAAAAAATCCAAGTCAGCCAAAATGTCCCCCCGAACAACCGCCCAGCAAACCCTTTACGAAGTCGGCATGCCGATCCGGCGCGCCGTCCTCAGCGACGCCTACGTCGACAACGCCCTCGCGCAGGGCGGAACCGAGTTCGCGCGCGCAATGCAGGAGTTCACGACGGCCTTTTGCTGGGGCGCCGTCTGGGACCGCCCGGGGCTCGACCGGAAGCAGCGCTCGCTGATCAATCTGAGCATGCTGGCTGCGACGGGAAAAGTGCATGAGCTTGCGGTGCATACCCGGGGTGCGGTGAATAATGGTGTGTCGGCGACGGAGATTCGCGAGGTGCTTGTGCAGGTGTGTATTTATATGGGGGTGCCGAGTGGGATGGAGGCGTTTAAGGCTTGTGAGGCGGTGTTGTTGAAGATGGAGGGGGAAGGGGTTGAGATTAAGCAGTGATTTGCGAGGGGTTAGACATATCCTGTTACGGATATTGGTGGGGACGTTGCATGTAGATAGAGCAAGATTGAGAAATAGATTCAAGTATTCTTGATTTGATCTGCGTGCAGTCGCAAGACGTGTGATAGCTTGGGAATCAACCCCCAGACTGTCGTCTCCTTCGTATCCAGTAACTGGCTCCAACGCTGAACAACAGCCGACGACATCTCCCTAAACGTATCCGCTGTCGGGCCGCTACTGTGACTAACCGGACTGTTGAGAACCTGCTGGACAAGGTCAATGACCTTCCACTCCTCGGGCAAGATCGAGGTGGCGCCCTCGGTGGCAAAACAGAGCAGCCACTGCGACAGAACGAACGCGCACTCGAAATAGCAAACCGCATGCTGCACACTCCACACCCAGAAGCTCGTCCGCGCGACGACATTAAACCCCAGTTGCGCGGGAACCCTGAGCGCCAGGCAAGCGTGGAGTGCAGCCCGCGTAGTGTCTGGGCTGCGCCGAAGTGTGCATGCGGACGAAATCGATCTTTCGATGGATGAGATGGAGTCGCCCCAGCTAAATTCGTTGCGCACTAAGGAGTAGTCGGCCACAAGCCGCATATATGCCAGTCGGAGCAGCGCTGTGCTGTTGAATAGCATCGGACCGTGCGGACTGCTTGGGGAAAGCGAGGCGCTGGGCTCGCGCTCCCACACTTGTTGCCACCTGCGCAGCGCGCGGAGGAATCGGCTAAACGTCGGCTTGCAGTACTCATCTGCGGGACCTGGAAAAGCCTTTCGAAACAGGATTATGCGCTGCACTAGGCATGATATGATGATGTGGCAGCCAAAGGTCGAGATCCGGCTCGGGATGTGGTTCGCTTCGTCGCTCAGCAATCGATCTGCAACAGCGGCGGCAGAGCAATAATCCGTGATTGGGGCAAGACCCAGGGTGAGAGTTGCCCACTCTTTGGCTGATTTGGCTGCCCACTGGCTCTCGTGGCAGGGAATTCCGAACCGGTCCTCCAGGTAAAGGGCCGCAGGGACATCAAAGGCGATGTTGATCAAGACCATGAGAGTGAATATGCAATACGTGATTCTACAAATGTAAGCGGAGAAAGCTTTCCAATGCTGCGCCATACCTTTTCAGCGACTCTAGCTCACACCAGTTCTCCCATGTATCGATTTGATGGGTTGGACCTACACGCGCCCACTCGCGTCGAACGAGGACAGTCATTTCCCCGTAGAACCCGAGTGCAGTCTGCAGATGCTCCGGCCGACCGCTCCAAGCTCTGCAAGCGGTCAAGATCATCAGTGACTGAAGCGTCCACAGCCCGGTATCCTCGTCTCTCAACGACGCAACAGCAGCGTGATACAACGTCTCGGCCACGTCACTTTCGAGACTATACAGGGCACCACTAGCCGACATGGCGAGAATCAACGGGGTGCGAGCGCTCTCAAATGACCACGTAGCAAGGTGAAGAAAGGGCTGGTGGCGATGAAAGCTCTCAAAGTAGCGGCGGACGAACTGCGAAATGCTAAATGGTGATGGCAGGGCCCTATCGTACCCGCAGAGCCGCAGCTGATCCTGTATCAAGTTGAATTGCTCTTGCGATATTCCGGCGATTGTCGTAGCGGACGTCTCGACCAGATGAACGGGCGCGGTCGGGATACTCTGCAGCGGGGGCGATCCAGGTCGCGAGAGTATCGACTGATCACCAAGGTCCTGCAGTGCTAGCTGACCGTTGTCATGCGCCGGTGGCAGCGGGGTTGGGATCTGGAGCTGGTTAAGCCAGAAGAGGTCGTCCGTGAGGAGGTTCTCTGACAGCGAAAGCGCGATATCCGACTCTGGAAGAGCCCCCTGTTCGCCCTCGAGCGGCCAGGCAGCTGAAAAGTCTGCACTGTCCATTCCGAAACTGCATGGAGGGGTTCCTGGCTAAGTGACCGTTAGCATACCCGAGCAATGCGATCCTTCCTGTCGCCACATACAATTCTAATCCCTCTCGGGCGAGGCGACGACGAATCGCTCTGCCGGGCAATGCGGCCGGTTGGCATGCGAGACGGATGGACTTTCTTCTCATGCCGACGGAGGAGGTCCGTTCGTGAAAAGCTGTGATTGCAGAGCTTGCACTTAAAGGGCTTCTCTTTCGTGTCTGCAGTGCATATTGGTTAGCAGCTATTAACTGGCCAAGTACGCGTTGACTGACGGATTCGCTCGTGGCGGACAAGGTGCTCTGCGCGGACAAACTCCCTGTCGCAATGCATGCAGCGATGGCACGAGGTCTGAGGAGGCGACATGGTGAGATCTGGTGCTGATGAGGCGAGGGAAGAGTTGGAGAAGGAGGAGCGACTGCCGACGGCTCCTACAGCACTTTAGCTCCATCGGGGTCAGTCTCCGTCTAAGCCACTTGCGGGGGTTGTCCCTTCCCCAGATTCGGACTTGGGGCGTCATACGATTGGATCGGCATGGATTCCTTCGGTAAAACAATCTGGCTATCATCTTCTTGCATTTTCTCCTCGCACCGAACTCCGTCGTACTTAATGCCGACACGTTCCCGACCTCCCCCGACAGCTGTCTCAGCTGTCTCCATCTCGCACAGCACTTTGTATTATCTACAAAACATGCAGATTCGGCTGCTCCCCAGTCCCCTCATACCTCGCAATCAACTTCCGATTATCCCTCTTCAACGCCCACTTCATAACCCCACAACAAACAATACTCAACCCCGCAAAGGCCATCATGAGAATCATCGCAAGCAGATACCTAGGCTCATCCCCATCCCGAAAGAAATACGGACTCCAGATATTCCCAAACTGACTCGTCAGATTAATAATCGCCGTCGCGCACGCGCGCTTCTCGGGCGTCTGGCTGACAGCAGACGCCGCCCACGTATACACGAGCGAATTCGCTGCGAAGCAGCCGCAGATGTACAGGAACGAGGAGAAGTACCGCGCTGGGGTGTTGAGTGTTGACACGCTGATTACGAACCCGAGCACGGCTACGGCCATTGACCCGCCGATGTGGTAGCCTCGCTCGCCCATGCGGTCGCTGGACCAGGCGACGCCAAAGGCGATTAGGGCGCCGATTATGTAGGGGGGTGCGGTGCAGAGTAAAGTCACGACTGTGCTGCCGAGGTTGAAGCCTCGGACGATCGAGGGGTAGAAGTTGTTGAAGCCGTATGCGGTATGGTTTGCGCAGAGCATGAGGGCCTATCATTTGAATAAAGAACGACTCCGTTAGCAAGAGTCCCCAGATGAAGCACACCCTTCCTTCTATCAGTCCGTGAAATGGATGAGGCGATCGTCTTACAAAAACAGCAACCCTTAGATCCTTGACAGCCGACTTGAGCCCAAACCAGACCGAACGGTCAGACTCCTGGTTCGACACCTGATCCCTCTGAATCCGCTCCATCGCCAGCGCGCGCTCCGCATCGCTAAACAACAATTTGGTCGACCCCGTCGGCGTCCCCGGGAAGTCCGGAAGGACGAAAAGCGCTACTATCCCCGCGACGAAACTCCCCGCACCTTCGATGATAAACAGCCACTGCCACCCCGCCAGTCCTCGCGATCCATCTAGCCCTGAGAAGATTCCTGCCGCGAGCAAGCCTGAGAATGCAGTCGCAAGCACGAGTCCCGAGTAGAGTACCGCGGTTCGCAATGCTAGTTCCTTTTTCGTGTACCAGCAGGAAAGCAGGTAGAAGACGCCTGGGAAGAAGGGCGCCTCTGCGATTCCGAGGAGCAGGCGAACAGCGATGAGCTGGCCGTATGTGTGGACTGCCCCGGTAGCTGCGGAGATGCATGACCAGACACAGACCCAGAGTGCGATATAGATTGATGGCCGGACGCGGGTGATGATCATATTACTCGGGAGCTGCATGAGCATATATCTGGTCCTGTCAGCGGGACCGGATAATAGTAGCGTGCAATCCAGCTTGATTTAACTCACCCAACATTCAAGATAGAGATGGCTGTATTATACTGGCTGCCATGAAGACCCAGATCTTCCTCAAAGGAGTTGAGTTTTGCCTGGCTGCTGATAATTAGACAAGAGCGTATTGAAAGTGGAGCAATACTCACGCGATATTATTGCGGTCGAGATAATTGAACAGATACAGGACCCAAACCATGGGCATTAGCGTCAAATCGAGTTTCCGCACAAGATGCTTCTCCTGGAGGAGAGACTCTTCGTCCCAGGGAATGGTGTCCTGCCTCTTTTCGTCAACGATGTCGTCCACGTGCTGCGATGCTCGGGCGGCTGTAGGTGGTTTCTCGGTCATATCGATTGTGGACGTCATGCTGATGATTATGTTTCAAAACTTTAAGGTTAGGGTAATAATAAATGTTGACTCTGTCAGGTTAATAAATCGAGCGACGCATTATCCAGTCTCATATTAACAGCTGTATTGATATGAATGACTCTCCCCGCAATTGTGGAGAATCTGGGGAAGACAGATCGCTGGAGTCGGGTCCAGCGACAACTCCAGAGACCACACCCTACGGACAGACCCTATACTGCTGCTCATCCCTTGTCGTTTATCCTGGGGCGATAGTGCGTGCCACCTCCATTGTGGAGGTGGCAGTGCATTTGTGGAGAGATTGTTGGAGGTCGTTTGGGGGTTGGAGAACCGCTGATCTGATCCCGCCGAATGTTGGAGACTACGACGTAGGTAGTCTCGACTCTATCGTTTAGAATAGTGAGGGTGAGATCCCACGTTGTAGGGTAGCCGCAGTCCACTACTACATACGCTCTTCTCGAAAACAAGTTGCAGAAACACGAATAATACATGAATGAGTTGATCTACAGCGCAGGCTATAGATACAATACTTGATCTCCATCATAATCACATTTAACATGGACTTATTGGCAACCACGACTAAGTGCGCCCATTGCATTGGAGTCCCAGCACATAGGTAGAATAGTGGCCTCGGGATGTTGACCACTAATACGCATCCAAAATAATGGCAGAGTTGTGATGGGTAACACTACCACATGTTACAGTGTAATGGGGGGTAAAAGTGTTTTAGCACAGTATCATTGGCTCTAGATATCGAGTAAACTATTTCAGCCAGAACTAATCTGCATATTTTGTGAGACTCGAGATTGCTGTCTCACATTGATCTTCAATGAATATGAGGCCACGGAAGCCTTCTGGCTCCAGACAAAATATATACGGCATAAAAGCAATCGCGCTATTCTCACTACAAGGATGTAGGGCATACATACTGATGAGTCACATGGTGGGGTTACTATCATCAAGCGACCTATACTTCAGTTTATTCACGCAATACTAATAATACAATCTTGCATGAAATCCGCTCTTCACATATATATAGCTTACAAACGAACACCTGAACCACGAGCCATTTAGTATGGTAATACGTTTGACAAACTTAACTGAACTCTATATCAGTATCCGGATTATTGTACCATGCCAACTGAGCTGCACTCTAGGGCTTGAAGGATCAAGGATAATCATCGCAACCGGAATTCCAATATAGTGTTCTCATGCCGGACTTCGCGCCGTCGTGGTCGCTTTCTGTGTATACACTCCGCAGGCTGATTGCCCTTTTTTTATGTATTGCCAGGATAACTTTCTTTCAAAACTTATCTCCCGATATTATAGTAATAGATATGGTTAGGAATCCCAAAGTCAAGAGTTAATATAAGAAGGAGAGAGGGAAGGAAATGGGTAGTAATTTTCTTCTCCATAAGATGGATATCTGCGCCCATGTACCTTTAGCGCTGTGCAAATTAGTGGCCTGGGTGAAGTTCAGCCAAGCCACGCTTCCAGGCCAGAGTAGGGCGGTGTCAAATTTCTAGTAGGCTTGGTCAGCAAGATCATACTTTCTACTGTTGTATGTTTTTGCATATTTTTTTGTTTTGTACTATGTATACTTGAGTCTTCAATACTGCGCCCTATACGCTCTATGTTCGACGTTTCCCTAGCCAGATTGGCAGCGGGGCGACGACGGGCTTATGCAATCCCGCGGACGGGGATCAAATCAACCACCATACTCTTTCTAGTGCTAGAGAATGACTTAATTGCTTTTATACCAGGCGGATGGCGGAGCCGATACATCAGAGCTCTTGCAGGATGGATAAACAAAGACGTACATGTCTTTGCGCCGTGCTCTTCTAGACGGAGTATAGTAGTCCGGAATATATGTCTAGGTAGGTAGGGCATCCCCATGACCAGGATATTCCATCCCATGAGCGGTCAGTAGCACTGACACCGTAGAACCGAAAGAAGCACATCCAAGCCTACTGGTGTAGAAAACCCTAGTTCTTGTCCGAAACCTCAATGTGCGCCGCCGTACCCGGGTCCTTCTCGTCCAGGTCCGCCCCAACAGCAGCAACAGTGTTGAGAAAGTCCTCGTCGCCATCAAAGAGCGTAGCGATCTCTTCAAGCGTAAGTCCCGTCGTCTCAACAAACGTGAAATAAATAATAATCAGAAGAATCGCATTCCACACACAACTGGGGATGTAATACCGCCACCCGATATTATCGATTCCCACGGGGCTCATGTAACTGTTTATGAACGCCGTCACGTTGATGGTGAACATTGTGATTGCGAAGAAAATGCTTCGCTGCTTGGTCGTCACTGTTTCGAGCGGGTAGGCGATGACAAGGGGGATCCAGCAGATGCAGACGAAGAAAGAGCCCGAGACGATCATGACAAGGACACCGATGCCCAGGTTTACGTCGTTGGACACTGTATATCGCTCGGTCAAGATGGTCCAGATGAGGAAGGTGACGTTCACCCCAATAGCGGAGACAAGGAAGATGGTGCGTCGGCCAACGCGGGGGATCACGAATGCGGAGAGCAGACAGACGACCCAGTTGAAGATACTGATGCACGCATTAATTAGGGTCTGTTGCTTTTCGGTCTTCATCCCAATCTGGTCGAGGATGAGAGGCAGGTAATTCGCCGTGAAGCCGCCTCCAATTGTCTGCGAGCCGACGGCAGTCACGATGCAGAGCCACAACCGGCGAAGGTTGCCTTTCGAGGTGATGATGGCCTTCATGGATTCGAGGTTGAACTTCATGACTGTTTTATCGGACTCCACGCCTGCGATGATTTCCTGCATCTCGAAGCGGACAATGTCGTCTTCGATTCCATTGCCGTGGTATTTGATGAGGATTGCGCGGGCTTCTTCGATGCGGCCTTTTGACACGAGCCAGCGGGGGCTTTCGGGGCAGAGCCAAACCATTATCATTTGGTACGAGGGGAGGGCAATCTGAAGGAGGGCGGGAAGTTTCCACGACCACTGACTCTCAATGCGGTAGGTAGCAAAAGTGACCCAAGCGCCAATGATTAAGCCAATGAAAATGCTGGTGTTGTATAGCGAAGTGATGAAGACGCGTTGTTTGGGATGCGCAAGCTCGGTAACGAGCACTGGAGCCGCAACCTGTTGAAAGAACGAGCCAAGTCCAATTAGGAGTTTGCCGCCAGTGAACATCTCGAAGTTCGTAGAGAATGTTTGCATGATCGCCATCGCAACGATCAAGGCTGCACCACCGGAACACATGACCTTACGACCATATCTCTCCGAGAGCGGACCGCCGATTATGCATGCCACGAGGCCACCAACGGACGCCGACGCGCCGAAAAATCCTAGACGGGATCCACTGGGATTCCCAAAGTTGTTCATAAAGACGTTGACGGACTGCAGACCATTTGTAAGGCTCTGGTCGAAGCCCCATGCGGTCGAGGTGAGAAGGGGAGCGATTAGGAGGAGGTACAGCTTCACGAGACTACCGACTTTGTACCAGGGCGGGCTGTCTCGGATGAGCTGCTGGATGCGTTCTTGATCGAATTCGGGCATCGTGGCGGTGTCGACTAGATGGACTCGTTGGAGTGGCAGGAAGCGACGGGTAGGTTGGACAGTGGACAGAGAGCTGTTTCAAAATCACCCCCGTGGGGATCGTGGGGAATTTATTTCACAAACAAGCGCAACCTTGACATCCCTCTCAAGGAGTCTTGCCACCTGATTGCTGTCCCACTCGGTGTGATTCTACGCCGAAGAGGAAACAGCCGGACACCTTCAGGCTAAACTCCCGCAAACCTTGACATGAAATGGCCGAGGCATTGAATTCGGAGTTCAGACCAGGTCTCTCAGCCCATGAAGGGATAAATAACGGATAAAGGCAAGGGCCAGTGGTATGGGCCCGTGGGGACCTTTAGTCCGAAAGCTGGGGTTATCTGCGGAGGAAATACGGGTCGAACGAATCGAGAGTTGAAATGACCAACTCTCCTTAGTGGTGAGCGGTTACAGCTACTCTGTATGGACACCACAGGCCAAGGTAACGTACCATAGTTTTAGCTCACTGCAAGGCGAAGGCGAGTTCACCGCAGGTTTGCTCGTAAGCAACCTTGACTTACTGTGTCGGCTTGGCTTACTAGTTAGTTGTTTCTAAACTGTTTATAGTCCAGTCCAGATGACTTCGAACTGGTCCTTAACGTGGCCAACAAGGTGGACGCTTGCACCGAGGCCTTGAAGGT
The DNA here is from genome assembly GCA_020615375.1 of Aspergillus sp. ADI1. Classification (NCBI taxonomy): domain Eukaryota; kingdom Fungi; phylum Ascomycota; class Eurotiomycetes; order Eurotiales; family Aspergillaceae; genus Aspergillus; species Aspergillus sp. ADI1. Next base: position 303,416 of record JAHXQV010000023.1, on the reverse strand, counting down.
AACACCCAGTAACCGAGCGAGAAGAACATGCTGGAAGCCACGTGCAGCCTGGAAGTGCAAACCCAACCGGGGACCATACCATTCGGGTCTAACATACACCGAGAGAATGGCCAGATGCGAGGGACGTAGTCCACAGCCTGACTTAGTATTCATCTCCCACCCCTACCTACAACGGAAGTACTGAGGCAAGGGCGCAATGGCCGGCTCCAGACCATCACTGATCGTCACGACACCTCTCTCCTACGGGCAATTGGAAGCGCTATCGGTCATCCAGCCAGTCGGCTGCGACTTGACACAGGGCAAGCGCCATGAAGGATGGTTACTCTTTCATCATTCGCGTCCTCGTCAATGACCTCTCTTCAGCAATATTATCGTACTCGTACAAAAGTTGCCGCGTTTGGTTAGAGTGCCAATCCCGCAAGGGGCCTGAGCGCCACTCTTGACTCGTCCGCTGCTCCAGCTTTGAATGGCATTTGCTTGGCTCAACCAAGGTAGTGCGTAGAGCTGCTCCTTTTGTCTCGTTCTTGTTCACAGAAAGCGTGGCAGGGACCCAACTTGAAGGCCTGGGGTGAGCTGGAAACCTAGCAAAGTCCGCGGCGAGGCCCCTTACAAAGTTGATTTCCAGGGGACTTATCAGTCCCGCTCACCAGAATGTCGAGATTCGATACCACCGAATCTTACTATCCAGAGAATGCTCTGCCCGTTGCATAACTAGAACTACTGGAACCAACTGTGTCTCGTTGCAGTGACATCGCCCTTTACAGCAAATTTTGAAGCGGCACACCGCCGTCCTTATCTTGTTACCTGGCGGTGTAATGTGCGTTATTCGCAATCGCTTTGTAGTCTCGACTCATATTAGGCGATGGAAGTAATATATGTATCTCAAAACAAGAGGCTCGGAGCGGAGCGGAGTTCTAGTGGTCGTTGGCCGCCTTTGCGCCTTCCCTAACAATGTATACAAAACGCCGAGCCAGTCTATACGTCTATTACTCCAAATCATCATCTCTAAGAGCCCATATCCATGCAATCCTCCTCCAACACCCGCAGATTTCATGTATGACAATCCCCGCACTCATTGCTCATGCCCCTTGACCGTAACAACCGTCTTAGTCGGCCCCTCCTGCAACCCCGTCGTATCAAACTCGAGACTCCCACTGCTCCCACTCAAACTCCCGCTCCGCCTCGTCTGATCCACCTCATTCGTAACATCAAACTGGCGATGCGCCCAGATCTCCAGCGGCTGCTCCCGCACAAAATGTTCGCCCGAGGCCATCGGATCCCCCACCGTCGCGGACCGCGACTTCACCCCGGACTTCCCCCCGCCCTCTCCGTCGCGGTCGCCGCGCCGAAACCGCGACAGGTGCATGGAGGAACTGTGCAGACGGCCCGTCGCCGAATGCGAGTATTTATTCTGGCTGCGCGCGTTATACGACGACGCATGCAGGAACGAACTCCAGTTGAACAGCCGGCGGAACAGCGTCCACGTCTGCGGGATGTTCGCGACAATGACTGCGGTCGCGGCTTCGCGGACGTACCAGTCTATCCACTTCATCCCGTAGGGCTGCGAGATGGAGTAGTATTTTGACAGAATACTCGCGAGTATCACGAACGCGCCCAGCGAAAAGACGGCGCACAGCGTAATCTTCTTTGACAGCGACAATCGCGCGCGGATGAGGAGCGGCAGCGGAATCGCCATGATCATTACATCCGTCGAGATGTTGAATGCGAGGGTTATGATGACGTGGTTGGTGTACACGGAGCACTGCTGGGATTTCGGGGGGACGGACCAGTAGGCGGAGAAGGGGCGGCACCAGACGGCGAAGAAGAGGATTTCGATGAGGATGAAGGAGAAGATGCAGATGCCGCCGATGATTTTGACGAAGCGGTGTTGCCACAGGCCGGAGCTATCGTGAAACGAGGGTCAGTCTCTGCTTTGAGAAGTGATTCGCACTTGTGAAAAGGGCACTCACGTCATGGTCGAGTAGAGTAAAAGCAAACACCATTTACATCCCCAGACGACGAGCAGCCAGAACTGTTCAGCTGCAACGACCAATTTACTCCCGACGACGCGGTCCGGGAATGTTGCTGGATCGAGGTTTGGGATTTCGTGCGGAGGGACGCCGTTTGTGCCGTGCTTGTCGACTTGGATTAGGAAGACGGTTAAAAGTATGTACATTATCTGGGAGCCAGACATTGGGTATTAGTTTAGCATAGCAAGCGAGCGAAGGTTAGACATACCACCGTCAATGCCATTGCGACGTCTTCCAGCTGCAGGTTTCGCAGAGCGCCCAACTGCAGCATCCGGGAGACATAGCGCAGCACCGCTATTCATGCTCGATCAGTATCCATCCTCAAATTTCGCTCATAGTAACATACTGATAGCCAGGACCACAGCCACCCACACCCACGCTTCCACAGTCTTGACCATGCTGAACGGTCGAAGCAAGGTATCGGCGTCGGACGAACCCTAGACAAAGGGACAGCGATTCAAATGAACAATTTGCGAGCAGGACCCTTTCCAGGGCCCTTCAGTGTCTTAAAGACTCCCCATCTTAAACTCTGTCAGGCCTTATCCAGGGTACGCTGTGGAAATCCCGAATGCAGAAAATCCGAGCGGCGGCCGTGACTGGGTGCCGTTGGAAATGCACGGGTCACTGAGATTTATAGCTGACGTTCTTCTGGAGCCCTACGGGTCTGGTACCCAATGGGAGCTTTACTCAACTGTGTGGTCGAGCCACCTTTAATTCACGATCCAATGGGTCGAGGCCTGCGACGTGGAGCCGCGTGGAACACGTGTGGTTGGGCAGCCGATATCGGATATTTTGTTTCAGGTCAAAGTGCAGCGTTTTTTTCAGCCTCCTCGTGGGAAGTGGACAAGAGAAAACGGCAAGCTTCATGATCGAGACGGGAAAAGATCGGGATTTACGTAAGTCGTGCTGGGCCTGGATCGCGCGATGGGTGTTTATCACTTGGCGGCGATATAATTGGTAGCCAGGGCTGCCTATTTATGCCGGGATGAAAAGTTGTCGTTAATTTCTACCCCATAGGAAGCATTTACGGCGCTCGGCGGGGCTCAAGCTCCAGGGGCATTAGAATCGGAGCGTCGTTATCGGAGACCCGAGTGCAAGGGACGATGATGGATTTAGATATCATCGGTATATCTGGCCCGCTAAGGAACAGATATGAACATGAACAAGGGAAGAGAGAATGGCAAGAAACACCATATGCACGATATTGAACCATGGGAATACATGTTTAAACCAGCCTAATTATCCTGGAGCAGATCTCAGCTTCAGCCGATCGGACTCGGAGAAATCCCGGCCAGAGGATTAAAGTTTTCGTGCAGCGGCAGCTAAAACAAAAGAAGAATATCGACCCGATTGCAGCGGCCCCGTCATTCGGCCGTTGATAGTTTGATTATCAAAATCCATCCAAACTCTTCGGCGTCTTAAGGGCCCTTGAACCCATTGCTTCCAATCTGGTTAACATAATTACGTTCCAAGTCATTAGAGATAATTACAACACATCAAGCACAGTGAACACTCATTGGCCCTCACACCAAAACACACACCAGCTACTAACCAACCCCTCACTGCCAAACGTATCCAACGTCCCCACAAATCCCTCCCACAGTTCCTCCGACAGAATCGGCGCCTTACAATACGCCCCAATATCCAACCCATCAAGCAACCTGCCAAGCCTCGTCCCAAGCTCCTCAATACACGCATCCTCAGCACCAAACAAACCGCTCCGCGTCACAATCCCATGCTCTACATAAGTTGCGAGATCACTCTTCACCGCACCGATTTCATATAACCGCAGAAGAACCGGATCGATCTTCCCCTCCCCGTCCTCAGCGGCACCGCCCGCACCAGCACCAGCGCCAGCCGCAGCTTCGTATGCCATTCGGTGTCCAATGGCCGCGACGAGTTCGTGGCACCGCGGAAGGATATATCGGTTGCTGTCGGGGCTGCGGAAGTCGCTGCCGCATTTGTCGACGAAGATGGTGCGGAGCTCGGAGAGCAGGGCTGCTTCGTGTTTGGCTAAGAGGGCTTCTCGGTTCAGCGGGGCGGGGATCCTGATTTTGTCATGCAGGATGTCGGATGTCAGGCCTGCGTGGGGATGGATCTGTTAGCTGGTTGACATGGTGGGTACGTAGGTAAGTAGGTATCATTCAACTCACGGATGCAGAGGACGGTGACATCGCCTTCGGCGATTTTATTCCCCCTCAACTCGAGCTGCGGATGGTGAGCAGGCGACCAATGCAATTAATCACGTGTGCAAATCCGAGGAATCGGGCGTGAAGGGAAGGGCAGTGGAGAGTCAAGTACTTGCGCACCTCAATCCGGATAAGCTGGTTGTCCTCCAACAGTCCTCTCCATCCGATCTCCTGGCTCAAGATCCGCGCCGAGCTTAGTGTGTGTCCCACCGCCACAGTCTTGAACAGCATCGCATACGCATGCCGCAACCTGCTATCCACGTGGGGAGCCATGAATCTCTCCATACACCACCGCGCATACTCGGGGACCACGTATGCCTGGGCGATGGCGTGGAAGATTGGAGTTTGCTGGGTGCGGAAGTGGATGATGGGGGTTGGATTTGCTCCCACAGTGCGTTTCAGGGCGTACTGCGCGGCGATCCAGGCACTTGCTTTCAGGGCAGGAATGGAGGTAAGGGAGAGGGATAGCGTGCCCACCGGAACACGCCAGATCAATTCTGAAAAGTCATCTTTCCTCACCGTGGTGGTTGTGTGTGGCTTTCCGAGCAACGCGGTGCTAGGTAGCGTGACGTGGTGGAAGGTTGTGATGGCGTGGTGGAGGTAATTGGACCCGGCTCGGTATGGAAGCAGCCTGCTCGACGATGGCGTTAGTGCTATGCCTCGATTGTGGGTTCAAGCTGCGATCAACTGATTATTCCCTCTTACTTGGCCGTTATCCCAGGCGTCATTCGCCTTCCGTCATTTATTCGAACAACGAACCCGCGCACTCCATGATCCTGGCCACTGATGTAAAGCCGTGCAAAGACAACGGCAATCTTCTCGATGCCGCTGATCGGTGTAGCTACTGGCATGCATCTTGCAGTCGTCAGCAAAAGGCCCAAGTTGTAGCACTAGCACACAACGCTGGGGTAGGTCGGGGAGACGAACTTTGCAGCATCCGGCGTCGGGGTATGTAAGTCAAATCCGCCATCAGGGAGCATCGTGGCTATTGTCTGCAGGTTCCTCGCATCGAGACCATGGCCGAGTTCCGTGAGCATATAGATTCCGCTAACCAGTGAGTGAACGAAGCGTTAGCGGGACGGAAATGTATTATCCGGCAGCACTGCGGTCGGTCTAGTCTCTCCATGGGGAAAACGGGCAAAACGCACGAAACATCAAAGTCCATCAAACGCTGAAGCAGCGGCGCGAGGTCCGGCTGCTGTTTCACATAGGGAGCAATGGTGCCAACGACGAGATTATACTGTGACCCGATAAGCATCATCGCTGCGCTCATCCGAATACTGATAGGGTCGGCGTGGAGGTTCCAGAATTTGGGGGACATGGTCAGGACATCTTCAACGGTTAATTCTAGGTAGGAGATAATCATCAGCGGTGTTTGTATATGAATGTGAACGATGATGCGCTTTTACCATGTGCCTGACAGATTGCTCTGGCCTGCTGGTAATTGGCCCTTATCGTCTCGAATGGTGTTGACCGGGCTTGCTCAGAGGTTCGGATGGGCAGTTGTGCCAGGTCGAGTGAGGCGGGTGGTTGGCGCCAGAGCTCGTCATTGTCAAGCAGCTTTGGAGCTTTTGAGATCATCGTGAGCACACTGAAAAGACAGATCACGTCTGGTCTTTGCAGGATTAGAATCAAAGGCAAGAAAGGCTGACATGCAGGGACGATCACTGTGTAGTCTATTTATGGCAGAATCGGCCTGGTTTGATGCTCGGAGATGATAGTAATCACAAAATCCATCTTGTCCAATCACAACAACTGCAGCGCAGTGGGAACTACAAAGATATTCGAAAGCAAAACATGTTCTCGGATGATTAAGCTACGTGCCGCAACGGTTGCTAATAACAGGACCCACACAGAGATATTACATATAAGACGGATTTATAGGCAGCGCACTGGGACATTAGTCCTGAGCGGCCAAGGAAAGATCAGGGATTAGGCCCCTTACTATTCAGAAATCAACCCATTTCCGGCTAAAGAACATACTCCGAGAGCTGAGCAAGTTAGATCTGAGATCGCACCATGACCTGGAAAGCCATTAATCAGCCTTACTGAAAAATTCAGCTTTCGTCTCAGACTCAGGCATGGCCCTGAGGACTAGATATACTGATATGATAATCCATAAAAACTGTCCGCCAATGAACATTTGCCGTTAATTCCATCGGCTAAAGTTTCAGCTGATTATGAATCTCAAATGGGACCACCTGATTGGCTTGGTCGCTAAAGTGACGGGATCCTCGCCTTGAACCCACTCTTCGTCAGTGGATAAGGCTGCTTCTACCACGTTCCGCGTGACCCACATAAACAGCTCATGGATATAGCTGATTGCTTTCAGGAATATATATAGACGGCCGTGGTCAATCCTTGTGTGAATCTGCCACTTGTCAATAGCACACAACCATTTTCTCCTCAACATGCCAGGCTTTAGTCCTCTTTTACCACCCCGCCCTGTAGCGGCTGGGACAAACGAGCCCATCCGCGTCCCAACAACACCCCCTCCTATATCCGCCATGATTAGGGACAACATGACCCTCACCAGCTGGCTCCTCCTCGGCGCCCTCCTCCAAGCCATAGCGATATACACCCTGGGACCTCTTACCGCCCTCCCAGCCGCCGCAATAATCACCTACCGAACACTAGACCACCTCCTCATGGCCTGCAAGCTCACGAGAAACAGATACATGGACGGCGTCCTCCAGACCAAAGTCTCCGGCCAGTATCCTCGCCCCGACGGGAGCTTTGAGGGTACACCCGCCGCCGAGTCCGTCGTTGTTTTCCGGCTGGGCGCCCGGAGCAATCAGCCGCTCGGCGTCCTCGCGCCGGGAATGCGGGCCCTGGGGAAATACGTCCGGGAGATGGCGCAGGACATGACTGGGGACGCGGAGAAGTACGGCGTGCTGGGTCTGGAGCGCTGGGGGAAGCTGGAAGACCCCGCCGGGAACGAGACGATGTATCTTTTCTACCTGCGGGATTATGATGGGTTGCATCGCTTCGCGCACGATAAACTGCACATGGACGGATTGGCGTGGTGGACAACGATCGTCAAGGACCACCCGCATATCTCGATCTTGCATGAGACGTATGTTGTTCCAAAGGGGCAGTGGGAGAATATCTACATCAACAGCAAGCCGACTGGTATGGGCGGCACGTGGTTTCCTTCCCGGGACGAGGATGGAGGGGTACGGGAGCTTGTGCGTTCGGCGGTTGATGCCAGGAGCGGTGCGCTGCGATCGGCTTCAAAGAGGTTGCAGTTCAAGTGGTTGGAGGAGGTTGAGAAGGAGCAAGGGGAACTTTATGACCGGACGTTTATTTAGGAGATGCCAGCGGGGTTGGTATACTGTGTGTAGTTTGTCAAGTCGTCTCACGGTTGCGTTCCTTAGTTATATGCTGCGCTTCCCAGAATGGCAATGTAGAAGCATGATGCACCGGTAACCCGTTCCAATAGATGTAATAGTACGATTGTTCTGTGGTGTTTAGTCTGTCGAAGACTGAAATAGAGCAGCCTAGGATCTTCCCTCTAGCTTCATCTTTTGGGTCCGTTTTGCGAACTCCTGGTGGTCTGGAGGAAGAATTTACAACTAGAATATGAGGAAGCTGTGAAATTGAAGCCGAAAATGACCACTCCTCAGGCCATAAACCGCCGCATTTTCACCCTGTAACTCTTAGCGGTTGAGACATCGTTTTGGCAACCTTAAATTGCTTCACACCACTATGTATTAGCGCCAGCCAAGCTAAAACGTTATTTTACATGGCGAATCCTTTCACTCAGCTAATCATGTCTTGAAGTTAGATGGTTTCTAAACCTTACTCTGCTCGCGGCCCGCAACTTTGCCCCCTGGCTTTCGCGTGACACGATGAGGTACATCCAGGAACAATATTTCAGGTACTATCTTACATCCGACATGGACCATCGAGGAGAGGAAGGGATACTGTCGCTGAGGTCCGGAAAAAGGCAGGGAGGTCGCCAAGAACTGTGCCCCCACGGCAACCTCACCCAATCCTGTGCTCTGATGTGCTCAACCTCAAACCGCGATGCCTGAAAATCATTCGACGGCCCGAGCTAATCAAATCTGCTCTCTGACCAACGTACATGTCTACAAACCTTAAAACTTTGGGTAATGCGCGAAGGAAGCACTACGCGCCACTTATCCTCCAATCACTTCGAGTAGCTCTTATGGGAAAGTTGAGAATGAATGGGCATACGCTCAGCCTTAGAAACACAAAATAGATAAAGGACTTCATAAGCTCTCACACACCTATAACGGCCTAAAATTTGCTGGATGATATTAGACTGATCGCGTTGCGGTTGCAAGTTCGAGAGCCGCCTTTCGTTGGCTGAAGATAGGGCAAACGTGTACCAGAGACAGTTTTACGTCGGAAGGAAAATCCAGTATCCTCGCACGATGCAACCCGCCGTATGGGACGAGTCTTGTGACTGGCTTCGACGGCTTTTACACGTGCCGTCCATGACTTCTCATCCGTGGCAACCAGGCAATATTTACCGAGAGCACGCGAATCCATCATATAATGCCCTGTCATATACATGGGGAAGGTGGGGGCTGAACGAACACCGTGACGGTGATCCAGAACCTGGTAGCTTGCGAGTGGCCGCAACTGATTGGCCAACACCACGAATAATGCCGACTCATTTCACGGTTGAGGAACTGGCGTCCACAATACGTGCTGCAAGCACCGAATCTGGTGTTCGACCAACGGAGTTCTTATGGATCGATATTGCATGTATCGATCAAAGACCAACGTCCAAAGAGAACGCTAGTGAGGTGGGCAGGCATGGGAAACTTTTCAAAAAAGCGGACACAGTGTACATTTGGCTTCAGTCGTTTGACACCCTCTCACTCGGCGTATGGCTGCAGTATAGAATTGAGCATCTTCTGATCCCTTATCTCCACACCAGCCGGACAAGCCTCGCACGCGGTCGAGTCCTGACCGGTCCAACCATCCCAGAACAGTTGCTTGGTGATATCGAGAGGCACATCCAGAGGGGGAGGCTAGCTCAGGACCCCTGGTGCACATCTCTCTGGACCCTGCAAGAGGGATTCCTCCGACCGGACGCCTTCATTCTAACTCGGTCGCCTCCGGGTCCGGAGAGGGTGCTCCCAGACCTGCCTCACGCTCTCAATTGGCTGGGTCCTATTATCGCCGACTCTCAGCGCAGCGGCCTTGCCCACAATAATCCAAGGTTAGGAACGATGCAGAGAAAAGCGCTGGAGCTTGGCTTTGTTGACGTGGTGCATGGCTCTGTAGCAGGGGACCACGCGGATCCATCATCAGTTGGCTCAGCGGAGAACCCATTCCATCTTCTCGCGTGAAGCGCCCCGAGACAAACCTCGCGCGAGGAGGATCGAGTGTATGGCATTATGCAGGTGTTTGATCTTCGGCTTGGAAAATCTGCGGTGGGGGAAACACGAATATACTTTTCAGTCCAGGAACTCGAGCACCAGCTCGAAGAGGCTCTACTTGCCAAATACCCAATGGCCAGCCAGCTAGTGATACAGCCGAAGGATGCCCGCTTGGTAAAGCCTGGCTAGTCCAGTCTGGCGGCGTCGTATCGACTCCTGGGGAAGTGTTCTGGATAGCGCTCCAGGATCGTAATTATACAGTCAAGTCCTTGATCAAGTTAAGCGTCGGGCAATGCAATGGCCAACGCTGGGGTTTTTTTTGAGGGACCCCTTGCATCTTTCTCTTCTCTGGCCCAGCACTTTGATATTGGAGTACTCCTTGATCGAAGATGGGGCGAGGAAATGCTTTACTACGCTACAGGCAGCGGCGAAACAGTATCAGAAACGACAAGCCAACCGATTTGGACTCCTGCGAATCGCTTCTCCCAGCCGGCTTCTCCCGCAGGCCTCGAGCTCCTGCGCCAATCTCGCCAGGCCCAAGCGGCTGTTAAGAATTGGGTTACACATCGATTCCCAGCCCTTCAAGTAGCTTTGTCGGGCAGCACTGTGCGGAGGATTGAAAGGGATACACTGTCGGTCAGAGTTGACGGGCTTTACCTTGATCCCTTGGATACGAGGATGGGGTTTGCGGTATTTCAGCGTGTCGGGACTGCGGGGTTTACATCTAACGTACCTTGCAATGAGATGGAGAATCCTGCTGCTGACGGTATTGACTCTGCTGAAGCAGCAGTCAGTCAATTCACAGCCGTGAGCCAGGGCTTATTTGGGTAGTACATCATCATCGCTTTGATGCATGGGAGTACGTTGAATAGGCTAATTCCAGCTGACATGGTGGAAAATGGTGTACAAGAGAGATCATGCAATATGAATATCGAACTAGAGCTCAAATGAAAAGGAATATTAGATCTGCCGAATGGCCAAATAGTAGAGATTTACGGCTTGGATAGAATGACACTGATGTATAAAAGGCCTTCATCACACTTTCATCCAAATCTTGCCTGTGGACAGGTGAACACGAGCCAGAGTATAGAACAATGTCCCTCCCGCAAGCATCATACCCGTGAACACCTGCAACTTCCGATAATCCCCATCCACCGTCCCAATCAAAGAACCACCAATCGGGCTACCAACCAAGGCCGAAATCGACATGAACGCATACATCGCTCCGGACCGCGTCCCAATCTCGTGAATGTCCGAGATCTGGGCAACCAATGCAGGACTCAAAGCCGTGTAGGTGCCCGAGCTGAACCCAAATGCGGCAGCGAAGACAATCACAGTCGCGTGCGAGTTTCCGGGGAGCCATAGCCCGAGCACGAATATTGTAGATAGGCCCGCGGCGCAGATCGAGATGTTGAAGTTGCCGAGCTTGTCGGCGGCGTAGCCAGGTAGGATGCGTCCGATGCCACTAACGTTTGATCTTTTGTGAGCGTGTGTGTGTTTTCAAGGGGACAGCCGTAGGGCACTCCTTTTGTTTCATACATACCTTGCGGCATTGAATATGGATACTAGGTACCCAGCAAGGCTAGTGCTCATACCGACATGTTCGCCGTAGGTGACAATGAATGTAATTGGAATGAACATCCCCATGGAATAAAAGAAGCTGGCCAACGCCACCAGCACGAAGGGCACATCTGTAAAATTCTTGAAATAGCTCATCAAGGTCAAAGGCGTTGGCTTCGGCTTCAAGCAAGAGCGCACGGTCAGATTGGTCACGGCCAGCAACCCTAGCATGATGAAGGCGCATATACGCATTGCCCAGCCGAAACCGTGGCGGTTGATGATGTGGTCAACCAGAATCGGCATGACGACGCCCCCCAGGCTGGACCCGCTTGCTGTGATTCCCATTGCCAGAGCGCGCTTTTTGCGGAACCAAGTCGCGACGCAATTGAATGAAGAATAGAGCACCATGCTCGCGCCAAGAGGGCTGCAGATGGATTGGGAGAGGATGAATTGGTAATATTCGGAAGCCAACGAAGCCATCATTAGCCCGAATACGTGCAGCAGAGATCCGATGAGTAGAAGCCATCGCGGCCCATATGCATCGAATAGCCGGCCAACAAAAGGTCCCTGCAGGTTTCATCGAGTCAATTAGGTTAATCTCACGGCAATGGGTATTTCCAACCTTATGCTATCTGGCAGGGGGACGGTAGAACATCACTTACCGTGATAAACATCATGAACATGGATATGGCTGGAATCCACGAGATTGTGCTTGCGGACATAGTTCGCAGCTGATGCCTTTGATAGTATGCTTGGAAAATGCCAACGCCTGCGCAATCGGTTAGTTAGCCAAAGCGATTGAATAATGGCGGGCTGCTCACAATTTGTCCAACCAAAGCTCGTAAAGAGTCCAAAGAAAGCGCCAACGACTACGAGCCATGCACGAAGACCGCCGTCTGGAAACTCATTGGACGCAGTCTCTGCAGGGCTTGGCTCTTGTCGTTCTCCTTCATCGGTCTCACTTTTTGTGTTCATTTTGGCAAAAACAATGAAAAAAAGGTGTCGGTGGGCGCGATGAATGATCTCAATAGGGGCGGAAACTATATGACTCCTAACCTTGGATACGAAGAAACTTAATGCAGGGTTTGAGACGAGTTCGTCTTCAGGTCACCTATTTATATTCCTTCAATAGAGCTACCAGCTATCAATCAGAGACCAGAACTAATCCAGCATAGTCCAGAGGAAAGGCGCGGTTCTAATCTAAATTCTCTCTCTGCTCGATCAACATCAACCAGACTGCGCACGGTGATTGGACCGGGGGTCCGCGGTGGTCCGAGCGAGCCAACACCGCATCCAGAAGGTGAGTCATCACTAAAAACAACATTTCGATCATCTCATTAACGAACACCCTTTACACTCGAGGATCCCCTTGCAATGTGCTCACGGAAGCGGCCATTCCCTGACCAGGCTGCAGCGCCAAAGCGAAGTGCGTGGCAACAACCAGCGTCATGTGATTTCTGCCGGCTCAAGAAGATCCGGTGTGACAAGCAACGCCCGTGCTCTAGTTGTGTAGCTAGAGATACTATATGTGAATATGCTTCAGGTAAGGTCGAGATGATTCAGTTGGATACTGTTTAGAAGTTGATCAAGGCAGTGCCACCAGGGACCCTGCAGCCAACTGTCCAGACGGCACGCTATGATAGTGCTCAAGCCACATACCTAGGCTCTATATTGGTAGAAGAGTATGGCCCCAGTGACTAACGACCTCGATCGATTCGGCTAACGGCTGGCCAGGGATATCCAGGAGATGAAGTATCGCTTAAAGCGGATAGAACAGCTGTTGCGTGACCGACCGGGCCCACCAAAATTCTCAAATCCGAGTGGCCTATATTCTTTGGCCGTTACGCCACCGTCTGAATCCAAGGCAACAATCCCAAATGTTGTCGACCGAGATTGGGACAATCTAGAGTCGATTGCAGCGTCCCCGCAGTGTGAAAATATGGAAAATGCTTCTCCCGCAAACACCAGTCTACTCAGTCCCGCAGCTACGACGATAGCTTATCCTACAAGCGCCTCTCGGGTGAATTGCCGAACGCCAGATTCGATAGCAAATGGACAACTTCCGACGCTTAGAACAGCTAGGGCGCTCCTTGAGCATTACATCCAAGGAGTAGACTGTTTGGGTCGTGTAGTCCATGGCCCATCGACACGGAATCTCCTCGAAAGCGTGTATTCCCAGCTTTCACAGTCAATCAAGCCGCCCGATGAACGCGTGATCTTCCTTCAATCAATTTTTGCCTCCGCGTCGTTCTATTTAGAATCTGAGCACGTCCATCATTCATCGGATGACTTAGCCCTGCTCACAGGGCAATCGCACATTTGGAAGGAGACCGCGCTCCACCACATGTTACATATTGATCAGGTTTTCTCATCCTCTTTGATATCCCTCCAGTCGGCTTTTATCATTCTATTTCTTCTTTGGGATTCAGAGGGTCAATCAAAGAGATATCATACATTGAAGAGTCTCGCGTATGCTAAGGCAATCCAACTGGGGATACATAATATAGACGCCGAATCGTCAACCGTTGGGCCAGACTCACTTGAACGGGAGATGAAGCGCCGCTTATGGTGGCATCTTACTTGTACAGATTGGTTAGTCCATGGGTACCTTTTCCTAAGAACTGAGTCTATCATACTATACTCACACGCATCTTCAGGTTACTTGGAAGTGCACCCGGCCCTCAGCATGGCATTTACATGATCAATCCTCGTCATATGACCGTCAGGGTCCCTGCCAATATAGAAGACGAAGGCCTGACACAAGAGGGCCCGTGTGCAGACCCGAAACCTGACTACCACCCAACTTCAATGTCATTCTTCCTCTATCGCCTCAAGTTCGCCCAACTCTGTCGCGAATCTATGGACGCAATGCACCACGCAAAGACCATGAGCCCTTCACCAAAAGCCATTTACAAGCTCATAGTTAATATAAGCGACAGGTACATGTCTTTCCTGAATGAGCTACCGTGGTTTTTCCGCCTTCACGGAGATGAGGAAAAATGTGCAGAATTGGCCGAGAAGCAGCCCTACATCTCACATCAGCGCGCTGCGCTTCTATACGGCATCTACTCACGGCTCGGCCGCCTCCATCGGCCATTTATCTCTAAGGGAATCACCGACCCTTCCTTTCATGCCTCGTATAAAATCGGTATTGAGTGTGCAGAAAAGCTCCTGCAGATACGTCGGATGACCGTCCACCATGGCCAACTTGACATATTTGGTCGCTCGCAGAGTGTCGACCAACATACCTTCAACGCTATGCTGCTCCTCACAATAGAGTTCATGGCGCACCCAAAGCTACCCGATTCAGAGCGACGGAGAGCGGACGTCATCGAAATATGCCGGCTTCTGCAAGATAAGCACACGCGGCTGGCTCAGCCTTCAAATAATGGAATCATTCGAGCGGTCCAGTTATTGTTGGATATCGTCCAGAATCCGAACACCCCCCTCCTCAAAGATCGTGGAGATAATACCGCTCTATTCTTGTCAAATAGTGCGCAAACGAAGGATGGATGCATGCCTCCGGATCTATGTACAGGGTTGACCTCAGGCGAACCCACGGCGGAGACATCACATGAGATGGCCTGGATCGATGAATGCCTTTCGGGCACTCATGGTCAAAGTATCAATGACGTTTTTGATGAGCTGCGGGGATCCCTTTCCGAGACAAGCAATTTATCCTGGGAGGGATTCTTTAACTGGGAGGGCCTCTCCTAATAGCTTTTATGGCTCCTAGTCGTGCGTGATCTTATACTAATAGAATGCGAGTAAAGAGCAGCAACCAGTCTTCGCCCAGCGTGATGCTCCACCATTCGACGGCAGCGATGCCCAGTTCCAAAGTCGCCATTCCGCGTGTGTCCCCACTACGTTCGCTTGGAAACGGACGAGTGAACCGAGCCTGCATCGAGTGCAGAGAGCAGAAAACAAAATGTAATGGTCATCAACCGTGTGGTTATTGTACCAGTCTTGGAGTGGAATGTGTATACATGGATAGAAAGCGTGAGGCGATATAGAAATGGCTGCTGGAGCTAGAGAAGCAGGCTTAAGCCTATAATCAACTTCTTACTGAAATCCAGCCGTGTCTCTAAGCTTGCCTGGTTTGGGACACGCTGTGCAAGTTATTATCCGTGGCGTCTTCGCTCTGCGCTAATCTGATCTTTCTTGTGTGGAGTATACTCGTTGCCTGTTAAGACAGTGGCTGCGAAACTACCCATGGTAATGATAAACTAGTTCATAAACCTTCGAACTGGTACATGTACACACTCATTGCTTGTTATTGTATACCCGAATTACCTGAAAAAGCGAATAAAGTTGTTTATCAGTTATTATCTCTCATTTGGCGCGTCTGACGCAGCGTCTCAGGGCGGTTCGAGCTCCCCAACTGCTTTAGAGACCTCTGTTCGGATTGGACTCCGCTGGAGTGGGTGGTTGAAAGCGGGGATGCAGGGGTGGTGGAGTTTCTGTTGAGTAAGCGGGCTAGACCGAGTTATTCCAAGCGTCTTGCGAGATGTGCCCTGGTAAGCGCCGTGTGGGGAAGGGACGACGAGATTGCAAGCTTGGTTATTGGGGGGGGGTACAGGTCTGCAGAAAACACGCGCCCTCGCGTTCAGTGCGGAACAGGCTGATGGATACTTTACTCGCTCCTTCTCTCTCACGGGACGCATCCGGGCTTTAATGAGCTGGAATATGACGCTGCTCATCCCGCCCCTCGTTTTGGATCCATATAGGATCCGGCTTGTGCGCTCGACTCTGTCTATAATACTGATTGCGGAATGCCAGCTGGTTTACCAAGGCTTTCATAATCACCACTCGATGGACATAAGTGCGCTTCAAACTACCGTGATCTAGTAAATATAAACAAACTCATCGTTCTCTCGATCCGTCAGATCCAGGAACCCGCCGTTGGCCGCAACCTCGTCCTCTTCTCCGTCGCCTTCCTCGACACCCTCGGCCACCTCCACACTCCCCAGCATCGACCGATCAACAATCACCCTCTCCTTTCCATTCGCAACGCGCTTATCCCCCTGGAGCTTATTCAACCAGACTAAGTTTCCCCACTGCATCAGAACAACAACAACCAGCGCAATGAAAATCCCCAGACAAGCCCGCAACCCAGGCTGGTACGCCGGCGCATCCTTATCGTCAAACAGTAGTGGGCCCACAATATTCCCCACGGAGCTCGCAGCATTGTACAGCGCCATCACGGCCGATTTCTTCGTCTGCCCTGCTGTATTTGCGACGATCCATGAGACGACGAGCGGGTTTCCGCCGAAGAGGAAGGCGAGGAGGTAGTAGCCGGCCATTAAGGCGCCCTGGACGTAGTCATTGCGTGGAAGCGCGTAGAGGACTGCGAGGCCTGCGACGACAGGGGCCATGAAGATTGCAAGGACGACGCCCTTCATCTTGGCTTTTTGGGTGAGGTAGCTTGACAAGAGGATCATGATGAATTGCAGGGCGCCGAAGGGCATATTCAGTAGGGTTGTTCGGTACTTATCGAAGCCCAGGCCTGAAAGGATAAGTGGTCCAAAGACATTGGTAACGGACGCGCCGACGTTAAGCAGAAAGGTCATCCCGAACCAGAGGAGTGTCTTTGGTTCCAGGAAGGCCTCGTAGACCTGCTTGAGCTTGAACTCGCGCGTTCCGGTACCGGTTTGATTGGCCCGCAGGCGCTCCATCGCTTGCAGTTTCTCTTGCTCTGTCAAGAACCGCGCGGAGGTGATGTCGTTGTCGAGCCGCCAGTAGACGAAGGGCGCGGAGATGACGGTTAGGAGGCCGACGAAGAGGAAGATACTACGTTTCATTAGCATTTGTTTCACAGGTTGCGAAGGGGGGCGTACATCTGCCACTCCTTGAGGATATCCGACTCAATATGCGCAAGGCCGTAACTCAACGCCGCAGCAATGATGGTAGCCAGTCCATTGGTACTATACCACGCCGCAACACGCAGCGGCTGCTCAGCACGCCGATACCACTGCGCAGTGATAATACTAAACAGCGGCAAACATCCCGCCTCAAACAATCCAAGCAGGAACCTCGTCGCCATCAAGCCGCCAAAGCTATGACAAGCCGCCATACAAGACTGCGCAATCCCCCATCCGGCCACAAGGCACGGGGCAAGAATGCGATGGGGGACACGAACGATCAACCAGGTCGAGAAAGGCTGCCAACATAGCTGCGCGATCGGCGCGATCGAGCCCACGAGCGAATATTGGTTGCCCGTGAGGCCTGTGTCCTGTTTTAGGCCGAAGGTCGCGCCGTAGCCGAGGACCGTCTTGTCGAGGATTTGGAGGAAGTACACCCAGCAGAGCACGACGAGGATTGTTCGGTCGGTCTTGCGCCGGATGCGCTTGCTGTCTTCTTCTGTGAGCGGGACGCGGACGGTCTGAATGTACTGGGCGACGGGCTTTGCGGTGTCGGTGCCTTCATTGTGGGTGGTTTGTGGGGTGGACGCCATTTTGGGTGGCGGATTGATCGTCGATTAGACGAGTTTGACTTGGGAGAAGATGCCGATATAAACGAAAGATAGTGGAAGAGGGAGAAAAGAAGGGATTTATGCCCACACTGTCTACCCCAGATTCCTCGGGAACCCCCACGCAAAGTTGCCGACGAGAACCGGCTATTGTGGATCGGCATCTGATCGAAACCAGTTTGATAATCTTTGGCTGGACGGTATCCTCCGCATTGCAGCCGACATGTGGTGATCCGGGGGGCAACTCTCGGTTTCCCCCACGCGGACGAGTGGCAACCCCCACGCAACGGGGAACTCCGGGGTCTCATTGGCAGCCCCCACGCTCGATGGGAGCATGTGAGATCAGAGGCGTTTTTCGCTGGGTGGCCGACGGGTAATGATTGATAAGATGCAGTCATGCCACCAAATGCCTACGTTACTGTGATTTCGTTTGGTTTCGACGTTATGGAAGCGAGTGGTGAGTGTTGTTGCTCGATCTGCAAGACCACAACAGCCTCAATATATTTTGGTGGTGGGGGAGGGGCTGTAGCCAAGTCGAGACAAGATTTCTTCCAAGCCACTTGGCAGAAGAGCTTGAGAACATCTGTCGTCGAGAACAGATAAACGGCAACAGGAACTTCAAGGATGCTGGCTAACTCACTCTGTGGTCACTCAGATTCGCAATTCGTCCCATGGCCTGCCAACACATTAGACCAAGTGTATGGACACCCGTGACAGGGTTCCAAAGGGTCTCTCAATCCTACTCGGGCTTCACAGGCGATGAATGTTTAATGAAAGACTGTAGCTGAATCAGTCCTCATAACTCCGGCTTTCATAGAACCCTTTTCCCTGTGCAAGCAGCTTTCTAAGTTAGCTCGCTGTATGCATCCCCGAAAGAGCTCGATATAGCTTTGATTCACCACATTCCTTCGAGCTTGGCGTACAGCATAGTGCTTCCGTCTATGAGTTGGATTGCTCAACAGCACTAACTAAGCTACTATGGACCAAGGCCAGGCTATTTGCGCTTTTCTCGCCCGGCTTTATTTTCTTTTTAGTTTATTTGTTCCTATCTTTTTTCCTTTCATCAACTTCGCTCCCCATCCGCCGTTGGGCGCAGGCAGAATCACAACCCATCATCAGGAACTCTCCCCTTCTTCCTATTACTCTCCTCTTACCTTACCTTAACACTCTATCTCAATTTCCACTTGATTACGAGAGGGAAAGCTCCAAAGACTCACCCTTATCCATCGCCAAGCACTCTCGGTTATCCATAACGCTGCGGAGAAAGCTGCCTACCACCTAACATAAAGTGATCTGGCAAGGATCGGAATAGAATGGGAAGAATCAACACTTGGCGACAAAGGACCTCCGCACTTCTTCTCAGCATACACAGGGAGAGTCAAGGTGCCGCGCGATAGATATGCCAAAGATGCTTTCCCTCCCCTGGAACAATATGGAGATCTGAGAACGCAATGGCATTGGGTTGGCATCTGGTAGTGTGGTTCACCAAATGTGACCGGCCGCCAAGAAGCAACTTCCAACCGGAATTAAAGATGCCTGGTAGGTTTTCTGCAGGTCCAGGTGGCTTCTATGGTGCTATCCTTCAGGCCCTTACTCACACCCCCGCCTCCAGCCACGGTGACTTTAATTTTCCAGACCTCTGTGACCAGGCCTCCGCTGTTCGCTGGGAGGTCCTTTCTGCCAGGCCTATGCGCGAGCAGAAGACCCCGCACATGTTCGTTCTGATGGAGTCCGCTTCTTCGAGGTACAGTGTCAAGCACTTTCGAACAAATACGGAGAGACTGATTTTGAACCACCAGGTATCAGCCTTGGGGGAAGCCGTGGAGGAGATTGAAAATGGCAAGATGATCAAGAGGCACTGGGAAATGTGAGTAATATTCTATTGGCAGTGGGCCCTGCTACCACCTCCTCCTAGCTACTCGGTCTTAGCACGGAATAATAACTTATTAGCTGAGCAATAGCGTTGCTTGTTAGATGCTACTGTTAGATTGAGATTCACAGCGACATTATTAAACTAGAGTCAACACCATGGTTCGACACTGATTCTGGTAAAAAACCAGTCTCACCAAATCCGCACCCTTCCTTCATCCTGCACCCGAGGACCTAGACGCTAGCTTGAAAAATGCGTAGATCTACATATAGAATATATACGTATTGAAAACACCAGCTTCTCATCTAGCAGTCCTATTTCCCCTCCGCATCCGCAGCCCTCTCCGTATCATCAATAGCCTTGGCAATAGCAGGGCGAGCCTTGATACGGTCCAACCAGGCATGAACATGCGGGAAGTTGTTCCCAAGATCCAATTCCTTCGACCACAAGAGCGTAGCCACCTCAAACCACGGCACAAACGCCGCATCGACATAGCTGTATTTCCCGCCAACGAGGTATTCCCTGTTCTGGAGCGACCGGTCGAGCACGCCTGAAACACGCCGGATCTCGTTCACATAGCGCTCGACTGCACTGGGCACCTTCTCGGGGTGGTAAATTGTAAACCAGGCGGCCTGCCCGAAGTAGGGTCCCTGGCCGGACATCTGGTAGTGGAGCCACTGCTTGCTTTCGTAGTACTCCTTTGAACCAGGGACGAAGCTGATGGTGTGTTGCGTGTCGTAGGTGGCGACCAGGTACTCGAGGATGGCGCCGGATTCCCAGATGGTGATGCCGGTGTTTGGGTCGTTGAGGGCGGGGACACGGCCGTTGGGATTGATGGACTCGTACGGTTCCTTCTTCAGGTCGTCAAGGTCTACCAGCTTCTTCTCGTAGGGAACCTTCAGCTCTTCGAGGACCATAAAGACCTTCCAGGGGTTTGGCGTGCGGGCGTGGCCCTGAAGAGTCCAGACGGTGAGCGTCTTGAGAGCCATGGCAAGTGAATTGATGATTGACTGATGGGGAGAAAGATAGTGATACAGAGGGTTGATACAGAGACTTGAATGATCGGGGGATGGCCTACTTAAAAGCAGTGGTATACTTCAATGAAGGGAGCTTCAGGGCATGCATTATACAGCTCAGTAGGCGAGAAGACCGAACGCTTGGTAAGCCGGAAATTTGATTGTCTTGGAAGTGATGTTTGTCGATGTCAACAAGACCCATCGCCAGTAGGGTCTCGAGACGACGATTGGTCCTGGGCCATCAACACAAACAGCACAAACTATGATACAAAGAGAATTATAAATACAGATCATAGCAAACCATTGGTCACTGTCTATCAAAACAAACAGCACAAACGAAATACATAAAACTCTCATGCGGCATTAGCCAAACGATTTATAAGCAAGAGGAGCGGGGTCCTCGTCCGGATCAGATAGAACAGATTTACTTTCGTGGCTTTTTGAAACTTGATGATTTATAATAGCATCCATTTAATCTATAAAATAAATACCAGCTGTTGCATACAGCCAAATTTGTTGTATATATGTACGAGATAGCTTGTTCCCAGCCCGAGTTCGGAATTAGTTGCATACATCTTAAATAGGCTGTTTACGTATTTAATGGCCCGACTTCATTCCTTGGATTGTCTGAACCAGACCTTAGCCTTAGACTTGCGTTTCATCAGAGTTCGCATTGTGGGATGTGGGTATCGCGTCTTCCCTTTTCCGTCGCGTGCCTTTCTCCGTCATCCCGTAGTCTGTCTCGAGCTCTGATCGGAACGGAACCTGCTTTTCGAGAAAAACGAAAAGAAATGGAACGCCGGAGAAAATAACTGAAACCTCCCAAACGAGCTTGAGTGGATCAGAAAGTATGCCGATAACTTTTCCGCGCAGGGGATTCCTCAAGCTCCCGATGAATGCGCTAGATATGCGACTCGTATAGGAGAGTATATTTGGTGGGAAAGCCAAAGCACTTTTTTGGTCGACTAGAAACGGTACGCTGGAATAAATGTCGCGCCTCCAAATCGTAGTCTAGAGATAGGTATCCGCAAGGGGTGAGGCTGCATGCCTGATATTCGGCAGTGGTTCATCTAAGAAGCGAAAGAGGGTCTATCTAGTATGTGGCTACCTACCATCCATACGCGGTCCAGCATGAGTTCCACACACAACCAGGACTCAAGACGAAGGCTACCCATATGACTTTGGGAATATGGGTACCATGGTGAGAGGAGAAAAGCGTGCCGTAACCGCACCAAGAAGGGGACGAGGTAATGCTATAGTGTGAACCAACCTAGTGCTTGGTTTGCGAAATGATACGGCGTAAGACGTAGGACCGCTTGGCAGATGGAGGCAAGAAAGGAGCATTGACCACGAAAGTTTGTAGACAAGCACCTAGCGATCGTGATAGAAGCTGAACCGATGAGCACAAGGAAGGTGCGTTGAGAGTAGAATGAGGGCAGAGGAGACTATATTCGGGGGGCCATCCGGCGTGGAGACATGACAATGAGATAGAGCTGTACATAGGAATGTTGCGATATTATTGCACAATGTCAAGAGGTTCCAGTAGGATATATATCTCGCGGGTTATAAACTGTAAATAATCTAGGCCGCGCAGATACCCTGCAGCTAGAGGAAAAACGACAGCGACGGCAAACGGATTGAAGAGAACAAATGAATTGGACGCCCGATAATATAACAGCAGTCACGGCTAATGCTTTGCTTCTTCCTTGCGATCATCGTCCGCCCGCATCGCAATCGCCACGAGAATCGGAGCAAGATCCAGCATATGGCTCGGTTTCTTGGTTTCCCATGGCCCGTATTTGTGCATGGTCAAAAAAGTGTCCTTCGAGTGTTTGCCGGTCTCCAGAAAGTCCAAATAGTCATCACCGTACTCAGCAAAAATCAAGTAAATCTCGCCCCGATCTTGTGAAACATGGAATCGCCTACCTAAACAGATAGAGTGAGCGAGTTTGATAAGTATTTCGGTGCGTCCAATCTAGAAGGGGGCCTTACCGGCCGCGCTCGTTCAATCAGCTCCGGCCTTTTCGCTCTGGGTGCTTCTTTAGCCAAGCTACCATCTGCGCTGGCTCCTGCATTCGGATCCGACCGCCCGTTCTAGATCTAGTGGCACCTTTGACCTTGACAAGCGCACGATATCCGCCCTCGTTTTCCCCCTTGTCCTGGAGGTACCCGTCGGTACGCGCTTCGAAGGATACATTCCCGAAATCAGCCACAAGTTGAAGACGATGAAATCAAAGCGAGCAGAGTGTAAGCATAAACAAGTGACCAAACAAACACCTCCCCCTCTTCCGCTCTTCCTCTTTTCACCTCGTCCGTAACTCAAGTCCAATTCCAACTTCAACATGGCAAGCTTCAAGGACTCCGCCTCATCGCTCGTGCGGAGCCACCACCGTCTGGCACAGTATGCCATCCATGAGTCTCTCGAAAAAATTACTAGCGACCATCTCACACCAAGCGATCTCACAAGCCTTGGAATCCACCGCGGGGAGATGAATCTCCAAGGAAACCCCCCCCCCCCCACTATTCTTCTCCCCGTCCCCGGCGGCAGTTTGCGTGCCAGACGCAAGCCATATAACAGACGGATTTCCGGCCTTGAAAGACGACCCGTCATGCGACGCAGTCGCCTTGGCGTGGCACCTGTACGAGTGGTTTGCGCACTGTGACCTTCCTGATTACAAACAAATTCCACCTGGACCCAAACACGTCGAGTGAGTTTAGTTTTCTCTGTTCTCCGCCGCCACTCTTCCAACGCGTGCTCATACCATCGCCCCTAGCTACGGTAACTTTAACTTTCCGGATCTCTGTGCCCCAGTCTCAGAGACGCACTGGGACATCCGCGCTGCCTGGCCTATGCGCGATGACAAATCAAGGCACATGGTCGTCCTCATGTATACTGATGTCGTCGCCGGCCGAGCTCTGCTACGGTCTGAGATTATCGTTGTCCTTCGGATCATGCACGGGCGACTCAGGTCACGGTCGACGCGCCCTCATACCATCGCTCCGGTAAAAACGAAGCACCCGACACGAAGGAGCTCGTGTTAATGTTGTTTTAGATCCTGCTATTCTCGGTCGCTGCCCCGCATCACATCAGAGTCATCGAGTCTTACTATGACGGCGAACGACTTGTTGTTTGTGTGTGCCCGTCGTATTCTATTGCAAAATCCGACCACAAGCTTTTCTGCTATCTCACCCGCTGCTGGCGGGGATCTGCTAGCTCGCAGCCTACTGCGGTTTTCTAGGAGTTCCTTCGGAGCGACAATATGTGACAGGAAATGAAGGCGTTACGGCGGTTAATGGTTCGGTACTGGTTATTGCGGACTGCGGAGTCTTCTCTCGGCTGATATGGAGTTTGGATATCATGGGACCACAAGAGGGCTTTGTATCGCCGGTTTTGTTCGTTCGATGAGCTTTTCATAATACCCTGAATTGATCATGTTGTTGTGCTTCTACTACAAGTTTTGACCTGTAATCAGCATACGAATGGATTCATTTAGTATATCCACTGCAGGTTCAGTATCTTATTGAACAATTCTCAGTTCTGTTCCTGAGCAATCAGAGAAGACGCTCGACCGTCAAAGGCTGGATTTCCAGCCGCCCTCCTCTTCAAACAACTTGCCAACTTCCTTGGCCACAGCCAACAAGTGTTGATCCCGGAACCTCGGCGCGACGAGTGAGACTCCGATCGGCAAACCATTCTCGCCTTGGAACCCGGGGAGATTCACTACAGGCGTATGAAGTGCCTAGCCAAAAGTCCTTATCAGCAAACCTCCAAATAAACAGACAAATAAGTCAATGAAGAATACGCACCGTCCACATCGAACAAAACGCCGCACTCCCCGTCCCCTGGATCCCCACGGGCGCCTCATCCGGTACGCTCGGCGTAAGAAGCGCCGCATAGCGTCCAGCAATGCCATCAATCTGCGGGCGGAATGACGCGATTCCATCGAGAGCAGCAAGGTGCTGCGCGAGTGTATACCCCTCGTTATTCTCCACGTACCCCGTTAGGTGCTTGGAGATCTTGGTCTTGTCGCGCCGGTATTCGGACAAGAACGACGTGCGCGCGTCAACGGCCATGATGGTCGCGTGCCAGGCGGGCATGCTGTCGAATTCCGGGGGGAGGTCGATTTCTTCGACGATTGCGCCGTGCGAGCGGAGGATCGCTGCTGCTTTTTCCATTGCAGCGATGGTGCCAGATCCGGCCTGTGGCCAGACACTCGTCTTGACAAGGCCGAACTTTGCGCCCTGCACGCCTTGAAACGCACCACCCTCTCCATCACTCAGCTCATCATCTTTAACCCCCAAAACCCCCAATATCAATTCCAGATCCTCCACACCCCTTGCAAAAACCCCCAACGTATCTAAAACCAGGGAATAAACCTTGAGTCCCTCCCGGCTAACCGCCCCCCACGTCGGCTTCACCGCATAGATTCCATTAAACGAGCCTGGGCGGATCGTGCTCCCACCCGTTTGTGTGCCCAGCGCGATTGGGATCTGGTAGTCGGCGACTGCGGCGCCGGAGCCCGAGCTGGAACCCCCGGGTGTCCGTGAGGGATCGTGGGGGTTGTATGTGCGCGGGCCGTTGGCTGTGCTCGCGAATTCGGTTGTTGTTGTTTTCCCTGTGGTATTCAACTTAGCTTGCCGGGGTGGGAGCTTAGGAGGTGATGGGGATGGGAATGGGGATGGGGATGGGTATCTACCGAAAATAAGAGCGCCCGCAGCCCTCAGAAGCGCAACGGGCGCCGCATCAACCGGAACATGGCTGTCCTTGTATAGCGGGGAGTTATGCTCGGTGGGCATATCCTTCGTATAGATAACATCCTTAACCCCAACAGGCAGCCCGTGCAACGGTCCCCGCTCCTCAAACGGAATAGCGTCGAGTTTCCGCGCCTGCGCGAGGACGAACTCCGGGTTGAGATATGCCCATGCTTTGACGGTCTCGTCGCGGGATTCGATCCGGGACAGCAGTGAACGCGCGTAGGTTTCGACGGTTAATTCGTTTGAGCGGATCAGCGCGAGGGCCTGCGTTGCTGTCAGGCGGGAAGGGTCGGGGGCTGTGATTGTCATTGTGCGTTGTCTGCTGCGACTATGGTTGTGGGTGGCTGATCGGATGCCTTTAAATGTTGAAGTGAGGGGGCGGGGTAGACGGCTATATGGGGCTACGGCTCTCAATGCTCCAACTTTTAGCCAACTACTCCAACAGAGTGGAGACCTCTGAACTTCAGAGTCTGAGCCCTGCTTTGCCGTAGTCCGGCTGTGCGGAGTATGCTTCGGGCATTGCAATAGCTTGTTGATCTACTTTCAAACCCGACCATGATTTGGCAGAGAGACTTGCTTTAGATGCTTGCGATATACATGTATCTGGCTGTCGCGGCTGAATGTGCTTAGTGCGATGGCGCCAACTCGGGGATGTTCCGGCGAGGGTCCGATTGGTCGTGAGGAGTGATAACAGGTTTGTCGTCCAATTGGGCTGTGATAGTCATGATCAGGATGGCGGATTTGCGTCCCATGAGGGAAGAAATTAAGCCTCGGGCTAGCTGTTGTTAGCTATACTGATTACTGCATACCTAGATACATGTTTCTTAAATTTGTATATAGCGCTGATATGCTTTGCCCAGCAAGCGAGCCTGGGTCTAAAATACTTTCAGGCTCATGTCCAAATAGCCCCCACGACGCCAGGCACCCATCTACGCAAGACTCCACGGGTGCCTAAGCGCCTAACGCCACAACCTTGAAAACAAGCGCAGAGACAGAATTTAATCTCAACCTCACTGTACCCTGTCACAGAGATCGCCAAGGCCCTTTACCATCGAGAGAAGAAGAAATCCAGAAGAAGCCTACAACATTCAACATGTCCACACAGCCCCACCCCCC
The DNA here is from genome assembly GCA_020615375.1 of Aspergillus sp. ADI1. NCBI lineage: Eukaryota > Fungi > Ascomycota > Eurotiomycetes > Eurotiales > Aspergillaceae > Aspergillus > Aspergillus sp. ADI1. Next base: position 277,054 of record JAHXQV010000023.1, on the reverse strand, counting down.
CTCGAGGGACCCGACCTCGCGCCCCAAAACCGCCTTCATCTCCGGCCCCACCGACACAGGCCCGGACCAGGTCTTCTTCAAAAAGCACTACATCCCCTCCTTAACCACCGCAATCGCCGCTGGCCACAACTTCATCATCGGACCAATCCTCTCAGGCGTCGATGCAGATGCGCTCGACTACCTCCTGTCGTATCCAATCGCCCCCTCCCGAATCACAATCTACATGACCCATTCCGAAAACGTCGCGTGGGGGAAATTATTCCGGGACCGCGGCGTGCGTGTTTTTGTGCTCGAGGATATATCTGCGACGACGGCGATGCGCGATGCGAGGATGACGGCTGATAGCGATTATGATATCCTGCGGTGGAGAACGGAGGAGGAGGCGAGGGGGTTTTATGGGGAGATGTATCGGGGCGGGTACGTGACGAATACGGAGAGGAATTGGAGGCGGCGGAGGGGGTTGGCGGAGACGGGGGAGTTGGGGAGGGGAAGTATTAGTGTGGAGGAGATGGTTGCAAGGGAATAGAATGAGTCGTCAGCTGTTTAAAATAATTTCTTCAGGTTGATCTATCTGCGGGACTTTTTTTGCTGAATGCGAGAAAACAAGTATACATTAATCAAAGCACCTTTGTAGCCTTGCCAGGCTCCAACCACAGAACCTTCTCACCAAGTCCCTCCTCCTCAAGCTCCTTCTTCAGTGCCTCGCCATGCTGCGCGAAATGCGCCCACGAGTCAAAATGCACAGGGACAAGAATGTCAGCACCTAACTCCCTAAACAGTTTCGCACCCTGCTTCCCATCCATCGTAAGCTGCAGAACTCCCTGAGGTGTCGAAACCTCCGCTTTTCCAAAATGCAGAACCGCAACGAGGACGTTCCATCGCTCCGCAATCTGCCTGAGTTCCTCAATGTAGACGGTGTCGCCGGAGATATAGATCGCGTTTGGCTTGCCGTCGGCAGCTACACCGAAACCATCGGCTGTAATCACGAAGCCGGTGCATTCGCCGCCGGGGAGGTGCTTGCAGGGCGTGCCGGTTACTTCGAACTCCTTGCCTGCTATCTTCCAGGTGATAGTCTCCCACGGCTGGATAGCGCGTACACCCGGGCGAGGAGCGAGCTTTGTGGCCCCGTCCGGCGTTGTAAGAACATGGCGGCCGTCAAGGATACGGCGACCGAGTTCGTCGAGGTTATCTGGGTGGTCCTCATGGCTTAGCAGAACAGCGTCGATAGGAGGCAAACTCTCGATGGCGACTGCCGGCGTCACGCTGTTCTTCAGTAGAACGATACCGAGGTCCCATTCATTGCCTGCGGGGGAGAAGAAAGGGTCGGTGAGGAACTTGATCCCGCCAATGTCGATGATTGCAGTGGCGGTTCCGATGTGGGTGATGGTCAGTGAGCTTTTGAAGTTGGACGCCATCTTTGCTGACTTGATGTGGGAATACGTTACGGGTGAACGAAGTTGCAGTGGCCAGCCGGCGGCCAAGTATATATCGTCGCGGTGACGTAAGAACGCGAACCGAATTCTGTAAGATGAGTAAGTGCCTGCGCCAAATATTAAAATAAAGTTTGTTGTTTATTCCAACGTCATACAGGATTTAGTGGAACCCAGAGCCAACAGAAGGTGAGCCAAGCCAGTTTGGCGAACGAAAATGCGGGAAGAGGCGCATTATGCTACCGTCATTGGTTCCGTCATCGCTTCAAATGACCGATTTCCCCACCCGTATACACCGTACTGCCTGGCCGGAGGTTTCTCGAATCGGCGTTGAGGGGAGTTTATCAACGTGCAAGGAGCGTCAAGAGAGCAACAGCCAAGCTACCTGATATGCAGGATGCGGCAATCTTGGGGTAGGACCGACCGACGAGCGTCTATAGGTCGGGAAGTAGGTAACTCCGGGCACGACGTGACACGAGTTGGGACCCCGGAGCGCGGCCTCAACTACGCGTTCAGCAGCCTGATGCGTGATACCGACCACTCAGTGTAGAGGCTCGGGCGTCTTGAATCTCTGGAGTTGAACGCTCAAGGGGAGACGTACGTGCGAGCAGGCAACGGAGGAACTGGTCGCGCTTGGATTATACACTAGAGGTCCCACAAGCCTATCCTGATTTGCATATTGGATTGGGTCGTGAACCCCTGTAAATGTATAGTAATGAAATAGATACCTTAAGCTTGTGAAACTGCAGGCCCGCGTGCTTCAAACCTCCAGGCCTTAGGTCAAAGCACTGCGTCAGCTACTCAACGTTCAGACAGTTTAGAAAGCGCTGTGGTTTGTTCCATTGGTTCTACAGGAAGACTGCATGCAATAAGGGTGACCTGAATACCATGGATAAAGCTGCAGCTTTCCATGCTGCTATTGCTTCGTTGAAGGAGTGTATGTTATGCTAAACCCGCGGTAGACCAGTCCCACACAACCGCCATACAAATATTTGGAGGTTCCCAGAGAGCGACATGCATTCATTCCCTTTCAGTAAAACCGTCGACTACCGAGATCCGACTCAACCCCTCGTCATTCATTACTCATCATATCCCTGACCGTTCATAAGTCATGAGCGCATATACCTGTGTAGGCATGATGCCCATGTCTACAGAAGCCCATCAAGCTGCACCAGCACCAGTCAGCACGCATCCCAAAAGACGCAGGAGACAATTAAAACGTACCAGATCACCAACAGCGTCCAAAAGCTCCCCCAACAAATTCCCAACGGAGTCCAACAAGCCGCCAAGCAAACCACCGAGCCCGTCGTGATGGCGACGGGAGTAGTTTATGACGACGGAAAGAGAGGCATACACCTGATGCACAAGGGGAGCCTTATCCTGGCGGACCTCGAGATCCACGAGTTCGCTCCGCTGGCTGGAGGCGCTATCTCCGCACGCCTGCGTGATCTCCGTGTGGAACTGCTCGGACGCCGAGCCCGTCGCGATACCGATTTGGGTGAGTGCGTCGGACAGCGCGTTGAGGTAGTTGGTGATCTCCTGCGACTTGGACTGGCGGGGACTGATTAGGTCGCGGGACTCATTCGACGCCTCGAGGGAGTTGGCCGTGTATTGGAGGAGGGGGGAGATGTTGGTCAGTTGGTTCTGGGTGTAGGCTGCGAGGAGAGCGCATGCTTCCTGGGAGGGGACGGCGAGCGTGAAGGTGAAGAGGGAGAGGAAAAGAATGGAGAGCATCTTGATGGCCATTTTCATATTCTTCTTGGTTCTCGTGATCTCGGTTTGCCTGTGCTGCTATGGAGAAGCACGGCTGGAGGAAGGGAGAGGGCCCTTTGATATCTAGGGTTGCAGAAGGCTGGTGTACGCATTGAGTACCTTACCGAACCGGCATTTGTCCTAGAGTACTGAGATCCCTGGAACGAACCGGCTGTGTCCGATTCGGTCACGACAACCCATGTCAAGATCGACAAGGACGAAGCCCTACTAGGTCGAATACCGAGGGGGCGTATCTGCAGTCAGCTTATCACAGCGCCAAAACCAGTACCACCCCACCACTGATCCGGAACCTGGCGACCCGAGGCCTGGTGAGCCAGTTCAAATACCAATTGTCCCCTATCGATGAAGTTGTTGGGAACCGAATGCAGGAAATTCCTGCATTTGTGCGACGGGTTCGTGATAAACCTGCAGGCCTGCTTTGAAGGGACCAACCATCCACTTTCGAGTTCCCTACTGAATCATTGCAATTGATCGATGGACAGTGCCCTTGTATCCCTTTCACTGGGTAAGAAGGATGGTGAAAGACATCCTCTTTCACTGCACGCCTTAGACCGCCGCGGAGTATCTAGTACCGGCGTTGCCCAACCCCTCATGGCTGAAGGAGACCAGGGAACTTGCGTCAACAATAAGTAAAGACTACTAGTGACTCTCTCGGTCGCTTCGGACCCTGATCATCGGGCTAACTTTGGTTCCTGGAAAGCCGGGGACAGCTAGCGAGAATGACGTCACCCACGCCAGACACTCGACGACCCCCCACATGTAAAGCTTGTTCCCAAAGTAGGGGTGGACTGCATTTCTAAGCAGCAGCGCAACGCCCGGCAATTCCCCGAAATCCCTATGTAAACTTCTCCTTATCATCCGGATCCGACCTCATCTTCTTCCTACTGTAGCCAACACCCTCGTTTCGAAAAAGCAACCACCAAACCTGAACACCGAAAGCCCCGAACTTCCTCGCAAAACATAAATAAAAAAGAATGTCACGAATTGGCATCTTCCCCGCAGCCGGCGGTCTCGGATCGAGCATCGTCACGCACCTACTGGACCTCGTCCCAGCCTCACAACTCACTCTCATCGCGCGCAAACCAAATTCGCTCGCCGACGCTGCGGATGCCGGCGCGACGCTTCGCCATGCAGACTACGACTATCCAGCCACTCTCGACAGCGCATTCGAGGGCATTGATGTGCTTATGCTCATCTCGTACGCCTCGTTTGAGATTGACCATCGGGTTAATGTACCTCTTCCAAACTCCCTGTCTTCCCAACCACTCTAGTACCGGGGATATGTATGCTAATGATGCGCTAGGCGCACAAAAAAGCAATACTCTCCGCGCAAAAATCCGGCGTAAAGCACATATTCTATTCCTCACTGGCATTTGCCGGAGACTATACCTCGACCTCGGTCGCCCACGTAATGGACGCACACCTGGCAACAGAGAAATTCCTCGCCGAATTACACGGCACGATGACGTATACCGTCGTCCGCGAAGGTATCTACTCCGAGTCCTTCCCCATCTACACAAACTGGTTCGATCTCCGCAATCCCGTTGATGAGATCCGCATCCCGCATGACGGCTCTGGTCCGGGCGTTGCGTGGGTGAAGAGGGATGAACTGGGTGAAGCGACCGCGAACCTCGTTGCGCGGTATGCGACGGCGACGGGCGGGAATCCGGCGGCGGAGGAGGAGTTTCCGTATGTGAATCGGATTATTTTACTCACGGGGCCGAGGGTGTATTCGCTCAAGGAGACTGTGGAGATTCTTGGCAGGGTGGTTGGGAAGGATGTCAAGATTAAGCCCGTTACGGTTGACGAGTATGCAAATTTTGACCATCAGGGTCTGCATACGTACCATGGGGTTAATCTGGCGAGGGAGTGGGCAACAGCGTGGGAGGCGATAAGGAGGGGCGAGACAGCGGTTGTTACGCCTGATCTCAAGGAGATTTTGGGGAGGGAGCCGGAGGACTTTGAGACGACGATTCGGGGGTTGCTTGGCTAGATGTAGCAGAGATCTGCCCATTGTTACAGGTCCAGCAGGAAATAACGTACTTTGGCTGGTATATTCAATAACAAGTGGTCCGAAGGTATGAATCAATACGCATCCTACTCGGTAGGCGTGGTTTGCATCATCTACATGATTTTATTGGCGGGTCTATACTTCCCTATCTCGAGGAAAGCAGGTTCTAGGGCGCCTTATAGCTGAAGCCTGGTTGAATACGAGCCCGGCGATGCAACATCACGCCACTCCGCTCGTTACCCCGCCGACCCCGCCAGCCCCTCGCTTAATCCCCCAGATTCAAAACCCCTTCCTCCCCTGGTTCCACCTTCCTCAAGGTCCTCGCTCTTCTCCGTCTAATCCAATCCATTCATTGATTAATAGCCCGCAATGTCTACAGCCACATTAACAGCCCGCTGCCACTGCTCCTCAACCCACTTCACCGTCACCCTCCCAAAATCATCCCTCCCACTCCCCGCGCACCTGTGCCACTGCACACTCTGCCGCACAACCTACGGCACACCGGCTACCTTCCATGCGGCGCTCCCTGAGGGCGTCAAGCCATCCTTCATCGCGCCCTCGAGCTGGGATAACCTTACAAGCTACCTACCTCGAGGAAGCAAGGAGCCGCTGTATTTTTGTTCGACATGTGGATGCCATGTTGCGGCCTTGAATCCGAGCGGGATTTGGGGGATTGTTGTTTCGATTTTTGAGGACGGGAATCGCATCCCAGCCGATGATGGCGAGGGAGGGGGGAAGATCTGGGTGATTGATGAGCACATCTACACCGAAAAGGGATCGACGGGTGATGGCGGGATAGCGGAGCTCGTTCCAAGGATCGGTGGGGCGGAGCTGAAGATTTGGAATCCGGAGGAGCCTGGAGAGTTTTCTATTCCTGAGAATCCTCATGCTGATGCCGGAGACACACTCCTCGCGCAATGTAACTGCGGCGGCGTCTCCTTTGCCATCTCGCGGCCCCGGGAAGAGTTTATCAATTCGCCTAAAAGCGCCGGCTGGATCCATCCCAGTGACAAAACAAAATGGCTCGCCCTCTTGGACGTCTGCAGCGACTGTCGCCTCGTGACGGGGTCGCACGTGAGTTCCTGGATGTTCGTTCCAATGGACCACATTACCCCTGCACTCCCATCAAATTTGGTCATTGGAACGATGAACCGCTACGAATCGAGTCCTGGCGTGACGCGCACATTCTGCGGAACCTGCGGGGCGACAGTGTTCTTCCATATGGAGAAGAGAGGGGGGATAATCGATGTTGCCACGGGGATTCTGCGAGCGCCTGAGGGGGTCATGTTAAGGGATTGGGTGGTTTGGAGGACGGCCAAGTTGGGGTTTCCTAAGGATGGGTTGGAGTATGATAAGGAGTTCACCGAGGGCTTAGAGACAGGCATGAAGGAGTGGGCGAGGAGGGTTCATGGGGGAGTCGTGGATTTTGGGGGGAGTGGGCCGGAGGCGGATTAATCGTTTATTTTGTATGCCGGGAGGAGACTCCAGGACAAGAGGTTAGATCTTGAGATATACCAAGTGAACGCAACTAGTTCGCTTTAACATTTCATTTCTCTGAACCCCCGTCTCAGGGCCAGCTTATCTCGGCGAAGCTCCGTGTGGAGACCGGATATCTCTCCGATGTCATAGTGTGAGCCCTACAGTTGCCGATCGACGACTCCACGAAGGATTTCAACTGGATCAATTGGGCATCGTTCTTGCCTGACGCCGATGGTGCTCTAGGCTTTGGATTTGGAAAGTTCCTTTATCTTGAAAACTCTTCGCTCTTCCTTCCTCTTCCCCTAGAGGTTCGTCATGGATCTCATAACGATCCGCATCCCTCGCGTTACATTACGAAGCTCAAGGAGCAGATGATCGGTTTATCCTTGATACGCGTAAGCTTATCAAAGAGGGCATTATATTATAAAGCCAAGAGCTCGACCGAAATCCAGATCATCAATCCGCCATGGCGACAACGACAGCAGAAACAGTCTACCTAGGCTCCTCAGCCCTGTCGAACGCCACAACCATGGGCACGAGCAAGCCAACAGACACCGAAAAACACCAAACGAGCATAAACACAATCTCACACGCAAATATATCTCGATCTGAGGACAAACCCGACCCGTTCCTGATCACATACACCCGCAACGACCGAACAGATCCGCTAAACTGGCCACTCTCCAAAAAACTAAAATTCACACTCGTCTCCTGCGCAATGGTCTTCTTAACAGCATTAGCCAGCAGCATCTTCGGTCCCGCAGCGTCGACAACAGCATCCGAGTACGGGGTCAGCATTCAAGTCATGAATCTCAGCGTCGCACTCTTCGTCGCTGGGTATGCTGTAGGCCCGCTCTTCTTCGCTCCGCTCTCTCAACTCGTGGGCAATGCGATTCCGCTCTTTATTGCCATGTTTGGCGTTGCGGTTTTTCAGATCCTGCAGAGTCTCGCGACGAATGTTCAGACGATTATCATATCGAGGTTCGTGCAGGGGATGCTAGGTTCGGGTGTCTTGGCGGTGGGATCTGGTATGCTGGCTGAAGTGTGGAGTGTCGAGACGCGGGCTATTGCGATCGGATTATCTGCCACGAGTATGAACCTCGGTAGTTCAGTCGGGCCCATCGCCGGCTCATTTATCCTCGATCGGTATGGGTGGCGGTGGATCGGCTGGGTTACACTCCTCACCTATGTCGGCGTCGGCCTCTTGACCCCCTTTACCGTCTGGGAGTCGTCGCGCAAGCGCATCCTCGAGCTCCGCGCGGCGAAAGTCCGAAAGGAAACTGGCGATAATCGGTACTACGCACCCAGCGAGAAGAACCGCCTCACCCTGGGTACCCTCGTCCAGCGGTACGGCAAAATGCCCGTGCAGATGATGGCACAGGAGCCCATCCTCATTGTCATCACCCTCTACCTCACCCTCGTCTACGGAACGCTGTACCTCTCGTACCAAATGATTCCGTACGCGTTCCAGCAGCGCGGGTGGTCTGCGCCAAATGCTTCTCTCCCATTCATAAGTGTGATCCTCGGCGTCTTACTGGCGTGGATTGTCGTCAGCTTATACACGATATGTTACTGGCGGCCGAAGCTCAAGAGGCTGGGGAGTACAACACCGGAAGACAGACTCCCGCCCATGATCCTCGGCGGAATCCTCCTCGTCCCCTCACTGCTCTGGTTCGCATGGTCCTCCCGAACCCACCCCTCCTCGCAGATAATAGCATGCCTCCCGCTCGGCTGTTCACTGCAGCTAATCTTCATCTCGGGCGTTGTGTATATAATAGACGTCTACATGCCAAATGGTAACAGCGCAATATCAATCCACGTTGCGGTGCGCAGTCTGGTTAGTGCGACGTTCCCGCTGTGGGGGAGTTTGGTGTATGAGCGACTAGGTGTTGAGTGGACGGGGACGGTTCTTGCGGGGGTTGGGGTTGTGCTTGCGGGGAGTCCGGTTGCGTTTTGGGTTTGGGGGCATAGGATTCGGGGGTGGAGTCGGTTTTGTGAGGTTGTTGATTGAGAGAGGTTGGAATGGGTGGATGGGGGTTGCATGGATATGGAGGAACTTGAATCGACCAGAATGTCCTTATTGTCCATAGATATAGCATAGTATGGCTTCTTTTAGTAGTTGCCCGCAAAACCGTACAGTACCTACAGAGCTATTCCACATGGCAGAAAGTGTTCGAGGATTCTTGTGAACACGCGAATAAATACCACCAATACCCTTAACTCGGAAGAAAATACTGGGCTTGTAATAATCCATCCAATCATTAGATTCAATTTCTTTCAAGTCCTTTTCCCCAACGTGGCTCTCAGATCGTGACTAACTACGGACGAGACTTGGAGCCGCAAAGTGGCACCAGCCGTGGCTCCAATCATACCCATGCTCGGAGCACAGAGCGCATCACAAGCGCCAAATCGTCATCACACAGCTTCACCTCTCGTCTTCTCTGGAGAGCGTATATATCTTAAATGAAGCCCCCGTTCAGCAAACGCGATGGATTATCAACTCCATCTACCAACTACGTCGCACACTCAGTGTATCAAGTTAAGGTGGAACAAAGCGAATGGAACAAGGCCAATAATGTCCCTGTCGAAACTTCCAACGGAGTTGCTCCTCCACATCGCCAGCTACACCGACAACGAAAAGGAGCTGAACAATCTCGTCCGATGCTGCCGACGGCTCTACACCACGCTGAACGACACCCTCTACAAACGGCACGCGGAAGAATCTGCGACATCGGCGCTGATATGGGCCTCCGAGCGTGGCATGCACAAAACGGCGAAGCGTTTCCTGGCTCTCGGTGCCGACGGAAACGCAACGAATGAAGACGGTCTAACCGTACTTATGCTAGCTGCGGCGAAGGGGCACGCAGAGGTTGTTCGGACGATCCTGGGGGTTAAGGGAATTGACGTCAACGCTCAGCACTGGCTGCATAAGCGGACGGCTCTGCACTATGCCGCGATGGAAGGCCACTACGAGGTCGTGAAGGTGCTTATTGGCGCGAAAGGGATTGGTTTCAATATACCGGAAGGGAATTATGGCGGGACGCCGTTAATCGCACTAATCTCTGCTACGACGCCAGGGAAGCAGGAGGTCATGCGATTGATTGTTGACCAGGAGGATATCGATTTGAATCAGGCGGATACGAAGTGGGAGTTGTCACCCTTGCTCTGGGTAATTCAGGATGGACAGACAGAAAGTGCATGTATATTGCTCGAGAAGGAAATTGTTGATGTCAATTTCGCCGACCCTCGCGGCCGAACACCGCTGTGGTGGGCGGCGAAGTTAAATGACGAGACGTGTGTTCGTCTCCTGCTTGCCAGAGATCATATTAATATTAATGCGCTGGACCACAAGGGTCAGACGCCTTTATGGGTCGCCGCGAAGCATGGCCATGAAGGGGTAGTCCAGATGCTGGTGCGTGAAGGAGCGGATCCTACCATAAGGGACAATAAACACTCTCGCAATGCCCTCACGGTAGCTGCGGTCAAGGAGAGAAAGGACGTTGTTTGTCTACTGCTCCGTGAAGAGATCATCGACTATACCGGGGAAGACATCGAAGTTCTTCGGGCTTTCGTCCTGCAAGCTCGGGAGACGGGTCCTTGGGAGACCGCGAAGCTCATTTCGGAGACGTTGGGTATGGATGGAATGGAGAATCAATGTAAGGAGAAGGTGAGCAGAACAGCCACGGGCGGTAGAAGAGCGCCTGCACGTCTGAGTTTAATGTTGCGTTTGAGGAATACGATAGCGCAAGGCCAATGATTAGAAGCTCCGTCTTCGTCGATACCTCTCGTATGCTACCCCAATGACATTGAAACTCCGTACCTCATCTCAAGTAGCCTACCTTCCACATGTCAATTCGCTCTGGTTCCGAATACTCCGATGGAGATGCCCAAGTGCGAAACCATATTCCACGGGCCGGATACGTGATAGGCGCGCGTGAGGATGTATGTCCAGGATGGTCGTTGGCTTAATGAGAATCACATCTCATCGTGCTGTTAGCCTTCCGTTAGCCCCTCCACATTGATATGCGCTAAGAGAAGAATAACATCCTTGTAGTCCTCTTCTTCCCTCTCGTCATAGCCACAATCTTACGCCGCGTCTAGCTATCTACTTTCAGACTAGTGACTGAGTAGTATTGAGACAGTCCTGGAATGAAAGATGGTTTGGAGTCATTGGATGTCTCCCAATCTTTCCCTCAATCGTCTATCCTCGTCGCCTATGGTCGACTGCTCCCAAGTTGAAAGTTACCATGTTTCTCAATCGGGCAGTGCAAGCAGAGGTCATGTGACCTGTCTTCTGGCGTAACCTCCGCGCTCGCACCTCCCACAACACGCATCCACCGATCCTCTCCCAGTTGCTGAAACGACGTGCATTTGCAGCAACAAGGTACATGACGCGGCCAGCATGTTGCGCACTGAAGCTGGTAGACATCAAGCATCGTTCTTATCCCGCGCAGGACCCTTCTTACTATGTCCTTGCCTCTAAAACAAGCGCACCCAACACGTTAACACCACAACCATATCACAGCCAGATTCACACCTCTTCCACTACACAAGCGGTCGCTGCCTATGGAACGAAGAGAAACAGCTGCGGAACCGATATTCCCCTTTCAATGTGTCCGAGCTACAGAATGTCGCGGCGCGCAGCGTCGGGGCTGACGCATGTACCGGAATCCCGAAATTGGCCGAGGGCAACTTCAACAAGATCTTCAGACTGACGATGAATAATGGGAAGAATGCGATTGCGCGCATTCGGCATCCCATTGCGGGGCCGCATCGATTCATGACGGCGTCCGAAGGGCAACGATGGATTTTGTGAGAATATCTTTCGACATTCACAGCCTTGGGTTCTCATATTCTACTAGGTGCGCAGTGTTCTAGGCATTCCAACGCTCCAAGTTCTTGCCTAGAGCGCCGACCCGAGCAACCTAGTGGCGCCCGAATATATCATTATGGCTGAAGCTCCGGGCCTCCAACTCGCCTGTCGTTCCATTGCTAACAGTGACGAAGATACGGGAGTTTGTACTATAGGAGCGAGAACATTTCAGGTGCAACACCGGTGGAGATCCAAGGAAATGTGTCGGTCGACCTCCGTAAGGCAGCTAGGCGCCAGTTCTGCCTTGGCCCAATTGCTGGAACGGAGTGGTCGAATGGAGAACGCGCTACGATGGATATAGACCGCGGCCCATGTATGTCTCATCCTTCCCTGCCATTGAAAGACCGTGCGAATATCCCAAAGGGGATCATCCACAGGACTATTCTATCTCAGTTGCTCACCGCGAGAAGAAGTGGATTGAGCAGTTTACTGTTCCCAAACCAGACAATGACCCTTTGGTACCATCGAAGACACAGAACTCTCCGGGTAGCCACATCTCTCTGCTCCAGCGCTATCTACAAGTCGCTCCATAGCTCCTTCCCTCCGATTCCGACGTCGTCGCCTCCCATATATAGCATAGTGACCTCCATGCTGGGAGCATCTTCGTCGATATTAATACCTGCCAAATCTCCAGTATTATAGACTGGCAGGGGATTTGGGCTGCGCCACTTATACTACAGGCCCGTCATCCGCGGCTAGTGCAGTATGACGGCGAACTCATCCTGAAAGCTCCGACAAATTTCAAAGACTTGGAACCTGGCGAGAAAAACCGGATATGCGATAACATGAGCCAGTCAATCATTCTTATTTGTACGAGCGGACAATCGCCAAGGATGTGCCAATTCGCCACAAAGCCCTTCACTTTAGCAATGGCCGGACAAGATGCGAGCCTATTATATTCGCTGGCGACACGTGGGAAGATGATATCATACCGTTTAGAGAGTCTCTGATTCGAATCGACAAGTAAGCCCACATCATCCCATTGTTGCGACCAAAGGCTGTTTTGTCCAGCCCTGGTCATTCAGCTAACTATGCGCAGATACTGGGACGAGTTCGGTTTTGATTTTCCGTGCCCCTTTCACTTCACGGAGGATGAGCTGCGAAAACATGCAGAAGACAGTGAAGAGTGGAACGAGGTTCAGGGCTTTTGGGCTTCGATTTCATCCATTGTCGCTCGTGATGGGTGGACTCCCAACGAGGGGTACCAGGACGCGGTGGCTCTTTTCAAAGGACTGCGCGAAACAGGTCTCAAAGTAACGACAGGGATGGAGAGGGAGGATTTCCAGGAGCAGACAAAGTGGGTTGAGAATGCGTCCGCACAACCGCGACGCCCTACCTAGGACGGTCACAGTGCGGTCCCTAGATGTGGACTATACCATGTTCGCAGTGTATGTGTAATCCGGCAGTCTACTTCTACACGCAAGTGTCCTCTACCTGTCCTATGCGCTGTCCATAGATCGCAGTGTCTTGCTAGGTAATGCCGTACAACTTCGGCATGACTCAACGATTTTACCCGTACGTGATGATAAACAGATCATTATTGCAAACTAGTTCGCCGAACGCCGAGAATGCGGGAATTGTGAGCTGTACCCGTATCATTCAAATTCCACAACGAGCTTTTTTCCTCGAGCTTCTCCTTTGCGAAGACGATCCAGACCCTTTAACACCTCATCGAGTCCTCCTTTGGTTACCGTAATCGCAGGCGGGTTGAGAACATCACCATACAAGCCCGGCAGGCTTGAATAAAACCGCCTTAGAACGTCCCCATCAGCCGGTGTGACAGGAAACACTGGGCCCAGCGGCGCCAGCATCTGAAACTGCTTGCCAAATGCCGTGAAAACCATCAGGAACTTGTACTCGACGTCGGGCTTGGTCGGTTTTCCTTGATCAAGGAGTGTGATCACTTTCCCACTGGCCAGTACGTTCGCGCAAAACGCTGCTGAACCGCCCTCTGAGAAACAGTCGATGGCTCTCCTAATATTCGGATACGCCTTTGTGATGTCCTTGACGGCTGTCGGGGAGGAATAGTCAAAGACATCATCTGCACCATGTCGCCTGACGAGATCGAACGACCGAGGCGAGGCAGTTGCAACCACCTTAAGGCCCGCCCGCTTGGCGAGTTGGATCGCAAAGAGACCGACGTTCGATGCGCCGGAGTAGATGAAGATCGGCGAACGCTCCCCTGGGATACTCGACCCCTTCTCGATATCCTTCAAGGGAACATCAAGATACTCCAACGCCAGAACCGCCGTAACAGCCGAGATGCCAAACGTCGCCGCCTGCGGATTACTCACCCCCTCTGGAACCTTCCACGCAAGGCCCGCATCAACCTTGAGATACTCGGCAAAAGACCCAATATCCTTATACTGCCCCCCATGCACGAACCCCGCGACCCTCTCCCCGACCGTCCATTGCTTGGCAGCATTCTTCCCAACTTTCGTTACGGTCCCGGCATAATCGCACCCGACGACACTGCCCCAGGGGGAAAGGACGTCGATGTCTTTAGTGTCGATGGGGTTCAGGGCGACGGCGGAGACTTTGACAAGGATTTCGTCGGCGGTTATCTCTGGGGTGGGGATTTCGGTGATGTGGGCGCCTTGGCCGAGTTGGCGCTTGAGTGCGAGGGACGACACGCGTTTGAGGAATGTTCGTTTTGCGACGATGGCTTTCATTTTGGATGGACGCTTGCGGTGATGACGCGAAAAGATAGGACGGACTTGGTCGAGGAAAATGCGATGAATTCACTCTCAGAACGCTGGTTTCCGGAGCAGATCTCAGTTTCGTTTCCCGTGGGATTGCGAGGCTGATATAGGACCCTGCCCCACGAGCCCGGATAGACTCAACACCCCGATACAAGAAGGATAGTCTGGTATGATTAATCAAGAAGTCCGGCGTCCATTCACGTAGACGGATCGAGCCTCGGACGACTCCACTGGTCGGAACTATCAGTAATCACGAGGTGGCGTTCCTCGGTTACCCACTCATTTGGCTTTTGGCTTTTGGCCTACGGAGATCGGGCTGGGCAGCCTCCATCGAGTGGTCTAGAGTGTCAGAACGCAAAGTCGACCCACCGAGAAGCTGCATTAGGAAGTCGTACAACCATACTCGGTATGGACTAAATCTTGATAGAGTTGCTAGTCCAGCGGGGCAGGGGAAGCTCCATCCAACCACCTGGCATCGCGTCAAGAGCCTCCAATCTCACTTCCATACTAGCAGTCAGAGCATTTGGTCTAGTATGTCATACGACTCACCACAGAACTCTAGATTCATCTCCGCGAGCGATAGAACGCATATACAAAGCGAGTCGATACTGTCGCAGCCATCAGCGTGTTTCCTGGTCAGGAGTTTCCGAAAGTTGCTACCAACAGCTGGACTTGATTTTGATAACTGGACAGGTGGTGACAATGGCTCACTCCTTGCCCGGGACGGACATATGGATGCGCCCCCCGACAGGGAAGGAACAACCGGGGTTCCTGTCATATCCGATCTTATTACGCACTGGTCGCGCCTTCCCCGAGCACTCCAGACAAAGTCTGGATACGGAAGGTACGTTGCCACGGTAACCTGGGCCATACCTTCCGTGTATGAGCCATATAGACATTGCACTCGACTGGGAAGAAGCGACCGGCGTGCCTGCCATATTCGGGCCGGGTGGTGCATTGGTCGCACCTTCCTCCTATGGCAAATTAGAAGTTACATTTCCGTAGTAACCTGGTCGTACCTCCCTTGTCAAGTGTCTCCGTACTCGACAAGAAGATGCGACAGTTGCAGCTGCCTGTATGATCAGGCCGTGGGTACTCGCTCTGTGCTTTTGTATATCTCCTACACAGCTCCGCCTCAATATCGTGAGTTGTCCAAGATACGGCAGTTGCACTTGTTGACTAGTACAGCCTCACTGCGTGTCGTCACCATGGGTCGCCTAGCGATAAGGCGCAGCCGAGCGCAATCTTGTTTCATTCGTTTCGGAGATATGATAGGTCAATGGGTCGTTACTCTATCAGTCAGGCTCGGAAAGCTCGCGTCGTGTGCCTAGAGGGATATTGATCTCACCTCGCTCGAATCCAGTCATTTATCGCGGTCTTACTGTGACGAGAGACGAACGCGATTCGAGTACTCCAGTTACTGTTAATTAACCCCACGTAATTCTCTCACAGTCAGGCCGCCCGTCAGACGTATACGTATCCCACCGACACGGAGTATCACATCTCGTGTCCGATTGGGCCCGTGGATAACCCTCCTCTCCCCATTCGGAACGATGATGCGCCCATCCCAGACAGATCTGAGACAAGGCCACTCCGCATCGCCGGGACAGTCGATCATCCAGCTCCTGAACTTTGATCCGCGCGATAATTATAGTACCGTCATCATCGTCAATGCTCGCAAGGATCTTGGGCTCACCCTCCATCTTGTGACTTCGTCCTCCCCAGGCCGTATAAAATGCCCAACTGCTCACCCATCCTCATGTACCGGATCCATTATCAGCCAAAAGAATTCGATAGAAACATTCCTTCTCTCGTAGGGTCAGAAGAAACGCCACTCAATATCTCACTCATCCAGCAACGAACTCAAAATGAAATCATCCATCCTCGCCGCAACCATGACAGCCCTCGCTGCCCTGTCAGCCGCAACGCCAACTGCAATCGAGGCTGAATCCCGCCAATTCCAAGTCTCCGTGACCTTTTACGGCGAAAACGACCAGTCATATAGCCTCCTGGTTCCGGCTGATCGGACGGTTGTCCACATTGGCACGTGTTTCATTCCCTTTCCTCCCCCTCCTTCTATCTCGAAATCGAACTATGGAACGGATGAATGTGCTAACTTATTCGGCAAATAGACAACCCCCTTATCGTCCACAGAGTGACTTCGCCCGGCGGCGGATTCTGTACGTTTGTCGGTGTGGAGGGCGAGAGTGTGGTTATTTACGCCGAGGATGAAAAGGTGCTCAGTGTGCCGCAGGCGATGAGTTGGGGGTCTTGTGGGAATAACTGAGCTTCTCGTCCCTACCAAATTTGAAACCGGGGTTGGGAGTGATCGTGTGTTGAGCTTGATAGGATATCAAACCATATGGGGGATTCTGGGGACTGTGACTGGGGTGCCGGCACTATGCTTATTATCAAATTCGAGGTATATATGATATGCTAGCGTGATACAAGTATTTGCTCACAAGCATTCAAGCACGAAGTGCCTTTTGACCGTATACCTTAATCAGATTCAGCAGCCACTGAGCTCTCACCATCTCCAACTCCTTCTCTTTCCCCTCGGGCATGGGCTGCGAAAGCCGGTACTTCGAGACTTCGACCCCCCAGAACTTGTGTCCGCGGCAGATCTTAATGCGCAGATTCTCCGACTCATAACTCCGTATGCAAGTCGCGCACAGGTCGATGTTAGGACACTCGGTGCAGATGTAGCGCATACCCTTTTCGGGGATTGGCGAGCTGCAGTGGTTGCAATCAGACTCGACTTCGGCGAATGCGGCGCCCGCAGCGGTAAGGTCACCTAAGTACTGCAGACATTTGCCGAGTTTATAAAGTTCACATTGGTCGCCCTCGAGAATGCGCGTTGCGAGGCCGACAACGCTGTACTTCAGAACAAGGGTCTGTGTGTCTGGGTGTGTCTTGGGCGCGGACACGACTTCAGGGTTATGTCGGTCGTTACGGTCCAGTGGGAGACAGGTCGATCCATCGACATCAATCGAGGTCCAATCAACTGCGGTGCGGCCGTATACGTCCAGATCAAAGTACTCCGCACCATGTCTGGCGAGATACGCCACAGCGCGTGGATGGCCGTTGAAAATCGCGTAATGGAGTGCCGGGATGCCTCGATGCTGTCCGTGATCGGTCTGTAGGCCAAGATCGATGTCCACCCCGCGAGCCAGAAGCTTGTCCATGATTTGACAAGACCCTGAGCTAGCGGCCAATTCCAGCACCGTGCGCCCCATTGCATCTCGCTCCATGTAGTCTAAATACTTGGTGATATATGCGTTGGGAAGCCGCTCCCAGAGGATGCCGTTGCCCGCTGCTGCCGCCCAGTGTAACGGCGTCTGGCGCGAGTCGTCTTTGCTCGCGATATCAGCACCGGCGTTTGAGAGCAGTGTGTAAATCTCAGGATCCGTTTCCCATAAGCAGTGGTGGAGTGGTGTGGTCCCGTCTGCGGCGCGAGCATTTGGATCAGCTCCACCTTTAAGCAGCGCCCGAGTGCCCTGGGAACTTCTACGAGCCGCGATCAAGAGAGCCGTATCTCCGTTACTGTCTCGGGCCTCTATAAATGCTCCAGCCTTCAGAAGGGGCGAGATTGGCATCCACCTGTTGTTTATCAAGGTTTCGTGTAAAGCAGTCTGCTCGTTATAGGCAACAACATGGGGGTCCGCTCCATGGTCTATCAAGAGCTGAATCAGCTCATCCCATGCTCCGTGTCTGGCGGCATCACGAAGAATGGAACTGCCGTCTGTGTTGAGCGCAGATAGATCAGCTCCCCCGTCGAGCAAAACCTTAACGGCTTACAGGCGGCCATTAGACACTGCACCGAAGACTGCGGACGGCAATTTGCCATCCTGGTTGAATTCTGCCCCACAGTGCATAAGCTCGCGCATGGCATCCAAGTGGTTGTTCATAGTAGCTAGGAATAATGGTGTCCTCTGCAAATCATCCACTGCCTCGATATCCATCCCAGCTCCAACTAACGGTTGGATCACTTCGGCCCGACCTGCAACAGCTGCCGTGTGCAGGGGGCTCATAGAACCCTGCTCCACATCTAGCTTGATGTCAGCCCCAGCAGATAGTAGAGCGTTCACAGTATGAGCATCTCCTTTTTGGGCCGCCAGGAAAAGAGGAGTTCGCAAATGCGGGTCGAGGCCGTTGACATGGGCGCCAGCGTCAAGAAGGCGCTCGATCATCTCTGCTGGCACGCCATGACTGATGGCCGTATGCAACGGTGCGACTCCGGTGTGATCTGTGATATCGGCTCTGGCTCCAGCATCGAGTAAAAGGTCGAGAATCCGCAGAGAATCCCGACGCACGCACTCATGCAGGGGTGTATGGCCGAATGAATTGGCGGCGTTGGCATCAGCACCGGCTTTGAGAAGAAGCTGAACGACTTTAGCATGTCGTCCTGCCGTGGCCCCAAGAAGCGGTGGTGAGCTTTGCCTGTCTCTGGCATTGGCCTCGGCGCCAGATCGCAGCAGAAGTTTAACAAGATCTACGCGCCCCGCTTCTGCGGCAATATGCAGGGGCGTGGTGACACCAATGGAAGCATTTGAATCCCAACCAAAGGCCAGGAGCAGCCGTATAGCATCGCAGTCTCCTCTGTATACTGCGGTGTATATCGTATCTGTGTCTATTTTCTGAGCGGGAGACAAAATCTTTCTCCTTGCAGCTTCCAGTAAGACGTGGGCCGCGCGGTAGCGACATTCAAATATTGCATACTGTAGCGCCTCGATCCATGCGCCATCATCATCTGGGTAGTATCCTGGTGCGGCATCCAAGAGATAATTCAGCAAGGTCAGGCGGTAGGGAATAACCGCCATTTGCAGCAGTGACTTGAACTCGGTAACCGGCATAGATGTACAAACCCCGGGTGCAAGAAGCCTCTTCAAAGCTCTGGGCTTGTAGTCCTTCACCGCTGCTATGAAGGCATTGATATCACCGGAATACCTCGAGGGATCTGCACCTTTTTCCAGCAGCTTGTCGACGGCCGTAATCGGGCCATTCTGCACCGCCAATATCAGCGGGGATGTGCTCGGTCCCACATGTTTGGCGCCGAGAGCGTAAAGTCGAGAGGTGAGAAGAGCGTTGAAATACTTGGCTGTTTGAACTAGGGAACTGAGATCTTTTAACCAGAGACAGCTTCCAATGTGGAGAATAAGCTCAGGAGGAAGATCGATCAGGTTGATCGGATGGTCGTCCATTGCGTCGATGGTGGAAGCTGAGAGAGAGTTGAGAGCGGGGAAAATAGTGACGGGGGATGCACGACCCCCTCAGCCGCAACTCAGCCTCAGGCAGCGGCCGCTGAGCCGCCTGCCTGTCCAGGAGCCCGCAAACGCCGCCAATGTCGCTAGCCAAGTACAAGTGACTCATGACGTTGACTCACCTTTTATCGTCCTACATATTTAACTTGCCTTGTCTACAATCTTTTGTGTTACAGTTAGAGATCACCATGGAGGAATACGACCTCCTCATCGTTGCCGACGCGACGGCGTCAATGGGCGGGTACTTGACCTCCCTCAACACATCGCTCCCTCAAATCATCTCCATCTCCGCGATCACCGGATGCTTCTCTCGTATCGGAATAATCGCCTATCGAGACTACATCGACTTTAGCTGCATCGAGTGGTCCGAATGGCTCCATCTCGCGCCGGCCCACGAGACCACACAGCAACCAAACCTCATATCCTTTGCCAGGAGACTCACACCTAGCGGCGGCGGAGACTATCCAGAAGCAACAAAAACGGGCCTCGCAAAGGCGTATTCGGTGATGCGATCCGACGCGAAAACGATCATACTCCTCTACGCCGACGCGCCTCCTCACGGAACAATCCCGAAACCCGACATCAACACCAACGCTGGAGCTGAGCAAGAAGCGTTATCGAAGCCAGAATCCTTCGACGGCCATGGACCGCGATTCCTGGACTGGGTATCAGCCTCGAAGACGCTGAGCAGCGGCGAGAAGCAGGCCCAGGTTTTTGCTCTCCTCGAACGAAACATGCGTGAAGCTGCTACAGCGTACTATACTTACCTATGCTCAATGACCGACGGTGCCTGCATCCGCCTGAATGATTCCAAGCCGCAGACGATATCGAAGGGTACTGTCGATCTGCTCCTATCGTGGATGGGTGTGCAGAAAATGACGGCCGGCTCGGCCACGGAGGCAATCCCTGGACATCTCTTGCGCTATGATTCAACCGACGGCATTAGAGACCTCAAGGATGAGGGAGATCCGAGTACTCAGAACTTCTTTCCGGTTCCCTACACGCGAGGGCCCATAGACAACATGGATTCGATAGAGCTAACGCCAGATGTTGTCATCCATGAACTACCAAAGAAGGCGACTCCTGCCGGAGATCCCACGCGACGGTGGGCGAACGATTCCGCGTACCGAAACACCGCATCACAGCATTTGATGAGGATCATCGAAGAGGATCTTCGAGCAATAGCCATCAACCCGGTTTTCGGAGCTCTGTGGAGAGCCGTCTGCAGCGACAGAACATATGCGGGACGAGACGGCTTGGTCAATGCATTCAGCCAGGCGGTGGAAAGGATACGGGACCCAACCGAGAAAGCAATGATGAATGAATGGCTCCTGGAATCATACAACTTCTCGGCTCAAGTTCAGGCGGTTATCGACCAAGTTCCGGAGGCAGAGAGGTTCCCTTGCGTGTTCCTCGATCCGACCATCGACTTTGAATTGGCCAATACAGAGGACGATGTTGGTTCGCTCAAGAGCCTCACCCGGTTTGAGCTTCTCGAAATTATGCGATCTTGTGATTCTCGAATCCTGCGCCGGCTTGGACGCGTCCTCACAAGACTCACGTATGCCAAGGACGCCACACAGATGCCAGCACATATTGCAAACTCGAGCCGCGAGCAGGTTGCAGTGATACCATTGGCTTTGTCGAAGAAAGAATATGGACAGCACTTCTGGAAAATACTACTTCACACGATAGTGACCGGAACACAGTTGACTCCGCGAGGGGCCGCAGTTCTCGCTGCTTTAAGCATCCGCTTAGGCATTGCCTTCTTCACCGGTATCGCCGAAAATGAGATGCTCAGCTACAAGAGCAAGTGGAATAACGTTGAGATACCAGAGACGTGGGCGATCGGCTGTTTGACGCTTCTCCTTGACGCCGACGAGGCATACAGAAAAACACGGAGGGACACATATGGCGATGACAGTGCAGTAGAGCAACCATTGAGCCTGCTCAAAGACTCTGACGCGCGTCTCTTTGAGCAACTTGTAGCATTCAAAACTCTCGAGCATAATCTGGACACTCCGCTCAATGCCCGTGTGCCATGGACGCCAGATAAGGCGATATCAAGCATCGGCCCGTTGGCAAAATGCGAGCAATGTCAATACCTCCGGTCGGTGACCATGATGGGAGAAAATGGCAAGTGCGGCATTTGTCTCAAGCCAGAATTGACGGCAGAGCAGTACGGCAGACTTGTCAAGCTCCGGGTTTCTCAAGAGATTGATTCTCGCTCGGACGCAGCCTGGGTAGAGTGCAATGTCCAATCCTGCAGGGCACAGTACGTGGTATATGATGTGGATGGGCTTCGAGTTCGCCCAAAGTGCTACTACTGCAGGCACCAAGGGTTGGGCGCCGACACAGCCCGAGGTACCGTAGCTCCGATTGTCGAGTGTACCAGGTGTGCCAACCGAATGATATGGCCAGACGCATATCGGCCAGAATCCTTCAATGCCGCCGAATTCGTCTGCCCGCCTTGTGTGTCGGGACGCGAGACGACTACCGACCTCGAGACATCTGCAAGAGCCCTCGCGGCGGAAAACACATTGGCCTGGCTGGTACGAGATTCGGAGAAGCCGAGGGTGTCGCCCTTCACAAACAGATCTGTATACCACACCGTCTCCACCATGGGAACTGAGGGATTCCAGCGCCGTATCACGCTCTTCCCCAAGATTGAGAAACCACTGACACAGCGTGGGAAGCCGATCCGAAACACCGAAGGGATGGTATTAACCCTCAAAGATCTCGTGGCCAAGCGCAGGTCCGCGAAAGCCGACTGTTCCCTTTGTTTCTCCTCATTCTGGCCCTCCGCCCTGAATCCCGCCTGCGGCCGGAAAGGCTGCCTTCAACGTATTTGCACGAGCTGCTCGAACGGATGGTACGGCAGCAACACGGCTGGCTGCATAATCAACACGGCCGCCCTCGCTTGTCCCTTCTGTCGACGGCTCCCGGCCCCACAGACCCTTTCAAAGTATGGCAACGGTATTCACGGCGTCAAGGATTTGAATCGTGCGATCGAGAACCACGGCTCGTGGATATATGCTTGGTGTTCGGTGTGCGCGTCGGCGAAGGAGTTTGTCGCGCGGGATTGTGCGCGTGGGCAGCCGCCGGAGCTCCGCGGCTGGAGATGCGAGAGCTGTGTCGAGGAGCTGGAACGAGCGGCTAGCGAAACAGGGTATGAGCGAGACCTGAAAATCAAGCCGTGTCCGAAATGCGGAACCATGACGGAGAAGATCTCAGGATGTGGGCATATAACGTGTCCGGTCGACGGGTGTGGCACGGACTGGTGTTATTTCTGTGGGAAGGAGGAGGACGACATTTATGATCATATGACGAATGCGCACGGCGGAATTTATGATAATGGAGATGAGGAAGAGGTTCCGGAGTATGATTTTACTGACCAGATCTAGTAGAGCTTGTAATAGCATCGAGAGAGAGAAATGAGATGTTGTTTTCCCTCAGGCGATGACGCCAGTGCACGTGACCACGCGTCCCATCAAGCAGACAATCATCGAGTCAGGCATTCTCCCAACGAATTAGTCCTGTTAAATAAATGCTTGCTTAAACCCCTAATCAGAATAGAAACCGAACTTTATCAAGGTACTAGATCGTCGATCCTGTACCGAAGCATTATACCTCAACTCTCCAACTAGATGTCTGCCACGCCTCGTACTATATATCGACGCAGGCACTCCACTTCAGGAACTGTTTCTGAACATTAATACGATTTTGTTGTCTATCGAAAGACCTAACAAGATACACGACTAGGACAGAGTCTACTGGAATTCTCTTGCAAGAGACACACGCATTGCACGTGGTGAGGCGGTGATCGCACGACCATCTTCCCCCGTCTCAAAGACAAACTCGTCTACCCCCAAAGCGCCGTACACCGACCCATCCACCAGCATCCATGACCTGCACGCTCTTGTAAGCAGCCCACAGCTAGGCCCCGTACCGAATCCTGACGGTCTGACGCTACGGAAGGAAACTCTTCCGTCGTGTTTGAGCCCGGTAGGGAACAGTCGGAGTTCAGTGCCCTGCCCAGGAGGCCCGAGCTGGATCAGTGACAGGGCATCCAGTATGTCTTTTCCGTTGTTGGTCCATTTCGAGATTCGCAAGCCCGGTCCATCGTCCGTCGTAACCTCGAGGGAAGAATTGGTGGCGGTCGAGCTATATGTCCCGGCGAAACAGTCGTGGGCTTCCCGTTTTGCAGCCTCGTCAAGAGCAGGGATGAGAAATTTGGATATGAGATCTGCCAGTGTCATCACTGTCAAAGTGGTACCTTCACCCGCCGCGAGAATTGTGAAACCGACGTCGTGGTCCGGAGACAGTCCCATCATCGCCGAGTATCGCCCAAAATCGCCAGCTTTCGTGTATAAACTGATCATCCTCGGGTGGGTTAAGGAGAATATTTCGAATGGGGCTCCGACGGAGAGGCCTAGCTCTGCTGTCTGGGCGAACGGCTTTAGCCATCGCCGAGTGAGTGCTGGGGAGAGGAGCTCATGGTTCAGAATCGCACGACCGAGCCTTGACATGTCTTTTGTGGACGAGTACAGTCCTCCAGCTCTGTTCAATCAGTTTCGCTCCCTCGGAGCTTGATAGGATGAGATGCTTACGGAGTCATGGCACCAATATCTACATCCCAGAGGGTCATGTTAGGGAAGCCCGGGATAATTCCCACCTGGTCGTCTGGCTTACTGACCGACGAACGAGAAAGCCCCATCGGCTCGATCAAACGGCGCTCTATGAGGTCTTGGTATGTCCTGCCCGTGATCGTCTCCAAGGCATATGCCAGTAACTGGTAAGCGTCATTGGAGTATGCGGGACTTGAGGAGGTAGGGACAATTGGGGGCCTGCTGAGTATCCCGGAGATGAATTCTATAACTGTTAGACCTGAAATTTGCATGAGGAAGCTGTCACTTACCAGATCTTGTGCAGGCCGGACCTACAGCACACTGAGGCGCTTCTGATTCAGAGATTTCAGGAAAACCAAGAGGAACCATCAGAGGAGCAGACCCGGCGAGGTCGCCAATACCATCTAAGGGAGATTAGCCGAATCCTTATCATTGGATTGACCACGAACATTGTCTTCCAATTCCAGACAGCTGGCTGGCGAGCTCTCCAATTGTCACCTCCTCCCAGAGAACCTGATCGACTTCGTTGAGGAATTGTGTGTTATTGCCCTGCTCGGCAATTGCGTCTCGCAGCTCCGGTATGTACTTCACGACAGGCTCATGAAAGGACGCGTCGCCCGTTTCGATCAAGAGGAGAAGGACGGTCCAGTGTTTCGAGCAGCTTGCGATTCGAAAAACAGTGTCCCCGTCGACACTGTTCACGCCAATTGTGTTATTCCTCGCCGAAGTCGCAGTGTGGTAGTATTCGAAGAGCGGTCGGGATTCGTGCGAACTGTATACCTGGACGGTAAACGACACTAGGTCCGGGTCGATCGCTGGTTCCTGTGAAGAATAATAGTCCGGATGCATCACACTTTTTAGCGCGGTGATGAACTCGCTTGAGGCTTTGTCCAACGTGGTACTACCTGCGGCGGCCGTCGGTGCAGGGTACAGTGGTCCCGGTAGAGGACATACATCACCAGCCGCGAGCACAGCTAATAGCAAACACGATGAAATGATTTTCCACATGTTGGTGCTATCGAGGGCAAGATAGGGTGAAAAATCTCTTGCTTGCCGATGCGGCCACCTTCGATTTTATCAACGCCAACACCCATCGTTCCTTCCACAATTGAGCGCAGGAGCGCAGAATCGGGCCCGGGTTAATTTCAGCGCCTGGTCAGTACTAGCCCTGCTAATTGTGCTCAATTGCAAAGAGATTTCGCAAAGTCCAATCCCTGCGGTCCAATCCAGTGCTTCCAACCCATTCTGGTTGTTGTTGGGCGATCAATCCAACGCGGGAGCTTTCAATGCCAATGGGCGCACAGAGCCTCCTAGTGTTTCTCGACACCGAGCCTCGAGGACTCGACCCGTCTACCGAGAGTTTTGCGCGCCGCAAACTCTTGCGCGAATCCTCCGTCTCACCCCTCAGTCCTGGTCGTGGATCTTGGTAGGGTAACACATACAATTTGGGAAAGATTGGTCTCCGATCATCATTCAACGGGAACAGCTCTTTGTTCACACCTGCAGTGGACTATCGCGATTGGGACAAAGAACGAAGGCCAGATCGAGACACGACTCGCTGAAGGATGATATTGCTTTTGTTAGGGGCTTTTTCTTGCGGGTATGATTCTCCACCATTCAACAACCCTTGGTCCGGCGCGAGTGTTTGGGGGCGGGCCTCGTTCCCATTAAGGCCCTCAATAGTAACACATTGCTCAACTAACAGAAGTTAGTCTCAAGCACTTAAAAGCTACGACGTGGAACTCAAATACCTCAAATCTAGCGTTATCCTCTTCACGAATGAACATTGTCTCCACATGGTTGGTACCAGTTTCCCATTACTTTATTTTACAGCAAAGCACCGAACCGTGCTCGAGGGTTGTATCAGTCGAGATCTCAACATCAGATTAGTGAAACCTCGCAATCATTGGCTCCCCAACTGCGCCTGATTAACAATGTGGTCTGAGCCTTGAGCCTCGTCCCATCGACAAGTTCATAACATCGAAGGGTGATAAGTTAGAATTGGTGCTGATGTGATTTTGCGGAGTACAATGTAGTGTGTTCAAGTCAGGCACGGGCTTCCACCAGATTGATTTTTCCCCGCCTGAACCACTTGGCCGGGTGTATCTCGGTCACTACAACCGGCCGGTCAAAATTCAAGTGAAAAAATATTTTCACGGCTCGAAAACCGGTTTCTCGTCCTAAATGTGGCGCGCCAGCGCACCGGGTTATGCTACAAATAACCTCGAGCCAAACAGATGTCTCCGTTCTCGATCTATAGCGCAAATGTGTGCGAGTCGATATTGATCGTTTCCACTGTCCAAATCTTCCCATCATCCACAGTCGTCAGACCGCTCGAATCAGCCTCATTAAGGGCCAGAGTATTGCCGAACGAGTTGTCAGCCGAGTCGAGAGTGATCGTGGTGGACACATATTCTAAACGCAGTCAGCAGAAGCTCCTCAAAGATTGCATGCGTGCTTACGATGAGCAGCGGCTGTACTCTGACAAGCATCATCCTGGCATTCCACTGCAGTTCCCCAGCCTTGAGCTTGTCCGGAGCCTATGCGTGTTAGCCTGGGCGTTGCGACTGTCACGCGAAAGAGGTCTTACTGGTGGAGAGTGTGGACACCACCTGCCCGTTGATAGACACAGTCTGGTCATACTCGCCTGTGCTTTCGTTGTAGACGTCTGTTTGAATCAGCTACCGTTTCATGATATGTCTCGTGGGCGGGGGATGGGGCTCACAGTGCATAGTGATCCCATCGCCAGGGTTCGCTGGGACCTGCTCGCCTCCCAGCTGCGTTCCTATTAGGAGTTTAGTTTGACCCCTTTCGGCTGCGTGATTTATGTTCGAGGGATACCTTGAAGTGTGCTCGCCCAAGTGCACCACTGCCCTTCACTGGCGCCGCAGTTCCTGCACGCAGTCAGCACTACCTTTCGCCATCACAAGATGATTGTCAATTTCCGAATGACTCACGCGTTGGGATCGGCAAATGACACAGCCAAAGCCTGAATGAGATCTCCCCCACTCGTGCCCATACCGGGCCATAACGCCAGACGGTCGAGCAGCCGAGGCGTCGGGATCTCAGGCAGGACCAGAGTAGTATTCGCCTCACGAATCCATGACTGCGTTGGACCGAGCGAGAAATATGGACCAAAGCCGACGGTTGACTGGGCAATTGCGGATTCGAGAGCCGCAAGGAGCGCGAAAAGGGGCGTTGCTGTGACAGGATGCATGGTGGGTTGAACCTGGAGTGGAAGTGAGCTGCTGGCAATTAAGTATTGTCTGAATGTCCGAGTCTAAAGACAATTGTTATCATTGTCGTGCCAAAGCTGCATTTATAACTTGTTTCTTGGAGACCTCCCCCCTATGTCTCCGAGACAAGATGAAACCGACCCACGGAATAACTCCGTAGTCCAGTTTCAACGATGATCGTCAAGCGTGCCTGAGCTTCTCACCCACTAGAATGTCTCCACACGAGCTTGATTCTCGTTAGGGCAGTTGGCCGACACTCGGTGGAAATTCCCCCCTGTGCCTGTCTGAAGCGACTAATGTTTCAGGTAAAAGCTTGCTTCGTCACCCAGCTTCTGCTTCCCTTATTTGCGACACGGAATCTATGAAAAACCATCACTAATATCAGACGACGAGGACTAACATTTTTGTGCAGGACGGGCTGGGATTCGGGGGTCCAGTCTACAGGACAGGTATGTCATCCACCATAGAAGTACGGTTTGGGTCAGTCTTCAAGGTGATGGATAAACCCTCTAACACAAATCCCTATTGTCATCTACTTCGCGTTCTCCGCCGTCGCCTTCTTGACGCCAAACCTCTTCGAAAGGACAACCCACTGGGCAGCACTCACCGCGGCCCTAAACGCAAAGGGGTCCCCATCCACAATCGCTTTGTCAACCACTCCCTGCGTCTTTTCCCAATCCATAAAACCGAGCGCCTCCACATTCTCCTTAGTGACCAACTCCTTCAGCTTCCGGTGCATCGGCCTATCAACCCCATACCGCATAGGCGCGGCATACATCTGCTTCTTCCGCTTATAGATCTCCTCCGTGACAAATGGCTTCACGGCCTCGCGCAGGATGTACTTTTCCGTGAAGGTGCCGCTGTCGTATTTGTATTTCATCTTCAGGCTCGGCGGCAGGCCGTTCACGTACTCGGTAAGATTGTGGTCGAGGAACGCCGGGCGGGACTCGATCTGGTGCGCCATGTCGATGTTATCGCCTAGATAGCAGAGGAGGGAAATCTGGAAGGCGGTCTTCGTCCAGATGTATTCGGCTGAGTGGAGTGGGTGCCAGCGTTTCGCGATCGCGTGTCGGACCTCGCCGTCGAGTGAGTCGGCGAATAGGGTTTGCCAGTCCGTTGCTCCGTACTTCTCAAGCGCCCACGAGGCGATGGAGAGGGGAATCATCCCACCGAGATGCCCTGCGACGCTAGTGTTGTTCAGCGTCCGGGTTGTGGACGGAAGGGTTGGAGGCAGCGACCACTTGACCCCAGCGACATGGTTTGTTCCTGCCTTGTCTTTGGCTTCCTCAAATTTGGTCTCGTTGTAGTCGGCAGGTGTCCAGGAGGGATCTTCCTCCAGGAGCGCGTCGTTTTGGAAGAAGCTGTATCCGGCAAAGTGCTCGTCTGACCCTTCGCCTGGAGTGGTGTTACTTCTGTTATCTCGTTGTGCGGTGTGATTGGAGATACTAACCAGTTATGACAACCTTGAAGCCTCCATTGTGTGCAACTTCTGCCATCGCCAGCTTCCCGGCGCCGTTGATGTCCGACATGAAGGCTTCACTGTACCAGACTGCTTTTTCAAACCGCTCGGCAAGGATCTCCTCGGTAACAGGAACAGGGTTGAACTTGACACCCAGAAACTGCGCAGTACGCTGCGCGACATCTGCAACTCGTCAGCGACCGCTCGATATGCAGATGAACAAACTTACCAGACTCATCCATGCCACTCTCCTTGTCAAACTGCACCGTGAAACACTGGATGCGAGAAAGATCCTGGCTCGAGCTGTCACCTAGCTTTGCGCCTTCTTCTTTCACGAGGTGCACGATCATCCCTGCGATGGCGGCGGAGTCGATGCCGCCACTGAGGTAAATTCCCACTGGGACGTCTGCACGAAGACGGACGCGCACTGCGTCGAGAAGGCGTTGGCGGACTCCTTCAATCATTTCTTCTTCTGTCCGGATCTCTTTCGTGAACTATGTCCGTTAGACACAATGGTTGTTCTGATAACCTGAATGTGAGTGTGGTGTACCTTGTCCGGGTATTGCATGTCCCAGTACTTCTTCGTCTGGATCTCTCCGTAGTTGCGACTGACCAGATATTGCCCAGGTAGAATCTGCCAACGTCAGCGATGATCCCCAAACTCCGATGAAGCGAACGGCCCACCTTCTTCACCCCCTCGAAAATGGTCCGTTCGTCAAAAATCAACCCCCTCTCAACAACAGAGCGCACATCCCACTCCGCCTCCCACCCGTACGCCAGAAACTGCTTCATCTCCGTCGCAACCAGCAACCGTCCCCTAGAAACCGTATAGTACAGCGACTTGATTCCATACCGATCCCTCGTCGCGATAAACACTTCCCGCTTCGCGTCCCAGAGGACCAATGCAAACTCGCCGCGAAGATGGCTGAGGAACTCCAGACCATAGTGCTTGTACAGCGCAAGCACGATCTCGCAGTCGCTGTTCCCGCGGAAGTTGTATTCGGTCGAGAGCTCGGCGCGGTATCGTTCGTGGTCGTATAGCTCGCCGTTGACGACGGTGTAGATTTCGTTCTCGGTGTCGACGAAGGGCTGGTTACCGACGGGGCTGAGGTCAACTATGGAGAGGCGGACGTGGCCGAGGCCTAGAAACGTTAGCGTGACTGTTGACTGACGCTCTTGTATCAACGGAGAAAGCTAGTGACATACCCACACGGTTGTCCGAGCTGATCCACTTCCCCGAGGCATCGGGGCCACGGTGCTTCACGATGTGCAGACTTTTGTCGATTTCTTTTTCGAGCTGTTCGCGTCCATGAGGGCAAGGACTCTGTCCGACAAAGAGGAAGGAAGTGATTCCGCACATTATTATGAGTGTTGGTCTTCTTGCGCAAGGTAGCAAGAACGAGGGTTTTGTTGCCTCGTGTCCTTCGTCAAAAGTCAACAATAGACAATGTCTGAGTCACCGCGGTGTCAGCTTGACCAACAGATCAAACAATCTCACAGGGCAATCGATGGTAATCATTCCAAGCACCAAAGAATCCCGCCTGTCCAGGCGCTCCATCCCGTTCAGCAGTCAGACGAGTGCAGATCATGGGGCGGAGTAACACCATTGGGTCTCCCGGTTGTCGGAATATTTCCAAATCAGGTAATTCACGACGAAGCCAATGAGGCCTCGGAATAAGTTTCATCTGATCCCACCGATAGGGCGTCCTGGCCCAGCTTATGAGTCTCGAGATGGTGAACGAATCTGTTTGGGGTCTGGGCAGTGCATCGCGTGGGGCGGAGTAGGAGGGAAACTGGACGCCTTATGGCCTGGGAAAGGGTCTTGGCGTGTTCTCTCGTCACTCGCTGATCTGAACGCTTATAGGTGATATTCTAGAAGGGTGCTTGATTGTCTAAGACATTGTAACACTTAGATAATGAGATGTAATCTTTTCAACCATGGATTGTTGCTTGTTAAGTCTTTGTCCTAACAAGCTGGCGACAATATATTTTGGGGCCAGAGGTCGATGCAAGGGTATAAGAGATATCAAACAGGGATGTTGCAACAGCCTCAGCTCCTACGTTGTCTTGTAGCCAGCGGCTTCCAAGAGTTTTGCAATGGCTGCAGGCTCTATTGCATAGTAGTATACAAACCTCGATGGATAGATGCTTCAGAAATGTAAAGAGCAGAGAAGACTTCGTTCACTGGAGGAAGAAGGGCGAAGGTATCACATGACGCCGAGCTTGCTGACATAACTGTCCCTACAAAATTTAGTTTTTATCCTTTTGTCCCGTTCGGACGCCGTAGAAGATGGCTCTTCCGCGCCAGCCAACCCCGCAGGTTAGGGTGGAATGACCGCCGAGAAAACTTTTTTTTCGAAAACTGGAACTGATAACAGTTTTCCCAAGCTACGGTCTAGATCTAGTAGCCACAGCTCCCACCGTGGCGCGAATTAGGTTTGAGTTCATCATTTAACTACTAATCTCAACCGGGTTTCATCATCAAGTGCTGTCCAGATCTCCTACGAAGTCATGGCCCTCAAACAATCAATGAGTTTGAGAAGGGCAGAGGAATTTTGGGAATCCCTGTATGACGCGTTGAAACCAACAGCGCATGACTGGGTCAGACCACAATATTGGCAGCCACTAATATCAGTACTCTAATATTAAAACTTGTTCATCACTCCCTCCTTTGTTCCCTGAACCAGCACCTCCTTTCCGTCATGGCGGCAGAACCTGACCGTCTCCGTGACCACCTCGTTCAAAAACCTCATGCCAGCTACCAATTCAACTGCTAACCAGAACGCCAAGGGCCTAGGCTTACAATAGAGCTGTTTATAAGGTCTATGCTGATTGGTTCCTCCTTCCTAAATTAGAGGTGGAATGCTAGCATATCACGGGGGTTGCGGCCCACCTAACCATCTGACAGCTATCAGGCCCCAAATCCTAATTCCCCCTCTTTGTATTTAGACCTTGTAGGATTCTACTTGCCTACATGTTCTTTAAGCGATTTTGTTTGTATTTATCTGACCTAGACCATCGGAATTGCAATCGTCCTAGATCCTCTGAATTCATTGAACCTTTGTAGCATATAACCTTCGTCGATATCACCCACCAGAGCACAGACGGATCGACTCCGACGTCGCTTACAGGCACGCCGTGGAAAAAATATCCATCTCCCATTCTGTTTATTCTCATCATTACTTCACTGCGTGGCTGAACCTGTTGCAACTGAACAGCATCCTCATAGTATTATATCTGACTATGACCCCGATACAATACCTATCTGGCAACCCGAATGTTTACCGAGAATTCACTTATTTCGACGCCGACGAACAGGAGTGGCGCGTTAACTTTGGAGGCTTTCAGCGAATGGTCATCGCTAGGCTTCAGGAAGAACTTGTTGATGAAGTCAGCCACATAAAGAGCGCAAACTTCTCAGTGACTGACCATGGGATGTCAAAAGTCGAATCAATTCTCATGAGATATAGTAAGTACAGCCAGTTTCAGCATTGCCTACACACTTACAATCATTGCTTATAGCTATGCCATTCAGGATTGGGATTACATGAATGAACACGCAGAGAAGACAAATGGCGACATTTCTAAAGATCTCTTCATTGTTAGATCTACAAAGAAACTCAGCCATGATTTACTGGTGCAAAAGAATGTGATAGAACCAGAGATGAGAGGCGTGTGCATGCCAAAGTATCCACAAGTGGGAGAGACATATTTGCCCGGGAGTCAGAGGAGATACATGAGAGCAGAGAGAGAGATGTTACTCATGAAGAGATCAAAGAAGGAGAAGGTAAAGTTGTTCCTTGTACTAGCTTTGACTGTCATGCTTTTAATTTCGCCAATGCTAGTGATAGTGCTGCATAGAGACCAAAATGTTGCATTAATAACCACATCAGTCTTTACTGTTGGGTTTGCTTTGGTGGTTGCAATAATGCCTGTCTCATTAGAGGTTGCTATTGGGGTGGTTGCAGCATATGCTGCTATTCTGGGCTCTTTTGTCATTTCAGCACTGTGACTGTTGAATTAAGTTATCTAAAGGACTTTAATAAAATGTTTGTTGTATAGCTACAGTATGTACCATGACTGGTGTCACCACCTAGCGTATGTAAAGCTCAGTCTGTCAATAAAGGTAGTAAAGGCCACCGTAGTTGGGGCATTTCCGCAAAAATCATCAAGTAGGCGTTGTAGGACAAGACTTGTGCCTTTCCCATTTTCAATATAATACAGAGCTTTGGTAAGCCAGCTATTGGTCACCCTGGCCCCGCAATTCAGGACGCCCTCGACAAGTAAAACGTCCCCTGATGGTGCTGCTGCTGCTGCATTCAATAATTCAGGATCATTTGTTGCACTGCTCCTCATCGCCCCACAGGGCCAAATCAAAGTCCTCGCGGAACATCGCACTCGATAGGATCTCAATGCCGCACGTCTGTAGAACGGTCTGCAGAACCCCTCTTTTGTTGAGATACTATGCAGCCTCTCTGGATCCAACCACCTCCAGTTCCGAACCCAGAACTTTTGCCTATTGAGTTTCTGTAAGCTAGGGGGTAGGAACAATTTTGGGCAATTAGTCCGAGATCAAGATCACATCAGTAGAAGATATGTGCGGTACCCTAAAGGGACCTGGCGGCGGTACAATGGAGCGCCCAGTAAATTCACCATTTGAAGGCACCAGATACAAGTATGGTTGGCTTGATATTGACTCATTCCGTTAACGGACTTGCTTGACTATTCCGCTGCTCAGAAGCTATCATTTGCACGGCTATATTATCCCACATTTATTGTGACATCAAGCAGAGGGCCCAAAAGCCTCAAGCCTTGATGAGAAAAGATATTTGGTAGGCCAATAATACTGATACTTTCGCTCATTGCTCGCACCCTTTGCCTGGGGCTTTGTCTCTAGGCTAACTTCGTGTAGACTTGCCCGCTTTGTGGTTTTAGTCCAGACTCTTATATCATTATATTGAATATATAGTCCTAGTAACGGCCCGCAGACCCCAACACCCGCATCATCCGTTCGATAGACTTCGTGTAGATTTCAATCCCCTGCTCTTGCAGAACAGTCAACTCCAGTGTCCCCGCTTTCTCAGCAACAAACTTTGTATAGTCGTCTCTAACCGTCCGGTTTAAATTCACCTTGCGCACTCCACGCACTATCGTCTTGAGGAAGAGCTCATCAGAAACAGGATGTGTCCCGTGAAGAACCAAGGGAGTCCCAGCACCAACTGCGCTACCAATGGCACCAAGTCTGGACAAGTATCCAGTTAGCATAACCATGTTGAGTCGACAAATCTATACACCAGAATGAATCTAGGATAGTAGGCGAGAACATACCTCTCAAGATCCCACGCTTTCTCCGCCCCCCCAGCCAGATACCCCCCATGGATATTCCCAAATGAAGGCGCTAGAAACTGCACTCCAGTCCGGCGAACAAAAGCCTCTGCATCCTCCGGCCTCGTCAGCGCCGCGCCCATATCAACAGTAGGAAGCCCATCCTCCCCACCATCAATACGGCCCATCTCCGCCTCAATGGTGATATCCAGTTCCCGCGCACGGTCCACGACCCCCTTGCAGAACGCGATATTCCCCTCGTCGTCCTGTGTTGTCGACGCATCGACCATGATCGAGTCGAAAGGGAGCGTTAGCGCATTTTCGACATCTGCGGGCTGGATGCAGTGGTCCAGATGCACGGCTACTGGGACAGTAGCTGCATGCGCGGCATTCACTACGTAGCGGATAAACTCGGGGCCTTGGAAGTGCATTGTCCAGGGGAAGAGTTGGATTATTGCTGCTGAGCGCTGGCGCTCTGCGGCGCGGATGACGGCCATGACGCCGTCGGCGTTGTAGCTGGTGAGTGGTTAGCGGTCGAGTTTAGTGGTTCATTCTCTTTGTCTTTTAACTTACCAATTATACGCACCGACGGCATACTCATTCGTGGTAGCATGGTTGAGGATTTGCCATGTGAGGTTTGTTTGAGGATATGTGTGGTCTCCGGAAGAGCCCATTGTGGTTCAATCAATAAATGTGAGTTTTATTTCAAAATTCCCCTCAGATTCCGACGATTATCTACCCATTATCCGCCGCTATAATCCCTATGTGGAGAGACATCGGACTATTCCGTCCTTTCGGCTACGGTCCGAATGTGACGAACTCCGAAGCCCTAACCGGAACTATCCGGTGGGTTGCGGGTGGTCTTACTCCTTCCAGAGCATAGTGGCCATTCAGTGCTGGGGCCCCAAAAAAGCGAGGTATAAGACCCAGAGTAGATGCCGCTATCAGATTATCTGTCTGTTCGTTCTAAGTTGACAAAAGCGAGATCCTTTATTTGCTTCTATATATCCCCATCTGTCCTTGCTTGATCCTTCCTCCATACTCAAATCGAAAAATCTGCCACTCTCGTCAATCATTTGAGCATCTCTACATTCCCCTTCTGCCACTTTCCCATTACACTGTCTCATCCAAAAACGCTATATCCCAGAAATAAGGGACAAAGATCACAGAGCTGTATTATCACCTAATTGGCCGCTACCGTAAGATTCAGGCTCGCCCTTTTCTCTCTAAGAAATATAAATATCTTCTGCTATTTATGTAAACATAATAATCAGAGCCTTACATCTCGTTAAACCATTGTGATGTAGTAGGCATGTCGAGGCTTGGCCAACTAAAAATTCTAACAATGACTGACTACTCAATATTATTCAACACGCTCTGGAAACAGCTTTTGGAATATATAAAGACCCTTATGTATAAGAGTCGTCCGTATACGAAAGCAGGCGATATCAGGTTATTTGAACCGCCGTTGGCTATTGGAAATGGCATCAGAAATGCGCAGTACATCAATTTTCTCGAGGGGCTACAGGTCACTAGCAAACTACGAATCAAGTGCGAATTATGTCAATACGATGTGTTGGTTGAGGACACAAGCGTTACAAATCAATAACCTTTGGACTCTTAATTCTCCAAAAAGTTTGTGGTGGGGTGGTGGGGGCGCAATTTCCTGGGGGCCATAAATGTCAAAGTTATGGCAGCATAGTTTTACTGCGGGGTGGATGGTTTATTAATTATCACGCCTGTGGATCTGGGGGTCCAGGGCCTTCTGCATAGCACCCGGGATGGGCTGGAAAAAGTTGACCGGAAGGAGATCCTGAGCTGAGCCGAAGGAAGTTTTAACCAAGGATCTTTATAGGGCGATGTATAAGGATGT
Source organism: Aspergillus sp. ADI1 (assembly GCA_020615375.1). Lineage (NCBI taxonomy): Eukaryota > Fungi > Ascomycota > Eurotiomycetes > Eurotiales > Aspergillaceae > Aspergillus > Aspergillus sp. ADI1. Next base: position 241,004 of record JAHXQV010000023.1, on the reverse strand, counting down.
CTCCCGGTAACTCTCTCCGATTACCATGTTTGTTCTATCTTGAGTAATAGGCACCTTGCCCCGACAAAAGAGAAAGTTGCTTCCAAAGATACAAAGACCCTTGACCTTCAATTGAATGTGCATCGACCATAGCATCCAAATCGGTGAAAAATATTATCTCCTGGAATAGTATGTTCAAAGAAGGCAAGGGTATACAGAACGATGACAACAATATGATAGTCTATTTTGGGATTGACCTATACATAACCTACGAAGATACTTCTAAAGACAGAGGATTCTCAGAAAGAGACAACGCCGGAATGCCATACTTCTCAGCAGCCTCAGCAAACATGGCCTTTTCCGCCTCTGCAAACGGAATCCCCTCCTTCCGCCGCTGCTCCCCAAGCCGATACTCTGGCTCCCCAGGGAACAAGACCTCGTCGAAGCCAGGGGCCGGCGCAACACCATGAACCCGCTGAACGAGAGTATCCATGCGCGCCTTGAACTCGTCCACAGAAAAGAAGACATCTGGCTTCAGCGCAATAAAGCAGTGCCCAACATTCTGCGGCCTCGCCTCCTTGTACTGATCGCCCACCTCGCCACCAAATGCAGCCCCTGTTAATACGCCCGAGAGGATATCCATGAGAATTGCAATCCCCGACCCCTTCGGTCCCCCGATTGGCGCCATACTTCCATTCAGCGCAACCTCTGCATCTGTTGTTGGGTTCCCATCTGCATCAAGTGCCCAGCCCAGCGGGATATTCTCCCCGCGCCGCGCCGCCCGCCGGATCTTCCCCTTTGCCACAACTGACGGCGCCATGTCAAGCACGTAGGGAATCTGGGCTCCCGCGGGTGCCCCCGCAGCAAATGGTGAGATGCCAAGTAGTGTCTCCTTCCCGCCAAACGGCGGCATCTGTTTTGCCGAGTTCGTGAAGACAAGACTGATCATGTTCTTCTCTAATGCTTGTAGGACGTATGTCGCCGCCATACCAAAATGGTTTGAGTGGTTCACTGTTACCATCCCGATGCCATAGATTTCTGCGCGCTTGATTGCTTCCGCCATCCCGCGTGTCGCGACCACGAACCCGAACCCGTTGTCCCCGTCCAGGTGTGCGACCACGGGGGTTTTCTCCGTGAGCTGCAAGTTCGGGCGCGCGTTTACGAGACCTGCACTGACGCGCGAGAGGTACTGTGGTAGACGGGCGAGGCCATGTGTATCCTGAGTTTCAAATGTAAGCATTATCAAGTCCTGTTATTGGAACAAGGGGGGCGCAGGTTGGGGTAGGATGACCTACCACGCCGCGGATATCGGCTAGCACGAGGCATTCAGCCATTGAACGCGCGTCATCTTCTGCCATACCAGCTTTGATGAGAAGATCGGTCGCGAATTCCTCGGCCTCGGCCGGGTTGGCGTAGTATCGTGCCTTGCCATATCATGTCAGTCAGTGTGTTGGTGTTTGGAGTTGAGTGTGGTGGCTCTTACCGGGGAAGCCATTCTATTTCTCTTTGTCTGTGGATACTGTAAGTGTGTTTGAATGCGAGACCCAAGATCAATCAGACATGGTAAAAGTAGCTATGACTTATGAGGCGATCAACTTCCGATATCCGGAGCTCTCCATGATTGCTCTTCGGATCTATCCGAGTGTCTTCGGTTACGCGCCGAGACCTTTACCGAGGGTCAGGGTTCTCTACCAGCAACGTCATTTCTAACGGCGTGATATCTGGGGTAGAGAAGAGCAGAGAGTAAGCACGGCTGTTCGGGGTTTGGCGTTTAAGATCACATTTTCTACTATTTTATAGTAAGTCACGTATCTGTTATGCTACACATGGTCGTCATGATTACAACATAAATATTATATACGTACTCTTTCTCACACCAGTTTCAAGGAGCTACATGAGAAAAGGAGAGACATCATCTCTTCGGATAGTATACCCACCTTGAGCATAGACTAAGGATAACAGTAGGGATGGCTCCTGAGCAGCAGCATGGATATTATAAAAACACATAGCATTGCTATATATATCTAGCTCAGGTGAGGTTAAAGCTACCTTGTGTTGTCATGTAGTAGGCTCGAGAATTGACTTCGCTAAGCCTATAACGCAGTCGAAAAACATAAGAAGATCTAGTTAACACTGCTTTTTAGGTAGGCGGGTTCTGTTAGGAAGGAGGGAGCGAAGGACTGCTTGGTTGACCTCCACAAGACCTCCTATCTTCCTCCGAGCCTCTCCTTAGGTAAGATTCAGCAACCTCCTGGCTCAGTTGAATAGGATGGATCCTGTATCTTCAAAGTTCACCTACAGTACAACGTATATTCGAAGGCAAAACCATTGTCAGTAAACCCCCAGGCATTTCCGTTTTGTCTCCCAAATCCCATGTCAAGTACCCAAGAGCAACACTCATCCTCCTTTGTCACCCCTTTTGGCCCTCCATCTCAATAAGTTTGTCGTACGGAGGGATCATGGCTCGGCAAAGTCAACCTTACTGAGGTCGATAGGAGTGAACAGTATTTACAAGGCCACCTGAGGATATAATCTTGATCCCAAATCATTTATAAAGGTCTAATAAGTAACAGTATTAGAAGATGGAAAGGGACGTAGTATTGTGTTAAGGTCCTAGCGCCAGCCCATATCGCACTCCCAGCTCTATAGCCACATATACTCATCCTCCTCCGCAACCTCAAAATCAAACCGGACCAGATCCTCTTTGTACGGAAACATGTATGTGCTCGTAACCCTATACAGCCCTCATCAGCAACCCAACTCAACTCAACTATCGCAAAGGCTCTTTCTGAATTGAAGGTACATACCAGTGATGCTCCTTACTCGCTTGATACTTTTCAAGCTCCTGTAAACTCTCATGTAAACTGACGAGGGCGAATTCAAAGCCTTTACTCCGTTCGATGGGATCGGTGACTGAGGGCCCGCCGACGACGAGGCGATGGCCCTTGACGCAGTCGAGGTCTTTGAGTTTCTTGAGTTCGCGGACGAAAGTTTCTTTGTGTTCGGCTGTTACTTCGGGGCGGAATTTGAACATCACTTGATCGGAGCAAGAGGAGGGATATTGTTAGTGCTGGCTCTTTGAAGGAGTCGATGGATATTGAGCGAAGCAGCTTACCCATGTGGACGATTGTCATCTTGAGGTCCTGTGAGGAGGGTTGAGCTGTGCTTAGAGTGTTGGACAATTCAAGACAGATAGTAGAGGATAGCAGTGGAAAGAGCCGAATCGCTGTGAGGAGTGACGCGCGCTTTTAGACTGGTCGATCGGTTAACAAGCGGTGTCCATTCCCTCCTCTCGAAGAGACTAGGGCTTTGTCCGAACCTGTCGGTCTCCTCCCGCTTCACCTTCGGCCCTGATGCGTCCCACGGCCCACATTCCGACCCTTTTTGTTGAACTGAAAGGCGGAGACAGCACCTGTGTCTAGTCGGGCTGGGTGGCACAGTGTCTCCGTTACCCCATGGGGATGGCAGCTCCCCGGACGGGATATAAAAATGTGGTCGTCCTGCATAAATCTCCTCCAATGCAGCCTTGATATCTCCTGCGAGGCGTCTCTTCTCATCCATCTTTAATTTTCCTTATCTTTCTGATCTTGTACCCAGTTGACGACATGGACAATGAAATGGAGCGCGCGGTGAAGCCCTCGGTGAAGCACCATGACCCCGACACCTCGCTCAAAGAGGGCCTCGAGCAGAACCGACTGGCTCCAGCGCAGAATATGAGCCCAGAAGAAATCGCTGTGGTCGAGAAGAGGCTAAAGCGCAAACTTGACCTGCGGTTGCTCTGCTGTGTCTGGGTCATCTTTGTGATGAACTATCTAGATCGGGTATGTCGACACTTTAATTCTCTGTCCGTCTTCAAGCCTCCCCTGCTTGTGCTGACGATTACCATGATCAGAACAATATCTCGGCAGCAAAAGTCGCTGGTATATCGGATTCTCTGAACCTAAGCAGCACGCAGTACGCCACTGCTGTGGCTCTCCTCTTCGTCGGTTACGTCCTGATGCAGATTCCATCGAATATCTTCCTTGCCCAAATAAAGCCCTCGATCTATCTACCCACTGTTATGGCAATCTGGGGCATGCTGTCGGCTCTCGTCGGAGCAGTTCATAACGCATCGGGCCTCTACGCGCTTCGCTTCTTGCTGGGCTTTGTCGAGGCCGCGTTCTACCGTGAGTTAAGCACTGAGAGTAGCAGTCCACTAAAATAAATGCTAATTCATTTTCCAGCCGGAGCCCTCTTCCTTATCTCATCCTGGTACAAACGCAGCGAAATGGGCGTCCGCAGCGCAATCCTCTTCTCAGGCTCGCAACTCGGCAGCGCCTTCTCCGGCCTCATCGGCGCGGGGATAACCGGCGGACTCGAGGGCGCCCGCGGGCTCGAATCGTGGCGCTGGATCTTTATAATGGAGGGCTCCGTGACAGTCTTCATCGCCTGCTTCGCCATCTTCGTTCTGCCCAACTACCCCTCCAACACGACCTGGCTGTCACCCGAAGAGCGCGCCGTCGCCGAATGGCGCCTTATCTCCGATGCAGGACAGGTAGACGAGGACGACGAGAAGTGGAGCTACGGGTTCAAAATGGCCTTTGCCGACTGGCGGCTGTACATCTTCGCTCTCATCTTCCTCTGCATCCAGGTCGCGAGCGCGACATCGAATTTCTTTCCGAGCGTCGTCAAAACACTCGGCTTCAGCACAGTCAATACCCTCCTCCTCACCGTACCCCCTTACATGGTCGGGCTGGTCGTGGCAATTGGAAACAACTGGTCCGCAGACCGTCTACAAAACTCCTCGTTTCATGTAATGTGGCCGCTCGCAGTCGCGATAGTCGGCTTCGTCGTTGCCGCCGCATCCCTAAACACAGGGGCGCGCTACTTCGCAATGATCCTCATGGTCGGCGGCGGGCACGGCGCAAACGCCGTCCTGCTAGCCTGGACGCAGAAGACGATGATCCGCCCGCGAATCAAGCGCGCGTCTGCGGTGGCCTTTGTGAATGCATTTGGGAACCTGTCGGGGATCTTCTCGTCGTATTTGTATCCAGATAGCTCGAAGCCACGGTATGTCCTGGCTATGTCTGCCAACTCGGGGTTCTCATTGGGGGTCATTATTCTCGCACTGTTTATGCGGATTGTCCTGCTTAGGGCAAATAGACGCCTTGAGCGAGGGGAGACGACGGTTGCGCAGGAGATGAGGGGGGAGAGTCAGCGGGAGATTGCGGGCGTGTCGGAGGAGGAGAGGGTCGCCAGGAGGGAGGGGTTCAGGTACATTGCGTAGACTAGCAAGACTTGGTAGGGGAGGTGGAATTGGAAGTTCTAGACACTTACCTGATGCTCTGCACTTCTGTGCGATGTGTGGAGGAGGGTATTGCTGGTATATACCTACTTGTATTGGATGTGGAATGATTTCTTCTTCTTTATCTCTCTTTGTATCTCTCTCTCTCTCTAGCTTGCAGCCATGTTTGACAACATTTATTTATTTGCTTGCCTACAAACTGAGGGCCTATTTGATTTTGTCAGCGTAACTGCAAACACGCCGCTACGACTGAATATGGGGTCCATCATGGTGCTCTGGTTGGGATATTCTGAGGACAACTATACTACACCACGAAAACCATGCCCAGTTTCTCCTCCACAATACTTATCCCGAGTTAGTAGAGCAACTACATGCGTTAAATAATACACCGTCAATGACATCTTAGCCACACGGGCTGTTCTAGAAGCAACGTTCCGTACAGAAAGAACCAAGCTTAACTCCTCTTCGCCCTACAAACCCATCCCTCCCATTCCAATTTACTACTCCATCCATCACCTGAACCAACGCACACAGCCAAAGGCAAAGCAAGGTCTACCGCCCTCTAAACTCCCGAAAAACATCCTTGACACTCCTCCCCATTCTAATTCCCTCTGCACACTTCTCATCGGCCTCAACAATCCCCGGGATAACCGCGAGGACATCCTCAACAAGCCCCGCCGGAACCCTTACGACCCCATTCAAATCCGCAACAATGTAATCCCCCGGCGCAATCCAGGCTTCTTGGTGCTCTGATTGTAGCCGCACAGAGACATTCACCTCTGAGGGGCGGCACACTTCGCCGCCGGCGGTTGTCCCCACGGATTTGGCGAACAGCTGGCGTTATTTCCGTTAGTTCCAAGGTCATTGGCAAGGGTGGGTAGAATACTTACGGGGAACTTCAACGCACGATGCTCGCCCAGATCGCGGACCCGACCATCAATCACAACCCCCGCCGCACCAAGCACCTGCGCGCGCAGAGTCATGAGCCCGCCGTAGACGGCGTTGACCTGCGGTGGAGGTTGGCTGATGAAGACGACGGCGCCGCGGGGGATCATGTCTATCTACACAGCGACTCTCGGTTAGAGGACGCCTGGCGTGCAGCCCGGGGAGAAAAAAAAAAAAAACAGAGACATACATAATTTCCCTCGAGCTTCGGCGCAGCCTCGTCGCTCTTGGGCACGAATTTCACCGTAAACGCCTGGCCCACGATCTTTGTGTCTCCGGACTGGAACTCGGGAGAGTACAGAGTCAGGCCCTCGAGGAAGCCGCCGTTGGGGTATTTGAGTTTCGAGAGACCGTCAGCAACCTAAATTCTCTCTAGAGGTAAGTACTAGGGAGTTGAGTGATGTTATGGGGGGGGGACGTACATCGCACGCACCCCATTGCTGGAGGCGCTGGATTATTTGTTCTGCTTCTAAAGGCATTGCTGTGTATACTGTTTGGCTATGCGATTGTATGCTTGACCGATCCTTGTCCTGGTGGTTTTGAGCATCTTTAATTGTGTGTTCCAAGGTTGGATCGGAGTATTCCGAAGCGAAAATCGGATGCGGGATGACTCCGAAGTGAGGGGACCCATTGCATAGACAGTCTCCTCGGCATGTCAGGGGCATGCCATGGGACCTCGGAGTGGGCTAATGTCGCTACTCGCGTACCATGTAGCAAAAGTTCAATCAATTTTAGCTACCTGGGTACAGCCGATTCGAATATGAAAGCGTTATATGGCAAACAGTTGAACTAGCCATCCTATCGGAACAATTTGAAGCGACAATCCATCATGCTCACATTTCTGGAGAGATATACTGCTAGTGTGACCCTTGATATCCTCGGAGGCTGCAGTAACATATACACGCAAACTTATTCAGCTGTAAATAAATAATGAAGATGAAAGTTCCCACTACCCGTTCAACCCAGCATCATGTCCACTCGTCTCAAAGCCATCCATGAGATTCGAGTCCCAACTCGCAGGCTGCGCGGTATCTAGCCCAAAGTCATTCAGCCACCCGAGATCGAACAGATCCGCCCAAAGTCATTCAGCCACCCGAGATCGAACAGATCCCGCAAGACCCCAAGTTCATCTATGAGCAGCGACCTGCCTTCGCCATCTACGCCTTGAACCTCTGCAGCCGCACCTAGGGAGGGGTTTCCCATTCCCATCGGATCTGCCCTCTCCATCAGCGAATGCGGCCCCTCTCTCGTCAATGATATAAGCCGTGAGAGCTTCTGGCAGGGCTCCTGCGCCACGGACCACCACTGGCCGAGAAAAGAGAGAATCCGAAGCGCTGTCTCGGTTCTCGCGAGGCATTCTGTCATTGGTCTCAGGCCACAGACGGCCGGGTACGTCCAGAGACAATACAGCACGGTGATAGCGGCGACAAAGATCGAGTGTGCAGTAAGCCATGAGCATTCCAGGTTCGAGAAACGGTGCAACTCTGCACATATTTTGATGATCTGCATGGCACTGTTGAAGCACGCTTGGATGGCGGGCAAGCTCGGATGTGGAATCTGAGGACTCGGTCTGTACAGGAGCATGATGCATTGGTGATATTTGATCTCGAGGCGTCGCACTGCTGTTGCGGAGAGTGGGTTGGGACCACACGATGGGCGCCCCTGCTGTCTGGCTTGCACCTCCGCTATGAGTGTTGTGCATGCGTGCTCCGCCTCTGCCTGCCACGTAGCGAGGTTATCTCCGTCTGGCCAGGGGAAGCGGCTCGGGGAGCGTGAGACGCGGTATATCATCAATTTCATCTCCGCTACTATTCGGTCAAAGCGGAGTGAGTATATGTAAGGCATGTATGCTGAAGTAACTGGGTTTGTGTTGTTTCCATCCGACGCCCGGCCGGACGAGCGATGCCATCGAGTAGCTGCTTCTTCCACCTCGTTGCTGTCGAGCCCGGGGAAGGGCTGGTCAATCGCTTCATCGCGTAATGTCAGGGGGCGACCGAGAATGGTTGTGAGAGTACGATCCAATGAGTAGGCGGACCAGAACACCTCGGTTCTCTGGCTCTGTGACTCTGTACTTCGGGCATCTAGAAACATTTAGCCACAGTTTCGGGGATGGTTTGGGGGACATACAGCTATCGCGCCGTTGCAATCCCAGATCTAGGCAGCTCGCAATGATGGTGTGTACGAGGTACCAAGCGTTGAGCGACTCTGGGTTATAGAAGCTGTGGAGCACCATCAAGAGAAGCACCTGTACGCCTTCGACAGTATCATGAAGGTTTACATGAGAGCAATTTGCCATGCCGGCTAGGAACAGATTGCGTGAGGAATAATCAGCCCCAAGTCTGGTCTCTAAAAACCGTGCACCGAGAGAAAGGACAAGCAGAAGCTGTGCCGAGGCCAGTCTGATCGGAAGCCGACTACTCCAGGTCGAAGTCTCATTGAAATGCTGGACCTCGCCAAGCAGCGAATAGACAGCATCCTGGGAAATCAGCGGAAAGAAGGGAGTGCCGTCAAAGTATGCCTCTACGAACTGCTGACAGTCCCCGAGCGAGGGTAGATTGACAGGAGGAATGTTATCGAGCACAATCCCCTGCCTTCCACCGTCAGTAGTCGGACAAGGGCCATGCTGTTCCTCATGGAGAAACGATAGTGGCAAGCCTTGCGACTGCGGTACACTCTCGTAGATTAGCCGTGCAAAGGAAACTCCTGACGAGGGCCCTAGGTACTTGGGATCTGTCGTGTTGGAGAGAGACAGGAGGCCGACTTCATGAGCCAGCGGTTGATCGCGAGTGATGCGGCTCGATACGGAGACGGCTGGAGACTCGGCTGCAGACACACGATTGCCCTGTTCTTGATTTGGGGGTAGATTGCTCGGTGTAGGTGGATGTGGGGGAATGATGGGCCCAATCTCCAACTGGGCAGGAGCGAACGGGCTTTGGCTGTTCTCCGAACTGTCCGACTGCGGCGTCTGGCCTCCGATTGCCTCGAGTTCACGCACCCGCTGTTCCAAATAATGCAGTCGACTATTGGTGTGTACTGCTGGTCAGATATTCGAGGACATGCATATGCACCTGGGCAGCTCACCTTCGCGATACTGATCCCAACGCTCGTCCCTCGAAGCACTCGACACCGGCTTTGGCACAATTGGAACAGGCCGGTAGAGCGCCATCGCAGCGGACCTTGCGGCGTCGGCAGCGGACGCAGGCGAGCGGCCGCCGCCGGAGAGGGCTCCGATGTGGAGGATTGGGTCCGTTTGGCGGAACTGTCGCGGAACCGGTTGCGAGTGCCGGATCCATCGGATACGAATTGTGTCTGACGTGCTCCATCTTGTGGATAGATCGAGTGGGTTGCTCATTGATGTTCAAGAATCAAGTCTCGAGATTGGAGCAAGAAAGCAGAGAGACTGGAGGCCAAACGAAGGAAACAGACCGCAGCGGAACGATCCGACGGTTCGAATGGTTCGCATGGATCCGAGGCCAGGGTGGATCATTTCGGAGCTACCCGAGGCCTGCGGAGGAGCCGTTGAATGTCTACAGATGTGGAGAGACTCCCCATGGGGAAACATATGGAGTTGGACATAAAAGGGGCATATTGTCAGATGCTCCGAAGGTTCTGAGTGGACCTGACACCAGATCCACAGAACCATGGCTCCGTTCTATATTTCCTGGGTGGTACGTTTCGCATCTCCAGTCTCAAAGGACATTCGGTTGACATCTGCAAGATATCTCTACTGCTCAGCATGGCTGTGACCGAAACCAGCGCAGACCTGACTGTTCCCAAGCATGCATGGTACCCAATCTCAGCTAATTTGCCAGGGTCTCCGCTTCAACTAACAATACCTCAGGGACTCTCACATCCATATCATCGAGCCTGACAAGTTTCCGCTTGAGCCGGATAGAGGTATAAACAAACCAATCGTCTCAAGAAATCGACTATCTACTAACTGCCTCTACTTGTCCAGATTACACCCCAAAGACAGCAAGCCGCCAGCAGGCCGCTGCCTTTGAATCCTCTATTGGCGTCGAACACGCCGTAGTCGTTCTTCCCAGTGTCTACGGGTCAAACAATACTATCCTCCTCGACGCGCTCCGTTACTTCAACGGCTCCTACCGAGGCGTATGTGTTCTTGACGATACACTAGCAGAGACCGACAACAAGACCCTCCAGACATTCCACGATGCCGGTGTTCGCGGAATTCGCCTGAACTATGGGAACTCTGGCACGGACGCCGAGATCACCGCCGCCGTAATCCAAGCAGCTGCTATCGCGCGTATCCACGACTGGGTTGTGCAGCTGTGGGTTCCCATCCGCGCATTCAAAGCTCTGCGCGACATTATACCTACTCTCGGAATTCGTGTAGCTGCTGACCACTACGCCCATGCTACCGTCGGCTCGCGCACAAACGACACCCGCAACACAATTGACCCCTTCACAATCGAGGGATTCCGAGAGGTCATTGAGCTAATGCAGGACCACCACCTCTTTGTCAAGATCTCTGCTCCCTACCAGAACTCAAAGCAGGAGCCGTTATATAGTGACATGCGAGTTGTTGCACAGACGCTTATGCTCCATGGACCTGACATGGTCGTTTTTGGTACGGACTGGCCTCATACCGCGAGCAAGGAGGGGAATGGACCAGGCGGGCCGTTGGTGCCTTCTGACTATCGGGATATTGATGATGCGGAAATCTTAGAACAGACGCTAGAGTGGGCGGGCACGCAGGAGCAGGTACAGAGGTTGTTTGTGGATAATCCGCGGAGGCTGTGGGGGTGGACTGATCCTGATGCTTAGGGGGAGAGTGGTCTTTTCCGTAGTATGGGTGGATATACTGCCAGAATAATGATATGGACACAAATATGGAATAAGAGTCAGAGAAAGATGTTCTAATGAATTATCTTGCGCACAAAACGAACGAAAAAAGGCCTATGCACCAAGCAAAAATACGACATTGACAAGGACCTCGCCACCTCTTCAGTCATAATACTCCGCCAACACCTCATCCGTCCAGTCCCAAAGTCTGTTGGCCAAGTCATGATCCTTCGCGGCCTTATCAAGCCCCGACGACAAAACGCCCCATTCCGAACCCCATCCTTGACACTCGTCGCCGCCCAAAGCTGATTCGGATCCCCTCCGCTGGCGTAACCATGTTGTGGAAGGACGTCGCCCAAACAAATGCCTGCCATGGCAAGCTCAGACCCTCCACGAGCCCTGTGTTGATGATACCCGGGTGCACAGATACTAAAGAGATGTTTAGGGATTAACTGGCCAGCTCGCGTGTGTATAGCAGGTTGGCGAGCTTGCTTTGCCTGTAGCGCACCCAGGAACCGAAGAGGCTCTTTTGCATGGTGCGGAGGGTATTGAAGGAGAGCCGTTGCATGGGTGCATCTTGTTCTGGTTTGTGGCCGGAGTATTATATCTGTGTTGGCGTTGGCACGACTGCGACTTCTAGTGTTACAATTACAACTACAACTACTACCACTACCACTACCAATATGCGGCCTGTCGCAAGGCCCACTCCCACCCAGGCCGGCATGGTGAGCAGCTGTAAGTCATTCTACTACGTTCAAAGCGGTGATAGCTGCTACGATACCGCGGCGAGTAACGGCATCGCCCTGGACACGTTATATGACTGGAATCCAGCGCTAGGTGGAGATTGCAGTGGGTTGTGGCCGGAATAGTATATCTGTGTTGGATTGTAAATACCTACATGCCTACCGGCATACACTTATATACACAAAGTATAGTAGTAGCCAAGGTACGGGCATAGATAGTACACGCTCAAACGAACCAATCAGTCGTCTTCCGCTGCTGTATTCAAAAGCCTATTTTCTAACCGCAGTAGTAGTTGAAAATGACGAGCTACTTCTACCTCCATAGTACCAGGTACCTACGTACTTGCAATTACTGCATTCGAAAAGGTGGCGGCCAAAGCCCATCCCCTTCCCGCCCCTCCCACTTTCTATACGAAACCGTGACCGCATGATGCAACTGGCTCAGCTCCGAGGTATACCGATAGGGCTTCTGTTTTGCCTCGCCCTGGAGATCGCGCTGGACCAGCCGCGCAAATAGTGTTGGGATATGTTTAATGTCAACCTTTAGCGCTGCTTGAGCTCCAGTCCCAGCCTTATGTTGGAGTACAGGCTCAGGCTCAGGCTCAGCTAACCAAACATACGGTCTCGCCGTTTCGCGCGATGCGAACGCCTCATTATCCACATACAGGAAGGCGTCACGTCGAAAGCCATCAGGGATCTCGGAGTTTGACAGCATTGTGCGAAATCGGCTCCCCAGTGTCCTCGGGTCCACAACGTCGCTCCCTCTATCCTCATCACCTGACGTTGAAGGAACAGCCACCCAGTGCAAGGTGAACCGGGCCCTTGTCTTGTCCTTGATGGCTTTGCGGAGATAGTGCAAGGCGTGGTATATAGCCGTCTCGATCTGGGATTTGTACGAAGCAAGACGGCCTTCTCTCGCTCCTTGTTCGTCTTCTTCATTCTCCGAGTAGAATACTACCAAGCCAAATTGATCGCTTGCGGTCGAACTGGAAGCAAGCACGTGGTCCTGCCAGGGGACCTTCATCGCGGCCTTGAGATTCCTGTAATCGTCATCATTCATCGCCTCTCTCGCCGCCTGCCGCACGCCTCTCCATCGCTTCTGAACAGCCACTGCCACCTCTCTCGCAGCCCGGACATCCTCAGTCTCCGCCGCCTGCATCGCTCGCTCCCTGAGGTCCCAGTCTTCAGGACTGAGTCGCGCCATCTCGTTTATGAAGTCGAGCGTTTTCTTCTGGACTGCGCTGAATACGCCGACTATTAGGATCCTGGCTTCTAGTTCGCTTAGGGGGAGGTCGGTAAGACTGGTAAGGTTGTCCTCCTTGTTGTTGTCGTTATCGGTGTTATTGGTATCGTTGAGTTTACCGTTGATTGCTTTGGCCATTAGCTCGTCCATGGACAGTCCGCAGGCACCTCGGCAAAGCTCGTCTTCCTCCTCTGGTGGCGGGCGGTTAGTAATGAGTCGGCGTTCGTGATCGGTTAGTAAGTCCGGATCGGTAATGGCGCGGGTGTACAGGGCGCGGGTTGCCTCATCGAGGACTAGAGGCGTTGTGTCTCTGGTTATGGGGGCAGGGGGTGGGACTCCCGCAGGTATAGGGATCCAGATAGACATGTTGGTAGAATGCAGACTTGAAAAGGAAGGTTGGAGTGCAGGCCCGGGGAGGCGTGGAGGTGATCTTAATGGCGGGGTTGTGTAGCACGTGACGGGGCGTCATTGCTGTCTTGGGAAGTTGGGAATAACTAGGCTCTTCCTAGGCTGCAGGGTCCGGAAGTCGAATCATGCAAATACATATTGCTGGAGCAGCTGAGCTATAGAATTTTGTTTGCCTGCGGGATACGAACCTGTAGTTCCATAATCCCATCATTTGGCTCTTGGTCAAAGGATGCAGGTTGGATTGGCTCGAGACGGCGAGGCAAATATCACCTGGAAATACTTATTCTGTTGCCTTCTGGTCTGCTAGAAATTCTTCTCACGCCTTCTATCTTAACATGTTCCCTACGGTCTATCCATCTCCCTACAATCCATATATCGATCATAATCGCACCTAATCCTCAATATTTCTTTGCTTCTGATTGCATGTGAGATAACAGGAATAGACCCAACCCGCCTAGCAAAGGAATGTCTTTTAACGTCCTCGATTCCGGTACCACTACTTCAATTTCACCCGATGAACACGAGACATATGATCTCTCAACTTATCCTTACGCGAAAATGCTTTACCACAGAGATAAGTCTGGCATAGGAACGCCTGTGGCGCAAGTTAGATGGTCTTCATATGCCGCATCGGATTGATTTCCCGGCGGAAGACGTGGGTTGAAGTGCAGTTCTCCCATTTGCAGATGAATGCTGACTGTTTCTCTGGACTGAAGTAGAATGGGATTAGCGGATGGACGAGGTGAGAACAATCGTGAAGGGAGATTTCAGCTGACCTTGGCGGAGTAGCTAACTCCTGCTGGGGCCACGACAACGGTTAGTCGACTAGTACTTGGGGAGCCTCTGAGAGGTGCATATCGACAAGAGTGTCCTGCCTCCGACGGATCTAGTCTTAGAGCATGTGTTGAAGCTGAAACAATCAAGACCTGTGTCGTAGAGATGGTGGGCGGAAACCGTGTTCTCGGTACTAGGCATATACCAAGTCGGTAAAGTAAAGGTGTCTGCGCATGTTTGGGGTCGACAGAAGGTGGAAGAGTGAGCCGTATGCATTTTCGTTCGGTGCTTCCATGGTTGGGTTCCGATGTGTAGGTGCCTTGAGCCATGGGAATTCAGGCGCGTCGGTCATATCGAAGGACAGAGTACTCAAAAGTATACAATATAATTTGATGGCTGAGACTTATGACGGAATCAGCTGCACGTGGCCAGTGTGCCATGGCATCCCTGAGTTCACTAAAGTCACTGAATTTTTAGCCCATGCTGTCACTGTGCATGCGTATGTCATCAACCTTAAGCTACATCATCTCCCAACAAAACCGCGCCTTACTTGCAGCGATACTTTATCCGTGGATAGCACAGTGGAATCTGTAGAATCTCGTGGTCGGTCGGGCACTGATACTCCCGCTTCCTCCGTGGGTCCTGAGACGGCGAACATCGACCCGCGATTGTTGGAGCCCAATAAATCCAAGGTTACAGAGACTCTGCTGCGTCGCTCAAAGAGATTGCGACTTTGATGAGAGCGTTGAAGGATACTTGTGTTGTGTTAAGTGTACATTTGTTGGTACAGCATCTGTCCGGATAGCTAGTTTTATATACTTTCCAAAAGCACCCAATCTACCTTGGACCTGCCTCGTACATATTGTATACAGGGTATCTATCTATCTCAAGACACTTAAGCCACTAAAATATGACAGCCTTATGCCATAGATAATCACAACAACGCTCAGCTAAGATACTCCCATTGCACTGTCGGAAGTTGACAGAGACCAGAGAATCAGAGCCAAAGATATCTCCGTAACAAGGCAAGAGTTTGCTCCAGGCACTCACGCACGCAGGAAATACATTCGCATATCGCTAATGAATCGATTTGTTCGGTTTAGATTTTGGTTGAATGCCGTAAGCGAACATATCTAAACTAGAGACCATTATCTGCGACCCAGGACTGGTCATCATCGATGCTGTCTGAGAGAAGTCTGCAATGGCTGAAACACTAGTGCCTTCAGCACAATTGTTGGGTTTGAGCCTACGTAACTCTGATTGACTTAACTACCGCCAATCCCCCACTTCAGTGCTTCAAGGCCTCAGCCTCTTTCCGCGCCAAGGAACGGAAGATGGGCGTTGGTGCACGCCATTGGCCCTGAACGATGAAGAAATAAGCCAGATTCCCGCAATGAATTTTACTTATAGGTACGCAGGCATCAACTTGGTGTAGGGCGGTCTAGAAGAAAGAGTGGGAGTGGAAAAGAGCACGGCACTAAGTAAAGGAAATAAAATCGTAATTATAGCACAGGTTTAAGCATCTAATCAGGCGAGCATATTAGCAAAGGAGGAAAAAGTGTTAATTTTAGTAATACAGTATCACTCTGCTCTATACACAAACCACTCCTTTCACGTCAGAAAAGACAATGGCAGGAAGAACATCGAGCGATGAGTTAAATTGCCTGGCATTCCATAATTGAGGAGGTGGAAGAGGGGATTGTCAAGGAGCCTACGGCAGGGTCTTCGATGTATGGAGATGGAGCGACTAATTTCTAATGCTGATAAATTAATTCTTCTTGGAGATACTCGGTATAACATGACCATTTCAAGCTTGTGACAAGCATCCCATTTCAGCCGCAGAATGCCTGGAGTGGGGGCCTCTAATCTCCAATCTCTCAGCTTGACTTGTACCTAAACTAACCCCTTTTGTTCTCTAGCTAGGCAGGTAGGCTCTTGCCCCTGCTCCAATTTTCTTTCTCTCTCTCCCTTCATCCTCCTTCCTCGATCCCAGAAAAAAACCACGCATAACCAGCACAATGTCCTCCCCCAACCACTGCACAGGGGGCGTAACCTTCAACCAAATCTATTCCAACGCAATCACCGAATGGCCCTCCAACCTGCCTGGCTACATCTGCAAAACCCCGCCCGTGGGCCCCAACAGCGACTCGCGCCTCGCGCACTGCTGCTCCGGCCCCGTCTACAACATCACCGCACCCACAACCCCCGACGACCCGGCATACCCGGTGACATGCGCAACACTCTGCCAGATCGACCCCGCGCTAGACGCGAAGGACGAGGATAACCCCTACGGCTGGTCTAACCTCTTCATGTGCCTCACGGATGGCGGGCGGCTCGCCAGCGACAAGGAGACGGTCTGTGACTGGGTTGAGGCGGAGAATGGGGAAAGTGCGCCGAGTACGTTCGACTCGACACCGACGTGGCCTGCTTGGACCAGTTATTGGACTTCCATCGTCTATTCGACGGATGATAGCGATCATACGTCGTATCTGGAGCCGCTTACGTATTGGGAGCCGTTGTTAGATATTGTTTCCGGCGGCGATGACACTGCGACGGCGGTCGGTGAGAGTTCCGGCGCTCACACTACGACTACGATTACGACTGCGACGACTGCTACTGCGACGCCGTTGGAGATGGCTCTAGAGAGCCCGACAGCTGAGGCTCTGGAGTCTCCATCAACGACAAGTGCGCCTGCGTCCTCGTCCCTTGTGGCGGAAGAAGGCACTATGACAACTACATCGCGTGGTACAAGTCTTGTTGTAGACAGACTCGCTACAGCGCTGGCGGTGTTTGGCCTTCTCTGTGCTGTGTTATGACACAAAAACTCGTTTTCTTTTCGAAGCCGCCAGGGTACTGCCTGCCAAAGTCATACTGAACCACAGAGTCGATTATTATCACATCCCCTACAAATATCTCTCCACCAGACGACGGAAATGGTGCGCCTCCGCAGATACCAACAACTAGCGCCACTTCAATCCTTTTGTAGCTGATTTTCAAGCTTGACGCTACGCTGGGGGGACTCCCTTTCCCATCCCAGGCATATAGCACACGACTAAATTATGGCCTCCAATCCTCCCGTTGATATATGCATTGTCATCGCCTGTTTGCTCCCCGTAGTATTCGCCCAACCGGTCGTAAGTTTTGTCAAAGAGCTCTTCAACCGCCTCTGCTTCGAGGGTCAGCGCGTAGATGATCGCGATCGCAAATTTATCTCGACTAAATGAGCGCATCTAGGTAAGCGGAAGCGATAAAAAATCTAGCAGTTTCGAGTGAAGATTCGGTCAGCTTTATTATCTTAAATGAAGCGATGGCTGTTGTTGAAGAGCCAAAGCAGAGAACTCTCTGGTGAGCCAGACTCGACGACCTTGAGCCTCACCGGCCTGTCCCGTGATGCGGTCTTCGCCAGATGTCTGCATTAGCCGCCTGGAGGAGGGGAAAGCACGAAAGGAAGAGCAACTTGGCTCTGCGATCGAAGATAGAACTCCACATCCATGATGAGAGGTCTTGTGGTTTTCGTCTTTCCAAATCGAAGGAAAACTCAGCCAAACGCCGAGTTTTATAAGGAGGTTGATATGGAGTAAGGAAAGAATCCTTTGGCAAGAAACGGCACTCTCCCCGTCCAGGTCGCAGGTTTCCAACACGTGACCGACATTATCCGGCTTCACTATCGGCTCGGCTAAGGTTGCCAAGCAGGAAACTCCACATCGCCAAAACACGCAGCTTCTCTTTGGCCACCACATACATTGGGAGAAGATACCCTGTTGGGAATGGTCCAGAATCTCTCACCGCGGAACAGGCTACTGCCCGCTCTGAAAGTCCAAGGGTTGAGCTTGCCCAATATGAAGATCGAGCGATTACCTTCCGACGATCCAGGTTTC
The DNA here is from genome assembly GCA_020615375.1 of Aspergillus sp. ADI1. NCBI lineage: Eukaryota > Fungi > Ascomycota > Eurotiomycetes > Eurotiales > Aspergillaceae > Aspergillus > Aspergillus sp. ADI1. The sequence goes on along the minus strand of JAHXQV010000023.1, from coordinate 222,944 downwards.
AATAAAGCAGACTTTTATTGGTCGCGAGTCTGCTTGGTTTGAGAATGCAGCTGATCGCTGCGAGCACGGAAAGACTGGCTTCCTCAGCGCGACTAATATCGGCCTGATCTTCGGCACCTCACAACTCAACAAAATTTGATTACTAAGTGGAGAATGAGTGAAGGCGATCGAGGGCGAACTCAAGAGGACCTCGATATAAACAGCTTTAGACCTTGCTGGCTGTCTGCTCCGTGTCGTCCGTCCTCGCTGAAACCAAGAAATATACTTTTTGAGGTACCCCGGCCCTGTAAAGAAAAATCAATTTCTCAAGAGGGCCCGGTTAATTCCCGAGGATCCAGCTTCCAATGGAATAGGCTCTTGTTGGCCGCGAGTCTGTATGGCTGAAAATGCAATTGATCGCCGAAGGACTCGCAGACTGCTCGTCAAGCATATGGTACGCACAGAAACATTCTTTCTCTAATGCTCAGCTTCATGCTACCGTGCAAATTTCCATTGGGTCCAGACCTCGTTGCTCAGAGAGATTCACAGTAATGAAAGATATTACAAAGTAAGAACCTTCTTAGGTATGCTACTCCTTACTTACGGCCAGGGTGTCAGCCTTGCATGAAACGTCAAACTGGTCGCATCAATGGAGTTGCTGCTTGAGTCTCTGCGTTTACTGATTTCTCTGTCACAGACTGCTAGTAGATTTATTCGATCGACGTTGGAGCATCCCTGTGGGCCGTAGACTCGTCTTTGATTAATCGACCCCCTTCAACGACAATCGTAGGCAAATCTTGCTTTGTTGCGCTTTCGGAAGGCTCAGGTGGGATGAAGGGGGCAGTGCGTATGCAATCATACCTTGCTATGCACCTTTGGTGGGCACATCGATGGCCCTTGCAGTCGATAAATCCATGGCATGTTTAGTGGGCAAGAATATTACGCCTCGGTGTCGCTTACTATCTGACAACACCTGTTAGATTATAGATAGACAGCCACTCTTACACGAGTAACTGATACCTCCCCTTTTCCCATTACCTATCGATTGATTACTAAGTTCACTCACCTACAACATCTCAGGACATCGTGGTACCGAGAGAGCTTAGAACGGATTCTCTTGGGGACCTATGCACCTATGAGCAACTTGAACTTTTGAATTCGGATGACTCTCTGCGATCTCAAGGAATCAGTCATTATGTCTCCCTGCCCCAGATTATCGTTTGTGGAGACCAGTCTTCGGGGAAAGGCTACGTATTGGAAGCCATTTCTGGGGTTTCCTTTCCTGTCAGACACGTAGCTCGACATCTCTTGCCTGCTAAGACCTCGCCGCGGGTGAAGACCGACTGGCCACCGCCACCGATCCGACCTCGCCGCTTACAGAAACTTTAGTTATTTATAAACTTTCTACTTTATATTTTAGGGAAATAATTTAAAGAATATTCATAAAAGAAGGGTATTAAGATCTTAGCCCTCTTTACCTAATTCCAACAACTATTTATACTATTATTATACGTAGGTATAATTACTATTACTATCTAGGCTTTATATGCATGTATGTCTATACTAATATTATAAAATATGAACACTAGATAGTAATTTAATAATGGAATAAATTAGTAACTTAATGCTTCTACTATATCCCTACCTTATAAGATTAGACTAATACCCCTAAATATAAGTATACTATAAATAACGCGCACTGCGCGTGTTATTTAATTCCTTAGGCAATTTTGGTATTCCTAGGACTCATAATAAAACTATATAATAGTCATAACGAAAAGAGATCGCGAGCTGCCAGAGCTCTTTTCATCAAGTATAAAGGTATGATTCTGATACACGATAATCCCCTCATTCAAGAAAAGGCCCTAACCTTGACAATATGCCAAAAAGCAATATCAACAGTCGCGGGTCGTCCAAGATATATCCCAAATCCAAAGCACCCCAAAACACAAATCGCTGGATACAAGGCAGATACAGAAGACTTCAAACAAGAAGCGGAGAGCAGAATCACCCTTCCCAGATCATCCGATCATCCGACCTCGCCGTCTCCGCCTCCGGATACGCCTCATTATCGCCCGGCTCCCCCTGCCCAGGAAGCACAACCCACTCAATCTCCGCCGCGCGATCCGCCGTTAAAATCCCCATACCCACACACTCGCGCAGGAACAGCCTCAGCCAGCGCTGCCCCTCCTCATTCCCACGCTTCAAACATTCATCAAGTAACTTGATAACCTCCCCATGCATGACCGTCGGAATCCAGCATACATACTCTGCGCTCCGCCAGTCGTTCCACACGATACACCCATTGAAGCTCGCGCGCTCAATGAGCGACGTGTATCCGACGCCTGCCTCGGGGCTGTGGAAGACGTGGTACCAGGTGCAGATGCTATCGTCGTTGCTGTTGTAGTACGGCGTGAAGAGGACAACCCAGTGGTGCGGTTCTTCGTCGCCGAGGCGCGCTGTGACAATCCGGATGGTCATGCGGTCGGTTTGCGGATTGGGGAGGGTTTGGTCGAGCGGGGGGTTGCCGTTTTCGTCGATGTCGGAGACGACGCGAGGGACTATTGCGCGTGAGTTCGCTGGCTCGGGGATGCTCCGGGTGTTCCAGAGGGTTGCGGTTGGGTCGGAGTCCATTGTTCTTGCTTTGGTATAGTATAAAGTATATAGTATAGTATAGTGTGCTGTGACTGTGAGAGAGGAGAATCATATGTGCTTCGTATGACTTCAGTAGGGGGTTATTGGCTGGTGTACCTGATATATACTTTCCTATAGAGCAGCCTTTTTGTACACGATTGTTTAGCCGTATAAAGATATCTTTGAACATATTTGTTTCATAGCTCCTCCGCTCGCAGTGGTTCATCTCCTTGACACTGGTGTTTCCCCTCGAGGAGAGGCCCACGAGACATGGTAGAAGATACATTATACCTTGAAATGCGAAACAGAGATTGAATGGTTCCAAGTGTTGATTGTCGAAGAAGTCCAGGTCTTTGCTGTTGAGTCTCTAAACAAAGACGCAGCGAGGTTGAAACAAGGACAAAGCCCCAATGTCTCGTGAGGAAAAAGCACCTTTGTTGCCCAGTAAGATCCAACTCCAATAAGCGCTCCCTCATAGACCTGTTCAAGAGACATGGAAGCATGCATTACAAGACCAATTCCGGCCATGGTGGAATGTGTGGATATTGTCCTTTCCTATGTTGAATACCGAGGTTTGTCTAGGAAGTTTTACTTCTACGATCAATCTACTTAGCTTTCCAGGGGTCTGCGCCGGAGATAATGTTTCATTCGCTACCGTGGTTTCTTTAACCTATCAATGTGCTGGAAGAAATCCGACTTTTCTTAAAATTAGCTGCAGCTCAGAATAACTATACCCGCCTATACAACTCTCGCACAGCGAGCTCAACCCCCTAAAAGAAACACGTATCATAGTCCAAATCATCGACCCCAAGTTGCCGCGAATGCGCAACCGCATCAACAAGCACACTTACCGCGTCAACCTCGCGCATCCCCTTCTCCCGCACCGCCCAATCCAGCATGGACGGCGGAATCATCCGCTCATAAAACGTCGCAATCCCCTCGCCGATAAGTCCACATTTCTCCAGTTCCCAGAGAACCTCGGTGACATATAGCGGACATCGCTGCGGGGTGATGCTGCGCGCGATGGTGTCTACGACTGCGCCGGCTTCGATCGGGGTTGTGGAGAGTTTACCAGTTATTTCGATGGACGGTGTGTTGAGGGGTTTGTGGGGGGATATGGAGTGGGTGTAGACGCTGCCCGAGGTTCGGACGCTGTAGTAGGTTCCGATTGAGGAGAAGGAGGGCGCGAGGATTAGGAGCCAGTGCTGTTGGCAGAGGGCGTTGGGGCGACGGCCGAAGGCGATGTAGAGGTCCAGGGTTGGTGGTGGCGGGGGTGGCCGGGGTGCCAGTGGTCGCATGTAGGTGTTGGACATTTTGGCAAAGGATTTTGGTTTGGATGGCTAGATAAAATGGTTACATAAGATGGGTAGGGCCTATAATTGATCTATTTATGGAGAGACTGCTGCTTTGTTGGATCTATACACAAAGGCTTGAATGCCGTTTGTCTCACCGGCGTCTTTGTCGAGTTGTCTACATGTTTGGTCGGAAAGAAGTTGGGTATCAGGTTTCACTTCTATTTTCCTTGACCAGAGGCTTCGAGGACCTGCCTTGTCGCTGCATATGATCGCTCGAAGGAGACCCGAGTATCAAAAGAGTCAATTGTGGAGCCTCTTTAAGGTTAAGGACTGTGCACGGCAACGGGAATTGCGGCAAGAATTCGACAAACGGTATCGAATTTGTCATTCCAAATTAGCATAACCCCTTCCATCCTCCCCATATAGCACATAGCGCTCTGCCAGCCTTAGTTCTATACAAACTTACTCGGCATTCCTCAACCGACGCCTCTGAGATATGCTAGAATCGAGTGAGACTGTGGTTACGGGTTGAAAGGAACCAAGCAAAAAGGCTCAAGATGGTAAGTATTGATAGTTGGTCAGAAAGTACAAGGCAGGACGAATTGCAACTATCCCATTTAGGAGAGTCTGCGCGCTTTGACTAGCATAGCCAGGATGTTGCCAAGCGATGCGGGCACCTTCGTAAGCGTGTTGTCCAAGATCCGCCAAGATGAGGCCCCCCGGCACCAGGCCACGCTGATATCAGCACTAGTCAATACGGCCCCCAAACCCTCTATATATCTATCCTTCTCACCCAAGCTGGGATCCAGCTTCGCTGTCCTCCGCTCCGTCTGTCGCGACCCCGAATTTGACTCTACAGGAACCTACCACGAAAATGCCCTCCCACGCCAACATCCCCCTCTTCTACCGCATCGCCCTCCTCTGGTACGAGCCCCTCGCCTCCGGACTCGGCGCCTACCTCGTTCTCTTTGAACCAGACAAATACCTCAACTCCTTCATTCCGCCCTCGTACGCGTCCCGAAACCACACGCACGATATCCTCCTCAACCAACTCGCCGCGGCATTCGTCTATGTCTCGCTTAGCCAGGGTGTCCTCCTAAGATATACGAATGATATTACGATATGGAAGATTGTGAATGCGTGCTTGCTCGGGTGGGACTTTATACTCCTTTATAGTATTTGGTTTGGGCTCGATAAGCAGGGGAGGTTGGAGCTCGCAGAGATTAGGGGGGATGACTGGGGGGTGATTGGTGCGACATTTGGGATGACTCTTATTAGGAGTGCGCTTTGTCTGGGGGTTGGGTTTCGAAAGGAGAAGGTGAGGGGGAAGAGGCTGTAAGGGACCTGGTTGCCTTTCGCGAGTGTAGGCTGGTCGCCAGCCTTTGTATGCCATACTTAACAGGCTTATATGGAGGGTCATGAAGGCTACCCTTCTGAGTGGAATTAGACTGTTGTAAATTATCCCTTTAGCCACACTACGATGATATTACCCGTCTTTATACCTCGCGATGATAAAAAAAATCGATCTATTGTATTCATTTTCTAAAGTACTATATAGCACTGACTAGAAACTCAACTCCACCAAATTCTGATGAAACCACAATGCACCACGCAAAAGCCACGAATAACTAGAAACAACCAGCAATCAATCGAGACAGGTATCATGTGTCAACAAACCCAACTCATGTTTCTGCGCATACTCCCGACACTCCTTCAACATCGACGCCACAACCGGTGCCGAGGGAAGCTCCCACGGCCCTCCTTCATTTGGGTAAGCACCGATGTCTGGGACAGCTCCTTATAATGCTCGACAACTCCCTCCTCGATCACGCCATCGACCGCTAGATGTCTAAGGATATCAAGGACGAAATCCTGACACCTCTTTGGCTCGATTGTCTGCATGTAGTCCCTGAGGTCAGTGCACTGCTGCTCAGTGAGCGAGGCCAGTTTTGCCAATTGCTGGGCGATTGGCTCTAACATCGATAGAGATTTCTCCTCCTTGATGCTTAGCTCATATCCTGTGGCGCCGCGTTTCATGTAATACCATGTGCACTTCGTTCCCGTCTTGTCTTTTAGGGTTAGTACGAGCATCCAGTGTGCCGGGTGGTGGATGCGAGGGGTGTAGTTCATCTTTGCGCCATATGACGGTGCTATGGCCTTTGCCGAGGACGATATACAGATCGAATTTGGGCTTTGGAGGTTGCTTTGAGAAAAGGTTCTTCATCTTGGCGGTTGGTGGTTGGTGGTGCTCAACTGACCTAATCATCTTGCTGGAGGGACTTTGGCTATGCTTATATGGCTTGTGCTTTAGTTACTGATTTGTTCAGAGCATTGAAAGCACATCTCCCTTATCATCATACTAACGGCTGATTGTTATATTTGTAGTTCAGTCTTTGCTCTGACGACAATGGCTATAGCCAGCATATACAATGTCCCATTCATGTGGTTAAAGGAAACTAGTTACCTTTGTTATTTCAAAGCTCTTTATTATCTTTGCAGACCCAGTGTTCGCCTTTATGACTATGGCTTGTTTAGACTATGTCTCCTTCTACGAGCAATAGTCCGAGAATTCTCTGCCGCCAATAAAAGAACCAACCCGGTTGGAGCCACCCGAGATCTCATACTACTCCAGTCTGCTGATGCGGTTAGGGATGAATTTGCTAAATCTAAGGTCTCGGCCACATGGACCGACGAGAACCAGTTCGCCATCAGGTTCTCACTCTTTGCAAATTGTCAATATACAATTGAAAGATCACGACAATCCTTCAGGATATCACTAGTATTCGATTGTGGCATAAAGGATACAGAGGTAGAGGCACAACCTGGACGGTAATGTCAATGACCCAAATATTTGCAAATCTCATCTTCAGGACCAGGGCCAGGGGTGGAAATTGGCCTTAGCCATGTGCTCCCTCGTTACCTTTAGGGTAAAGCATCAACATGTCTCGCGATATATTTGCAGGGAGAAGATTCTATAGGAAACGGGGAGTTGCCGGAATCATTACTTTTAACTATCAAGTATTAAGGAACATGCCATTGAGGCCATCATTTAGAAAAGAAAATAGTGTTAGATTTATTTCAAAGCAGCAAAATCTGCCTGAAACTAGAAAACCCCAACTCTCCCATACGACTACTCCTATATGATAACGGGCATCCCACACCTCTCCTCAAGCCTCTTCTCAAACCTCTTTGTCGTCCCATCAGGGACAACGTCCTTGGTCTCCAAGGTCCTCAGTATGTCTAGGACATACCTCTGGCTCTGCACCGGCTTCGCATGTCGCGCCGCATCAATGACTTCTCCGAGAGTAACCTCGGGAATATAGCAGATCCTCCGCACAGATGCAAAAGCGAACGAGTCGAGACGCTTATTCGCCTCTACACTGGCTGTGTAGGGTCCCTTGTCCCTGGTGCCACTGGTTGTGTGGTAGTAGTTGCAATTGAAGCTACCCACCGGGTATGTGATCAGGACCCAATGCTGGGGAGTATTGGGGCGCGGGTGGCTAAAGCCGATGGAGATGGTGTACACGCGAGATGCCATATTGTTGCGCTTGAGGTCGAGTAAGTGCTGCGGTTGATGCAGGTGCGGAGAGGCCGTAGGAGCGTGGGGACGGTATAGTATGAGGAGGATTGCTTGGGATTATATAGGATTCGATTTTTTCTTTCATTCTATTAAAACAAGAAAACCATTGTCTCTTTATGTGCCTGGGCCCCTTTGGGCTAGGTTAGATACCATTGTACTGGCTATTCTGTATATAAAGAGTTGGAGAAAAGCTTTGTTCTTGTGCTTTGTATGCATTCATCTGCGATTATAGTGGCTTGTGATATTATCAAACCAGTTCCTTCCACCTTATATAGTCTTTGTTCTAACAATCACAACGACTTGCTCAGTAGGCACATATACCCAGGACCAGCAATAGACAGACCACAAGATCTAAGTAAAAGAGCATGACCCTGTGGTCGTGTCTGCAATAGAGCTCTGCAATATCCAATCTATATTTGATGCTATGGACTGTGCGATGGGAAGACGCGACATGCTATATATGGGACCAAAGAAAAAGAGAACCAAAGAACATGTTGATACTACCCAGAGAGGTAGCACCTGTATTTGGGGGAGTGTATCTCTTGCCACTCGCATTCCTGATGTGGTCGGGGCCGCAGTCGTTGTCTCATAATGTAATGGTCAAGGACTAATCACACACATTTTTCCTTCTTACATCCTGTAATGAGTCTAAACATGACAATAGCAATGGAATATGCACATTCAGACCCCTAGGGCATAGAGAAAAAAAACACCAAGTATCCAGGACGATAAAACCGGAGGAGCCGAGCGAAGTGCATGGCACCCGTGATCGCACCGGCGCTTTCGGACCAGGGATCAGGATAAAATCGAGGGTTAGTGTTTATTAAGGAGGAAATGTGGCGCACCGTGGAATGAGATCTCTCGGGTATAGCATTGAATGTGAAAAAAGGTGCTAGACAGGTTGAGAAGACTTGTGCGGCCAGATAGAACGAGAGTGACGTATTGTCTACAGAACCTTAACTTCGGAAGCTTGTCTGCAGGATACGGTATAGGTATGCGGCAGGATGTCGTGGAAAGGCAAGGGACTGGAAAGAGATCAGGATTTGGTGACCTGGTCTAGCAGGGGCAGCTTGTCTAGCCCCGGTGAGGCTGAATCTGAGAATGGAGTAGCTGTCATTTAGAAGGAAGGGAGAGCCGCATTGCCCCGTCCAATGAGTCACCGCTGGAAAATCTTGCGAGAGTTCAAGGTTAAGGTTTGCTCTCCAGTGCTCGCAAGCCTAGTGTCTCACCCAGCCACGCATCGCTCCTTCTGTGACTCATCCAGAGACAACGACCACGACAGCTCGGCCCAAAAAGCCATCTTCTTTCACCACAGCAGAGCGCATTGAAACCGTTAATTTCCACTTGTTTTATAGAACGACAAAGAAGTCTTCAAGAGACAACCTACAGCGCGAGTATATACCGTCCGACGATGCTCTCCATGGCGAATACATTCCACTCAAATCCCCTGAAATTCAAACCGCCGCTGCAACCGCAGACCACCAACCACAACCGAAGACGAGTTTGAACACAGCAACTACCTACTGGCGAGGTCCTATATTGAGAAAAGGACCATGGCGAAACCAAAATCCCAACCCGAACCACGGCGACCGAAACCACTCATCGTCCCGCCACGGAAGGAGCACACGCACACAATCATTCTCCTCCATGACAAGGGCGACAAGGGTCGCGAGTTCGGTCGGGCGTTCCTCAAGACAATGGCACTGCAGGATCACGTTCCGACGGTGCGATTTGTTTTCCCTTGCGCGTTTAATGCACCCGTTCCACCTTCCACCTCGGCCGGGGACACACAGGCGCGACCGCCGAAAAGGGTACAGACCCCAACACAGTGGTTCGACAATCCTCCGCATATTCGTGAGCGTGCGAACGCGACGGCGTCCCTCGTTGAAACAGCTCAATTCTTGCAGCGCCTTGTACACGAGGAAGCCAAAGTGATAGCCCAAACGGGGCGGTATGGGATGCACCAAGCGCACAGGCGCATCTTCATTGGCGGCAAGGGTCAAGGTGGTGCCGCGGCGTTGCTGTACCTCCTCGGAAGCCATCGGCAGCTTGGTGGAGTGATATGTTTTGACGCGGTGCTGCCGTGGGAGTATCAGCTGGAAGTGGCGCTTGAGGTGACAGTGCTCGGCGGTGGTAACGGAAAATATCGGTGCGGCGAGAGGTCTGAATCTCGTGCGATGCCTACTGGGATTTGAGGGCCGGGATGGAAGAAGCGACTTGGCTCGAAATATGGACGGCCTGCACCATCTGCGAACTCCTGTTTTCTTTGGCTGTGGCGGGGAATCACGGGGTAGCGGCCAGGCTACTGTGTCCCTGTTGGACTGTGCGTTTCGGATGCACGTTACCGAGCGATGGTGCGGAAAAGGAGGAAAGCAGTGGTATACTCAGCCGGATAATGTGGAAGCTCTCCTTTGGTTTCTGTCGGGAGCGTGTGTGCCCAGGGTGTATAACGTAACCGAGGGTGAAGTATCCCGAGGAAGTAAGGAAGCAGGGGAGAAAGTAGTATAAGAAGGCGAGGTTGACAAGTTTTGAAATGAGCAACAGAAAATCAAATTCAGGACCAGTCTAATCTACGAGCATATTGTCTATAGGCGATTCTTTTCCAGTACATCCAAATCCAGCATATGGTGGCGAGGGCTGACCGGTATCGTGGCAAGGATGGTCTTACGGTCAGGTTCCTGTACGGCGATTGCGCAGTTAGAGAAACTTTGCACGGCATCCCCTGTGCCGGACGCCCAGATTCAGCCTGGATCATGTAAGCTCGTTCGTCGAACATCGTATTTAATCCATGCCTCGGATGCTGGCGATCCCACTCGGCATCTTGGTCCTTGAAGTGGAATTCGCGGGCCGTCATGAGGAGGGTCGTGACTATGGCCGCGAAGGCAAGGTTTTGTCCAATGCAGCCTCGCGGTCCATGCTCGAACGGTCTCCATCCTCCGGCTGGCGGATACAGCGGGTGTCCAGGCTCGACACCCAGCGGTCAGGAATAAAGGAATCAGGGTACGGCCAGTATTTAACGTTACGATGAACCGCGTGGGGCAAAACCCAGATTGCGCAGCCGTTTGCGGGGTATACAATACCTGTGTTGGCATCACAGAGGGAGACGTCGGGGTCGCCATCTCGGATACCATTCGCCGGGGGGAAGAGCCGCAGGGCTTCTTTTATAACTGCCAAGGTGTAAGGGAGTTGAGTGAGAAGTTCTGGTCTTTGCCGAACCCGAGTGGCGGTCTTGGTCAAGTCCGTGCCGAATATTTCATCATGCTCTTCACGGACATTGGCGAGGATATCGGGATGCTTCGACAAAAGGTAATGCGAGTACATGATTGCGACCACAGTGAAGTCATGTCCGACGAAGAGGAATAGGCGAATCTGTGCAATCGCCCAGGCTTTGAACTCTGGATCAGAGTCGGCGCGGCCGCCGGATTTGTTTTTATATGATCCTCGATAGCAAGCCCCATAAGAGTCCGGGACCTCGCCCGGGTGCCGGGTCCTCAGCGCTTCAATGAGTGTGGTGCGCTTCGAGTTCAATGCCGATGTAGTAGTCCATTACCCGACCGTTGTACCATTGTCTGAGCCATCGCACGGGATTTATCCGCTTGAAGCAATTTCCCGTCTCGATTTGCGATTCTCGGTCGATCGTATCTCGCATCGCCGCAGCAACTGGGTGGAACCTCCGTTGGGGCATGAACCGGGTATCCCTGCGCACCGGTCAGTGGTGATCTAACGGGGAGTCGAGGGAGCATACATGGTGACATTTCCAATGATGTCCATCACGCAGCGACAGGCGAGAACGTTCAGAAGAAAGGTGTCGCCCGATTTCGCCAGTTCACGCAGTACATCAACATAGATCTCTACCTCTTGGATGGTGTATGGCACGTCCGTTGACTGATCGTATGCTGAACCCTTGGTGAAAAAGCGCTCATTTTCGCTTGGCTTCCGGCCCATTGGTATCGAAGATGATTCGTCCGCCACTCATGGGAGACAGAAAGGGTACCAAGGAGGGAATTCCATCGAGGCATGGGCTGGCCGAGAAGGAGTGTTAGTGAACTCGATCCATAGCAGAATGGACAACCAGAGACTTACCATTCCTTGCTTCTTGAGCCTGGAGAACAGCAATCGAACCTTTATCCAGGTGTATACAAACGAGCCGATGTAGACTGCAGCCAAAGACAGGATCCCCCAAGTTGCGATCAACAACCACCGGTTCATTTGGTCTCCCATGGCCAACTCTGCGGTTCGTGGGCAGGCAATATAGAGCTGACGAGGATGGGAGAGGCCGACGACGCTGCCGAGGCAATGGATGGCTCATTACTCTCGCGTTTGCGAGGAGGGCAGTTGAAAGATCGTGAAGCGCAATGGGAAAAAGGCGCGTGTCTGAAATTCGAGACAAAGGATAGTAAGCCGTGGCCGGCTTTCTCTTTGTCTGCTGCGCGTCGTGTTTCCGGTATCGTCCGCAACATCGAGGACCGTATCCAACAAAGACAACTCGGACAGGGAGTATCAGAGCCCTTCCGCTCGCCAGAGTGCTAAGTGACGATATCGTGATAAGAAAATTGTTATCAGGTAGCTGCAACGCTCATCTCCTTGCCATGTCGCTGAGGAACTGAGTCCACCAGTCCTTTCGCCGAACTTTCAGTCGTGCGCGGTCGGTATTGCCATCAAAGTGAGTATCCAACTGGACAGTCGAAACTGACTGCTAATGCATTGCTGGATCTGAAACTCGCCGTACCTCACACTAGCCCCCATTCTTCCCTCCAGCTCAAAGTAACAGAGACTGTCCATCATCCTCACTCGCCGGCTTCCTTGCAAGACTTTCGGGGCTTCTCGTCTTATTTGGAATCTTGCATTGATGCAAGGAGCGGCGGCCTTGTGCAACGACAAGATACCCCTGCTCGTTGCACTCTTTATATGAGGCTAACAACCCGCTATGTCTTATCTCCAAAAGTGGTTCCACAGAGGGTGTACACAAAGCTACGCTAGGAGAACATGGGACGCGAACGATTGAAATTGCGCACTTTATCCAACTCGCCATCTTGGGAAGAGCCGCAAGCAAGACGCCGTGGGATGACATTTTCCGCGAATCTTCAACATGCCCTTCTATGATCTTCTCCCTGCGGTGATCGTTATTTACCAATCCGAATCCTCTGCCTCCTAAGTTTACTTTTAGCCATCTGTCTGCTGACCTATAGACTGCCTTGTCTACCCGCTCAGCGACGGCCTAAGACCAAGTTTGAATTGCGGCAACCTCCTCATGTTCCATCATTGATCCCCAAAATTGGCATCGCACCATTCAGATTATTGTGGAACCCACTCTGCTTTATCCTATCATCGAAGTAAGCCGCCCAAATGTATCATTTGACGATGCCACTAATCGAATACAGAGAGCTATTTCGGGCCCCCTTCCCCTTCGAGCCACGGTCCTTGGACGTAGCATCTATCTCAACCAAGGTACCGCTACAGCGCTTCGACATCGCCAACTTTCAGCTGTTACCATACATAGCTATATCCTACGGTACTTTTACAATCTGCCACCCAAAGTACTGGAGACGTACACTACGGATACCTCAGGTAGATACCGTGTGCCGGTTGGTGGTTCGCTCACTGAGAGGCGGAACCGAATTGAGTTTCATATCACGGATTGTATTCGTCGCTTCCTGCTCGGACCTGGGCTAGCTCCTTTGACAAGAAGAGTCTAACTCGATATTACACACCGTCTGAATTCTCTTTCCATTGGCGACGACGCCTGCGTGAAAATGGACGATTTCCTCACCTTATTCCAGCACGACATCACACTCTCCGTTCAAGATTCCCTGTGCCGGCGATAAATATCTGAAACATATCCTGGCTTTCCCGTCGATCTCTGGACCCTCGACGATAATATCTGGAAATTTCTTCTCTGATTTCCGCGATTTCTGGCTCCCGCATCGTACGCCGCACGAGATAGGGCTCTCCCGGTTGTTAAAGACTGGCTGTCCTGGGCCCGAGACAACTTTTATCCCTCATCCGTGAATGAGGACGGTGATGATCCGTACTGGGGATCCAGGTTTTTCCGGGATTGACAAGCAGTGTTTCAGAACATGGATGGATATGACGACGATGCAATAGCGTCGCAGGAGTTGGCGTTTATATGGGGATTTGTCCTTCCCCTCTTGCCACCTGATTCTTTTTGCTAATATGATCGACCATAGGGCGCCGAGTAACGTAATAATTACCTCTTTCTGGATGGCTTTCGAAGTCTTCCGAGACCCTGCTCTCCTTGCTCTCGTCCGCGATGAGGTTGAATCTCGCTGCTGCCAATCAAAAGACGACGATATTACCGATATCCCCGCCATCGATGTCAAGAAGCTGTTTAAATAGCCGACACTCGAGGTGGTATACGCCGAAACGCTGCGCTTGCGCATGAATGGGTTCATGGCATGGCGCGTGCCACAGTCCGACATCGAGATTGGCGGCTGGTATATCCCGAAAAATCACTATGTGGTTACCAGTCCAACAGCATTGATCTGGTGCGCTGGCATCAACGCTCACTACCCGGTCGAGGAATTCCACGCCGAGCGGTGGCTGACCACCTCTTCAACAGGTAAAGTTGAATTCACCCCGCGATTCGCCAAGGGCGCCTGGATACCCTTTGGTGCCGGGTATCAACTGTGTCCTGGACGGCGCTTTACGAAATTCGCGGTGTTTCTTTCTACGGCACTGTTGGTCACAATGTATGACTGTGAATTTCTGAGCGATGCGGCGCAGGTTGGAATGAGTATGAGGAATTCTGGTTCGGCACGCTGGGGCCGGATCGGAAGGTGCCTGGCTGGATGAGGAGGAGGGCACCTGCAGCTCCAGCTTGAGTAAACATCCTGATGTCGATTGTACTCTAGAGCGGGTCGTTTTTCTTGCGATGACCTCAGAGGCGGCCAATTTAGCTCTATGAACACACGAAAAGTTTTCTTGCACCAGACACCTTCTTTTGAGGCGCAGTGACGGAGCCACGTACAGGCCCCAGCCCCCAGTAGCGATATGCCTACCTTTTTGAGGACAGCGCTGGTTCGTGTGGATCTTTGTTCAGATGAGCCTCTGCGCCCATCGATTAGCATACCGTATGCAGTCTAGCGCACTCAGCCCTGTCTCCACTGGTGTCTGCACCTCGCGATGCTATACCCGAAGCAGTAACCGTGTCGTCGCGAATCGGGTAAGCGTCGTATCCGTACTCTAGCGTCTTTAGTCTGGCCAATGCCGGTCGTCAACGAGCGATGGGGCGTTGCTTGTCACGTCTTGACATGGAGACTCCAGAGGAGACTAGCGATAGACGGGTACGAGCTGAAACCCACAAGCCAGAAAGGTTCGTCATGAGGACGCTTTCTATATAAGGTGCGATGAGCCCGAGCTTTGGGATACCTCAACTCTCCATCACCGCTGCAATGGCTTACTATCTGTACAAGAAGATCAAGGCATCACGGGCCGCCAAAGCCCAGAGCGAACTCATCCCTCTCGGTAGCAGCCACTCGAGCCCATTCGAGCGGACATCCCAGCAACAGGACGGCCGTCCACTGACTTCAAATGATCCGCTTTTGTCAACTTCCGAGAAAACACCCCCGTCTCCTGAACTCGAAGCCGAGAAGCGCCGGCGACGCATCTACCGTTGGAAGCTCATCGCCAGTCTATTCCTCCCATACATGTTGGCGACAATAGATCTGACTATTGTCGCGACCGCCGTTCCATTCATCGCATCACATTTTAGTTCGTCTACTCTGACTCTTTCTCGCGTGCTCTACTAACCATGGCAGACGAACTCGACGAGCTCAACTGGATCGTCACAGCATTCACCTTGACATCCACCGCCCTAATTCCAACCTTCGGGCAACTCGCCGATGTCTTCGGTCGACACGCAACCCTCCAACTAGCGACATTCCTTATGCTCATCGGAAGTGTCCTGTGTGCAGCCGCGCAAAGCTGGGGCATGCTCCTTCTTGGACGTGCGCTGCAGGGTACGAGCTCCGCCGGCTTGATGACCAACATCATGATCATCCTTGCGGACAATGTGACACTGGAAGAGAATGCGAAGAATAATTCCATCTTTGCGTTTGTTGGTGGGGTTGCTTATTCGATTGGGCCGGTTATTGGGGGGTGAGTCCCCTCGTTCTCTTATGCGAAGATGATGATGCTAACTGGATCAGGTATTTGACCGACGTATGTCCTTCTCATTCACCTCGAGTACTCAACTAACGTGTGCAGTCCAACTGGCGCTACTGCTTTGTTATCTCGATTCCTGTACACTTCCCCTCCCCTCGCTCTTCTCTCGTTGCCAGAATCCAGCTAACGTTACTCTAGATCGCCTTCGTCTCCCATATAATAATATTCATCCTCCTCCGCAAAGAGCTCAAGCCCGGAACATACACCCACACCCCCTCAACCTCCCCCGTCCGCTCCTTCCTCTCCGCTCTCGCGACCCTCGATATCCTCGGAACAATCCTCTTCATCTTCGGCGTCGGCCTCATAATCCTCGGCACTGCCTGGGGTGGCTCAACCTATCCGTGGGTATCGGCCCAAGTTCTCGCGCCGCTGATTGTCGGAGGAGCCTGTTTCTTCGCCTTTTTCGGGTACGAGTACCTCCTTGAAAGCGGGAAACTTTCTGGAATTTCCCTCCTCGCGAGGCAGAAACCCATGCTGCCGTATAGTATGTTCAAACGGCGCGACACACTATGGCTCGCGATCTTGCAGTTTGCTGCAGGTGCCGCCATGTATTCCGTCTTCTACTATGTGGGGATTTACTTTACGGTTGTTGAGGCGTATCCAGCTTCCAGGGCGGGTGTGCAGTTGCTTTACTATATTCCTGGCTTAGGTGGTACGTGCTTACTCTCGCCTTTGCTTCATATTCTTTCAATCCAGGTACTGACTGACCTTATGAACAGCCGGCGTCTACCTAGCAATGTTCCTGTGCAATGTCACCCCCGCGCAAACATTCTACCCCCTAACCTTCGGAACCATCCTCGAAACCCTCGGCCTCGCCCTCGTAACATGGGGAATATCCGCTCAGAAGACATCAATAATCAACGGCATGATGGTCCTCGCCGGCGCAGGCACCGGAATCCGCATGATGCCCGCGAACCTACACATAGCGGGTATCTGGCCCGATAAACTCGCTGCCGCACTCTCGCTTATGCGCTTTGCGTTGCCGTTTGGTGGGACGGCCGCGATTACGGTCATGGGGAGTGTTTTTAACAATAAGCTCTCTGCTTCGATTGCGGGTCTGACTACCGGCGGTGATGCGGTGTCCGCGCAGGATCTCGGACATGGTGGAACGGAGAGCCTGGATTTCATCGCCTCGCTCCCAGACTCCCTGCAGGCGGGCGTACGAGATGCAGGGAAAGATGCCATTATGTGGGCGTACATCTCCATCATGCCGATTCTGGGGATTAGTCTGGTCACGGGATTCTTTATCGGGAATGTTTGGATTCGAAAGAGGGGGAAGAAGGGCGATACGGAGGGGCGGGCTCAGGCTCAGGCTCGCTCTGAAGGTCAAACTGAGGATGGGATCGCGGGTGCGAGTGAGGTTGTCTATGTGCCGTATCTCTATGCGGTTTTCAAGGTATGCGTTTTCCTTCTTTCGTTTGTCTTCTCCTCACATTTTCATTTTCATCTTGCCTTTTTCGCCCCTTTTTCCCACTTCTCTCATTTTACTCTCCCGTCGAGGATGTAACTCGGTCACTAACGGTAGTTTTAGGGTGTCGAGAAGTACAAACATGTCACTCGGCCGGTTCAGCTTGGTGGCTCTGGCGAAGGGAATACCAGTCAGAGGGCTTGAGTGCTCAGATTCTGTTGATATTGTTGTATAGATAGGATGACTCGGGTCGAATAATGCTTTTTCTCTAGGGGTGGCCCAAGGTAGACGATCAGTATGAGGCTCGACTTCGAGGTTGGCATCACTACTCTTTCAATTTCACTTTCCCCTCACTTTACCCGTCACCGGACATATGGAACTCTAAGTCAGGCCACTCGGCATCGGTTACCCTATCGCGAAGAACTGCCTAGGTCAGTCTCATTCAAGGTTCAGGTTTCCCGTCATCAGCCCGCTCGTATTCAGCCTCACCCAGCCACCCCCACCCAGCTCTTCATATAAAGGGAACCAAGAGCTTCAGACCCACCTCTGAGATTCTTACTACCAGAAAAAGCCAGCGATGGACACAGATGCAGTTATAACATTTTTCGACACTCATCCAGTCTCCCGCGAGACGGTTCACGATCGGTTGCGCGGGACTATTTTCGGCGGGGCTTTGGGAGATGCGATTGGATTGTATACTGGTTCGTTCGAAGCCTTCGGCGCCTTGTGGCAATCAGGTCCATGCTGATGCGAAACTAGAGTTTTTATCGAAGGATCTTGCTCGACAGGCGTATCCGGAGGGAAAATTCCAACTCGTCGACCCCGTGACGGAGTTTGAGGCGGACCAACATCGATGTATGCGGGCCTTCTCTACGGGAGTCTATGCTTGTACTGACTGAGTTAGTAAAATTCGTGCAGGTGCGTAACATGTCAAAGGTGCTGGACCGACTAACGAAACAGACCGGATGGACCGACGACACGGACCACGCGCTCCTCATCCTTCTGTCTTATTTGCACCACAACGGGCGCCTCGATCCCGTCGATTTTGCGCATCGGCTGCAGTTCTGGGTAGAGCAGGGTCTACGTTGTCTCGATCGGCTTCCGCTCGGGCTAGGGAGAACGGTCGGGCAGGTAAATGTTGCACCATCTAGCGGTCTTATTCCATTCTAACCCTCCAGGTGGTATGCGACAAGAACTTCCTCAACGATCCAGCGGAGACAGCGTATAGGAAATGGGACAAGGCTAAGCGGAATGCAGCTGCGAATGGTTCGTTGATGCGGACGTATCCGCTGGGAGTGATGTGCTTCGATAAGTCGCTGGAGGAGACGTTCCGGATTGCGAGGGAGTTTTCGCTCGTCACCCATGCGGATCCGCGTTGCATCGTTTCTTGCTGCCTTGTGACTGCCTTGATTCGGGGAATTCTCAGAGAAGAAGTGGTCATCGAAAGCCATATTGACAAATTGATCGAGGAGTCGCTTACCTGGACAGAATCTTGGATCAGCGAACAGAACAGTCTAGAGAGTTCTGACCGGTACACCCCCATCGACCGCGATGAGTTCCGCAAACATGCTTTCGCACAGTCACTAGAAGGTCTCCAGCTTGACGACGCGATGAAGATGGGATACGTGTACAAGACGCTGGGCTCCTCGATCCTCCTCCTCCGCCTGGGCATGCGCCGTTCTAAATCCAGTGACCTGCCAGCGCTCTTCGAGGACCTGATAACCGATCTGATCATGCAAGGCGGCGACGCAGATACCAATGCCGCCGTTGCCGGATCACTCCTGGGAACCTTAGTGGGATATAACAAGCTGCCCGCGAAGTGGAGGGACGGAGTGATGCACGGTGGATGGCTTCTTGAAAAGTGTGATGCGCTGGCGTCCGTGACGGGAATCGATCCGCCGTCTGAACCGTATAATGGCACGAATGACCCGGATACGGGGCTTGAAGGGGGGAAACCGCGGTTGACGCTTCCTGAGTTGCATCAGCGCGAGAGGGAGTTTAGTGAGCGGTGGTTGAGAGCTTCGAGCGAGGCGCTGGAGAAGAGGGCACGGGAGAAGGGGAAGATTGATCAGGCGAGGAAGGACCGACCTGGCTCCAGGCTGCGCAGGTTCCTGTTTGGGAAGTAGGCATGGCAGGTGGCTCCTTCCCTCGCTGGTTGAGCTGTTGCGATGGCTCCTTGACTTCACTGGGATCTCGTTTTCCTCTTCATCAGTCAACCATTATTCCCTCACTTTTTAATCAACTTTATTTCACTGTCTTTTTACTCTCTTTTTAATCCATTGTTGCTCACTTATTCTCTTCTACGATCAATCTGTCTTGCTGACTCCTCTGAAACCATGGTCATTTCCAACCTCGAACGCTCGCTAGGAGTCATGGGTAAGTACAGCGGATTAGACGGCCTCACAATCTACACCCACGCGACCACCGACCCGGTGCTACTGTTGTACGGATACGGCGAGGATTTCCAAGGCGTTTCATGGAAGATTCAGGGTGGCACCGCAGCCCTTGCGATTGCCAGTCCGCGCGCCGCCCTTCTCATCCCCGTCCCTCAACCCCCTGGGTCCCTGTACCAGGGCAAGCCTTCTTGGGACGAGGAAACCTACGCAGCCCACCTGAAGTTGATTCTAGACTCGATCGCCCCTTTCTTTGACGAGTATCAGCCAGAGTACTGGCCTGTCCCCGATCTCGTTTTTCACGTCATCGTCTGTTCCCGCTGCAAGTATCTTCTCAGGGACGTTTATTGGCCAGTGTTGAAGCCTTTGCTGCAGAAATACAGTCTCCCCGCCAACGACGTGCTTATGCTACGGGATTTCAGAATGCCCGATGTTCCAGACGATCAGGACATCACCTTCGTTGTTCACGACAAGCAAGGGCATTCTCACGTCACCTTGCTGGGCGGGCCGGACAGGCAGCCTCCTTGGTTTTACATTGGGGTGGAGGATCTGGATGATCGCGCAGTGAGACTCGGGCAACTACCTGGCCGCTCGAGCGATCGAAGTTCGGTCTTTCGCATCCTCAGGGACCGGCCACCGCCTAAGCTCTCCACGGCTGGGCCCCTGGCATCCAAGGGCCAGGACAAGGACAAGGCCAAAGAGGTCCACGTACAACCGCCTGAATCCGGCCCATCTGCTTTCGGAACTTCGACGTCGGAAGGCAAGGGCAAGCGAAAGGCCAAAGAGGTCCACTGGGAATCGCCTGAGCGCATCCCGGCTGTGTCCCGGGAGACATCGGCTCCAGAGGACAAGGACAAGTATACAGAGGCCGAACGCGAGAAAGCCTTGTCGGACTGGTGGGAGAGTACTGGGTACGCGGTGCCCGAAGGCGGCAAAACCGAGTTCCAATGGCCAGCGCCTATTTCCAAATCCGCCCAGTCTAGGTCCGGAAAGGCTTCGGCTTCGAGAGACAAGGGCAAAGGTGTCCAACGTGAACCCTCCCTGGCTGGACCGCAGGTTTCGAACCCCAAGGATAAAGACATGGGCAAAGGGAAACAGGCCGAACGCGCGCCTCCATCTGAATCCACTCCGTTTGTGTCGCAGGTGGCTTCGACACCGCAGGAAAGGGGTCAACGCGCGCCTCCATCTGAACCCACTCCGTTCGTATCGCAGGCTTTGACTCCGCAGGACAGCGCCCAACGTCTCCCACCCCTGGCTACCATAGGGCTGCCCACTCCGAATGTCAACAGCCAAGGTTTCCCGTGCCCGCCCACTTTTGGGGACAGTGGCCAGGATCTGCCGCGCCTGGCCACCTTGTTGCCTCCGGTTTGGACCCACCAGGGGGGCGAAACTCTCCCGCACCTGGCTGCTCTAGGGCTGCCCACTACCGAGGATAGACCCATAACTCTCCCGCCTCTGGTTACCCTAGGGCTGCCCACTCCAAATGACAATGGCAGAGGTGGCCAACGTGAATCCTCCTCGCTTGCGTCGCAGACTTCGACTTCTGAGAACAGGGACGAAGGTGGCCAACGTCAATCTTTCTCGGCTACGTCGCAGACTCCGATTTCCAGGGTCAGAGACAAAGAGGACCCATACGCACCGAATTGACAACAATAACAGTTACATCTCGAGTTTAACACCATACCATGCTTTACCAGGGATCAGAGGACGAAGACATGGGGCAGGAATTGGTGTCTTCGGGTATCTAATATGTGTATTAATAAGTTAGCTAGATTAGAAGAAACGATCAGCTCTCCTTGGCCCAGTTCTGGCCACTCCACATGCCTCCGGTCATGCCCACAAAATAGTCGCGGCCTTTGAACAACCAGACAAAGAAGCTCGGCAGCTTGGTCCCTTTGATCGCGCCGACACCTTTGCTCCGTCCGATCGGTACGAGGTGCGTCTCGCCCTCGTCTGCGGTGAGCAATCGGTCGTCTCCAGGAGGAGTCTGGCCGGCGGCGATAAGGAGGTCACGCTTGAGATTGGCCGCGAGCACGGGGATCGCGTCCACCATGATGAGCACCGACGGACGAGCATAGTTCGACGCATCACCAACCGCATACACGCGCTCTCCCGCCTTGTCAACCCGCAGCGTCTTGGGGTTCGTCTCAACCCTTCCATCCTTCGCGCGCAACGCCTCGGGGACAAACCCCGTATTCGGAATGGTCCCGTGCGCCGGAATATACAAATCAGCCTGCAACGTCTTCCCATCACTCAATTTCACCTCCGTCTTCGCCGTAACCTCCCCTCCCCTCCCCGCCTCAGCAGGCGAAACAGACTCGACACTGACCCCCTTGACAACCTCAACCCCAACCTTGGCCAGATACCCCTCGGCCGTCTGCGCGAGCGCGGGGCGCAAAACGGGGAGGATCTCGCTATCCTTGCTGATGACCGTGATCTTGACCTTTGGATCTGCGAGCTTCGAGGCGAAGAACCCGGCGCGACCGTTCAAATGTTCGCCGAGTTCGCCGGCGGTTTCGATTGCGACGGGGCCGCCGCCGGCGATAATGATGGATTTTGCGGTTGGGAGCGCGGACCGGAATGCGGCCCAGTGTTCCTTTACTTCGTCTCGGCCACCGGAGTTCAGACTCAATAGTGGACTTGGGGTTGAAGAGCCTGTTGCGATAACCAGCGCATGGTACTCGATCTTCACCCCTTCGCCCCCATCCCTGGGCGAAACAGTCACAGTCCGCGCCTCGGGGTCAAACCCCGCCGCACTGCCATGCACGAACTTGAACCGGTCACCGTACTGCTTAAACCCGGCCTCGAGATCCGTCCAGAGCTTACCCTGATCGAAGAAACTATCCGAGATAAGCGCGCGCGGAAACGCAGGCCGCACGATGATATCGCGCGAGGACGAGACCAGGACCACCTGGTACGTGTCCGGCGAGGGCAGTTTGGGGATGATGTGCTTTAGTGTGCTGTGTGCGACCCCGGTTCCGGCGTAGGAGCCGCCGAGGATGAGGATTGTTTTTGGGGTTGGAGTGGCCATGGTGGGAGAGGTTTTTGGAGGTCGGCTAGAGGGAGGGAGGATAAGATGAGCTGGACTCGCGTCACGTCGCGCAATGAAATAAGAACGGCTGCAGCGTGATGTGATGGGAAGAAAGTTGCTCCTGGAAAGAGGGGGTGGATGTTTGGGGTTATTTATACCCCGGTCGTGACACCCAGAGCTCTGCCGGTCCGTGTAACTATCCCTGCCGCACTTGCTTTAGCCTGCTCCTGATACGACCTCGTCAGCAAGGATAGCTCAGCTCAAGCTCCATTAGGAATCAATTGTCATCAGCCCAACAGCCTCCTGGGAAGAATCGAAGAGAGAGAACGATTTCTTGTTGCTGGGAACCCAATCTTAATCACGACACCTCGAGCTATGATTCGCCCATTTTAATATGTTCATCTCTGCCTAAATCCTCTAGCGCAGTTTTCTCACTCTGTGGCTTGGATGGTCTGGATTAGATCTGGGGCCGGACGCAGTGCGCACCGTGTCGGCGTCCGGAATTGTTCTGGTCTCCGAACGTCCTTCGTATTCGTTTGTGCTTCGCGATGATCGAGCATAGATTGGGACGCCGATGGGCAACACCAACCTCAATGCCTTGCAACTGAGATCACAGGTGCATATCGAGTCTGCGAGCAAGATACTCATCGATCAAGGTGTGACCCTCGGCCAGCTTGCAGGGCTGGGGCGATTTGGCTGGGGAGCGGAAGCGAGCGCTAGCCCCGGGGGCCGCAGCCAAAATCTCGCGGGCTCCGCGGGCAGGGATTCGTCCGTTGTTAAGGCGCCCCGGCCTGAGGCCACCACACCAGCTCGGGGAAGCGGAGATTAAGGCAGCGATTGGCTTGGCGGACTGGAGCGGTCGAGACTCTCCGACGGGGACGCAGGAGTTAAGCACGCTGAGGATGAGCGATATATACAACGTATCTTGGCGTTAAGATCATACAATTAAGACACAGCGTAACATCTCATTGAATGGAGATTCCTCTTATCCGCTCTGATAGGTCATGAGGTGAGGCTGATCGTTCGGGCAGATATATATATTTGCCCAGTTAAACAAGGAAAAAGCTTAGCCATGATAGATAGATGTATTGCGCATGTTTATAGGAAGACTAAAGCTCTGTAGAAGCGAGCAGGGTATATAAAGATCCAGATCACGTGGTGTTAGCCCATGGAACAAAGGGAGATTTCCCAACACAATCCGAATGGCACATTGAAGACTATATTGGCCGGCGAATGCCTACTTGAACAGGCGAGCGCAAATAAAAACGGGGAGCATGCTCTTACGGTGAGTCGCTATCTAGATATCTACATAGTATCATTATACGTGTCCTGTGTAAGTAGCATCGGCTTTCCTAGTCAGGCGAGATAATTGATTGACGATAGAGCCCCCGTCCTCACCGCTGACCAGGCCAGCCAAACACACAGGTTGGCGCAAGCTCTAAGCGCCTGGCTGCCCAACTCGTCGATGACAGAAGAGAATGAGAAGGGTAATTGGATGGCGACGAAAGTGCCTCACCAATGGCAGCCTTTATATGCTGCGGCTATGGTCGTACAAAGGTGGCTTAGCACCTCGCCTGTCAGCCTCGCTGGGTTCGCGCTTTTAGAGCGCCGCAATCCCCTCCTTCCCAAGGGGAAAAGAATTCCCCTCCTAGTCATATGCCTTGCCGGTGGAAATTTCAAGAATTACACTCGGCGACAAAATGAGCGATCCCTTCTCGGTCACAGGCAGTGCGGTGGGAGTTGCCTCCCTCGGGCTCACGCTCTGCCAGGGCTTCCTTGCTTACTATGGGCCCTACAAAGCTTTCAACGACGATATAAACGAAGTTCTATCTCGAATTCAGAGCCTGAATCATATTTTGCTGCTGCTCCGTGAGCGATGTGGCATGCTTTCTTCTTCAGAGGAATCTCCCCTTACTCAACCAGAGGCCCTGGTGACAGACCAAATAGTGAATTGTCGCAAGGGCTTGGAGAAGCTACAGAAGATGCTCGAGAAATGCAAGGCGGCTTGCCCATCAGACAGTGAGCATGCGCCGAGATTCAAGAACCATATTGACCGGTTCATGTATCCTTTCCGCCGTGACACGTTAATGCAACTGATGGCAACGGTCAACTGGTTACAGTCCAATGTTGATACCTCTTTACAGGTTCTGCAGCTGTGAGTAACATGAATTTCAGGTATTCGAGTGTTTCTGACACTGGCAGTGCAATGCTCGACACCGGACAAAGAGCAATGACTGTGGTGATGTCCAACACATTATCAACTGCATCAAATACTACACAGATACTCGGCGGAATTGATCGTCTCCAGGAGAGCCAGTCAAGCCTTGACCTGACCATAGCAGCACTGGCATCACGTATCGGTGACATCGTATGACTTATTCACTCACATAATTACGGTTCTACTCGTCTAACATTGTCTCATTCAGGAAACGCGCATCAAATCTAGTGGTGGGCGACCAATTATGGACCCAGGGCTTTTACGGTCGCTCATGGACAGCCAGAAGGAAAACGAGGACACTGTTCTAGATACGATTGGCCATTATAGAAGGCGGGACCACAGCAAAGATTGTTTGGAGGCAGCGACTTCCCAAGACAGGAGAACCGAGGAAATGTTCGGTCAAGCCCTTCGATCGTGGTTTCCATCCAAGAGGCAGAGCCGGGACATAATCTCCCTCGTGCATCGCCACACAGTTTGCAACAGATTTCTGAGATACTCAGTTACCGCATCAATAACCGTGACCAGAGGGGCAGGGGGCTTCGCCATTAACCCTTCTCTACAGTTTCGCCCGGTGGTCGCGTGGGATTCACCTGCTTTTGAATTGTTGCGCAATGTTCATAACGGGTGGTCTGACACAACGCGTCCGTCCGTCATACAAGACACCCACAGGGCTTTGTTTGCGTTGTTTGAAGCACGATTGGCCTCACCAACCGATACCTTGGAAGACGGACAAACATTGCTGCACGTATGTACCACTGACGGTCTTCAGCGGACTGCCACTAACGCGTGTAATGCTAGGGTGTTGCTTATTGGCAAGAATGGAGCAGGACCTGGGATTACAATATGTTGGAAGATTGGCGATGCCTACTGAGGGATCTTTTAAGAGCAGGCACACCATCAGATGGCCTCGATCGCCACGATAGAACACCGGTTGATATAATAGTGAGCCGGTACCAGTATTCCATATCTGACTATGAACAGCAGGATGGGTTAAGATACAGCACGGATGTCTGTCGCGATCTATTCAATCATGGTTCTTGCATGACAAGCAATGCCCTTTTCCAACTAAGGCTTGAAGGGGTGAAAGAGGATTACCCCTCGTGGCTTTACTGGGGGCTCAGTGATAATAATACAATATCCAAGAACGGGCTAGGGGTTATATGGTCAATTGTAGCAAAAGCCGGACCGTATGGTAGGTGCAGGCGCTCCGCTATGCATGGAATAACCCGGATTATTCAACTAATTCGAGACAGATATGAACATTCCGCGCGAGCTGATCCCCCTCACTTTGAGATCGAGAGAGGATCTTCATTCACTGTTATCAACAAATAACAACCTGGACGCAGAGTGGTTTGACTATTATGCGGACTGGCCGGAGGGTTTTGCTGTTCTGTTTGAGCACGGATATTTACCTTCTCTCACGGCTCTATATCGGGCCTGTAATGGGCAATGCGTCCCAAGCATCAAGATGATCCTCAGCTGCCAGGACTTTTCTCTTGGGCGAAACGTGCTTGAGCTTGCTAGCCATCAGGGCAACTCGCAGATTCGTGGCCTGATTATCCAGGCGTTCGTGCACCGCAGGCGACGCCTCCACGCACTAGCTGAGTCTCACCTCTCTATAACCGCCTATGGTGCCATTAAGTTTCAACCAGGAGTGTTGTTGAATTACCATGCCGCAAGAGCGTGCCAGTTGCTTGCAGCTGAGGGTCTTGACCTTAGAGGCCTGGAAGAGCAAGAGGCTTATTCGATTTACTCTACTAAGCAACACGGTATTGTTTTTTGGAACGAACTATGGGACCACGGGTTCTGTGATGTCGATGAGACTAACCTAGATGGAATGACACCGCTCATGCTGTGTACAGACATATGGTATGGCTTGCCGGGGCTTCATTTCATGCTTCAAAGAGCGGGGTGGTTAATATCCAAGGGGGCTGACCTGTCTCGCAAAGGCCCTCGGGGACCCGCTACTCATTACCTTGCTGAAGATATGTATCGCGAAGTATCTGGGAATTACGAGAGTCTAAGCTTGAGTGATCAGTGTATCTCGACATTTCATGCAATACTCCTCGACAGCACCTGCGACGACTGCAACTGCGCTTGTTGCCCCGGAGGGTGTATCGCGTTCCTTAAGTTGCTGGCCAAGGTCTTTGGTATTATCACATCGCATGAGTCCTATGGGCATAATGATCCGCGGTATCAATATGCACTATCAAACGTGTTTGAGAACATCGCCAGCACCGTCTCGGCGCAAGACGAACGGACCTTTTATGATTGGCTAGCGCCCAGGCTCCTTCGATACCTCACTTTCTGCGAACTGGATATTACTCACACATGTTGCCTCCTGCACACGGAGCTGGACCAGAGTCAAATTGACGAAATCCATGATGATGAGGCAGACTCCATTCTCCAGCTTGACTTGCTGGTAGACGAATTCCTACAAGCATATAGCGAGTCCTCAATGACCTTTCACGAGTTTCTGGGGGAGGTCTGGTCCCCTAGAATGGAGAGGATCCTATCAGAGATGCCCAGTGACGAGGAGATTGCCGAACTTCGTCGACTTGGCGTCACGCAACGGGCGCGACCGGACGGCGCATCGTGGAGGGCTCGTCTGTACCCCAACCAAGGGTCTTTGGACTAGAGAAGGAGACGCAGCACAGAGCCTCAGTTGTCATCAAGAAGCACTACCTAATTATCTCCACAATGTGCTCAGTTGCATCCGCACGATCACTTTTACACTCGGCACCTCCATCGGGCATGGATCCTTCCCGGGCCAGAACGCCTGGGAGGTCTCCTGGTATCCCCAGCAGAAACGCACCTGAGCTACAGCTAGGACGGGAGCTCATTTAATCTCGGCGCATTAAATTGACATTATCTCATTTCTACATTACCTGACGATTCTATGAAAATTAGAGAAAAACAAAGGGCGTCTCTCTCCAACTCGGTCCCACAGCCTTCCCAGAGAAACTACCTCCCTTTCTTAATTTGTACTCCCTCGTAAGCCCGATAGGAATAACCAAAAGACCCGGCCAGGACTTTGCCCAGCCGCGCAGGGGTGAAAAGTCATCACCAGCAATTTCCACTCTACCCAAACAAAGCCCACGGCACCCGCTCATATCACTTCGGGGTTCTATCATATTGTAGCCTTCTACCATGCCCTAAGGTCTGCGGTATTCCAAACAATAAAATATTCGTCAAAAAATATAGAATTAGGGGTCAAGGAGGTGTGCTGAGCTTGTTATAGTCGCATCTACTTTCGCTTATGCCGTAATTCGCGGCCGTGCTTGATACTGGCAACTGCTGTTAGACCGCAAGCCGTCAGTGTGGATGCAGAGCCTCACGTCTTAGTAACTAACTCACCAAAGACCAGTCCCGGAGAGGAAGACCTACAAAAAGCAGTACGTTGAACCAATTTGCTGCGGAAACACCACTGATCGGTCGCGAGGCGCAAGCCTGAGATGACTGCTGGGTGTCTCTCACCATTCGGCTTGTAACTCTTTATGCGTCGCTTCTATGTGGTCTCTGCTGACGCGGGAGTCACTGTGCTGTCACTTGCCTTTAATTACGTCATGCAGCAGATTCAAAGTACTAGTATCGAACCCGATTCATCCCCCTTACAGGCTTGCCGACAGTATCATGGTAATCCCGATGAAACTGGTCATGATATGAGGCCAAGGCACGTCAAATCCGGCCAATGTGGAGGAGCATAATGGGCTCTCTATGATTCGCTGTTCGACGTCAGTCTCAAACGTTGGGCGCGCTGCGACCAATGATTAGGGCGGACAGTCCGCGAAGTGTGCGGTACGATGATAGCCCTGTTGAGCCGATCGCCATCCTGACTGTGATGCTGGTTTGGCGGGTTCGGTTACGTGGGAATGTAGTTTGATTAACTACCTATAGCGAGCGGATGACAATGGGTACATCATATGGTGCTGTGACTTTACCCCACGGGGTGTGATATGGGACTTTTTGTAACAGGCGTGCGGGTGGACAGTTAGTACTCCTCGGAGAATTTTTCGACCACGGCGATCTCAAGCGGATCAGATATTTCTTTGTCTTAATATTGAGTTATCAAATTCTTAATATTGAGTTATCAAATTTCTGGCTCGTTCCATGAGAAACAGTAAACAGGGCAAGAAAACACCCCAAGACGTCAGGAATGACGCAGAGCGCGACCCTCACAATGCGTTCTCGGTATAGAAGTCCGGTGCTCGACGAGTCATACACCACAACCCTTACAGCAACATCGACCCAACCCATGATGATATCGAGGCCGCACATTCTCAAAAGGTCGGCGTCACACAACCTTAAAACCCCAGCTATGACTAGCTGGCCTTCGACGCGGGTTGGCCAAGCACCATCCAATCGCGGGTGCTCGTGATATTAACGGCGTCGATCCTTTGCCGCGTTGGCATCCCTTCGCCACCTACCATGACTTAGCGGACCCTCTGTGGCTTCGCAGGGTCAAGGTGTCGTCATTGCATCCTGATCATCGAAATTTGTGTTTGACGCCGCTGATATCGATGCTTTAATTTGGTTTGTTGTGGGATCGCGCGATGAGGGGATGCGAAGCGAGGGATGGGATATCGACATGATACAATGCCTTTCTTGTACTGACGTCACTGGGATCCCTTGTCTATATAGTACACTGTTTTCAACAGCTGGGATATCCCTTCTCCATCAATTCAGCACATCGTATCAATTCAATCTCCACAATAAAACCAACCCAAACAAAACCAACCATCCACCTACCAAACAAACAACCACCAAAATGCCCCTCTTCCACCGCGACCACCGAGACTCCATGTCCTCCTCTTCCCGCTCCAGCATGGAAGACCCCAACATGCACCACAGCAGCAAAGGCGGCCTCTTCGGCAGCCGCCGCCGCACATCCGCAAGCGGCTACAGCAGCGCCTCGAGCACCGGTAGCCACCGTAACAGCGGCAGCTACGGACACAGCAGTCGACACAGCGGCAGCGGCAGTGGCTTCGGGTTTATGAACCGGAACCGCCGACACGAGGATCCGGCGATTGCGTCTGCGCGCGATCGCGTCTTTGCGGCGGAGGAGGCGGAGAGGGCTGCTGATCAGGCGCTTTATGCGAGTCGGCGGGCTGTGCAGGAGGCGAGGAATGATGTTAGGAATTTAGAGAAGGAGGCCAAGGAAGAGTAAGCTCCCCTTGTCTACAGATCTGAGGAGGGTTCAGTGGCTAACGATTGTAGTGCCCGCGCTGCCAAGTTCAAGCAGAGCCAGGCGAAGGATATCTCGAAGCGCGTCAAGCCTCTTGGTCGTAAGTGATTGGTCGTTTCCCAGAAGGTCTCTGCGCGGAATCTGATTGTTTAGGTCGTCACTGAGCGATGATATAGCGGTATGATATGGCACCGGCAATCCGTCCAATGCCTGACACGATATGACCCTCTTCCTTTCGACAAACCTTAGCGAGCGATTTCCTTTTGTTTCGTGACAGATATCCTTGTACATTATCCTGACGGGTTACGACTGTATACTAGTTTATTTTGGGTGTCTTTGTGAAGCGGGAGTGCGGGTTGGAATTTACTCTGTACATTATCTCTTGAATACCAGAATGTATTCTTCAGGTCGATTTTGACTGAATGTTCAAAAGGCTCAAGTGTATCAAAGTACCCTAATAGACGGAGAATTGATCAGACACGTGGATGACCTAGAAAATACGTAGCCGATATGCATAGAATCAACTATGTGCTGTGTCAGAGTCGCGTGGGATCGAGCTAACCGAACTCATACTCTAATCTCGCCGGTAGTAAGTGCTACCGAACAGTGCTCCCTATTCGACTGTCCATCTAATGCCTGGGCACACGTCAAGCCTATATACCAACCAGTAGCCAAGTTGCTCAGCTGGCTCGGCAACCTCAACAACAAACTCCACACAACTCACACCGCAAAAAACTCATCTAATCCCGCATTTATCGCATCTAAACCCCGTCCTACAACTCTCACTACCAGACTCAGCTTAACCTTTCCCTTTGCCGGCTTCTCTCTAAACCACGTTTCCAGCTTATACTAGAGGTCTACTAGCCACTCACCACCAAAATGCTCCGACGCTATTAGCCTCTTCGCGTTAGGAGGGATAACTAGCGCCGATGGGAATTCCTCACAATTGTCATGTAGAAGGGACAGCTTACTCATTTCCTGAGGCTATACCTACGTCCAGTCGTATCGAACCACTTGGTGATTGTGGAGATGAATCTGGAACTTGGACTCGACAGTAAGACTAGGCGCCATAGAAGCCTGGAGATTCCCACTTCATAGCTCATAAGAGCTTGGTAGTCAAATACTTTATCTCTGTGCTCTCTGACATATTCCCCATTGTGCTGTGCCTCGATGTATATACGAGGCGCTGGACTAGAAGTTGGTCGGTGCTTTGACTGTCCGCGAGCCCGCACGTAAGGCACCCGCGGTATGGCGAATGTATGCCCGCTGGCTGTTCATTTGCAACTTAATCTGTTCCAGCTAACAACCACACAGGCCAGAGCGAATGACCACCAACTGCAGAATCTCGACGCATGAATCCGGCGGCCTCGCCCAATTCGGAAGGCCTCGTATTCGGCCGGGCGCTTGAGGCGATACATCTATCGTTAGGCGCGCAGACTTGGCTTCCTTGCTCATCGATTTCAACCCGCCCTCTTTCCTCACCCTCTGACTCACCATCCATTCCCCCATCCCATCATCCACCAGTACAAAACACAACCACCACAATGTCTCCAACCACGGGAACAATCCTCTCTCTCTCCATCTCTCCACAACACACCTTCTCCAAAACCCCCGTGGGATCCATCACCCTCCTCCACGGACTCGGCATCGAGGGCGACTGCCACGCGGGCCAAACAGTCCAGCACCGCTCCCGCCTCCACATAACCCCGCCCCCGCCGAATCTCCGCCAAGTGCATTTGATCCCGATCGAGATCCTGCAAACGATTTCAGCGACGTTATCGGAAAGTGAAAAGGCACAACTCCTCGCCCCCGGCGCGCTGGGCCAGAATATCACGACGCAGGGGATTGATCTGCTTTCGCTATCTGCGGGGACGGAGTTGCGTTTCGTCGACGCGTCGAATCCAGGTGCAACACCGAGCGCTGTTCTTGTTTTGACGGGCCTCCGCAATCCCTGTCCGCAGATCAGTAAATTTCTGCCCGGGCTCCAGGAGCGGTTCGTTGTCCGGGACGCGGAGCGGAAGATCGTGCGGCGGTTGGCGGGGGTCATGGCGACGGTGAGCGTGGGTGGGGAGGTGAAGGTGGGGATGGGGATTCGGGTTCTTGCGCCGGAGGATCATGTGGCTCTTGGCCCGGTGTGAACTGGCGCGTCCTACGATACTCTAGATTTCCGAATGGGCGAGAGTACCTGGTAGATTCAAGGTGGTGGAACCTCTCCCTTTGTTCTATGGGGGTAGCACCACATGGTCCTGGCTTGGTGTAGCCTGCTCGCTGCTAGATAGCATAGCTTCATCATTGACACACACATGCATCTATCTGTAATGCCTGAGCTTTGTCCCGGTTTCCATCGACCTCCTCCAGATGGTGCGGTGCAATGGTGGCTTGGCTTGGCGCGCGCACTCGGGGAATGGAGACGGATTCATACTAGATGCCCAGTGTGCCAATGCTAACTAATCAAATATTACAGTTGAGACTGTCAGCAAAGATCCTGGAAAAACAACGGAGGCATGAGGAGCTGAATAGCTGAATAGGCTATAGCTGAGCCAGCTGAGCTGCGCTGCAGAAACAAAAAGAGGGGCAGCCCCGCCGCAGATCAGTAATCGAGAATCAGTCGCGACGATTGGATCTGCTCAGGAGATAAATAGCCATTTGTCCTCTTCTCTTCACTATCCCAGAACCAACTTCAAGATAACCAAAATCATCAACATGTCCATCCCTGACGCCACACTCTCCGCCCTCCGCTCGTCCCTCACCTCGTCGCTCATCATCACCCCGCAGGACGAGGGGTACACGGACGCCATCCGGAGATGGTCCGATACCGGCATTAAGCAGGCTGTACGCCCATTCATTATCCTCCCATCGATTGATTTGTATATTAATCAGAATAGGGTGTGGTCATCAAACCATCAACCGAAACCGACATCATCACAGCATTAAAATGGTCGCAAACACACAACATCGACCTCGCCATCAAGGGCGGCGGCCACTCGGTCAGCGGAACGAGTTCGTCTTCGGGCGGTCTGGTCATCGACCTCACGCGCCTCAACTCCGTCACTGTAAATCCAGAATCTAAAACAGCCATCGTCGGCGGCGGTGCAGTCTGGAAGGACGTCGACGAGGCACTCGCGACACACGGCCTCGCAGCCGTCGGCGGCACAGTCAACCACACGGGCGTCGGGGGCCTGACACTCGGCGGCGGATACGGGTGGTTGAGTGGGATGTACGGGCTGACCATCGACAACCTTGTCGCCGCACGGGTCATTCTCACCGACGGCTCGATCGTCACAGCCTCTGAGAGCGAAAATTCCGATCTCTTCTGGGCGCTCCGCGGCGCGGGGTATAACTTTGGTGTCGTTGTGGAATTTACATTCCGCGCGTACGAGCAGAAAACACCCGTGTACGCGGGCATCGTCGCCTTTACGCCGGATAAAGTCGAGCATGTCATCTCCATCCTGAACGGGCTCTTGGTCGACAAGCCGGATCCCCGCTCGGGCGCCATCACCATCTTCGCGCAGCCGCCCGGCGCACCCGTTCCCATGGTCAACGTCCTCGTCTTCTACAACGGTACGGAAGAAGAAGGGCGCGCGCGCTTCGCGGACCTGTTGGCCCTCGGCCCCGTCGCCAACATGATCAGCATGATCCCGTATTCCCAACTCAACGCGCTGCAGAACCCAATGGCCACCTACGGCGACCGGAAGAGCTTCAAGGGGATCTTCTTCAACCCGCCCCTATCGCCCTCGTTCGCGCAAACGGTTCTCGCCGAATTCACGGA
This sequence comes from Aspergillus sp. ADI1, assembly GCA_020615375.1. NCBI lineage: Eukaryota > Fungi > Ascomycota > Eurotiomycetes > Eurotiales > Aspergillaceae > Aspergillus > Aspergillus sp. ADI1. The sequence goes on along the minus strand of JAHXQV010000023.1, from coordinate 189,268 downwards.
AAAGGTCGCAAGTGACCCGGATCTCGGCGCGTCGGGGATCCTCTTTGAGTTTTATGATATGGGCAAGATTAATGCGGTGCCCCGCGGAGCGACGGCGTTTGCGAGTCGCGGCACGACGCAGAATGGGATTATTACGCTGCGCTGGTCGGATGCCAGCAAGGATCAGGAGCATCGCGGCTGGGCGAGGAAGGTCCAGGAGCGGTATAAGGAGGAGTTGGATAAGGAGGAGAAGGGGAAGGCTGTTGGTGCGGGTGGTGTGCCGCAGTATATCAATTATTCGGAGCGTGAGTTCCCCTCTTTTTTTCCCATGACTATTTCCTGCTCCAGGTGGTAATGGATGCTAACGTGGGGCAGCTGGTGACTCGGTCGTGGGCAACATCTACGGCGAGAACTTTGATCGACTGAAGGAGCTGAAGCGCAAGTATGATCCGACGAATGTGTTTCGCAAGATGCATCCTATTACTCTGGACTAGACAACCCTACCGCGCAGGCTGGCACATAGCCGGCCTCCCTTTGATAAACTCTTTCTATACATATATCCCTCATGGTCCTACCATTAGCACTAGATCCGAATCCAACACACTCCGATTGCACATATCAAGGAAGATATCTCTTAATCCATCTTACGATGTCCTATAATCCGGACGAAACATGCACCATATCTGGCCACAGTGGTACACTTGAAATCACCACGGATACTCTAAATCAAGCGTTGACTTGAGGCGACACCTACCTTACTTGGCAGGCGGCCTAGGGCCCGGGTACCAAGTACGCAAATGCAGTATGGGGAGGGTGTATTTTGCCTGAACTATCTTGCGTGTGAAGACACATCACATGGTACGATGGAGTCTCGTATCTTGATTCTCCGAGCGATTGTTCCAGGCCAAGGAAATTATGTTAAAAAGCGACTGACCCGCCCAGTATGGGCCACTTTGGCGCTAGCCGTCCCTCGGGTGTAGACGTTTCTGATTGGCTGAAGCCATACCTACCAATCGATGATCCATCAGGCGAGTCACTGCTTGAAGATATGAAATGTCTATAAATGCAGGCTGTTCCTCGTTACCAGCAAGAACCTCTGCAACTTTCGAATCCACAGCTTGAACCACAGACCTAATCCATCCAGAATTCCAGCTCATCACCTCATAAACACATCCAAGCTATTGCCAAAATGCCCACCCACCTCGCCGCCATCTCCCACGAAAAGCACACCCCCTTCACAATCCTCCCCCGCCAAACCCCCAAACCCGGCCGCGGCGAGCTCCTCATCGCCGTTAAATCCATCACCCTCAACCCCGCAGACATCATCATGCGAAACACCGGCCTCTTCATCCCCCCTTCTACGTACCCAACGGTCCTCGGCTTCGACCTCGCGGGGGTTGTGATTGCGGTCGGCGAGGGCGTGCCCTCCGCCCCTGTTAATGGTGATAAATCTCCAGCTTCCGGTGTGTTCTTCGAACCGGGCAGAACCCGCGTTGCCGCGTACGCGGCTTCCGCATGGAAATCGTGTGAGCCGGATTACGGCGCGTTCCAGGAGATGTGTCTTGTTCCCTGGCAGCATGCCGTCCCGCTGCCTGATAAGGGCGAGAAGATCTCGTGGAATGAGGCGGCCACGCTTCCTGTGTCTATTCAGGTCCCGCTTAGCGCGTGGGATGCATTGGGGATTCTGCGGGTGGGTGAGAATACCATCTCCTCTCGTGTTTCGGCCTCGCACACTACTAGAGTCGCTATGAAGGAGAAGAGAGAAGCACTACTTATCTGGGGCGCGTCCTCGAGCGTGGGAACCATGGGCGTGCAGAGCGCACGGTTCCTGCGAGATGATCCGAATTCGAATATCGGGGCAGTGTATGCTGTCGCTGGACTTGCCAATCATGCGTATGTGAGTGGGCTCGGAGCGGACCGTGTCTTCGATTATAAGGATCCATATGTCGTCAATGCGGTCGTTTCGGCGGCGAAGGAGGACGGCCTGGTTATTCGGCATTGTTTCCTTGCAACGGGGGAACTGGGGCTTTGTCAAGCTGTGCTGAAGTCGTTCCTTGTGGATAGTTCTCCGGAGGAGAAGAGAAATACGACGGCAAAAATCGCCTCAGCACCGCCCATCCCCGCTGATGCAGAGCAAGTCCCCGGCGTGGAAACGATCTTCGTGATGCCCTCCATGACCGACGAAGTCGAGCGGTTGGCACAGTTCGAGTACTGGTTATGTACGTGGTTACGGGAGAGGCTTTCTGAAGGGAATATCAGGCCGAGTCCGCGGGTGAGGGTCGTCGGGAAGGGGTTGGAGGCGATCAATCAAGGATTAGATGAGTTGGCGCGGGGGGTCAGTTGTGTGAAGTTGGTTGTTGAGGTTTCCGAGTGAGAATCGCATGTAACTTGGATAGTAAAAATTCATATCTTATGAGTTATGCAGTGCTAAGACTCACAAATCTCTGGCTTCACGTACCACGATGCAATGTGGAAAGGAGGCATGGCTATGTTTCGGGTGCTCCAATAGAAGCTAAGCTGCATAGTTGACAAACCCGTAGATCTGGACATTGCCAGATCATAGTCAATCCTAGCTCCATTCATCCATTACCGGAAAGCGAGTCCCCATGAGCCTGTATTAATTTTGAGCTACTGAGACACCCGATGCTACAAAGACTAAAATCCTCCGCCCGCCAGAAACCCATCCGACACATCGAATGCCCCATCTGGCATAAAGTCGAAATCGAGAAAGGGGACGCCCGAGATAGCATGGTCCAGTTCAGGTGGAGTGATTTGATGAGCTGGCACAGTGTACGCCACGGAGTGCTCTGGGTTCGGTTCTGAGTGGTCTGTTAGTGACCGCGCTGACAGCGCAACGGGGGATGTTTATAGTAACTTACCAAGAGCATTCCACACTTCGCCTAGCTTCTCCAGGCGCCGACAGCATTTACTGATGGTCTGGTTTCCCACGTCCAGATGCTGTAGAGGTTCGATACACCCGAAGAACGTCGTCTTGAGCGAGTACGTGGAGTGTGGAGCAGGTAGGCTGATAAAGCTCGATCGCTTGGCGAGCAGGAAGACCGTAAAGATGATCAAGGCCGCGTCGAATGCTATTACTGTTAGCAGGTGAACCATCCCTCGCAGTGAGTCAGGGGAGGGAGAATAAACACACTATGATACAGCGCACACCACCACACACCCAAGAGTCCCCGCTGAGCCCACTGCAACTCAACGAGGCTCCGAACAATACCAATCATCTCCGTCGCAGACTCAATGGAGATATACACGGTGCTCCGTGCTATATCCTGCAAAACAAGCGTGTCGGAACTGTGTGCGTCATCACAGTCATCAATCAACTCACACAGCCTCACGAGGATAGCGCGATGGATGAGTAGGCGCAGGTTATGATACCGCATCGTAAGAATGATACGGAATCTATCGATGGTGGGACTCTTCCCGATGTCTGTCATGCACTCTTGCGCTTTGATTAGCGTCATGTGTGTGGGAAGCTGCGTGGTCCATTCTTCTAGGGACTGTCGTAGGCGCAGAACGCGGGTTATCAGCTCGTAACTGGGGATCTTCTCTTCTGTGCCGAGGTTGCTGTCGTAGATGAGGTCGAGGGTTTTGGATAGGATGCAGGAGAGGCGGCTGATTCGTTAGTCAGTGGAATATATCTATCTGGTTGATAGTCAAGAGGCAGCTCACATGGTTGCATTAAATGAATCCGTGCTATACCGGCACCGCTGCCGCGCCTCAATCTGTCTCTGCCGCTCCTCGAACGTATCATAGTAAATTGGCAACTCAAGACGCGAGTAGTGCTCCGGGATCGATGTCGGACGACCAAATGTCATACTCAGGTTCCTATACGTGGAATTGAATAACAATCAGTGTACCATTTCTACAGTGCTGAATGGCATAGGGGTGGCGTACCGATCAAGAATAACACACCCAAACCACGTCCGCTTGCGCATCTCCCGCTCAACAGGCGGGAGCTGTTTCGAGGTTTCGGCGGAGTGGAGGCCGAGCTGGAGGGCGACTTTCACCGCGAGTCCGTGCGTCGTCCAAGTTTGGTTTGAGCAACGGGTGCCTTGCATGTACTGCGTTACGAGGAGGAGGTATTGGACTGTCGATGTTAGGAATGGGCTTGTCAGGGATAGGGTAAGGCGTCGTACCGATTTCTAGACTCGCCCCGTTCATCACATGTTCTGTGCAGAGGGCATTCGCGCGGTGATAGAATGCTTCAGCCTCGACTCTTCTCTTCTCGCCATCGCCAACCGGGAGGACCGTGCTGAGTGTGGCGAGGGCGAGTACGATATTGAGCACGCCGAGCCAGGTGCGGCGCGTAACTGTATGGTTGCTCTTTAGCTGCGCGTATGTTTCGCGAAAGGTCTCCTCATGAATGTATGGGAAGAGCATGCCGGTGTCGGCGAAGTACTGATCGATAAGCGAGAGTGTCTCCTCGTCTGGCGGAAGATAGAAGATGGACGTTGGTGTGCTCTCCTGGTGTGGACCATTCGCAGTCCACGGTGTCGGATGAGCCACCGGCGAGCTTGGCCGAGATACTCGCGCGATGTGCAAGTCAAACAGACTAGTGTGCCGGCTGCCAGGTGTAAAATTCCCGCGGCTACGTGAGAGGCGCTTAAGTGTGCGAGATATATCCGACGTGAAGGATATATTCGACGATGGTCCTGGCGGAATTAATCAGTGGGTCAGATAGTGAGGGGCAGTTGTGGCATACCAAAATACGCGCGATCCTCCTCGTCACCGAAGACGAGGACACCCATGCCATCCGCCGGCCCCTGGGGACCAATCGAGGCACGGGTCACGCCATCAGACAGAGTGGAATTCGGTGTGGGGACCGTACGATGAGTTGACTCGACATCGCTATGGGACCTTTTCGCTCCACGAGGACTCGATGAATTCTCTCGAAGCAACGATTCGAGCTGGTTGAGTCGATTCTCGATAGCCTGGAAATGCCTGGGACTGTCAGCTGGATTGTAAAAAATGGAGAGGGCCAAGTTACTCTTTCCCTACTACGACAATATCATGACTGTTCCCCGTTGAGATGTATTGGCAAGTCACGCCCAGCTCCGTACACGTGCTGCATGTTGGTCGCTGGCCACTGCACTACTCCGGATTAGCCCAGGCCCAGACACGCAGGCTGAGAGTCCAGCGGGAACCTACCCGGGACTTCCGCGTTCGACACGAGACGCAGGCTTCGACGGCGCGGCGACGCTTCTGTTTGGGTTCCTCCTGTTGGACGGGATCGGAGTGCGGGGCGTCTGCAGCCATGGTCGTTGAGAACGTTGAGGGGTTGTTGTGGGAAGCTCAAGGACGCCGAGTGGGAGATGGAGATGGCGTTGCCGCGGAAGATGCCAGAGATGCCGATAAGCAGCCCCAATGGGGCCAAAAGGGCAGGTTGATGATTGGTCAGGCCGCCCTCGCATCGGATCATTCCCGTGTTTTCCGGTGCACCACTTGCAGATCGATCACTGGCCCCACGCGTAAATTTACTGTGGTAGACTGGTGTACTGCTGGGACTCCATACTTTGTTCATTTACAATATTGGTGTCTTGATGAAATAGCGTGTTTTATCGGGGCCGATAGTCATCGTAGGGTGGTTCTAGTGGAAGTCTAAAGGAACGAACGAAGGAATGGCATTGGTATAAAGACCGTCGGAATAATACATGAGGGGATGCCTATGGTCTGGAAGGCTCAGAAAGTAAAATGGTATTCTCTCGAGGCTGCTATGGGTCCGTGGCTCTTCCTGGCAGTACCTGGCTGGACTATATATATATAGTAGTCTGCATGCAGCCGCCCAGAAACAGGACCTATTTCCTACGCAACATGGTTTTGTGAAACGGCACGGACACACTACTTGAGGCAGTACATACATAAGTCAACGGACTATCTTTCGACAGCTATAGAGTATACACGCCTTCAAGCTGGATTCTTCGATGGCGAGAACCTGATTGGCTCGCTGTCAGACGCCACATGGTGGCTGAAGCGGAACATCAGTAAATCCGAGTGCGCTTGGAGCACTGTTGGTTCGATTCCACCACGAGCCTCTTCATCACCGCCATCTCTCCATATTTGGCCAAGGTTATGGCCCCCCGTCTTTCGCGAGGAGATGTTGGACCGATATGAGGACTCGGAAGTCGCGCTGCAAATTGTATCGTCACCATCATGCGCGTCCTCTTCTGGGTATTCAGCCTGTCCCCAAATCTCCTCGCCAAGCAATAAGACCCTTTGGAGCTGGAAGATAGTCCAAAGGCTTCGGCAGTCGCTAGCGAGCTCGGAATCCGCGTTCCTCTCGCACGGCGAGTAGTGCAGAACGATAAGAGCGCTTACACCATCCTCGTCAGCTGGAAGGAACTAGGCTGGTTCACGACAGTCAAGCATGCTCTGCAGCTCCGTCGCTTCGTGAAACTCCTTAGATCGGTCACCTCACCGACCGCTGGCTCGCTTGCAACCGGCGAGTGCAGATCTTTCTGGCTGGAAGATCGCTGCGGTCTGCCGGCGAATTCTGGCCCTGGCGAAATCACCCACTTCTTCCACTTTTGGGCCAACTTTACATCGATTAGGCGAGCGATGCAAGAATCGAAACAGCCTCGGGTGCCAGACTCACCAAAGCCAACCACCGAGGTGCAATTCACCGTCGAGCCATTCGTCTTGACGCACCATGACCTGACACCGCGCAACCTGTTGATCTCGCCCTCCGGTCAGCTTACGGTCCTAGACTGGGATTTGGCTGGCTTTTACCCAATCCCGTTCGAGTACACATCCATGTACAATTTCAACATCCCCGCGGACTGGGGTCTGTTGGCCCGTTGGCGGTGGCATCTGTTTGCCTGGGTTGGAGTTGGCTACTACGAGGCTGACGCCCGTCTGCTGCGGACCATGCGCTCTAAATTTACACGATTCACTATCGGGAGAAGATATGAACTGTTGGCGCACGGAGGACCCTCAAGATACCCTGTAACCTGATGTTTGTGCACCGCATGCGATCTATGTTACTCTCCATATCAATACGATCCACCTCGACCATTCAGCTACGTCGGGACTTTGCCGGAGATGCCGACGAGATTTATAATACACCGATGAGGATATCCAGTGGCTACCGTATATCTATTCGGTTGTCTTCTATTTGTTAGAGCACTATCTGCAGCCAGAACCCACTGTTTGACCAACACCCCACAGCACACGCTACGTATCCCTCCTCTACATATACTATCAACATGGCTACACCAAAACACACTCCCCGCTCAATCCTCGAAACCTTCTACGCCGCGGAACGAATCTACATGTCTGCACCCCCCTCCTCCCGAGACTTCACAACCCTCGCCGCAGTCGTCTCCCCCACCTTCCGCCTCGAACAAACCTCCGCGCTCCCCTACGCAGGAACCTACATTGGCCCACGGGGATTCCAAGACTGGGCGACGCGCATGGCGGACTACTTTGACGTTGTGGACGTGCGGGACCCTGAGGTGTTTGAGCGCGACGGGTCGAATAAGGTGATGGTTCTAGCGAATGTGCTGTTCCGCGTGAGGGCTACAGGGGAGGAGTTGCTTTTCCCGTTTGCGCAGGCGATTACGGTGGATCTCGAGCGGGGGGTTATGACGGAGCTCAGGCCGTTTTACTGGGATGTTGCTGCTGTTAATAAGGCGTTGGGTGTTGGCCAGTGACTCCGGGGTTGGGATGAAAAGTTCAACCATACAGTTGATAGGCAGAGCAGCCGAGTTGAGGCTGGTGGATTCGTTTATCAATCATAATTCACTGTCGAATAACGTTTCTTATCCCGTGCCCATGATATTTGACACCTGTTCGAGTAGCTAGGAGCTAACAATTGTCTGCAGTACCTACCCATGGAGAATGTAGGTAGCATCTGACTCTGAAAGCACCGCTCGTCCCAACTGGCGGTCCAGTACATGTCAAGCAAAGAATACTAACCACGTTTTCTCGCCAGTTTAGGGAGAAAGAGTCCGCGTGATTGCCCTCAATTGACCCATTTGGGTGAGAACGCCTTCGAATAATGTGGTTCATAAGACCCCCACACGGACCACCCACTCACTCCAGGCCGGCATTCAGTTCCGCTTGTAACGGATCCACCAGCTCCCCCTATACCTTGCCAACACATTTACAACCTCTGTATAGATACATAGTGTGGCCAGCCTTAATATCCTCCTTTCTCTCCTTGGGTACCTCGCTATCATCCACAGTATTCCTCTGGATACCCTGTTTGCGAGAAGAACGCGTGATCCGGCCCTCTGCACGGGAGTATAGTCCTCGTTGATGAATCGGACGGGGTCGGCGCGGTATCTATCGAAGACTAGTATTTGACAGATGTGGGGCAGACGTTAGCCTGGCTGTTCATGTTCCACTGCTGCAGGTGATAGGGTTGAATGCGGAAGGTGGGCTTGCGTACGTCATGGCTGCGACTAATGGGCGGCGGCTGGGGTTCTGATAGGTAAGGATGAATAAGATATACCGGTCGCTATAGTTACCAGATACGGAGGAACACTCAGCGCGGCTAGGAGAATTGGCGGTATGTTGATCAAAGTTCCATGGTTGAGAAAACTACGCACGTGTACAGGAATTGAGCTCTCCAGAGCCGATCCGAAATCCCAGGCAGAGTCCATCAGGGATATGTCATTCAAATGCTACAACCATGTGGATTAAGACTAGAATGTTAGGTTACTTCCTGTTCTAAGTAGTAGGTTTCTATATGTCTCCACGATCCTAGCACACCACCCGTATTATTACTACAGCTGCCATTGTTAGTTGTTCATTAGGGTAGTGATTATCCCCATGTAATTCGCCTTTATTCATCCTGGATGTGTTTCATGTCAGCATATTATCCATATGTTCAGGTATAAGTGCCGCTGCCTTTGTTCAGCTAGGTAAACTAGTGCTGAAAGCAGGAATAAACCTGATTTAGTGGCATGCCATGTGCGTACATCATATATACGAGGGATCTAAATAATATCACCCACAGACCCTCTTTAGCTATTAACCAAACCCGTACTCTCAAGGGTAGTTCAAGCTGTGACATATAACCCACCCGCCCATCCTCCCCATCCGTATGAATAGGATATACCACACTCACTCCTCCACGTCGCATCCAGCACTGTCTCCATCTACTCTATATCCTCCCCCGGCATTCTTCCCACATAGTTCCCCGCTTTGTACATATAGATTGTCTACTCGGCGTCATCATCATCCTTGATCTCCCGGGGCACGTTGCTGTTATCCAGGATACGCCTGTGCAACAGGGTATGCACCGAAGTGTTGGCCTGGCCAAAGTCGACCCCAATCCGGGGCGTATATTCCTCGTTCATGCAGTTGATGTGGTCGGCTTTGCCCTCTCTGAAGAGCATTTCCACACTGCAGAGGGAGAGAGCGTGTAAGAGGTTAGCGCAGTGCTTGGGCTTGACGAGGTAGATGAGAAAGCGATAGATCGGATGGGGGTATCGCGATCGCTAATCCACCAGGCATGGGGTGGATGGCGATGGATAAGTCTTATGCCCTGTCAGGGGGTGTCCTGGCCATTAACCCGTCTCAGCCCCTGCTAATGAGAAGCAAAGACGGGGAATATACCATTGGCAATTAATCATGTAATAGACTATCTGAGAAATACAATCAATGATGCCAAATTCAATCCTTAGCTCGCTAGTCTCGTTTAGACCGCGACATGCAGGCAAAGATCTAGGCTGTTTTCCCATCCGCACGAATGTCGACAAATGATCACCCCCTTACTCCGACTCCGCGAGGCTATCCAACTCCGCTTTTATCTTCTCCATTTCCTCCCCATGAACCATCCCAATACAATCGTGCTCCTTGTACAGATACATGGCGTGCTCGGGGTCAATCCCCTCCTTGACCTCCCTGGGAAGCTCGGGGTCACTCAGCGAAATCCTGCGGAATTGCGCCGTGCCAGCATTTGGGTCTGCATGTTCGGGAATATACTCCTCGTGTCCCCACTGGAAGCGAATGTTGGGCTCGTGCCTCAAAATGCGTGCGGCACTAGATTATAGATAGGCTTAGCGTTGGCTTAGCCTAGTGACCGTCTGGCTTGTGTTGGTGGCTCGAGACAAGTAAAGAGATGGAATTGGACGGGCGGGGATTTGGCCATATGTACCTCATGATTGCGGTTAATACAAGGGGGCTGGCGTCTGGAAAGTGGGTTGTAGGCAAGTACGATGTACAAGTTGTTCTGGTGCGTCGATATGTTGCGCGTAGCCAAAATCAGATACTCGTGAAAGAGACAGCGTGGATGAAGGGGAGCGGAGAAGCCCTAATTTATATCACGAGGATGAGACAATGCATCGCTCAATGTGACGTGTTCTATGCCTAGAAATCTAGAATGCCGTGACACTGAATCCGTGGTGGCGTACACGAGGTTCCGTGGTTGACGTCGGTATGAACGCGGGGATTGCTGCCGCGGAATGCCGATGGACGTCATGGAAATATGCAATAGAGCGGGAGTCCATTAACGGGTGTTGCATGTACTCCTCCAACGCTCTTGGTTGGAATATTACATCAGCAGCTCGTCTAGATAGCGGAGTTTGAACATCCAGGATCCATAATCTCCGCACGGCACCCGCATCCGGGACTTCGGCTCCATGTCTGACTCGTGGCACGTGTGCTTACTGTCCCAGTACTGGTGGATTATGACGTGCGGATGCTGCTGTGCTATTAATGGGTTTCGTGGTTCGAAATGAAGCGTCGCCGCTGGCGATATGTGTGTCTTATGCTTAACGCTTCATGACGGTTCCTTGAAATCTACTGTCACTGTGAGCTTTCAAGCAGTTTTTCAATATCTGGACGGAAACGGGGAGAAGGAAGGTGGTGCGTAATGACTGTTTGGATTGAAGCTATCCAAGGGAGTTCGTAGTGTTGAGGCAAGACAGAACACTCTGCACGGGCGGAGAGCAAGTGAGATGGTCACGTGTCCAGACAGAATACAAGGCGTGCCATATATTTGGATACTGGTTATAGGCTATTAAGGGGAAGGAAGGAATCAGGAAGGTGCTGGAATGCGTCCGAAAGGCAGATTTAGTGAAGAGGCTTCTGGGAGCAGCGCCACCGAACTTAAAGCATTAGGATCTGGCGATTAGGGTTTCGTCGACCGCCAGTCGGTGAAGATCCAAAAACGTTAAATAATAGTAAACCTGGCGTCGCGGACGAATTTGTCTGGCTCAGGGCCTATATAGAGCTTCAGGTTCGAATGACGTTGCAGCACGAAAACACAAAACGATGAGGAGAATAGGAGCGAGTGTAGGCTTCTCTAGTAATAAAAACCCTACACACGGGGCCTGCAGTGGAAATAAACGGTCCCAGGTTGCCAGGAAATGGATGATACTAGCTCGAATACGTTGCGTGGGAAAATCGATTGAGTACGCTTCATACCCTTTCACGGACACAGCCAGAAATTCCTGGCGTTCTCGCGCGGGAATCGGTAACCTATTTATGCAGCTGGTGATATTGTCAAAGTGCGATCGGAACCATGGCTCCCTGAATGGCTGAATGGTTGGAACCTGTACAGATCTGGGATTTTCATCATATTCATTCAAAGCCTTCTAGTTCCGGATGATCTCGCCAACCTCAGAACCTTTTAGTGCTGACTGCCGCCAACCTGATGACTTGGGGAGCCATATCGCTATTCCTGGGCAGCAAGCAGCAGGATATTCTATGTCGTTTTACCTTTGAATTGGTCGGATACAACTACAACTGGGAGGTTTCGAAGTCAAATGTAGCCCTATTAATTAACTTTATGAGCGACCGAATGGAGTAACGCACCCGTTGTCATTCGGCCGACCAGAACTGCCCTTGGCCTTTCCACCCACTCGTAGATCTCATTCCATAGGGGCGGAGTATGCTTCCATAGTTCATAGGGCTGTTGCGCCACAAATATCAACTTTAAGTCGAACAAGATTTTCCTAGTACGTCCATCATCGGTACCTCTTCGGGACTTGAGTGCTCGTCCAGCGTCCATCTTCATCAGCCATCTATACGAGGTCTGTTCTAGGGCACCTGGGGCAGAAGCATTTGTTGCCGTAGCCATTCATACAGATAGAATGACACGGTCTACATACTCCGGGTCGTCTCGTCTGTGTCTCTCTGGAAGGCGCTGCTGCCTAGACAGGCATGACAAAGTTTTCCAGAACACTATGCTGCGCCACGGATAGCACCCTTGCTACGACATCATTCCCCCCACAGGATTCTCTAATCCGCCCTATCTGCATCCCCCGTGGCTTAGTTAGGGACACATGAAGCACGTCCTGGAATACGGGATGCACAACCATTTGAGAGTGGAATTATCCGCGTACTTCCCAAGACGGCCGTATGCACCTCGCTTCCCGGGCCCATCTCCGGCGAGGATGTGGCGTAGTCAAAATAAGTTTTGCAGAAAAACTTGACACAAACTTAGATCTGAGCATGCAATAAGCCTCCGTGACCGGCGAACTCGCCTGATAGAATAGACTTCCACCACGGGTTGAAAATCTCTTCGTCTCAGAGTCCAGAGTACGGCTTTCCCATCCACTTGCACTACTCTCAGTCACACTATCAACCACTACTCTCACATTCAGACATCACTTGCTGCGTTCTCAGAGTCATTATCATCATCATAGTCTTCTTCAACACACTATACCTATCCACCTCCTTACTACACGAGAAGAAATGGTCGGAATCCTGAAGCTCGAAACACCCCCGATGGGAGGTAAGTGAATAGGCAGCAACACCACCTTCTCCATCCCTGACAATACTTCGAAACGTTAGGCCCCAAAGCAACCCTCCGACCCAACGGGCCTGTACTCCTCAAATCAACCATTACAACACCACTACAAATCCCACCCGTCCCCAAGCTGAACCACGACCCTAAGGCCCGGATCACCGCATCATTCGAAAAGACGACAGTCCCTGACAGCGACACCCCAAGCTGGCAGTGGGTTTCAACAACCGAGCAGGTAGCCGGCCTGGTTACATCCTTGGAGGGACTGCCCAATAACCCTCCCTCCCTATACATCGACCTCGAAGGAGTGAATCTCGGACGGAACGGGACAGTTTCGATTCTGCAGATGTATGTTCTGCCGCACGACAGGACGTACCTAATCGACGTACACACACTTGGAAAGCGGGCGTTTGCACGAGACGAGGTCGAGGAGAACGATCCGCAGGGTGGGGATTGTTATCCTGGCCAGCCTCACCCGGAGCACACGACAAGCCTAAAGGACATCCTCGAAAGCGCTACGATCAAAAAAGTAATCTTCGACGTCCGCCACGACTCTGACGCCCTCTACGCTCATTTCGGAATTAAGCTAGCCGGTATCGAAGACTTACAACTGATGGAGCTCGCAACGCGCGGTGGGGAACGGACACACGTCAAGGGTCTCGCCCACTGCATCCGGTGGAACATCCCATACACCGAGTGGACCGACGGACAAGCCAGTATCGACAAGTGGCTCGAGACAAAGGAAAAGGGACGGAAGCTATTCGCTCCAGAGCATGGTGGGAGCTTTGAGGTGTTTAATCAGCGGCCGCTGTCTGAGGAGGTACTGAAGTATTGTATCGAGGATGTGAGGATGCTGCCGAAGTTGTGGAGTGTGTATGACGGGTGGCTGAAGCCCCTTTGGAGGAAACTGGTTGATGGAGAGGTGGACAATCGGATTCGGTCGTCGCAGTCGGCCAAGTTCAAGGGTGGGTGGCATATGACGCTGGCGCCGGTGGGATGGGATGATGTGGAATTTGAGGAGGAGTTCGATGAGGAACAACTCGACACTACAGACCCTGGTGTTGACGCCGGCGGATGGAGTGAGGATAATTTGGGAGGGGAAGATGCTTGGGATTACCAGAACTACTCGTCGGATGATGGCCATCAGGAGTACAACGACCCTGGAGATTTCGACAACTACGGACCGCTTGGTGGTTATAAACTCCCCGACTCCCTTGCGGATGCTCAGATTTACTGGCCGGTCGATGGTCAGGAGGACTACAACGACACATGGGAGTATGAGAATTACTTGCCGCTCGATGGCTATGAAGGATGCGGGGATTTTTCGGACGCTCAAGGACACTGGCCGGTCGATGGTTACGGGGTCTACATTGATCCTTCGGGTCTACACATTTACGCGCCGCTCGATACTTATCAGTCGGAGTTTAAGGATTCTTCGGATTCGGAGAATATCTCATCGGGGGATGGCTATGCAGGGTACGACGATCCTTGGAAGGAGTACGACTTCAGAAAGTATCTGGTTGGAGGAACGATGGCTTAGTTTGATCCATGTGGCTTGAACCACACGCTGTATTTAAAAACACAAAAAAACGACAAAATTCACATACCATCACCTTGTTCATAACCCCGTAGTCTGCCATGTGTGTTTGTAGATCCCACGTACTGTTCAGCGGCCTGCCGGACAACTTCTCCATCCTCCACGGAGCCCCTCTTGTTCAACCACCAACATCCCTGTCAACGGCTTGTCTCAGGTTACTCTTATCAAGACATCGTTCAAGTACTCCGTATTGTCCGTTTCCCAAACAGTACATGATCAACATTCTGTCGGCGCCCGTGCATCCCAGACACGAGGTCGCTTGTCCCTTGGTCAGCGAGCCCTACAGCAGCGCATGCACTCGCTCGGACATTTGATGCAACCATCACCCCCACTTTCCTGGTGACCAGGGTTATTTGACTGCTGGTTCATATGTGGGCGAGTGGCCAATAAGAATGAACCGCTCCGCGAAATGTGCTCAAACTCCCGCACCAAGGACTGCCAAGCAGCCAAGTCTGTATGCACGACTCCCATCGCATCAAGATAAGATTCCTCAGTCTTTTGGCCATGGGGTTTGAGTCATGTCGGACAGTCTGACAGTGTTTGAAGTATATACTGTCAGCACTCTCCTATATTACTCCAGACGGCGGACCACATCATATTGCTCTCGCCTTGTGTGTAGGGAGAAGCTCATCTGGGGTGAGGTTGGATTAGGGTCGATGCCCGTTTTGACCAGCTTGTCCGATATCAAGCATCATATTGCCACCCCACTCGTGAAAGGATTCTTCTCATTCCCCCTCGGAAGTTTCACTTTGATGTGGGACTCAATCCGGAATTTTGTAGCGATGGTCTGATTGCCCCCACGATAAAGGGCGCTTCCTCGCTCCTCCTTGCAACCTCGTGGCAAAACCGATTTATTCATGAACTACACTGTCCATCTCCAGCCATGGAGCTTAAGCTTGTGTCATCGCTATGGGCACTGCTCCTCCTCATCGTCAATCCCGCCCTCAGCGTGACTGTCGGGCGCGCCGGCCATGGCTTCATCGGGTATGGCATCAACATGTACAGGCCCGCCTGCCCCTACGCCTGCAAAGCGACCATTAGCAACCCGCTGAACTGCACGATGGATATGACCCATGAGCACATGCACATGAAGCGCCACGGCCACTCGCACGAAGAGGTCGACCTTCCGATGGGAGACGGCTGGATGGTGACCTCGTCCCCCGACGCAGAGTGCTACGCGAACAACGACGCCTTCCTGCAGACACTGGCATACTGCATGGTCACCCAATGCACGGACGTGGCCAACTCAACGCTGCAGAAATTCTGGGAGATGGACGTTGTCGGCCGGATCCCGGGCCAGCCACTCCCCAAGATGAGCTATCAGGATGCCTTTCATGCCGCCACCGACGCTGTGAATGGGACCCCGCCGGTGATTGCCAACTCGTCTGTCATTCTGTATTCCGTGGGTACAATACCGGATGAGACCTACCAGACCGAGTATCGGACGCTCTCAGTCTTTGACCGGCTGGAAACCACGCATGTGAGATATGGGTTTGTCTCCGAGTGACTGTCGATCTTTCGAAAAGAAAGGTGCTAACACACATTGTCTAGCCTCGTCCTCCTCCTTACCGGTGTGATTTTCCCCATCGCATTCTCCCTGCTGCGCTTCCTCCCCTTTCGAGAAGAGTGGATTGCCCGTTTCGAAGCCAAGTTCGTCACTCCTCCCATGATCGGCGCCCGGCACAACGTCCCCTTCTTTTGGAACACGACCATGATGCCCACCCGCGGGCAGGCCTTCTTCATCGCATACATCATCATCATCAACGTCGTCCTCTGCTCCGTCGGCATTGAGTCCGCCCGCGAAAGTACATGGTACAAAGACCGCCCACGCGAGATCGTCTCGTACGTGAGCAACCGCGCGGGATATCTCAGCTTCGCAAATCTCCCGCTCCTCGTCCTCTACTCGAGCCGGAATAACGTCCTGCTATGGGTGACAAACTGGTCCCATAGTACGTTCCTCTTGCTGCACCGGTGGATCGCGGTCATCGCGGTCATCGAGGCCTGTCTGCACTCGGCCATCTACCTGCAGATCTACGACGTCGACGGAGCCCACACGGCCGAGTCTCAACTCCCCTACTGGTTCTGGGGTATCATTGCCACCCTCTCCATGGTCGTCATGGTGCCCGCGTCGGTCCTCCCCATCCGCCAACAATTCTACGAAATCTTCCTCGCTTGGCACGTCTTCTTCTTCCTCCTCGCCATGGTTGGCTGCATCTTGCACATCTGGTATCGATATGCGTGGCAGTGGGGGTACGAGAACTGGATCTACATTGCGCTGGCAATCTGGGGGTTCGATCGGATCCTCCGAGTTCTACGGCTCGCGCGCCATGGTTCTCGTCTTGCAAAGGTGACCGTTGTGGATGAGGACTATGTCAAGATCGAGGTCCGCGACGTCAAGGCCGAGGGGCATGTCTATCTTTATTTTCCCACGCTCACCTGGAGAGTTTGGGAGAACCACCCGTTCTCCGTTTTGGCTGACACGATGGTGTGCCGCGCGGATCCGTCCAACGGTACACACTCCGGCTCATCGAGCTCGTCCGCTTCGCTGGATGATAAGGAGGCGAATACCGTCAAGAACCCCACAAGCAACATCGTGGCAATCGACGATATGAAAATCACACCGACCCCCACCTCCCCGTCTCTATCACCGACCTCCCGCCCCGACCGCCACCGCCATGACGGGCTGACATTGTACCTGCGCACCCACGAGGGTATAACATCCTACCTCCGCGGCCCAACAACCCTCCCCGTCTACGTCGAAGCAGGCTACTACCCGCGCTCCATTCTCGGCGTCGAACCCGCGCACGCATCAAACATCCTCGCCTTCGCCGGCGGCGTCGGCGTCACAGCCGTAACCTCAACCCTACTCCAGCACAGAGGGTATCACAAGCTGTTCTGGGGCTCGCGCAGCGACGCACTGATCAAATCCGTTCGGGAGTCCCTGGGCCACGACGAGTTTGACCGACTGAATGCAGTTCTCTTCACGGCGGAACGGATGCATATCCCGAGTATCCTCGAGGACGAGGCCGCGCGCGCGCCCAGTGTGGGTATCACGGTTGTTGTTAGTGGGCCGGCGGAGATGGCGGATGAGGTAAGGAGGGAGGTAGCGAGGGTTGTTAGGGAGCGAGGGGCTGTTATGACGTTTGTTGAGGAGTCGTTTAGTTGGTGATCATTTAGTTGGTGACCTTTTCGATACTGGTAGAGTATATAATGGAGAATGTTTATTGAGGTGGTAGGCGTATAATAGCCAGCATGGGGGCACCTTTCATAGCTGACGCATTATTGAACGGACCTAAAAGAAGGCATAGATGATGGCATAGGTTAAAGGCCATTCGTGGTGATAGAGCCGATTATGGCGAGGATGCTCATGGCTCGTGACGATCCAAGGTCCTGATGGAGGTCGTTGTGAGCCATGGCTTCGTCAGGAGTGCTTTTTCATTTATGAATTCGATGACAGAAAATCCATTATCTTCCATGACTTGGTAAACACAAAGTTTAGCACAGAGCTTTTCTACCGCGCAGAGCTCTTCTGGGATATTCCCCGCGAGGTCGGCAAGATCCTAAGAGCCGCCCGGCAAATCCGACACCAGAAGCTTGGGGATGTGTACATTAAGCACTACTCCACGGGAAGCGGGTTCCGGAATAGAGTTTGAAGGGACGGAGGAAGAGATGACTTTTAATGAACTGGCTTCGTATCGAGATACATCCAGTAAGAAGACACTTGCTCAGGACAAAGAGGTCTTGACGCAATCAAGGATCCTTATAACGTTTCTGAGTAGTTCCATCATGCCTTCCGAACAATTCTAGAGATCGAGAGTTCGCTCGCTAGCTATATTCTATGAATGTTTGATCAAGATGGGTCTCATATAGCAACCACTGGTGAGGATTGGAGGGATGGCGCGTGGTTTCCGCTGGTCGATATCGAAATGGCCTACTAATGGTTGGCCTGGGGTATCGCTAGCTACTCGTCCTGGGCGGGATCTTGCCACATATACGCTGGTTTCCTCTCCAACTTTGGCTTGATGAGTTGCTCTCCTGGAGGAGACGTGAGGATGATTGGCACACGATGGACGTGGGTTTCGAGCTCATTGGTTTTGCGCCTCTGACCATATCCCATACATGCTACATCCAGCAACGGCACCAATCCGAGAATCGCGATCCAAACGCCCCGAAATGGATTCAACAAGCTGCCCGACATCATGCACACAGACCCTGATCTTCGAGGATTTACTCGCCCTCCCAAGATCCCAGTGTACCAAGTTGAGATGCCATCCGTGCGATGTTCGATCGCGATGAGGATTTTCGATCACATCCTACATCCGGGTATCTCACTGTCCCAGCGCTTATTCCAGCGACTAAGCAACGCCCTATTATTTGCGTCCACGCCAATGGCTTCCCGACGAACATTATATTTTCTTTTTCGAGTATACATCTGGTTTTGGACCGATCTAGAGCAGGGACGGTTCTTGAGGCTTTAGCTGAAACCTGTCGGGTTGCTGCAGTTGAGTCGGTCGATACGCCCATCACCAAGGCTATCGCCGCGACTGCGATCACTCAGAGACAGCAGGTTTTGTTCTGCATCCAAGCACAAACAAGGGTTGGCCAGGAGTTTGGACTGGGTCTGGCCGCCTTTGACTTGAACATCTCGAGCGAGCAATGGGAACAGCATACAGCTGTTCCGCACCCGTCGCAGAAGGCAGAAACTGGTACGCGACTGACCGGAAACCGCCGAATGTAGCTTTTCCCAGCTATAGGCGCGTGAAGTGTTACGCGCTTGATGCCGGGCCTGGATTTGGATACACTGAGGACTTTGGGCGCCGGTTTGCCCGTACCCTTGGGAGGCCTACGATATATATCTTGGAATAAAAAGGATATCACCCGCGATAAGAGCCAACAAAAGCCGCGAAACAGAGACATTCAGTCAAAAGCAAGGTCGACACGAGGCCCATCGATTATCATCTGACCGACGGGAGTCGTTGGACGAGAAGGAAGGAACGAGATGATGCGATGGCAATTGCCCTGCGGCTGGAGGAAATGGGATTATCTTCACCCCAACGTCAACCTGCCATCTCCTCCTTGAATTTTCATTCTCAAGCCTCACCACCTCATCTATAATCACCAATATCTCTATATTAGCTTATCAGTCATCTATTATTTCATCTACATGGCAGCCGAAAGCCTTCGTCGACTCTTGTTCCGTAAGGGGCCGAGGTGGACCAAGTGCTGGGTCCACGAGTACGATCTCCCAGCATTTTGCGATGCACGCCATTCCCTTGCCACAATTCTAACTCATATCACCACAGTGCTTGGCCATCAAAGCCTGTAACCATGATCCAATCCGGTGAAGGGGCCGCGCGATACGATGTTGATCCCGAACTGATCAGAGGAGCCGCATCGAAGTACATCATTGACGACACTCAGTACGGTTGGAATACGAATCCGCACGGAACCCTCGAGTGGACGGCATTTGATAACCAGACCATCGAGTCAGTTCTTGAGTAGCTTGAGAAGTCCTCGTACTCCCGCCAGGCACCCAACAGGCCATATCCGCGGGGCACTCCGGCCTCCGGGCAGCGTAGCAGCCCGCAGCAGGGGTCGAGTGACAATAGTGAGACTTGCATAACGCCGCTTCTGAAACAGAGCCCCCAGAGATAGCTAATCAGTAACAGGTGCAATGCCTTCATCGACGCCTTCTCCTCGCCCGCAGATGAAGTTACCTGTTGGCCCACCGCTCGCAAACCCCTCCCACCTCGCCAACGCCCTCCAGTCAGAGACTCCTGCAAGCTCGTCCGCCTCAGACTCTGATCCTAAAAACTCACCCTCTGCCGAACGTCCGGTCACCAAAAATCGTCGTACGCCAGAGATCATTGTGCACACCCGGATTTACAACTTCGCTCGTACCAACGAATTCCCTGCACTTGCCGAATACTCACTGGGCCGCCTCAAGAACAGAGTCGTCTATGAGTTCAGATCAAAGAAGGAAATCTTTCCCGATTTGGATACCGCCGTTCGTCTGATCTATCGGGACTGCCAGAAGTTTGATTCGGTCGACGACCGGGATCCTGCAATGCTCTACCTAACCGAGTTTGCTGCTGAAAATTTCAGGTTACTGGACTGCCAGGCCCTAGGAAACCTATTGAGAGAAGTGGGCCAGTTTGCGGTCGATGTCGCCTGGAAACTCCTGGACGAGGTCGGTGTCCAGCAGCAGAAGGTACGCAGACTGGAGATCATCGCTAGCCGTCGCAGCCCCGTAGCGATGATGCTGGAGAGAGTCAAAGGGACATTGATGAAGGCAAAGGAAAGGGCGAGGGAAAGGTTACACCGCGGACGGCTGTGAGTGGCGAAATCGAGATTACACCTTTGGCGACTGTCGAGTCTATAGACATGCATGACCGTCTTGTTGGCTTTAGTGATGGAATATTATCTATACCCGATAACTAGAAGCTTAGAAAAGTTAGTCTGGTTCAGTAGCTACGCTTGCTTCTCCCTGTTGTGATCGATTCGACGTGCGCTCCTGTCGTCGCTAATGTAACATGGTGCTATGGTAGTGTTTGCACGATTTCTATTAGACCTACCAATCTGTACTTTGTAAACGAGGTGTTCCGTGTCGGGTGTCGCCAGTGCAGCTGTCTACTCTTCAATCACTGCTTGACCAATTCTAATTCGAGACATGGCCCGCAACCACATAGTTAGTCTGGGTATTGGTCGGGTACTACCTACTTACCGTCGATCAGGATGCCCATCGCCGTGAGATACGCTCAATGATGTGAGTGTGATTGCAGGCGAGGCCACCAAGCATACTAATTAAGGGATAAAGGTCCAGCGTATTGTATATAGTAAATGCAATAAAAGAAAACAAAATATGAACAAACACATCCTAACGCATCCAATCTGTACTAGGGTGGCTAGCCATCGTTTCCTGATCTGCATAAGAAGCTCAAAGTCCCATCATGGTCATATACAGGGCTCGCCCGAGTATATCCTTCATACCCGGCGGGAAATGCGCAATAGCTGTAGATAGGTTTGTCAGCAGGTCCCAACAAAAGTATACGTATCGGCCCACAAATCCCACCGCACTCACACTCACTATGTTCAATAAACGCATCCTCCGGTCCATCGAGCTCCAGGTCTGGCATACGAGTGCAGATATCATCCATGTCGCAATGCCTCAAATTTCGCAGAATCTTGAAGAAGAACCATAGTCTTTCCACAGGGAAGGACATGAGGAATTCATGGACTTGGACCCGCACAGTGGACCTCTCCGCCTCGGATAGACCTGATTTGTTCAGGGCGCCGTCGAGCTTTGCCTTTAGCATTACGAGGCGACTTGCCTGATCGAGGTCGTACCAGAATTCTTCCACGCTTGAACCTGAGAGACGATTAGGCCTGGGGTTGCGTACGGTAGGTAGTCTCTGAAGTCCGAGGTTTAGATATATGCGTACCTGGCTTCAGAAGGATATACTCTCGGGGTAGGGACCCAGGTGGTTGTTGACTACGCAGAATTTGGACTCCGACTAGGCGGCCGACGTTGAGTGCCATATGGATGCGCACCCTCGCATCTGCGAAGTTGAACGACTTGATCTTGCACGTGGTAGAGTCTCCCAGGGTGCGGAGTATCTGCTCCAAGGTGCGCAAGTACAGACGCCTCCTATCCTCAGGAATGTCGATGACCTGTTTCAGTCCAGGTCTGTCGTCGACAAAGTACCTTTCGATAGCGGCTTGAAGGGCGGTTCGCGAGTGATATACAATCGAGGAAGTCTGATACGCCTCCTCGAGGAAAATATTGTTAATAGTGGAGATATGGGCGGTAGAGAGCTTGAAGCACAGAAACTTGAACTCATCATTCGCGTTAAACGAGGCCGGAGAGTCAATACGTGGACTGTGGTAGATTTTCTTGCACGGTCGAACGGGGAGGTCTTCCAAGACCGATCCTGCCTGGTCCGGGTGTATGTGGGCCGATTTGACTGCTGCTGCGAATAATTGGCGAATCTCTGTATAATTACCGCTGTCTCCTGGATATGGCAATATGCCACTTCTTAGTATAATGATAAGGCGAGGGGCCAGCGGGGCGAAGTTGTGGTACTCCGTATAGACAACCGCCTGCTTCTTCCCGGCCAAGATGTCATGCCGCTCCGAAGAAGGGCCTTCAAATACCCCGAATGCATTTTCGGTGAGAAGGAACTCTTCATCGCCATTTGCGGGTTGGCAGAATGCCATGTAACTGTGCAGGAGGTGGAACTCAAACATCAACGCGTCGTCGGGATAGATCTGCTCCCGCAACGTCCCTCTCCAGTTTCTGTGAGGATCCATCTCAAGATCCAGCATGTGCCGCAAATTGTCAAACCACACGTCCCGTGGCTTCGAGAATCCTTTCGCGTCCATGTACCGTAGCATTCGCGGTCGATCGTCAGAATCGTAGTCCTGGGCGTCATCATGGTTATACCGCTCAAACATCCCGCCATTCCGATACTTCATGAGAAAGAGGAACTTGCGAAGAGTGTCGACTTCAGGACGTTTTAAACTAAGAACAGGTGTACGTGCAAATGTTTCAGCGGCTTTGTTAATGATATCACTGGCTTTGCTTTCGAGTCGCGACAGCTTCTCTTCCAGGTGATATGGGTTTTCGTCGAAGCCGGGGTCTCGGTACATGTCGACGAGAGCAAACTCCGTTGACACCGGGCGCTGGGTCAGGATTGAGCTCTCCAGATCGATCTTATTGACGAGGAAGTCGCGACCGCGAGGCTTTCGTTTGGACGAAGCAGCTGGCCATGCGGGGGGCTGGTCCGCCGGAGCGAACTTTCTCAGTATAAACCGAGGGATGAAGTAGTGCTTTTGTTCCTTGGGGGATTTCATCTCTCGTGCAGGACTTTTGTGCTCCAAAGGAAGAGTCGGGAGACTGTTTACTCGAGGGCAGCGCGGATTTCTGCCAGATATATTGCCCCCCTTGTTTTCCATTTCTTTCACGAGGGCAGTCAGCCTCACCATCACCAACACCAACACCAACAGAGGGATTGGCTCGTAGCTAGCCAACAATACACCACCCTCTGTCCCGAGTCCAAAAGGATTGGTTGGGACAACTCGGATCCTGGGCGATCCCTGGTCTTCTCGGCGGCTAATGGACGCACACTCACTACACCGTACTCGTGCCAGCGCATCGTATTAGCTCCTCTCACACTCAAACACTTGACCGGGAGCTAGTCAGATATATCGCACACAGACCATCCTACCCAAGACGACGACTCGCGGATCTGCGTTGGATCCTTTCTGCCGGGTGAGAGTCAGATAGAAGGCACTCTAAGCAACAAAGAAACTTTGAGGGAGCCTTGATCTGGGTTCCTCGGTCTGCACATAACAAACCTCTGACAACCGCAACTTCAAAGTTGCACACTGAATTGTCCACGTATTTTATTTCACTGCTACAGAAGCACAAGAATGACAGAACAGGAGACAAGGCGGCTATACTGAAGGCGGATCAAAGTCACAATACCGAGGGAACCTCGCTCCACGACTAGAGCGTGGGGACCTGTGACAAGGGATGTTGAAAATAACCACTCCTCAAGCTATAAACTGCCGCATTCATCTTTGCAACGCTTAGCGCCGCTGACATCTACTCTGTCCTGCTGCGTATCTAGATGGATGCAGTGCACTCATTCTGATTTCACCAGGTATGCCATATTGTCAAATGAGAATAGCAAATTAGGTAGGGGGTTTTGACAGCTACAACCGTATCCCATAAACGTCATCGTATTTTGGACCTAAGGCGCACTTGATCAATCGAAACAGTTTTGACCGAAAGCATTGGTATCGGCAGCTGAAGCCCCGCCTATAGTGGCTCTGCTTGAAGATGCAGATAATAGGGCATTGTGATCAAAGGCCAGCGCCGTGTGGGATTATTAAAAGAGGACCTATTCGCCATCGAGACGATGAAAGGCAAGGACTTGTATGACGAACGGACTCTGGAAGGCGAACCAGTGTGGACGGAACGTCCGGGATTCCATAATCCCTATCCTGGAACGAGCTTAGGCTGTTGGTGGATTTAGTGTGTAATGTGTGTGTAGGGTAACGCAGAGGTATGTATATTGATAGTCACTATTTCTTGGATGTTAACGCTAGTATATAAGGCTCCATCATCCTTCGCAGAGCCAAAAACCCTTAACCATTCACTAGTAGTGTCCCAACGGATCCCCAGCCCGGTATCTGGTCCGTAATACCGTAGAACTTGGCCTTGGGATCTCTTGATTTCATCATCTCCACGACCCACTCAAATGGAAAGCTTCTCAGCAGAGTATCGTCGGTAGCATCGGTGTGGAGATAATCCGCAGCCAGCTCATTCAGTTCATCCCAGTAAATCACACGCTCCCAGGGACGCGCCAAAATATGAAATAGTCGGTCCCCAGTCTCTGCAAGTCGCTTCGTTTCCCACTCTTCCTGCTGAGCTTTGGCGGGCAAGCGAATGTGGCCCGACCATAAGAGACCAATGAGAAAAGCAGATTTCTCCCACGTAAGCCATGAGAGGGATGCGTTAGCCACTCCAACAAATGCGATTGTATCAGGGTTGTAGATATCGAAAATGTGCTGATACAAACCAGGTATGCGATACCCTGCAACCGGGGGTGGACGGATCTTGGATGATAAGAATGGGTAAGTGTAGAAATAGCCCGTTGCAAAGACCACCGTGTCGATGTCCGTGAGGACCCTCCCGTCGGTCAGATGGACGGTATCCTTAGTGAAATGAGATATAGTAGCCACCACCTCGACGCCTGGACGAGAGAAAACCGTCGGGAATCGGGGATGGGCCGTTCTTTGAGATACATACACAGTGCCCCTGGCGTAAGGAAGAGATTGCAAGCAGACATCAATCGCGCTCTCGCTAGTACCAACGATGAGGATTTTCTACCAATAGAGTTATCAGTGACCATCACGGCGAATAATACCATGTTGACTGGCAAGGGAAAACATACTTGATCTCTAAAGTCTTCCCCGGACCTCCAGGTCACAGTATGGCACAAATTGCGGGACCATAGCGACAGACCCGGTATATCTGGCACTCTTGGGACTGAGTTATGCCCATTTGCGACAATCAAATGATCGAACACTTCCTCTGACCACGTATCTGTGCCGTCTGGATTCTCGTGTCGGAGAACCAATTGCAGCCGCCCATTCGACAGCTTTTCCACATCCTCAACGGTTGTATGATACCGGATGAGATGATCAAACTGATGTGCCTTCAGCGAGACGGCCGCAGATACTTCCGCCCCACTTAGAAACGGACTCTCAGCATGCTTGGGGGTGGGAAGTTCAAATACACTCCCTCCTCCCATAACCATATACGGAATATTGGCTTGGAGGTTGGAGTATAATGGAGTGGTATGGAATCGTTCCTGCACGGAGCGTCGAAGGGTCAAGGGTAAAGAGCCTTCTGGCTTGGGTACCGGTGGATTAATTACTGCATCGTCAGTTGCAGGAAATTGGGGAACCGCAGTTGAGACCCTGTCATATACCCAAGAGCCACCGGGCACTCCTCGGCGTTCGTAGAGCTGAATATCGAACCCACCAACACGCTGCAGGGCCGCGGCGGAAACGATGCCGCTGATTCCAGCTCCAATTACGGCCACCCTTTTTGTCTTCTTCGGTTCCTTCTGGGGATGGCCAACGAGAGTGCCCTCAGAAGCAGACGCGGAGATATCCGTTGCCTCAGAGATCCTAACTTGTGTCGACCTGTAGGTAGGATACGTCGTATAGCCTTCTGCACCATGCGTGTAGAAAGTACTCCGATCGTATGGGGTCAAGGGGTATCCGAACTGTAGGCGTTCCACCAGATCCGGGTTCGAAATGAATCGTCGTCCAAATGACACCGCATCCGCTAGATCTTGCTCAACTGTGAGAATCCCAGCCACAGCAGTATACCCACCGTTCCCCACCAAAACCGTTGGTGTGAGGGCAGGATTTTCAGGATGGGTTTCTCGAAGTAACCGTCGAAATGGGCGCAAAGAGAGGTCGTCTTGCTCGATGCCTTTATCGAGCAGTCGCCTAAGGTTGGCTTCAACATCAAGATTTCGAGACACGCGAGCCTCTCCAACATGGAGATAAGCAATGCCACGGAGGGCCAGGTGGCGGCTAAGATGTAGTATTTGCTCCAGCGGTTGAGAACCATCGGTCTCGTGGAAGCTAGACTCGCATCAGTGATTATGCTGCTTTCAGGATCAGGGGGAAGGTGACTTGGGCAATTGACTGACTTGGAAAATGGGCTTACGCGCACACCAATGCGTTGGTAACCAACCACTTCTGCAACAGCGTCCACGACCTCTAGCACAAAGCGGGATCTGTTCTCAACACTGCCGCCATATTCATCGGTACGTTGATTGATATTGTCATGCAGAAATTGGTCAAGTAGAAACCCATTCCCCGCCAAGACCTATCGTCATGAAACATTAAGAAAGTTAGTACACCATGCGGAGAGATCATCAAAGTCAACGCTTCATAAATCCGTTACCTCAATGCCATCTGCACCAGCATCCACAGAGCTTTGGGCCGTTCTTTTATAGTCATCTCGAATACGATGGATTTCTTCGACCGTTAGAGGATGAGGCTCACCAAAAGGCTCTCCCGAGTGTGTATTGATCCCAGACTCTGCAACAGCCGATGCCGACACCCCACGGTATGAGTATGGAGGTGGGTCTGGCAAACCTGCCCGCTCTCGCGCCAGCTTCACAAGCGCCGGGGAGGTACACCGACCAACATGGAAGAGCTGTTGGAACCAGTATCCAGACTTCTCGTGCACGGCACGGATGGTCCGAGAAAGCGCCTGCTGCTGCTCTAGGGTGTCCAAACCCGCCGCCCAGGGCCAGGCTGCCCATTCTGCCCCCACGCCAGTTGCCTGCGATATGATTAGACTGCCAGGAGTCGTGCGTTGGCTGAAGTACTTGGCAGCCAGCGGACTTTCCGTTGAATTGGCACTGCGGGATCGACCAAGCGCGGCGTGGATCACACGATGTTGAAGGGTCAAATCACCGACGCGCAGAGGGCTGAAGATCCGGGCTTGTGCTCGGTCAACATCAGGAGGAAGCTGGACATCATCCTCGTCGGCAACATCTGTAAACCCCGAGGTTGGACCCCGCGCATTGGCCTGGGCTACCAACCCAGCAATATCCCCCATGGCTGCTTGCGGATAAAGAGATACAGGACGATGAAATATGGATATGGCCAGGAACAATGAAAGTAGGCGTTTCAATCGATCGTACCCGGCTGAAGGACAGTATTTAGCATTGGCTGTTGATATTCACTTGCTTCACGACCCGGCGATTTCGGGCTTTCTATCGTAGATGATGACATGGCCCCTCTATTTGGCGATTCATTGACAACATCGGAGCTATAATTACATGACGCTCAGTATAAATCGGTTTGTTGGCCAAACCTAATCTCGCTTTTACTGGGATTGGTGAAGTGGGTCCATGATTAGTGAACTGGCCGACGGGAAGTATTATAAAATGAGCCGAGCATAAATTAAGCGCACACGAGCATTGACCAATCTATTGGTCAATCCTAATCTAGCTTGAACATTGTGATCGCGCCCAGAGGTGAAGGATTGTAGAAAGAACCCAGAATACTCGGGAAAGTGCTGTGGAAAATAGTGATGCCATATTCTCCAAATATTTATCATTTTTGAAGAGAGCTTTCTCTTGCCAGCCATTGCACGCTGGCAGATAGCCACTCGAGGAGTGCTGTTCCTGGCCGTGAAGAAAAATATCACCATAGGCTAGTTTATGATGTCTTTATCTTCATGGTATTCCGAATTTTAAATTAATCCTCAAAACCCTATTTATATCAGGCGTATCTCCTGTTGATAAATCTGGCCGTCAATAGTTATAGAACACTGCGCAGTGTATCGACCAGGCGTCGATTGGAACAAGCCATGTCGGAAATCGAGAAAGGAACACTGGGCCCCAAAGAGCCAACGCACATTGTTGATGATAAGCCTCCATCAGATGAAGGCAGTGAAGACGAACAGCGAAAAGATGTGGCGTTCTCTGTGTATCTTCAAGCACGCGAGCAGACAATTTCGCTTGAGGAGGGCAATCGTGTCCGGAGAAAAATCGACCTCCATCTCATGCCGTACGTGTTAACATTCCGCGAGGCGTTTTCCTTTTTTTTTTTTACTTGCTAACGTCTTCAGCCTGATGATGGTCACTGGATTTCTACAATACCTTGACAAAAGTTCCATGAGTTATGCGGTTCTTTATAATCTAGAAAAAGATCTGAACATGACAGGCTCCCAATACTCTTGGGCGAGTTCATTATTCTTCTTCGGACTTCTGGCTTGGTCATATCCATCTTTACTCTTGCTACAGCGTTTTCCAGTGGGAAAATACTTTGCATGCCAGGTTTTAGCTTGGGGAGTGATCTCCTTCCTGATGGCAACGGCCTCCAACTTTGCAGGACTTGCTGCTCTTCGTTTCCTCCTGGGGGCAGCCGAATCGGTTCAAATGCCAGGCTTTGTGTACGTATAACAGCCAACTCAACATCTCCCACCCGAAAGAGAATGAAAGCACCGAAGAAAGAAAAAAATTCTCTCTACTTATTACCAGCCATGGATTTATGTGAGAATATGAGCTAACTCTCAGAAAAGCATTATCACAAGTATGTACTACACGCGCGAGGAGCAGCCATTTCGCCTCATCTTCTGGTACGCGACCAACGGCATTGCGATTATAGCTGGAGGCTTGTTTGCCTACGGCATAGGGAATATCAATGGCACAATACCTTTATGGAAATACCCTTTCATCATCTGTGGTGCTTTGTCCACGTGCTGGTCGATTGTCCTCTTCTTGGCCTTGCCCTCGAACCCAGCTACCGCCTGGTTCCTAACCCCGGAGGAACGAGCAATTGCCATTAGCCGTGTCAAGTCAAACCAAACTGGGATTGAAAATAAGACCTTCCGAAAGGAACAAGCAATCGAGGCTTTGTTGGACCCAAAGGTTATTCTGAGTGGATTGGCTAATGGTGCTGGCAATATTCTTTCCGGTATCACCCTCGTACGTTTGAATGCTTTCCTGTTATCCGATTCGAATCCCCAAACAACACACTAACCAAAAAATTTAGTTTGGCGGCTTGGTCATCCGCGGCTTTGGCTTCACCACATTGCAGACTACTCTATTACAATGTCCAACAGGTCTTATTGAAATTATTGCTCTGGTCGTTTTCACCGCGGGAGCAACATATATTCCGAATTCTCGAGTCGTACTATCTATTATCGCCACTGCCATCGCTCTCGCAGGCACGGTTATGTTGTATGCAGTCTCTCTCGAACATCGATGGGCGTTAGTTGCAGGGTAAGATACAAAATCCCCAAGTTCACTTGTATACAAGGTAAGAAAGCTGACGCTGGGGTTCTTCAATACAGCTTGTGGATTATGGGAGGCTTCATGCCAGCCTCCTTTATTCTTGGGATGGGAGTTACCGCAAGTAATATCGCGGGTCACACAAAGAAGGTAACTGCCCACGGAATTATCTTCATGTTCTACGCTACTGGTAGTAAGTATCTCTATTCCCTTGTTTCGCCACCGACTTATATATCTGGACGGATGGTTTTTGTTGACTCTTCCTTCCTCTCGCGTGAGCACAGGCATCGTTGGTCCTCAGCTTTACACCTCCGCTCCTTATGTCCAGGGGCGACGGGCGAATGTAGTCGCCATTGTGATCTGCCTGGCCTTGGGCATTCTCCAATTGATTTATCTGATTTATGAAAACCGCAAGAGACGGCGGTTCCTTGAGCTTCATCCAGAGCTCCAAGAATCAGACTTCCTTTTCCGAGACCTCACGGACAAGGAGAACCCTTTTTGTACCAACAAAATCTGAAGGGCAGGGATAGTTATTACCGAGTGTCACTCGACAAAGGAAATTCTTCTCGGCCCCTGGGCGTTGTACTCGATTATAGTGCCAGGATGAATTAGTCACACCGAATGCAGTAACAGCGAGCCCTAGGAGGATAGGAAGACATACAATATCACAAATCATCTAGTTTACATTATAGTTTTCCCCGAAATACATATATACAATTATAGTCATACAGAATGGGCTTGAATATGGGGCACCTAGACTGGTAAGTTCGGGGACTTCAAAGAGGCCGGCGCTAATGTCTGGCGCGCCCGGATCATAACCAGAAGATGATTTGTAAAGGGCGTGGAAATACAAGGTATGATTTAATCGATCATCCATACCCTTGTATCTCTGTTTCTATATTAACTTGAAGTCTATCCTGGGAAGTGGTGTGGGTTCTACCTTTGGACAAATTTATTTGCTTAGTGTTAATCGCTCAAGGCGAGCCTCTGGACCCGACTCCTTTGTGGATAAACAAACATGTATATTCTTTTAAAAACATTTTCTCAAGACCTAGAGATTCATGGGACTAAGTTGTAACTCATGGAGAGTCTTGAGGTTATTAATTATAAAGGCCCTTGGGTTTTAAGAGGTTTGCAAATAGTGTAGACGGTAGTAATAACGGTGCCCTATATCTAGAGACACCTAGCGCCTTCTAATCAGGATATCTTACTAAGTAGTGCCCTGTACCTAGAGACAACTACCCTGTACCTGGATACCTCTACATCGTGGTAGTATGACCAGCACAGGCTAAAGACTGCCGACTAGCGTCCACGTCATGTACAGCACCCTTATATTTCAGAACAGCTACCTAGCACTCGCCCACCTTTTGCCGCTTTCCTTCGTTCATTAGCCGCACTAAAGATATATTGTTATTATCTTTTCTTGTGATGTTAACAGTCATTTATCTACGGTGTTGCCGCCTTATTAGTGTATGACCACTTGAACTTTCTAGGTTCAACGAGGTGGTCCTCCCATGAGAAGAAAAGATATACTAGGAGATTTTCCAATATCGGCATTTCATCTAATGGCATTACTTGTGTCTCGACTGCGTGCCGGGAAGGGCTCATGGGTAATAACAATACGGCTTATGAGGTACTTGTGCCGGGAAGCAGGAGCTCACGGGTCATCGCTTTACATATACAAAACAATATTCTCAAAGAAAAAAAAAAAAAAAGAGAAAAAAAAAAATCTACCTACCAGAATACTCCCAAGTAATGACTCATCGTAACTGCACTGGGCCAACCGTATCGTTTTCGCGCTTCGCATCGTGTGTCGCATTGGGGAAATCAAACAATCAGCTGCATGGGCTCATCCAAGCATATCTAGATCCGTTCCTATATGTCCAACCATATAAATCAATCACATCTACTACTCTCGCTCCTGTCGCTCCAAGCCTACTATCTCCTCAATAAGGAAAAATGAGCCTGTCGTCTAACTACTCCGCCTCCCCATTGGCTCAAAGGGGAATACGCCCGCTACAATCGCCATGACGATGTAGAGTGCTGCGCAGATATATAGCGGTACCGAGGTTGAGGTCTGGTTTTGTCAGCGCGCATCCGGAGAAGAAAGGAATACGGAGGGAGCAAAAGAGCCGGAGGGATGGAATGAAGGCGAGAAGGGAGCAACTTACATCCGCCTCGCGACCGACAATCGCGCTGACAATACCCATGATCCGATTCAGACCGATCGCGATGCCGTTTCCTGTGCCGCGGTGCGCGGAGGGGAGGACCTGTCCACCCGTAATATTAGCTCCACATGCATTTGCAAATCTCATCTCGAATGGGGATATGGGGAGACATACCTCCGGCGTGTACGCGTAAAGCGTTCCATAGTAAATGTTCAAACAGAAATTAATCACACACGTAAACGCGACGTTCTGATCGGCGGTCCGCACAGCCGTGTAGCTGAAGAAAAAGACCATGGTGACTAGGGCACCAATTATCATCGTCCCTCGTCGACCCCAAAACCATCTCGACCGACACATGAACCCCGCGAGTATTGGTCCAAAGATCCCACACATATTTGTGATTGCGTAGTTGCGCCACGTGATGTAGGGGCTATCTTCGCCGAATTGGGCCCCGCGGGATACGAGGTATTGTGGAAGGAAGACGTTGAAGAGCGGGTAGGCGAGACCGATGAGCAGCCAGGAGAACCAGATTAGGGATGTGGAGAGGCCCATTTTGCGGGTTGCGTAGAGGCCGCGCAGGTGGAAGGTTAGTTCGCGTAATGAGATGATCTTCCAGGATTTCTTGGTGCTGGATGTGCCGCTGTTTCGGGTGCGCGTTACGCCGCAGGCCGATAGACGCTCGACGGTCAGACTGCAGGGGCGGTTATACTTCCTTGCGATATTCTGCAGGACCGAGACGACTTTCTCGTCTTTGCCCTCTGAGACAAGGAACTTGGGTGTTTCTTCCAGCCGCACGACGGTGACGCGCAGGATCGAGAGGACAAAGACGAATGCGCCCGAGGTGTACCAGACGTACCGCCAGCCCTGGTTGTTGTCGCGCGTGCACGAGGCAGCGTCCGCGCACGAGTAGTTGGGCATAAACGCCCAGGCGAAGAGGCCTGCAACGAGCTGGCCGACACCTGTCTCAATTAGTATGACAGATACGGAAGGGCGAGAGAGGTTGTTTACCCCACCACGCCGCCATGAGCGTCACCAGCCACGAGTGCGTGCTGGGAAGGTACTCGAGGAAGACGGCCGTATCCAGCACGAGGTTTCCTCCCGCGCCGAATGCGCTCAGACACGTGAATAGACCGAGAACGATCCAATTCGGCGATGCCCCTGCGACAATGGTGAACACGGAGGAGATGAAGAGCGAAACGTTGAACGCGAATCGACGACCGATGACATCCGCCGAGAATCCCCAAAAGAGTGCGCCGACCAGCATACCCACGTACACGGCAATGGTGAGACCGGTGTCGAAGCTGGGTCGGAACTCGAGGACGGCTTGCGTCGAGACGATGGATTGGAGGAGGAGGATGAGCGAGTCAACGGCATACCCGAAGCCATTGAGGCAGAAGAGCTTCCACTGGTGCGGGGTGAAGCCGATCTCGTCGATTGCCTGCAGAAGAAGATGGTTAGTAGCCGTGCAAAGGGCAGTCGCGCGTCTGTCGCGAGGATGTACCGGGCCGATTGAATCAATTGCTCAATCCTGCCGCTTGTCACGCACGTCGTTCACCAGAGCCATCTTCGCGGTCAGCACCGCGTCTAGCTTCTCCCCTCCGAGCAAGTCGCTGTCGCCGACGTGGACAGAGCGGTTTTCTGAGACCGATGGCGCATCTTTATTCTTGTCGTGGTCTGCTGCAGCGCGGGCAGCGGCAGCTTGTTCGACGTCCATTTTTCAACTCGCACTCGAAGAAACCGCGGGAAAACCACGAAAAAAAAAGACAGGGGTATTCGGTATCTCCCGAGCTCCTCGAGCTCTGCCAGGGTATTTAAGGGACGAGTCACGACTGAAACACACTGGCACCAGGGCATCCCGCTGCAACGCGGGGCCACGATCGAGATATGGATCGGGCAGTGGATTGGACGGCGCAGCCCCACCCCCAGCAAAGACCAGCCACTGACCTCACACAACGCTGGAGGTGGGCACGCGCTGGATTCCTGTGGGCTGCCATTCGCTCCGACCCAGGCAGCTGGGCCAATCATTTCCCCTCGTGGCGCGGTCCTTTCAAGGGAGATGACGATCTCTGTGCAACGTGCTGATTTGCAGGTGCTGCAGAAGTGAAGGACTCGACAAGCACCACGAGATCGAACATGTGCTGGGACTGATCTCGGCGTCACAACCATTCGGGGGCTTCAAATTGCCCTCCCTCTCAAGGAGTTTGAGCAACGAGTGGCCCTCAACCTTGACGTTCCAGGGCAGAAACCTAGTTCCTGGAACCAACAAAGATCGCTTCACCTTCGCCCCTTGGCGGGCTTGGCACACGTCTTGCCGAGGATATGGCCTTGTCTTCCCCGAGAGTTGAAGTCAAGTCTTCACGTAGATAAATTCGAAGAGAGCCCTGAAGGAAAGAAGGGAAACATATTTTTACCTGTTGCTGTAGCGAGGTTGGTCTTGAACGCGATTCGAAGCGAGATGGGAGCTTTTATTGACGTCGGCGAGCACCCTTCGCTTCTTCCCTAAGAATGTTGAATAACGTCCTGTCCGCGTCCGCTTAGGCTTCGATTTCACTATAACTTGTCAGAATACCCGACTCCGAATGCAAAGAGACCAGTGTGCCCCGAGGCGCAAAACCCGGTCCGCCAAAGTTGAACAGTACAGATCCCTTCTTCGGCTCCAGCTCCGTCGCTACTGGAACTCGCAGGAGTTGGAGATGGAGGGTTGCGTCGGACTCTGGCCCCGTATAGTCAAGAGGGACTGTGAGGCTTGCACACTGGAGACCCGGAGCTTCGAATTCGCAATCACCCGATGTTACGCGGTCTGTTTGTCGCGAGTCGAAACGTTTGAAAGCCGATGAGCAGGGAGGCCTGTAGCACGATCAATTTCCACCTCCTGGTGATACCTGATTCTTTCTGACGGCCCTGTGGCTGATGAGATTGAATACCATATTTTGTAGCGCCCGACAGCTGTTTATATCGCCATGCCACGACGAACTCGGATGCCATATGCCCTCCCTCAGCCGAATGTTCTGTCGGTCGGGCTGCGGACGAAGGACAAATTCGTAGACGTATCACGGCTCATCTGCTCGAACAAGGATTGCTCTGCACTCACTCTCCTTGGCAGTCTGTTCTTGTCTCCATTACTCAGCATCGTCGCGGTTCAGCCCTACAGGCTGATTACCCTAACAAGCTGGATGGTGCGCTGTCCGAGTCAGCTCGCAGCACAACCTCAACCTCTCAGCACCCGTCGTCGTGGCATAGCGACTGTCGTTTATTCGCGAAAAATGGAGTCCGCGCACCGGGTAATCCCTGATCTGTCGATTGATTTATCCTTGCGCGGGGGCTGAAGTTTGAACTCCCTCCCGATATTCAATGTCGATCTCGGCGGAGGCGTCGGCGGACGAGATCGCGCTCCGATGTCCGTCTTTGTACCATTTTCTACGATCGACATGCGATTATTAATTGCCTCATGGAGGCAAGCGAGTCCAGTATCCCCACGCTTGCTAGATGCGGTCCAACTCATTCCCTGACCCTGGAATGCACCTCGTCATAAGTACCCCTTGCGGGAGCCGACCCTTGTCCTACTGAACACTAGCAGTAGGCGCCGGATGCCCAGTGGGGAAGTCGTTGTTAGAGTAATCACTGCGCCGTAATCAAATGCGCCGCGGGCTCGGCCAATCATATTATTGTCTCTATACACATCTCTCCGGTATAGGCAATGGAGCGTATACGTTCCTGGGAATATAGTTCCCGACTTGAATTTCGAGTCTGGGGATGCATATAAAGGGCATCGCAGGTCGCTGTTGACTGGATTCTCATTCAGCATCCGTTCTAAAATAACAAACGACTATTATTCATTCTCTTAGTGTGAAATGCGTGCGACGGCGATCGCATTCCTGCTCCTCGCGGCTTCGGCTGTCCATGGGCAGCCTACACCCAATCAGGAGAACCAGGCGATCTACATCTTGACCAACAATTATGAAAATGCAGTCATCGGACTACCTATCCAGAACAATGGCCTCCTAGGAGCACCTGTGTCTACCTTGACCGGTGGTGTTGGAGAGGCTGGCGTGGACTCGGATGGAGTTCCAGCGGGCCCAGATTCGCTCTTCAGTCAGGGCGCTGTGGCTGTCGCAGGCGAGGTACACACCCCTCTCCCATGTGTTATGGGGCAATAGTATGCTGATACCCAAGTGCAGTACGTCTTTGCAGTGAACCCAGGCGACAGCACCATCACCCAACTAAAGGTCAACCAACATTCCCCTTCGAAATTAACCCTGCTCGACACCGCGAAAATCCCCGGCGAATTCCCCAACAGCGTCGCCGCAACCACAGAGGGGAACCTAGTCTGCGTGGGCGCCACAGGCGCAGAGGCAGGCGTTTCCTGCACCACATTCAGCGATCATGGCCTCGGCGACTTCGACGCCCTCCGCCCCTTCCACCTGAACCAGACCACGCCCGCCACGGGACCACCCAATACACTGTCTCATGTTCTGTTCAACACGGATAGTACAGCACTCTATGCGCTTGTAAAGGGTGGCGGTACACCTGAGAACCCAGGCTTCATCTCCGTCTTCCCCGTGCAATACGGGTGTAAGCCGAAGAGTGCTGCGCAAGTCTCCCTCGAGGGGATCCGCTCCTCGCCCGCGGGAACGGGTCTCCTATTCGGTGCGGCGATCGTTCCGTCTAGTGGTCTGCTCTTCGCGACGGATCCGGGATTCGGTGTTTCGATTCTTGAGGTTGATAAGCAGACGCATACTGCGATTTCACGCGCGAATACTGAGATACCATATCAATCCGCTACGTGCTGGGCTGCATATTCACCCAAGTCCTCAAGTGTATTTGTGACAGATGTAAACGTCAACCGCCTCGTTGAGGTTGATGCTGAGGATGGTAAGGTTTTGTCCATTGCGAACCTTCCAACCGAAGATCCGGGGCTCGTGGATCTGTGGGTTGTCGGAAATTTTCTCTATGCACTCAGTCCGGGAAACGGGACGACGGATGCGGCGGTCGTGGTGTATGATTTTGAGAGAGAGCAATTGGTCCAGAGGGTTAGTCTTGAGCATCTTGGGGCGGGCCCAAGTGCGATGGGGATGGCGTATATTAGAATTTAGCCGAGATGGTACATGAGCGTCAGCTCTCGACGGGGATTGTTTAAGGCAGGGAATGGCGAGTGCCCTTTCGTTAGCACCTAGATTTGTCGGAACTACTTTGAAGTCGGTGAAAGACTAATTAAGAGGGACTGATGCATGTATTTCTAGTTCACGGGCGCAATCTAGGTTGATTAAAGCTTACATGAGTGACTATCAAGCACAAGGAGGCGGTACATGCTAGGAGATTATCCAACACAAATCTCCTTTTGGCATAGCCCATGGTTTATCAAGTCTAACCGCCCGTGAGCGTGGAAAGGAATGCCCGACGTCAACTGCCAAGAGGACTTGGTCAATAGCTGAAGCCATGCCAGAACGCGGCATGAACGCGTCAAAAAAAAAACGCGATTAGCAAAAGCCTGTCAAAGGTGTCACTCCGAAAGATAAAATGCAACGGAGGAGATTCCTGTATGACGTGTGACCGATCCAGCCAGGAATGCCTCTACAGAGCTGAAGCTGCCCAACGGAGAAGGCACTCTCTATCACCTCCCCGCTTGCCGAATAGGACGCAGAACCCTGTACCCGTCGTCATACCATCGAGCCCACCAGGCATTGTCAATGGAAACATGCTGCGCACAGGTCTACCTGTTCAGTGCCACGAAACAGATGCATTAAGCTTATATGGTAGTTCACCAATTATCTCATCTAAGGGGATTGTGACACTGACTTGGCACTTGGCTCGTCGGATCCTTATCGAACCACTGTGTATCCGACAAAGTAGGCTTTCGTCCCCAAAAGACTTCAATGCCTCGATGAACCATCCAGCCCTGCTCAATCAGCTGATTTACGAATGCGCTCTTGAGATCCTCTATGCTCCAGTAGGACAAATTCCTGTAATCCAGTTGTATACCATCGAACAGCTTGTCAACTAGGTATTGAAGGTCAATATCAGCATGGATCTTCTCCATGAACGCTGGGCCGAAGGAGATCTCTCCTGTCGCAAACTAACAGCCTGGCTTCAAAACACGGGCCAGGTGGGTCGCTGTCTCGGACCAATCCTCGGTATGTTAAACCCCCTGTGACACAGCGATAGCATCGTAATAGTTATTGGGCTTGTCATCAACATAGTCACAACGCCATGTACCCAGCCTGCCATTTTTGCCTGTTTCCCCTGCGAAGCACATGTTCCGAGCCCGCTCGATAGCGTCAATGGATTCGATCTCGGCCTCTGGAGGGAGGCGGCTTCGAAGATCTTGTACAAAGCCGCAGCTTTCATCAGACTCCCCGATCAACAGCACGCGATTTTCGGATGAGAGCTGCAAGCGATCGTAAACCAAGCTTTGAGATCGGCTACCTGATTCCACATATAAGGAAACCCGCCGCGGAAGACAGCAGCACTCCATCGAGCCTGATCTAGAATCACGTCTCCAAATCTCTCAGCATCAGGCAGCTGCAGGGCCGGCCATGGATTAATCGACGCAGACTTGCGCATTTTGTTGCAAGTGAATCACGAGTCCGAGGATCTTCGATCGGTGGCAGAGTCATTTATAAGAATAGGGTTCGCAGCCAGGGGCTCTGGTGGCCCTTGAAAGTGACAAAGAGACCAAAACTTAAGTAGGTATAGAGATGTACCTGAATTGCCGACATAGCCACGGGAGATAGGACCTGGGAGCGTGGGGGTGTTTATTCCGGGGTGGTGGGTGTTGGGGGGTTGCGGGTTGTTCAGTGTCATCATTTCCGGCTGTGTCGGCCTTTAGCCCAGAAAGCTCCGAGCGTACCAGCGCTGGGGTAGGACTGGTTAGAACAGTGGGTACGAAATTTTCTGGGTAAAGGCGCCCTCTCTTGTTAAAACCATAGAAATGTAGGAAAGGGAAAAACGGAGAAACTGAAAAGTTGGAAGAGCGGAAGAGCGGAAGAGCGGAAAAGTGTGGTAGATATGACTGCGCGATACTATGGCCTCCATTACACAGGCTCACAAAGTAATCTTGCCGCGGCCATATTTTGCCTCGCGTGACCAAAGTGGACAAAACTACATGAGACTACCGTAGCCATCAAGGAATCTGCTTTGCTAGTTTCATGCTCTCCACAGGAGTCTCATAGTGGTGAGGTTTATTTTCCTCGTGTTCTAAGGCGGTATGGTATGTATGACATTTCGTTAAATGGCATGCACTGGTCCCTGACTTATGTCTGCCAGGCGCGTCTATAGTATACTACCGCCATTCACCTTAAGTATCTGCCCTGTAACCCAAGCGCTATCGTTTGACCATAGCATACTAACCACCGCTGCTATCTCTGCTGCCTCTCCGATTCTATTGAATGGGTTGTGGCTCGCGAGCATCCGAAGCTTCTCATCGTCCATGGCATGGTAAAGCGCGTCTGTACCTGTTGGTCCAGGGGAGACGGCGTTGACTCGAATGCCAGCAGTTGCAAGGTCCCTCGCCAAGGCTCGAACTGTCTGGTTCATGGCACCTTTCGTGGAGACGTACAGGAGGAATTGTGGTAGAATGGTGGATGAGTCGGTCATATCACTCGATATGAAAATAATAGTACTGCCAGGACTCATATGTGGTACGGCTTGCTGGGTGGCAGGAAAGAGATCTGTTAGCTGATGACTGGCGGGAAAGATAGTGATCATGATTAATGAATATAAAGTGGGTAGAAACCAAAAGAAAAATAAATCAATAGAAAAGACTATTTTTGACGGCGAAAGGCAAAAAGGTTAGTATTTCTCACCTTCGCAAGGAAACAGGGGCCCTTCACGTTAACGGCGAAAGCTCTATCAAAGTCCTCCTCAGTCATCGTGCGTAGGCTGCAGTTTGGAATAAACGCGGCATTAGGAATTAGGACATCAATTTGTCCAAAACGTGATATAGTTGCATCAATCAGCCTAGCAATCTCTTCCATCTTGGCAATATCGGCTTGAAATGCAAGTGCACGATCATTCCCAATTTCCGCAACGACATTGTTGGCTGCTTCCCCATCACTCAAGTAGTTGATAACGACGTTGGCCCCTTCCGCAGCGGCTTTAAGGGCAATGGCTTTGCCAATTCCCTTAGATCCACCAGTGACAACCACCACTTTTCCTGAGATAGCCATGGTTGGACAATATTTTCGTGTAAACTCTGTCCAGTTGAAAGGCAATGATGGTAATGAATCGGCAAGCAGATTGTGAAGAAACATGGAACAGGGAGAGGGCACAATATATACCACATCTTTAACAGACTCCTTACTCCGAATAAGGCCGATCCCCCTCTCCCTATTCTTATCTTCCTCTTCTTTCTTTACACCGAGCGCCGGAACTGGAAGACAAAATTGCATTAGCTGTTTCACGAACTCGAAGTAAAAGGGCCTAAGGATTACCGATTGGACAAGAGGGGTGGGTTGATCGGACACTCAATGGCCGGGACACCGAGACAGTGAGCGCATGACCTACTGGGCCTGTGTGTTTCACTGCTTTTCCGTTGCTATCTTTTTCCCATGGACCCCGCCAGCAGTTTGCTGAAGCGGTCCGGAGGACGTCCTACACCAGAAAGAGAAAGGCGCTGCCGACTTGCTCAAACAGTCCGCCTTTTCAATCATCTATTTCTAAGTCCTTCTACTTCCGTAAAAGCCCGCAGTGGAACTATTGGATATTCACCGGAAGTTTACTTTGGTATTGAATTTTTGCCAAGTATCCGGGTTTTCTACATATTGTATTGAAAGGGTGCCCGCCAGTCATCGAACATTCCGTATTTCTTCCCCCTGTAGTTCTTCTATTTTATCCCCTAATTCAGTGGTTTCAAGGCTTACAGCGTATGTGCGTACCGTTTAAGTGCATCTGCCAAGAGCACCTGAAGCTTCCATACAGCGCGACGCTCAAAAATCAGAGCCCATATGTAAACCAACCTTGAATGGTAGGGTTGGTCCGAATGGGCAGGACCTAGGTCGACCTCTCCCAAAACTTCGTGGGCCAAATTGAATGTCTGCTGCTCATGGAGGGACCAGCCAAGCTCGTGGCGACCCTGAGTCTTCTTCAACCAGGCACACGAAAACAGGCCTACAATGCGAAGTACCATTCGTCAACTGTTTTTGTTTCTATCTCCAGTAATAGGTTCAGTCAAGGGAGATTTGTACTCACAGCACTCGACTGAGAAGATGAAAGCTTCCAAACTTTGGCAACAGCCAGCCTGGGGTACTTCTAGTGCCATACCCAATTTAACGCGTGTCCTGAGAGCTCGTAGTGCATGAGCGGCAAGATTGGACGCTGCCTCGACCCGTTCAATAGGGATCTGTAGATGCTCCATGCTTTGAGATATCCTTCCTGCGTTATGAGAGAGGATGGCAGCTCGGACTGGCGAGAAATCAGTACCACACCACATGTACGCTAAGGAAAGCAATGCTGCTGAGTTTGTAGTTGTAGCGTTGTACGGTTTGCATGGGGACAGTGAGGTTTCCAGGTCGCCCTCCAAGGTGGCCTCCCATTTTCCAAGAGCTTGACTGACGGTCTTCAGGCAGGACGCGAAATGTTCAGTCTCCAACCAAATATTTTGTCGAAGGGTCCAAAGGTTTTGCTGAATTGAATGGAGCAATACATAAGATCCAAATCCGCTAACAGTTCCACATGGTCGAACTGAGTGAGGGAGAAGGCTCTCCAATGCTTCCTTGAAGCGGGGTTCGTCTCGGCACTGGCCAGTCCGAACCTTGGCCCATATCTCGGGAGTCCTGCTCGTCCAGTCCGCTTCATCAGACGGAAGGGGAAGATCTCTCATTTCGTTGGTTAGGAGTAGGGGCGGAATGTTGAAGCATATAGTCAAAAGACCCAATGACGTATATGCAGCCCATTTGGTCCTATCAAACCAGTTACTCTTAAAGTTTCGCAGGTTCCCATAACTGCGAAACCATGATGAGGGGTGCAAGAGCTATTACCGTAATATTGTTTCATGCTCAATCCACCTGGCCCAAATCTTGCGTACCTCCTCGCCGTCCCTGCCGGGGTCTGTTGCACCTCGGCTGCCGCGGACGATCTGAGCGCGTCTCAATCATATACTTCAGCACAAGGGCCTGTGGTGGGGGGGTAGTTTACCGTCGAATAGAAAAAGGCACTCACATTAGCCAAAAGCGATGCCCATGATAATGCCTCCTGAAATTTTCCAAATTCCCCACATCTCATACCGTATGTTGTGATGATCAGGACCGATTGGGTAACCCATGTAGGGTGCTCCGAGACTCCTGGGGACTCTCCTGCAAGCTATAGTTCATTTAGCTAATATAAAAAGCGGTTCATAGCGTTGATTTACATTTTTCGTAAGCGCACACATTGCTGCTCTGTACAGAACATGAGCAAAGCGGTGCTCCTGATAATACTCTGCACCCAGGGCGGCCATGCTCAATAGTAAGCAAGGCGGCGCATTTTCAGCCTGCCATGTCGGAGCGTGGATAAAGGGAAGATAGTCAAGCAAGCAGTCAAAGCACCCGCCAAGGAACCTTTCCAGTCTCAAGCACGAGGGGAAATTCGAGAAATTCCACGCCGCCGCCTATGACAACTTTGATCAGTTCAAATACGGCGCAGGGAACACAAAGCAGATGGTGGGAAAAGAAGTCGGATCTTTCACCTAACGAGAGTTTACTGACCAGCTCTGGCACCCCCTCTGCCTCCGCCAAAAGTCGATCTCTCTTTCTTTGTGACACCTCAAGGGACCCATGCCAGGAAAGCGGGTCAGGTACCAGCTCAGTATCATCGATAGGAATTGAAATGCCTGCGCTAAAGAGTAGGTAGCTGTTCTGTCAATTTGTGCAGGATGGATCTAACCTGGCCAGGAGTCCGAGAACCTTTCGCCTAAAGCAGATGGAATCTCCGCATTTGGGAGTAAAGCATCAAGTACCAAATTCTCCATAAGGCGGTCCTCACCATTCACACCAGCGGTCACGGACATGTCAACGGTGTTTCTCCCTTGGGCGTAGCACAGATCGGGAGGAGTTTGCGGCCTTGTTGCTGGCTTGTTGGACGTGATCTCTTGAATCGCAGGCTGTTCAGACTCTGTGGCTGCCTGTATGGCGCCTTCCGCAAGACATTGAGGTATAGCAGAATGGAATCGGAGATGGTGTCGCTTAATCACATCCTTTCGGCTAAAGGTAGCATCACAATAATTGCAGCTAAACGGTTTCTCCTTCCGATCTGATAATAATCAGCGGGCGGGAAAGTATGGCCGTAGGTATGAAAGCTGACTGACGAGAACGCTCATGTCTTGTAAGATGCTCAGTGCGTGAAAATAGGCGGCCGCAATAGGAACAACTTAATAGTAGGGCGTCCGGACGTCGCCTCTTACTGATCAAACTCATCAGTTTTTCGATTCAGAAGGAACGACGTTGTCTCGGCAATCGAAATTCTTCCAGGGCTTGTGGATTATTGTGGAATACATATGGCAGCTCCAATTAATGGAATTCGCCCGGCCGTGCTTCGTCCGCACTTACAGACATTACTCGTCTTCTGAGCATGATTGCCTCATTTTTTTGGATGGACTTTCGGGTTTTGCGGCTTTTGCTTTCATGATCCACAGGTTATTCTGCAGCAAAAGTGGGGCGCTGCTGGACGAAGCGTCCCAGTCAAATGCCAACGCCGACGCCGACGCCAACGCTCAAGGCGAAGGCAGCGCAATCATTGCGGTAGTTGTCATTTATTTATGACAAAGACGACCAAGTTAATAAAGATTGTGACGAGGAGAAAGGTATCCTTGGATGAAAGACGTGGTCCTTTTGACATTAGTACTCCTCAAAACGCCCCCTAGTTAAGTATCACCAAAATACGATATGGTCCAAGTTGCTTTATTCATTATACACTACCTCTAAATATATAAAGATAGAAATAAAAATACGGCTGCAAAGCACCCCAATTTCTTCATTACTTTACCAGCCTCATTGACGTGGGCTTATAATATCCTTGCTGACATACATGATATAATGCTAAATTTTCTTTCTAGCATCACCGCTGGGAGGACAAAATTCCAGTGAGTCTCTCTTTTCTTCTTCTTTTCTTTTTTCTCCTATACATAATATATGTAATTTCGCCGTGGACATGGAAGTGATGCGGATCTTGTTCAAGATAGAGTATGGACCTTTCTTTGGCCTAGAAGCCACCTTTCTTCATCATCTCAACGACCTCCAAGAAAGCTTGCTGGCGCTGCTGCTCCCAGCTATTAAAAGCGATAGTAGATAGGCCTATGGGAATTTGTTCATCCCCTGCCAGGAGTTTTTCCATTGCCTGTATACCGAAATCAGAACCTAAGGACCAACGGGGCATTGCAAATGATAGCCCCGTGCAGGGAAGACAGGACCAGGGCACAATAGAAAGATACACTTACCTCCTTAGTAAACTGATCCACTGGGATGCCCATAGATTGCCCGTGTGCGCCCATGTCAGGCTGGTGCTTCGCGTCGTGCAGTTCGGCTGCAATCCAGGTGAGTAGACGCCTTACCAATTGTGAGAGGTTCGCCGGAAAAGACTAAACAATACATACTCTGCACAATAGGTGGGAAGATCTCAATAACTTTGATATTTGATCCCTTCAACTGCTCACGTAGGCAGAGTATCCAGTGGTGGAGAGCTGCTTTGGACGCGCAGTAGTTTGAGCACCGGAGGATCGGAACCAGGGCTAGATTAGATGAGGTGCTAGATAATTGTGTCGAGTCTTTAGTCGGCGTTTCATCGAGCATCGGCTTTTGTGGGCCACAGTTACTTACAAGATAAACGACACTGGTGTATCCCGTTTGGACATAAAAAAAGGTAGAAGCTCCTTGGTCAATGCCACATAGGAGGTATAGTTTACCTGTACGAAGCAGGGATGTTAAACCTATACTTTTAATGACGTTGCCTTTTATCCTCAGCCGGTGCCATGCTTCTCACCGTCAGTTCGTCCTGGATCGCCTTTATATCAATTTCACTTGGCTCGCTGAAGACCGACCGCCGCTGGATCCCCGAGTTGATGAAGACACAATCCAGATCAGGATGGGATTCAGTCACACTAGCAAAGTCCAATAATGGAGGCCATATTAGTACAAATCAATACACAACTCCAAAGCCCTCAGGCTCTTCTGACGACGCACCTCTTTGCAAAGGCGGCA
Source organism: Aspergillus sp. ADI1 (assembly GCA_020615375.1). Classification (NCBI taxonomy): domain Eukaryota; kingdom Fungi; phylum Ascomycota; class Eurotiomycetes; order Eurotiales; family Aspergillaceae; genus Aspergillus; species Aspergillus sp. ADI1. Next base: position 144,308 of record JAHXQV010000023.1, on the reverse strand, counting down.
ATAGCATCTATCTTGCTGATATCAAACTGGATTGCTGCGGCTTTCGCCGCGCCATATTCCCGTACGAAAGAATCCAGATTTTCCTGGCGTCGACCTACTGCGATAACGAAGCGCCCATTTTCAACAAGACTTCCAGCTAAAGCGCGGCCAATACCTGCGATACCCTGTCAATACCTCATATTATCAGGTGGCGATATCAAAGATTTGCGGCCAAGGCCGGGGTGGTGTAGCCTGGGGATGTATACCAGAAGTAGCTCCGATGAGAAGAATCTTCTTATAGGGAAACGCCATTTTGTCGGATCGCAGTGCGACGAGTTTTGTGATCACAGAGAAAGTGCACTTGGACCGGACTGATTTCAAACTTGCGACTGAGCACCTCCTTTTATGACGGCCGTGACCTGACTTCTCGGTCTGCGGAGAGCTCTGGATTGTCTCATGCGAACCCAAGGTGGATTTTACCCACCCGCGGTCAGGTCTTATTCTCCTGCACGGCTTTTGGAAAATGAAGAAGTAGCCACTTGCAATTTGAAGACGGCTCTATCAGTGGAGAAATGAAGTCTTCGGATTCTGGACTAATTCACAGCGTGTACATGGTTCTTGCGTAGAAAATAACCTTGAGCGTTCGGCTTTAGGAACTCGTAAACCCGAACATATCTGTCCGCTTCTATTTTATGACAGGGCCGTAGCTGCGGAACGAAGCTACATTGGCTGAAGGTCAGCGGAAGTACGAAACTTTTGCGTTTATTTCGACCACGACCGGAATTGATTGATAGGCATCTTGCACTCCGATACGATCTCCCTCAGCAACCCGGACGGAACACTTGAAGAGGGCTGAACCTCTAAATGGGTGGCCCACTAAACCAGCTATATCAACAAAGGCTTGCCCTGCACTCTCAATCGCAGTCGGTGCCCCTTTTGAAGGACTTTACCAGTAGCGACCCTGGGATCCGCGGATGGGTGGTACTCAGGACGCAAACCTAGTCGAGATCGTGGGCACGGCCAAAGGGTCGACTAAAATGTTTTCCTACGGTTGGACTAACTGTACTGAGGGCCATGTCAAAAAAAGATGTGTCTTATAATTATGGCCAACCTCTTCTTCTTGATCATGTGTTCTTAACCTTCTCCCTTGACCCAGGTTTTCTGGCGCTGAGTTTGTTCCATCCGGAAACTATCTGCCAGCATGTTTGACCCGAAAGCCCGATTACTTCTGAGGATATTGGAACCTCAAAGGACAATAATAGGCTTGTTGACGCTGGGCATGCATGGAGATGCTCGGTTTGGTACGGAGGCCTCTCATGGCTCCTTCCTTGTCAGAGCCGTGCAGCCGGTTGATAATCTACAAGGCCTGCAGCTTCAAATTCCTTGCTTCTAGGATGCCGACTCACAACAGCAACTAGTACGCATGTTACGTTTCTTCAGGTTCTTCGCCGGCTGCGCAAGTTCGGCTCCCCTCATGATTGGCGGACGGACATTTGCCGATATCACAACAATGTAAGCCACACGCTTGTCTTGGGACTTTCCTTTGTCAGCACTGTCTTTGGACCTTTCCTTGGGCTCGTAGCCGGCAGTTTCGTTGCTACAACTGTATGGTGGAGAGGGACCTTCCATATGCCTGTCACCTATGACTACCAGCCCTCTCCATAATTTTCATTTTACCGCTATGTGACTAGGAGACGGTCAATTCATGGCACTTTCTGTCACAGCATTAATATTCATACAAGACATGGGTGTCAGCCCCGTGTGCAACGTCAAGACACAATCCACGTTCTCCAGAGGCAGCTCTACCACGCACTGCATTCGGTTCCCAGCGCGATTTGCGGCTCGTCGCAGCACAATTTAAACCATTTATACTGCTCCTGTCTGCACCTGTAATGCTGCTGCTGAATTTCGCTGTCACATTTGCCCTCGGTACCTCTTTCCTGTTGCATACCACTTTTTCTTCCGTGTTCCAGCAGCGGTATGGCTTCTTGACCGGCAAGGATGGCCATAGATGTCTCTGATGTTCATCGCCACGAGCAAGAAGAATCTCTCATAGCCCGTGAAAAAGGAATAAATAGACCAGAAGTCTGAGTTGCCGTAATGGCGTTCTTCGTTCCTGCGATTTTCGTTGGTGTTTTCCTTCTAGATGCTGGTCCAGCTTGACTTGCTCGACGCTCTGGAACACGAACCTGCCGCTTTCTGACTGGCCTGCCTTACAACCAACTCCCACAGTCACTCGCAGCGAGGTTTTTTTGCGCTTCTCTGGACGGCTTTTGTACAATGTTATTAGGCTGGGTCGGGGAAGGGTCGCCTCAGTTTGGCGACCCTCTTGCATGCCCATGTTGTTCCACAAATACCTGGCTCGAACCTGGCCGAATTCGAACAAAGCTCATTTAATAAACCTTTTTCTCGGGTGGCAGGGCTATCTGCTATCTCCGAACATGCGGTTGCAAATTTGGTGGTATTCCTTGTTTAGCCCAGTTGAGGGGACTGTACCTAGGGATGTTGAAACACACCTTCCGCGAGCTAACTAGTTAGTACCAGCTTTTGTTCCTCATGAATTCGACTTACAATCGGCGGATCGGATATGTCGGCCCTCCGATGCTCCGATAGCCCCGATCCTACTCCCGTGACCGCCTTTGTGGACAGGAGAAGGCAGGGAAGCGAGCTCCAAGAACCAGTTCATTGGCTGCAGATCATGCCTTCTGACGGATCTTAGCCGGAGAGCGAGACCCTGTCCTGTCTGCATTAACCATTTCAGGAGACTGAAGCGCGTCACCAAAACGCAACGCCGTTCTTGTATCAGAGCGGCACTTTTGAGCGAAGAGGCCGTTCGCAGGTACTTATGTACACTGCGATACTCGCAACAAGTCCAGGTCCTCAATCAGTCACAGTTATGACCCCGGCTTTACCAGTTCGATTGACATGCCAGCCTTGTGCGAGACGCAAAGTAAAATGCGACAAGAAGAGTCCTTGCACCAACTGCCTGAAGCACAAAATCCCATGCGTTGCCGTTGAGCGCCCCCGTTGCCCGCGCGGGCGTTCAGGGAAACGCGCGACTAGCCATCACGAACAGTTGCGCGATCGTATAGCGAAGCTGGAACAGAAGATACAAGAGTTCCTACCATCATCAGGAGAAGGCAGCGCTGATATGATCAGCAATGGTTGCGGAACTATCATGCTTCAGACTGGAGGGTCACCCAATCAAATTTCGGAAACGGTGCAGGCAACTCGAGACTCGGCGGGTCAAAAAGTGGTGAGCAGCACGTCTTCTCCACGCTGAAAGGCAGAGCTGTCTAAGCATTATGAATAGTCACTGATTCCGTAGCCCGCCGACAATGGTGACGATACGCAGAGGATCGACATTGCAAGTCATGATGTGACGCATGGGCAAAATCTAGGTGATTTAGGAGTGCCGCTTTCGGAGCCAGTACGTCGGAAAGTACTCCTCGATGTTTACCTTGTTCAAGTCGACCCAATATTGAAAATCTTGCACCGCCCATCTCTCTGCGCCTATCTCAATGACAGAAAAAACTATTTGGGATACCCACCAGAGCATCCTGTACCTGCGGCACTGGCCGCTGCCGTGTTCTATATAGCAACCTCGGTCCTCTCTGAAATCCAGTGTCTCACTTTTCTCGCCGAAACAAAACAGACAGTTCTGACCAGGTACAAAAGAGATACAAAAACGGCCCTCGCACAGGTCGATTTTCTTGTGACCACTGATCTGACAGTATTGCAAGCATTCGTGCTTTCTTTGGTCAGTTCATTATAAGTGTGTCAATGACTACAGGGCTAATTGCAGGCGCAGGTCGCTGCACGCACTCATGATCATAGCCGACGGCCATGGACAATGCTCAGCGTAGCCCTCCATATAGCGCAAGGACTGTCGTTACACATGACTGATCCTCCATTTCCAGTGACGCCGTTTGAACGTGAGATGCGTCGCCGCCTGTGGCAGGTAATTGGCTGGTTAGACCTTGAGGCCTCGTTGTACCACGGAACAGAGTGTATGATGCAGTCGGCGTGGATCATGACCCATACCCTCACTAACGTCAACGACAGCGATTTGGGATTAGTAACAGAAGAGGAGTTATCAGTTGTCTCAAGCGGACAAAGCGAGGCAACTCTTCTCATGATTTTCGCCTACGGTCAATGCGCTCTACGCTCCTTGGATTTGTCCAACTTTACCGAGCCGATTGTCACTGACATTCACATACGCCAGCAGGTGGTGGATCAATTCCGTCAAACTGCCGATGGGCTGCTTTCCGGCGCTGATACCGAGAATATTGGTTTTCACTGGTTTACAAACCGAGTTAAGGAGCAGATCTCCGGTGTACTGCAGCTTATTGCTCTCCGACCTCTCCAGAGAGGTCCAAACTTCGTCCCAGCAGGCCAGCCCTGCCCTCAGATTCTAGCCATTGCAGCCGAGATTTTAGAACAGCGACAGAAACTTTATAACGATCCTCGGTCACTGCCCTGGCGCTGGATTGAACCGTTGTACTTCCCTTGGCATGCGCTCGTTGTCGCCGTGAGTGAGGTATCCGTCTGCATGGATCGATCGGTCATCGACAGATACTGGCCTACAATCGAGTATAGTTATAGCCTTTTCCAGAAGCAGGCCATCTGTGGAGATTTTGACCGGGTTCTGACACCCATGGAGAGGTTGATGAGCAACGCTCGAGCTGCGCGGGCATCGGCCTTTGCCGAAGAGTCGCCATGGGGTATAGTGCCCCATATGGATATGCAGATGTCGCCCTTCGATGACTCTGTGCTGTCAGGTACTCTGCCAGCTGGAGTGGCCACGTCCTCCATAGAGGCCCAGGGGCTTTTCCAAGTACAAGCCCCTGACATCATCGGATGGGTGCCGTATAAGGGGTTCGATGAGAGTCCCAGTCAGATGAATACCGGTCTGCCAGTGTGCGCGCCGGTCTACCTGTGATTACTCACGACCATCAACGACATGAACTGCTAGTATTACTTTAATTCATCACCCGTGAAGAGAAAGCGATTCCCGCCACCATAGTCTTTGTACCTAGCTCAGCCTAGCTAAGGATCGACTACAGAGAACATAGATCAGTGCAATGCACGGTTGACGCTTACTCTGGTCTCCACCCATCTCGGTTTGGAATAAAGCCCGCAACTCCTTCGCCGTAACCTTCCCAGCCATCAAATTCAGTTACATATTTGATCGCTGCTCTCAAATAAAAATCATCCTTGCGACCAAATGTCTCCTGAAAGACTTTCGGGGCGCGCACAACTTTGAAGAAGTGGGCATCTAAAGCCCACTTATGAGCTAACGCAGTTTCAATGACCCAGTCCCAGTTGCGACCGTTCAGCTGAACGGCTTCGATCCAGTCGAGGGAGAAGCGAGGCCGCAGCTGACAGATATAAGTCATGAGTCCGAATAGAGCATACTGCTTCAAGATTGAGACGCGGCGATCTTCCGGGAAGTAATGCCACAACACTCGCAGAGCATGAGCAACAGTCATGATGTGAACATTGAAAAAATCAAAAGAGTCCCGTGGATTTCCATTACTCAGGCCAAGTAGAACAGATAGGTCGCAACACTCTTCCAGGTGGGCTAACAGCTCGGTGGGGGAAACTTGCCAGGCATTCCAGTGTTCCAGCACAACTGCAAGATTCTGCTCCTGGCAAAGGACATCGAGGTTGGTGATTCCAGGGTCGACAAACAGGTCGTTTAACCGTGAATCCTGTCGCACATTCTCGAATATCTCCGTTAGGGACGGAGTTTCATATGTAGACTTGTCTGGATGTTCCCGGTCAAGGACAATATGCATGGGATTATACTCCGTGCAACCCTGGCTAAGGGCTTGAGCCGCCACCTCCTTGCTGCGGAACTCATATGCATAGGCGAGATGGATAAACGGATGGCCCACTGCTCCTCGCCATCTGGGTTAGCCTTGCTGCTTTCCAGTGGCAAGAGATAGCAGTGGCGTTACTTACAGCCTCCAGTAAAGCCATTCACAAGCGGTGAAGGCCCCGAGTAGAGATATTCTTCAAGAACCTCACCCCAGTTTCCGCCGTTCTCCTTGATTTCTTTGTCAAAAAAATCCTGATAGGCCATGGTGTACCTAATCAAGCTGTTCAGCATTCTTCTTACCCTATATAGCCATGGGGCGGAACGAATAACGCACTCTTTACGAGCCAGGAAATCTCTCCAATTTTCCTTGGAGACAGCCTCGCCTCGGATGAACCCTCGGGCGATGGGGACCAACTGAGTGATTTCATGTTCGTATGTCCTAGTCAATTGGTCGCTACCGGCACCTAGTGCATACGCAGATCCAAGGAGCTGAAAATCAGAGGTTGTCAATGGACCAAGCCCGACAAACTATTAACCTTGACGCAGTGTTAACAACTTACATGGGGCAAGTGGCTGTGAAGAATCAGCTCCGGGTCGCGCAGCGGTGCGACCGTATTATGGCCTTGAATTAGGAGCTCCCGCAACTTCTGGGTTCTCTCATCCGGGAACTTGGTCACATCATAGATGGGCACTGGTTTGAGGTCTCTCAACCTGGATGCTGGTGAGAGCTTGATCAATTTCTGAGCAGGAACCGGAGTGTTGGAAGACACTGGTGGTACAACTTTAGACATTTGAATAGTGAATAGCGTGAAGATGTAACTTTGCTGCAGAGCCCGTCGAAATATATGATTTGATGTCAAACAGTCGACTACAAGATATGTTTCTGTGGGTAGTCAACCACCGTTAAATACCGCCGTCCTGCGGCATTACAGGTCTTCTGACCTTGCTCGCAAAAACGCACCCTTTGACATAGCCTAGGATATCTCGGCGATAGAATCATACTGGGTCAATGCTGCTGATCCTTGCCGCTGAACAATTTGCCTCGGGCTTTGCGGCACTCACTATGCCGAGCTGGTGGGGTAAGGAAACATGCGCGATTCCACATATTCTCAATAATATCCGGACTGGCTTCCTTCCCCAATTTAAACAGGTTCTCTAAATCTTTTTGTTTTCAGCTGGTTAAATTGTATATAGATTTCAGGTGATGGTTTCGGAAACTTCAGTATATAATCTAGGATGACGAAAAGGGAGGTATAACAAGCGTACATGAGGAGAAACATCTTCTACACTTGACTTCCGAAAGCGCCCAGGATTCACAGCGAGGTGAAGGTCAGCCCCACAATGTGACCAAGATGATCAGATCATGCATCAGCAGCGAGAGACTAGCACATCTGGAGCTGCACCGTGTGTAGGCCAGAGTTATTCCGAAGTCGGGAATATCGCAGGGGCTAAACGAACACCGAAATTTAGTGAATAGCCACGGTTTGAGCCCAGTGTGCGGCTTGGTGACGTTGCGAAAGAGGCCATTGGGCTTCCCCTCGAGAGCCAGGCACACCCGGCGTCCATTTCCCGTCATCTTGGCCCACAAGATTTTGGTCGATTATCCCAGTCGTTTCACAGCCTACCTTCCCCTCGTGGTTGGATGAATTTTGATCCCTGCATCGTCAGGCTCGATCGTTACCCCCAGAAGTACCAGATATTAGCTACTGCCTGAGGGAACATTAGAAATAAACATTTGTAGTATAGTAGGCTAGCATGGCCAAGTTATACTTATATATTATATAGCTATTAAAGCAAGCTTCTGAGCAGCTACCTAAGGCTTCGCCTTAGTACCACCACCCCGGCCTAGGGCAGCAACTACGTTCCTCCTCAGCGCTTGATCGCTAGGTCTAACAGTTGGTAGCCTGGCTACTAACTCTTCGCAAACGAAACTCGCATCTGCGTCCCATCAACCGGCTTCCCAGTAACCTCCATGATCTGCCGTAGTCAGTATTAAGTGCAGTTTGCCGATTCCAGCTGCGAAGCAGAATTAGAGGAAGCACACATACATTGAACAGCTCCTCTTTGACCGCATACTGCCCGAATTCTCCCATAACTGGCTCACCGTGGCTATCCCTAGCAACCTCGCCGAGCCCAACTTTGACAAAATCGAACCGTCTAAGCGTGCAAGCGAGTACGATCTTCGCCTCGATATTCGCGAGTTCTTGACCGATACAGTTCCGGGGACCGCGCTCGAAGGGACGCCACGCTGATACAGGTATCCCATTCCCACTACCGTGTTTGCCTTTGAGGATGAGACTGGAATCCAAATCGCGCGTGGTGTGTGGATTCGTATGTTCAAGCCACCGCTCCGGCACAAACGCATCCTTCGTGACTCCGTAGACTTTCTCATCGCGCTGGATAATCGTCTCACAATTATGCAAGATCATGCCGTCCAGGCAGAGACTCTGCTCGTCCGGCAGCGTCACATTAAACCCCGTTCCACGCGGCACGAACCGCCCCGTCCCAGCCGGTGGATGGAGCCGCAGCGCTTCTTTTATCGCGGCAGCCGTGTAGCTCATCCGACCTAGCAGACTCTCCCCGCGTGGCGAGAGGAGTTGCTCGCGAATGCTGGCGGGTGAAGTGTCGCGTCCTAGAACCTCATCTAGTTCATCCCTCACGGCCCGCAGCGCATGCGGTGTCCGACTGAGTTCGTAGAACGCCCATTGCAGCAGGCTACTCGTCGTATCGTGTCCCGCGAACAGGAACGTCTTGAGCTGGTCGCATGTGGAGGCTAGGAGGGGCTCGTCTAGGTCCTCGACACCTTCGAAGCTGAGTGCGAGGACGCTCCTTGACTGCTTCGCGGCTCTGTCTGTGGTCGAACGGGCTCTCCAGTTGTAGTAGTGGTCTTGCACGTGTTGGCGGAGCATGGCATCAAGTTGTCTGGCGAGCCTCCATCGCTGGGATTTTGTTCTTAATTTGAACTGATCCCACGATGCGCTGCCGCTCGTGCGGTACAGGGATACAAGCTGGCGGAAGGTGGTTACGATGGGGCTTTGGGGGCCGGGGTTTCCTTGCGCGTGCAGGTCTGTGTCCATTGTTACGGTGCCTATCGGGTCCCGTTAGATGATGGTGTTTCGATTTGAGTGGGTCGAGATATTCGAGGGAGAGAGGGGGCGTACCGATGATATCAAAGGTAAGATTGATACAGGCCTCATCAAGCGCAAAGACCTCGCCCGACTCCGTATGCCCATCCAGGATATCCGTGAAGCACTTTACTCGATCCAGTATTCCTGGCAGGAGTGACATGAGATGCTGCGGCGCGAAACCAGCGTTGAGTCGTTTCCGGAGGGCTTTCCATTCGGTTCCCTATGCATAGTCAACTCTCGTCACATTCTGCACGGGAATGATAATTGATGTACCTGCGCAGAAAGAATACTCCGCGCCCCAATCAGCGGCTCGAAATTCGCTAGAACATCGCCCTTGGGCAAACTATACGGAAATGCCTTCGAGCTGCGAGAGATCTGCTCCGCGACCTCGTGGCTGCAGACCACGCAGATGGAGTAGAGGACTGGTCGCAGGTCGACGATGAATAATGGGGGGGCTTGCAGCTTTTCGTGAATTTCGAGGAAGACTTGGTCTGTTCATATCCGCGGTCCAAGGATATTAGTGGATGGTGAGGGTGGAAGGAGTGGTGGGCGTGCGGTCGTACCGATATGACGCCGTCTATCGCCCTCTCCCATTACCTCGTCGAGGGCTTTCATGTGGCCCCATATCAACGACGGAGGGAGTTGTGGGAAGCGGGCGTATTGTCTTAGCCGCAGGTAGCGGGTGCGCTCGAGGAGGTAGAGGACCAAGAGGGGAATCGCTGTCACAAATGCAATCCAGAAGAGCATCGTGGGTGCGTTCGCAGAGATCGCCATTCTAGAGCTGTAGCCGGTCCCATCATGGTATGTATTCAACATGGGCTGCTCTAAAATACTGAGCTCCCAGGACAGCACATGCTCATGCTACATGTCACCCCACCGGATCTCTAGGATCCGAATCAGTGGCTTCAGCTTGGACGCGGTCTACCCGTGTAATCCAGTGGCAATGCGTATCCGACAATTAAATACGAAGATTGACATCCAATCATTCTTCTGGGGAGACCGCGGGGAGGATGGTTGGCAGCACGAGCCGATGCCGAGAGGGACATTCATGTGCATTCACGGCTGAGCCAGATACTCATCCAAGGAGCTTTTGACAGATTAATACTCAACCAAATGAATTAAGGCGTCGCATAGGTCCTAATAAAGCTGGCTGTGCTAACCGCTTCCTACTATGCATATGCCAGGCCATCTTGGGAATCTGTGGCTCAAACGCTCTGAAGTCAAGCCGATATTGAAGTGATATCGAGAGAAAAAAAGCATCGCATTCTATATTGCCGAAAATGATACCCGACCATTTACTAAAAGTACACGGCTAAAACCACACCTAAGCGCATTACTGCGGGACAAGAACCGCCCGGTAATATACCTCGCCACGATCCAGTTTATCCATCGCCTCTGCAATCTTCTCCTCCGTCATCGGAAACGTCTCAGTAATTGGTTCAATGTGATGGAAAGCCGCGAACTCGAGCATATGCTTGTGCACCGCGCGTGCAGGAATCTGAGATCCCACGACGTGGATGCCTTGACTGATCAATGCCATGTACGGGATCGAGAAGTTGCCTTGGTTGACGGTGAGCGGGTAGATGGCTGCGCGAGGGGCGAGGATCGGGATGAGCAGGTTCCAGTCTGGGGGGACGGCGGCTGTGACGAGGAGGCGGTCGATACGGTTTGACACGGAGAGGGATGTTGCGCCCTTTGTAGCAATGAACTCGTGGGCTCCTAGTTTGAATGCTTCTTCGCGCTTGCGCTCTGAGCCGGAGAGGACGACAACGCGGCAGCCCATCTTCGCAGCAAACTGGATGGCCAGATGACCTAGCCCACCAATTCCAAGAATTCCAACTGTATCTGTTGGCTTGACTCCCTGCAGAGCCTGAAACACCGTACCACCACCACATTGAAGCGGCGCAGCAGCAACATCACTCAGAGTGTCCGGGATCTTATGCAGGAAGGACTCGCGCCAAATAGCGTGGGAGGCAAAACTCCCCTGGTCGAAATTCTTCTCCGTGTACATCTGGCGCTGGGAACAGTGGACTTCAAAGCCTTGCAGGCAGTACAGGCAGTGCCCGCAGCTGTCGACCTGGTAGCCCCAGCCGACGCGATCGCCCTTTTCTAGGTGTCTGGTGTGGGGGCCGACGGCTTCAATGATGCCAATACCTTCGTGGCCGAGGGCCATATCAGTGTGGCGCTAGTTTTGTTAGCTTAGAAGAACTGTATTAGGGTAGCGAGGTCCTACGCAGTGTAAGTCTGTACCGCAGAGGCCGGAGGCGGTTACTCGTAGAAGGACATAGTCTTCCGTGAGCTCGTCGGGTTTGGTGGTGGTGCTCTTGACCGGATTGCCGGACTTGTGGCCTTTGAAGACTGTGAAAGAGGGCATTTCGGTTCAAGGTAGTTTTCGTAAGCGGTGTTGCTCTCGACGGTTGAAGACTGTGGTGGAAGACGGTGTTGATCCGACTCCAAACGGGCCCGACTTTGATCGACTTATATATTTCATTTTGCGGACATTGCTTAGGAATCGCCGCATCTCCAGAAGAATCTACAAGGATGCGGAGTTGAAGATTCAGCCATGAATCAACAACCTGCTGAAAAGATGACAAACGGACCGGAGCGACGGAGTCGCGGAGTTCCTGTTTGGGCGTAGCCTCCGGAATCTCCTTACGGAAGGAGCTCCTTTGCTCCTTCGCTCCGGATCTCCAATTCCTCTCTGCTTTCCCTGGCATTTCTAGAGCAATTATCCTGCTATGTAGCACATGGGTATCACAGCATGCACCAGTCACTTGCCGGACACCACCATGCTAAGGTGTCCTGCTACATCATCCTCAACGACGGCCATGGTTGCAGGTAAGCCAGGGTTGTGATTCGGTTGCTTGAGTGAAAATGGAATAAACAATGGTCGCTTGACCTGAAAGATGCCCAAAAAAAACTAACTGATGGCGATAGGCCATTGCTTTCGCAACATTCAGCAGCATCACGTGGAACCTAACAGCTCTGCTATTATCGAGAAACCACTCGGTCAACCTTGATTTCCATGATACTTCGGTCTCGACACACCTTCTTGGTGCCATCTCTGATGTCTTCAGAATGATGGAATGATTAGAATGATATTCGTAGGTATAGATATAAACTCCTTTCTGTGGATAGTCCTGGGACATAGTGGCCTCCTCCTTTGCCATGCAAAGTCTTTCCGATTCTATCCGCGGGTGATATCTAATTTATCCCCGAGCCGCCTGGGTGGCCAAATGAGAATGAAAACCACAAGAGGGTGACTGAGACGTAACAAGCTGCGTCGTGATCCAACTGACCGAGGTGAAAGCGCAACTAGGGATTTTCCCTAGCGCCGATTCCACTTGGACTGCGAATGCGGACTTCTATGGTCATGGGGATCAATCTAACCCGTTTCCCACTCCTGCAGGAGGGCTTGGTTTAGATTTGATACTTCGCTTGTCGCTTCAATTATCAGGACGATGGTGATCAACACTTTGGGGCTGACAGGACACAGTAGCGGGAGACATATATTGACGCCCGGAAAGCGGCACACCCATTGTCCACGGTAAGATCGCTGGTGATAAAATAAGGCACGCAATTGCAACAACGATTAAAATCATTTTTTCTCTTACCGAGGACGTAGCTAAAGACTGAAGACGATCAACAGGTGATCAAGTCTCTTATCCTAAGCGAGGCTCGCTTAGAGGAAGATATCCAGGATTGTCGGCGCTTGTGGCGCCCTACAGAAAAGCAACCAGTCAGCGTCCATCCCACTCCCGCGCTGTTCCTGGCCTGGCGCGTTATGACGTTCAATCTTGCAGCAATTCCTCATCTTCTAAATTATCTTCTACCAGATGCTTTCGGTGAGTTCCGTGTCCCGTCTTTTTGGTGTCGCCATTATAAGGACCAGGAGCGCCTTCAATATATCAGAGATATCGCCAATATGATCACAGATGATGCGATGCGACAAGCAACGGGCCCAGGCATGTGAAGTATATAAACCCTCGGCAGCGAGTCTCTGGCAATGCTGATCTCACAAACAAACTCTTCTTCCACCCCTCCACGGCTTAATTTTATCCAACATACCTCGCGACATGCAACGATCGTATTTCTGTCCAAAGCTGGCGACAGCTGTGACGGCGCTCTGCGCAGTTGTAGCTACTGCCAATGCTGCACCCCGGAGCGTTGCAAACCCCTTGGCGACCGAGGATCAACGAGCTCTCGATACGCTTGCGATTGAGATTAACAATGATCACAGCTTCCCGGTGTTAAAGGCGTCGGCAAAGGCAGCCTACAAGACGGCACATGGTCTCCCGGTCAGCGACGAGGCGTCTTCCAGCCTCGACGCGGCCATCGATGAACTCGCCTTTAGCGCCATCCAAAAGGCCGTTAACAACGATCCGTATTACCCAAAAGTCTATGTCGTCGACGCAGGCCCACGGGAATGGTTTGGCCTCGACGTTCCTGGCGGGCGATATTCGTACGATAATCCGGACTGTATATATCGGACGATTCCGATAGACAGCAGCTTGAGCTACATTGTGACGGGCAAGCGATTCACACCGGGGCCGACCGACGTGACCTTTTCTCTCATCAGCAATCCCAATTCGCAGAATACGGTAGCATACTTGGCCGGGGAGGATCTGGTCCTCGCCAGCGACAACTCATACCGCATTACCATCAACAGCTCCTCTGTTGAGGGGGCCACAAACCACATCCAGTCGACCTCGGAAGCGACCCAGCTCCTGATCCGCAATAATCTCGGCGACTGGCAGACCGAAACCCCCGACGAGATCTCCGTCGTACTAGTTGGCGATGCATCGGACCACGACCCTATCAGCAAGACCCAGATCGTCCTTGACGCCACCTCGAACTTGGGGCAATCCATCGTGACGTACGGCGTGGGTGCCCTGGGCCTGAAGACATCCATCAACCCGGTCAACACACTCTCCGACCCAAGCCAATCCAGCAGCCTGGGAACCCTCACAAGCCAGGCTAGTTCGTTCGGCCACTTCAAGCTCGCTCTCGACGAAGCCCTAGTCGTTACAGTGAATCCAGGTGCAGCGAGCTATTTCGTCGTGCCCGTCACAAACCCCTGGATGGTGACCGTGGACCCGGCGAGCCAAATCAGTTTGAATAGCGTACAAGGGGAAGCCAACGCCGATGGGACGTACACGTTTGTGGTATCGCTTCAGGATCCGGACGTGTATAATTGGATCAATACCACGGGGCTCACCGAAGGCACAATCATGGCGCGCTGGCAGGGGCTGCCGACCGAGTCAGAGTCGTCTTCCACGAGTGATGTTGCTGTCGATACCCAGGTTGTTTCTCTGTCTGAGCTGGCGTCTGTTTTGCCCAGTGGGACTCGCTATGTGACGCCGAGCGAGCGGGAGGCTCAGCTTAAGCAGCGTGCCGCAGGGTATGCTAGGCGGCTACAGGTTTAGGTACGTAAGTAGAGACGAAGATGGCGGGAAGATGTTCTTTCTCGAGAATATTTGGATATTGGGACATACCGATAGCTACATAAAAAATCAAGAAGCATATCTCCCATTGCAAGTCCAAAGGAATGCCCCCACATCAGCGCATCGTATGGTGTCAGCATCCAACAAAAGCCTTAACTTCCCACATTTACGGTAGCACTCATAGCTTAGAAAAGCTGTGTACCCACGGAAGACTTGTTATGCAACGCCAGGGCAGTTGCGTTAGATAGCTAATATGATTCCCACAACTTTCATCATTGTTAGAATAAGGTGCACAGAGTATGTAGTCAATCAAAAGGCGGAAGACAAAACCGAGTCCCTGGCTGGACCCTTGAGACAGGCGCGTAGTGAGACACGCACTGTTTGGGACTGCACGTGCATGCGAGATGTCACATCAAGGGATTCTATTGACCATTGGTCAAAAACCAGGCTAGTAAACGTTTGTCCGGGTATCCACAGTGATGGGGCGGGTCTCATGGTGGTCTACTGTATGCATCCTGTCGCTTCCATCTGTCTACCACATGTTGACTGCAGAGTACCGCTGATCTAATGCAATCTAGTGTCTGAGAGATTGATATTTTTTGTGAGGAGGAGTTTTATCACCTGGTAAGAGTTGCCAGTGGTCCTGGTCTTCGCGCCTGTCGCTTCTCGAGGACATCGATGCCCAGTACGTCGTTTCTGAGAACGAATGGGGCCACCAGAATGCCAAGTTTCCAAATATTTCGATACACGATTATCACATCTGCTGGAGCTTAGTTTCAACAAGGATAGATGTTAGGTGATATCGAAGCATGTAACATCCTGCTCTGCGAGAACAGAGATGCCTGGACGGCGGGGGAATTCTGATAAGTGGAGGGAAAGCATCAGTACCCCGCTCAACGCCCTCGCAAGCGATGAATAGGTTGACTCCTGTAGAAAGCTGACACCCAGGCCAGGTCTGCTGCGTGCGGATGTATGGCACCATATTTGCTGAGCACACCGACCTATGTTTGAGTAGGCGCGCACTTGCAGTCTGGACCTTACGCCGGATGGGAGGGTCAGGAGCAAACACCCAAGATCTCAAGTGCCGGAAATTAAACATAAACAGGACCCATCCAACATTCGATCAACGGTCAGCGGTCTTAACCAGTAATGACAGTCTCTCAAATTGTCGAGGGGGTAAAATCGATCCTTCGGTCCAAGCGTTGGCCCAACCGTTGGCCCCCACAGGATTTAATGAAACGTGAGCAATTAGAATTGCGGGATCCTTAAATTTACACACTGGCCTACCTTCGGAGTTTTCGGGATATTTGGTGTCAGATCGGGGATTTTCGAGATGACTGAACCAATCGGCTGGCAATCCCTTCCAACAGTTGGCGCCGGTGGCGCGTGCTTCTATAGTATACCGTTGTTATAGTATAGCTACACCAGACCATGGGACAATTTCCGGAGCATCTTATAGATACCTCATTATGCCGTCAATGTATGATCTTTGACTTTTCTATCCTTCTCTTCAAGCTTGTCATTTACTACTCTCCTTACCTCTGTTCTTTCTATTGCTTCAGCCTGGTGCTCGAAGCCCCCACGCTCCTTTTCCAATTATACACTCCTTTTGATTCCGACTTTCCAAAATGCCTTCCTTTGCCCATTATTTTGGCGCTAGCCTCTTAAGCATTGCTTACTACGCCCTCTCGGTCGCTGCAACCGGCGTCATCCTCCCCCTCTACACCTGGCCGAGCGAAGGCGCCTGGGACCCGGTCTACGATGCGCTGGCCGCATACCCCGAGGTGGACTTCTACGTCATTGTCAACCCGAGCTCTGGTCCTGGTGACTCGTGTAAGCTGCCACCCGACTATAAGAGCCATTGTGCAGTCCACTAATACGTATACCTGCCATCCTACAGCCCCTCCCGCATCCGAATACATCACCGGCGTTACAACCCTAAACAGCTACGCCAACGCGCACACCATCGGATACGTGCGCACGAACTGGGCGGACCGCGATATCAACGATGTGAAACAGGATATTGATGTTTATAGCCAGTGGGCCACGTACAGTGGCAGCTCTAGCTCTGGAAGCAGCAAGCGCAGTCGCAAGGCGCGCAGGTACAGGTCTCCCTGTTCACCTCAGGAGGAGACAGAGACAGACACGGAGCCCATTCCAACCATAAGTCCAACTGGGTTTGTTACCACAACTACCCCCTCGACACCTACTTCCACTTCCACTTCGACTTCTATATCCACCCCCAGCAGTACCCCGACCCCAACCAACCAAAACACCGGCATCACCCTCTCGGGAATCTTCTTCGACGAAGCGCCGCAATCCTCCGATAAATCTCAACTATCTTACATGCAAGACGCAGCTGAATACGTGCAATCACACTCTGCGCACTTCGCCTCCACCACCAACACCTCCACAGTAATCTTCAACCCAGGCACAGCCCCCGACGCAGCATACTTCAACTATGCAACACACATCGTCGACTTCGAGAGCACGTACGACGCATGGTTGGGTAGTGAGCAGAAGTCCGGGGCCGGGGGATTGATCGACGGCGTCGAGGAAGCCGATTATAGCCAGAGTGCGATCATTATCAACTCTGTCCCCGAGAATGTCGATTATGCGGCTGTTGTTGGGGCGGCAGTTGAGAAGGGGGTTGCCATGGTTTATTTGACAGGGGATTTCGATTATAAGTCCCTGAGCTCTGTTGGGGATGTTGCGGCGGCAATCTTGAGTGCTTAGAGTTGTTTTAACCTGGTGGGTAGCACCCTCGCGAGGGTTGTTGTCTTGGGGCTGGCCCCTGTATAGATTCAAGATGCGAACAAAGATGTATCCACCAATACGAGGCACACATACTTCGCCTTGTAGAAAACAGGGTCACCTCCGTGTCGTGGCCTCTCTACCACAGGCCCGACATAGTGTCTGTCGCGTCTAAAAGATCTAACTACCGCAAGTTTTACGATCTTTAAAAGCAGAAATGATCACTCAATCGACTCATGTCTGCTTGTGAACTGTCTAGGGATGTCGTAGAGCGCACTTCAGGCCTTCGTACTATCACCCTTGTATTGGTAGTAGGTAACCGAGTTTCTCGAACGAGGGGGACGGAGAAGCTACAGCAATTAAATGATACTATCTCAGTGATAAGCTCTCATGGATCAAGGCAGCTGGAGTTTGCTCAACCGCAACAAGGTTCAATTTTGGCATTTTCTTAACCTGGGAATATCAAAAGTATATATTGCTTGGCAAGTCCCACTGGCTCAAAGTCAAATTACCTCCATATGCAAACGGCGGAAGACGATGGTGAGGTGTAACTGGTACCCTCAGTTACCCCCAAGTCCGTATCAACTGTCGCTGCGGTTGACTTTGTTGCCAGAGTCAAAGCGACGATTCATCCAGCGCAGCGGTTTATACAAGCTCTGCTTCCTTTTCTGCCTTTTCTGTTCGTACATAGCGTTTTCGAGACCTTGAGATACTGTCTCCATGATCTGTTGTGTCATAGCCGTGGTATGACCCACCGCCCACGCTTGCCTGTACAGATCCACCGCTTCATCGAGATGGCCTTGTTTATGCAGTAGCATTGCAAGCATCACTCGGCACGCCACCGCGATATTGGCCACTCGATCCTCGTTGAGCTGTACGGCGTCTCTGTAATATGCCTCTGCCTCGGCAACTCGGCCTTGGGCGTCAAGCAGGACGGCGAGCCGCGCCATACAGAGTGCAATTCTGACATCATCTGCCGGGAGGACCTCTCGTCTCAGCTTGATCAGTTGAAGATAGCGCTGTTCCGCCTCGCGTTGTTGACCCAGCTCGACCAGCACCGCGGTAAAAATCTCCATGGCATTGAGGGTTTCCGGGCTATTTCGTCCTAACGTTCGGTACCTCCAATCCACCACCTGCTTCAGCATCCCGCAGGCTTGTTCGTACCTCTCCAGCAGAGCCAGCACTTTGGCTAGCTCATACATGGTGCTCATAGTGTTTGCATGTTGATCCCCCTCCTCAGCGGACCGTTGATCATACACCTTCCGGTAGAGTTTCTCAGCCTCTGTGAGTTGACCCTGTTTCTGCTTGATGTCTGCAAGATCCGATAAGCATGTCCATGTTGACGGGTGAACTTCACCCAGAACTTCCACATAAAGGTGGTAAGCTGCATCCTGGAACTTTTCGGCCTCCTTCCAATTCTGCTGTCGACAGCATGCCATAGCAAGCTCTGAAAGAGCTCGAAGGGTTTGGGGATGTTTATCACCAAGCTTTTCGGCAGTGTACTGAACCGTCTTGGCATAGCCGTTGATTACCGGAGTACAGTCATTGGGCGACCTGAACAACGCATCCAGCCCAATTGGTGTTCCACTTATGAGCTCCTCATCGCCTAGGTCTCCTTCACACTCCATGAGAATGTATCGATAAAGGTTCATGGCTTCTATTGTTCGTCCAACTGCTAGAAGGTTATTAGCAAGGATACAGAGCGTCAGAAGGCTCTCGGGACACCAGATTTGTGTGGCCTTCTTGAATTTCCTCAGTGAGTTGCACAGCTCGAGAGCTTCGGTCAGCCGCTCCAATTCTATTAAAATGCCTGCTAGAATCCACTGGCTTTGTATGGTAGAAATATCGTCAGGACAGGTCAACTGCAGGCGCGCCTCAACAACACATCTCTGTTTAGTTTCTGCAGCCGTGTATTGGCGTTGGTCGAGGAGTATAGCTGTAATAAGCTGTATGCTATCGATGGTTTCCGGATCGCTGTCCCCAAGGGCTTTGGAACGTATGTCGTAAGCTTCCTTAGCGTGAGAAAGAGCCAAGGTGGACTGAGCGCAGAACTTTCTGTACCCTGCCATGTAATACAGTAACGTCGCCCGACTCAGTAAAAGTTCCTTCCGAAGAGCTCCAAATGTGGAGATAAAACGAAGGACCTCATCTCCGTGGGCGGCTATTTGTTCGAAGTGCTGCCAGGGTCTCATTGGTGCAAAGGTAAATGCAGCGGGGATACGAGATGATGCTTCCAGTAGGTACATCTCGATGCTTCCTTGGCGAGTAAGAAACCCACGCACGGCTTGTTGTACCAGTGCATGCATCATAATGCTGCCATCTGGACAGATTGCAACCATTGAGAAGGACAGAAGTGTCCCAAGTGCTGCCGTACACTCCCTTTCATTGTAGTCCTTTGGGTAGAGGAGGCTCTCCGGGACCCCCTTGGGTGCGTCAAAAATGCTTATACGAGCCAAGATGTCCGCTGCTAAAGCTTCCTTTTGCTGTATCCTGTCGAAAGAAATCTCCCAAGTGCGAAGTACTGAATTTGGTATACCGTCATACCGCCGAATGTCACGGTATTCGACGTCTCGTAACAAGTCGAGGCCTGATAGATTGTCCTGATCCAGTAGGCTCTTGTACTTCGCAATGGTTGTCCGATTGTGCTTGATAAACGCGACAGCCTGTGTGAGCGCTAGAGGAAGACAACCCAGCATCTCCAACAAGTCTTGCAGATCATTGGTGTTCGGTATTTGTCCAGTACCTAGAGACGCCTCCACGAGCGAACGGGCATCGCCAATCTCCAAGGATGGTATTGCAATGACATCTTCGGTTAGGTGGTCCCAGTTCGGAAGATACTGCGTCACCCGCATGTCGCGCGTGGTCACAATGATCGAACCTGGGCTGATGCGAACAATGGGAACAAACCTCATCTGTGGGCCAAGCTCCTGTCCATCATCCATGTTATCCAAGACCATGAGCCATGGGTCGGCGGTGGGTTTCGACAGATGGAGGTGGATTTGGCGCTTCAGATCAGCCTTGGGGTCATCATGGCCGGGGATCCGGAGAGCACGGGCAATCTCACGGTAACTCTGCTCAAAAGTGCTGCTGGTACTGGCATTGACCCAGAATACTCGCGCGATGGGGTTTACTTCCCAGTATGAATAGCAATACTCAACCGCAAGTTGCGTTTTCCTGCATTACCATGTCAGTCAAAGCAATGTGCAGCATTAGTTGAAACATACCCAACTCCACCGATCCCCGCGAGGACGGCTGGTTCACTCGCTTGTAGTTTATTATCGATCATAGCCAAAATATCCGTTCGCCCGACAAAGGTTGGAGTCCTGCGAAATGGAACCATAAAACATGCCCCGGTCGCGCGCAATGATGCAGCGGGTATCATGGTCAGGAGTTCCTTTGCATAGGCCGCCGCCGTCACTGAGGCATAGTTCTGCCAGGCTTTGTTCTTATGGCTATCCGCGTAGTCACAAATACCACGAATGACGAGTGAAGGGAATTCTCTCATTAAACCAGCTGCCTCCATTTCAAAGCAGAGGATGTCGTGTTGTGTCCGCAGCTGATCCCGGGTGGCTCCGTGACGCATCACCTGGTTGCCCGATGCAATCAAGCCATAATGTACGACCGGCCGTAGGTATTGACGGGGCTTGCGGGAAACGCTTTGAATTTGATCACACCGCTCGCATGAGACGGCTTCTTGTGGATGATCATAACAGGCAGCGTAGAGGACGTCTAATTCCACGCCCGGATGCGAAAATTCAGGGTGGCGAGAAGTCATTTCGTCGATATACTGCTCCATTCTCGGCTTTTCTAAGTGGTCGCCAGCTTGAAGCTTGGAAGCAGCGAGCATCAGCGCTTGGGGGGGACGCAGACGGTCCTGCGTGCAAATAAATCGACCACCCTGGACGGTCTTGCCCATGTCGTATTGGATTACCCCGCCATCGCCGACAACCACATCTCCCAGTCTGATATCGTGATTCTCACTCGGCACCCCACCCCCAACACCAACAACAAGACCGATTTCGAGGCAGCGGAATGTCAACTTCATTCGCACGACTGTCACAGCCGCGGGGACGACGCCGGTTTCGCCGACGGGAAGGCAGGCCAGGACAACATTATGCGTGCCGATCCGACCGAGAACGTATGCGTTGAAGTCAATGGCTTCCGCTGGAAGGTTCTCGTGTTCCTCGTCAAGCATTCCTCGCGCGGCTGCCAGTTCCCGCGGCAGTGCGCAAATCCAGCCGACCGTGTAGTCCTCGTGAGTTCGAGTCATCGTGCATGCTGGATCAAAGTCGGGCGGAAAAGGAAGAGACAAAGAAAAGTGTGAAATCGGAGGAACAGTGAATTCTGATGACGAGACTGAAGATCCGAGTTTCGCCAGGTCATGGTGCTGGGACGGTGGGGAATTTAGAGTGTTGTCTGAGATTCGGATCGCGGTTCAGCCTCGCCTTGGCTGCAGCGGCGTCTGACCGACCGGTGGTGGCAGTGCAACCAATGACCGATGACCAGCACTGTGGCCCAAGGCCGATTTTCCTATCCTTCACTTGTCTGCAAAGCCAGTTTTCCTCGCGGGCTGACGGAGGCTGCAACTCTTGTACCATACAAAGTGGCTTCGGCGGGCCTAGGTGGGATACGCCCACGACTGGTTACCCGGAGGTGGTGAGGGGTGAGGATGCATCAAACCGGGTGCAACTGTCCAGTGAGTAGGCTGTAAAAGCACTTTGCACTGGCTGAACATTTGAAGGCTTACAATGCCCACTGGTCGAAAAAAGTGCCGTTGACATCCGACCAATCGAGATCCGCATACATCTCAGCCGACACGTCGATGGAATGGCCCAGGATACCTCCAATCTCCGCGGTAGCGCATCCCATCCCCAGCTGTGAAAGCCAGTCAGTTTCATGGGTGTTTGTTTGGGAATTCGGCAGTATCTGAAATTGGGAGTTATCAGAGGGCTGGCCTGGCCCTGTGGATGCTGGTTCGCTAAGGGTATTCCGAATAGAAGCTGTGCCCGTCCTCCAATTGTTTCGTAAGCGGTCGACCTTGCGGCTTAGGTCTCGCATTATCGTTGCTGCGTTGGTAGCGACCGCGAAACTATTCCCGAAATGCTCAAAGACAGACACTGACAGGTCGATGGCTTCTCGAGCAGCGGCCGAGGACGAACTCTGCGGAAAGGCCAGCACGTATCCGACGAGTGTCATTGAGACATTCCATTGCCATTGGAACGCCTCGTGCCAGCCGTGTAGGATGGAACACATGTTGAGCACCTGGTACGTTATGTGTGTGAGGGCAATAGCGTGGGCAGCGCATTTTGACGCCGCTTGTTCCGTAGCGGACGGCGGGGCTCCGTTGAGTGTGAAGCAAATGGACGATCGGTACAGATTGGTAGACATGCAGTGGTATGTCAGCTCGAGCAGGAGGCGCTCGCGCTGGAGCCACCCGGGAGTGAATTGCTCAATCTGTACTGGGGAGAGGTCCGTTGAGAAAGGAACACCGCCGTTCTGTCGCGCCGTCTTCAAGGCATCGGGGACACCCTTCAGCCATCCATCCATCATCGCCGCGATGGCTCCTGTATCACCTATCACGACAGCATCAGGCGGCTTGACGTAAACGCTCATATACGCCTTTCGCACCGCAATGACGAGTTTTGTTTTGTAGAGACTCCATGTCAACCAGGTGATGTTTTCTGCGATCGGAGCGAAGCTAGTGCCCGAGCTTCTAGCGATCTCCCTGTCATCCGAAGGCAGGGAGCAATAATATGACGAATCTTGAAGAATGAACGGACGACCCATCTTCATGCTTCGGTTACTCTCCAGAATGTACAAGCTCCACCATATACGCTTCCGTAGCTCCCTTTCCCGCTGCGGCATGCTCTGGGGAGGTTCAAGATGCAAGCCGAGCATAAAAGCGGTGCGAACTGCGAGACCGCAAGAGTTATCTGTCATGTTTTGAAAGCCAGCGTTGCACAAGTATATCGAGCAGAGGATATGACATTGCAGCGTGGAGAGAGTTGGGCTTTCTAGTTGGCTCGACAATAGCGCTAGACAGCGGCGGTAATGCCAACGACCAGCGATAGTAGAGTCTGAATCATCAACATTGCCCTTGTTAGCAGTGGTCAACGCTTGCCGCCGACCTGGCTGTCGAGCCATACCATACTGCATGCAGAGAGCCAAGACCATGTCGACGAGGGCGGAGGTTTTCCTTTCTGTCCCCCCAGCCGTCCATAGGGACTGGTAGTGCTCTTTGAATTCCGCTTCATCTAGTATTGGAAAGGACGGATAGTACGATTCCCAGAAGAGGTTGATGAAGTACTCTTCCTGCATTGAACTGAGCGACTCCGCCGGTCGGATTGAATCGGCAATTGGAGCGGCCTGACTGGGCTGCTCGCTATGAAGATCCTCTGTCGGGCCATCAAGGACTGTACTGGCAGATTCGGGCATCATACCTCTCGCCGAGTGATTTTCTTTCAGAGCCGTAGCCAAGAACTTGTTGATGCTGCCGATGAAAAAGAAAAGCGACGATGCACCGTACCACGTCTTGTTTGGGGATCGAGCTGTGCTGATATGAATGCCTTCCCAGAATTTATCCTGACTTTGTTTGTCAGTCTTCGGAGCATTGCCCTCGAGTTCATCCTCTCGGGTCGCGGGCGTTTGCAGCTGCCGACCGGAGGGACGTTGCCGCTCATTCTGCAGCTCGAGTTCTAGTTCGCTGACTCGCGCTTTCAACCTCTCAATCTCGCGATAGGCTTGTGGGAGTGTAACCGATCGCGTCAGCCGGTCGTGATTGCACTGTCCACCTCTCTTCCGACAGTTCGCGCAGGGATATTCCGAGTCGCACTTCAGACGGTGCACGCGGCACCAGTTGCAGGCCCTGGCCACTTGGCTCCGTTTTTTTGGGTTGGATGATGGGCCTGCGAATGGCATATCCACAATAAATGTTGGAGTGGCCATTCCGACTCGTAATTCCGATCACCACGATCCGTAAGCAAAGCTGATGAGATGAGATGAAACCAGGCGCGGAGATGCGGAGCAGGTGTTGTTGATCATCTGTTGCTTGGTAAGCAGCTTGGGCGCCTCGTTGTTCAGGCATCAGCCCAGCGTTGCTTCCTCCACACACGATAACGATAGGACATCACCAAACTGAAACGATAGAACCAACCAGGCGGTGACGGCGACTTTGCTAAGAGAGGTGCTAGAGAATGAACCCAACAAGATGACTTGGAGTGCGTCTGGAAGACACAATCAGCGAATACAAACCAAGAATCATGGTCAGTCACATGACCCGATCGCACCTTCCAACGGACCATCCTGGGCTCATGAGAGAGCTTCCTCCCCCAGCGCAAAACTAAGCCGAGGGTCATGAGGAGGGATTACGCCCGCTGCTACGTGATGTGTTTACCCAATGACCGTGCTGCGTGGATTGATTCTAAGTCGGCGAGATCCTGGCTGAACATGCAAGATATATAATCGGGCTATGTATGGTGCGGTGACTCGGCTATACATTATACTACTAGTATCGGCCGAGGGGCAAACGACTATACTTCGCATAGCGCCAAAAAATTGTGCCTATAAACTGGAAGTCCGAGTGCTTGCCCGCAACTCGCACCGGAACTCGCACCGGGAGTCGGCCATGCAGGGCAGCCCGGATATAGTGCCCACGGTCCGTTCTCCACATCAAGCACGTCCAAGAGAATCGCGCAGAATATATGAGCCGGCACATAATCCCTCTCCAAGATACAATCTGCCAGCTTTTCGTGTCCAGTACGATAGCAATCCTTCCTTCCTTCCTTCCGACCCCATTCAGCCCGGCCCGATCCAACTCAAGATAGGCAAAACACCACGAAACGACAATGTCCCCCCCAAAACACGACCACCGCCCCAACGTCCTCATCATCGTCGCAGACGATCTAGGCTTCAGCGACTGCGGGTGCTTTGGCGCGGAGATCTCGACGCCGAATATTGACGCCCTCGCCGCCGAGGCGAACGCGCTGCGCTTTACGAATTTCCATGTTGCGGCTGCGTGTTCGCCTACGCGGTCTATGCTTATGACAGGTACGTATTGCTCTTCTTTCCTGTCAAAGGGCGTCGAAGAAAGTCCGTCTGAGACTTGATCGCTAACACATCTATGTACGTTACAGGAACGGACCACCACATCGCAGGCCTCGGCCAACTCCAAGAAATAACCCGCTCCTCACCCGCCCACGCCGGAAAACCGGGACACGAAGGGTACTTGAATTCGCGGGTTGTAGCGCTCCCCCAACTCCTCTCTGACGGCGGTTACTTCACGTGCATGGCCGGAAAATGGCACCTTGGCCTAAAACCCGAACACCACCCTATCGCGCGCGGGTTCCGGCAATCATTTGCGCTCCTGCCCGGTTGCGCGAATCACTATGCATATGAACCGCAATATGCGGATCCATCGACGGAGCCCGGACGCTTCTTTGAGACGGCGACGCGCGCTCTGCATGTGGAGAATGACCGGTTTCTGGGGAGGTTGCCCGAGGGGTTCTATAGTAGTGATGCATATGCGGAGAGGCTTGTGGAGTACCTTGAAGGGAGAGATGAGGAGGAGAAGGCGATGCCGTTTTTCGCGTATTTGCCCTTTAGCGCGCCGCATTGGCCGCTGCAGGCACCGAAGGAGGTCTGTGAGAAATATCGCGGGGCTTATGATGAGGGGCCTGAGGTGCTGAGGCAGAAGAGGTTGGCGAGGTTGAAGGAGCTCGGGATGATGGGTCCAGAGGTTGAGGCACATCCCGTTGTTTTCTCAGATGGGAGGACCGAGGGGTGGGAGGAGTTGCCGGAGGAGGTGAGGAAAGCGTCGAGTCGGGCGATGGAGGTATACGCCGGGATGGTGGATCGGATGGATTGGAATATCGGGCGGGTTGTGGACTATTTGAAGAAGATTGGGGAGTATGACAATACGTTGATTCTCTTCATGAGCGACAATGGGGCGGCGGGGGCAAGCTACGAAGCTGCTCCGCTTCTCGGGGATAACATCATGGCACATGTCCACAAGTACTATGACAACAGCCTGGAGAATATCGGGCGGGGGAACAGCTTTGTCTGGTACGGGTGTCGCTGGGCCCAGGCTGCGACGGCGCCATCCAGGCTGTTCAAGATGCACTCCACGGAAGGAGGCTGTCGCGTGCCGCTTGTTGTCAAGGCACCGCAAGGGTTAGCAGGGAAAGCGCAGGGTGGGATCACGGATGCCTTCTGTACAGTCATGGACATTGTCCCGACCGTGCTGGAAATGGCCAACCTTGGCCACCCGGCACAGTACAAGGGCAAGGATGTGGCACCGCTGCGAGGGCTAAGCTGGGTTCCGTTTCTTTCGCAAGTGTGGTCGACGGCTGGATCAGAACCATCCTCAGCGCCTCTCGATCAGTATCATCAGATTCATGGCCCTGATTATGCTGTCGGCTTTGAGGTCGCGGGCTCTGCAGCCTTGCGAAGAGGCGACTGGAAGATTACGTTTGTTCCGGCACCCGACGGCCCACAGAAATGGGAGCTATTCAACATCCGAGAGGATCCTGGTGAAGTTCATGACTTGGCAGCGCAGAAGCCGGAGTTGCTAGATGAGATGCTACAGCTCTGGAAAGAATACAAAACGGATGTCGGGAGTGTTGGGGTGGCAGGCGAGTTTGAACGCTCTGTGCAGGGGGCTGGGACTATGCTGGACGAGATGGACGATCCGTATGCGTGGATCAAGTACATTGGCAGACCAGAGATTACGCCAGAACGCCTCAAGAGCGTTGTACCTCGTGTACCGGAGTAGCTGAATTCGGGGGAATAAAAGAAACTGCGGATCGATTTTGCTACCAACTTCGTAGCCCACTTGGGTCGATCGTGTCCCACGGCGGCCATTCCCATGATGGCAAAGGGCCCATCGAGGTCCATGCAAGGTAGTCACCCATTTCCTCTGCGGTTCGAATGTAGTCTTCAACCGACGGCTGGCCTTCCGCGGGAGGATCGGGGTCGGGCAGTGAAGGCTCCAGTTCCTGCACGTGGGAAACAGAATGCGACGCAATCTGAGAATCTTGGTTGCTAGCTTGCGGACGGTGCTCCTCATGCTGAGCCCTCCTTTCTGCCCCATACGCGGGATCCAATAGAGGACTCAGGACCCCGCGTCGTGAAGACCCGCACGATGAAGTGCTCGTAATACCAACATTACTTTGTCGAGCCTCTATCTCAGCCCTGGCCCGTCGGAAGAATGCAAAGTTGGTAAGGTGATGCATCTCAGGTGACCCCGTCACATAGACGGACTCGTCAAGATCCCTAGGGGCCATTAGCATTTCCGCCGTTGAGCTTGTGACATGGGGAAAGTGGTCCAACAGATTGATTCCATGAAATTCGCGAGTGATATCGTCGAGTCCGAACAGCATGCACAGTGAAAGAATAACGCGGACCTAGTCTGCTTAACAGAATGTAATAGTTTGATAAGGGCGGGTGTGTCCTTACACATGGGCTTCGTTCTTCTTTTCCCGTGTGGAGAAAGGCAAAAAGATCGAGATGGGCTCGGAGATTCTGTCTCACCATCTCCTGAGTGTGCGTATCGTTTTGTACCGTTGCAGTAAACACAATTTGGATCTTGGCGGACTCGAACAGTACCCCGGACCACAGCGGTTGATCAGCAATCATGGCTTTGTCGGGAAGGACTTTGCGGACCAGATTGGAGACCTCGTGGGCATGATGGAAACACCGCCGCTGGCAGTCTTGCAAGAAGACAGGTGGAGCCCCGCGAAATCCGGTGGCAAGAGGGAAGCTGAAGCCGGGCAGCGATATCCTTGTGAGATCGAACATGGCGGCGTGAAAGAGAAGATGGAGGAGCAAAACGGCGCTGAGGATGTGCTGGTCCTTGTGCATGTACATGTTTAGATCGGTCAAGTGGTAACGATCGGGTATAGCATTGTAAAAGGATTCCAGCTTCAGCAGTGTTGCACTAAAGGGTGACGAGTAACTCCAAATGGGAGCTGCTTCGCTGGGTGTTGTACGGATGATCCTGATTGTCGCGTTGGCCACAGTAAGAGTTAACCGGAGATTTCAGACCTACCTCAGCACCGTTCTCCGTAGCCTGATAAGAATCGTAGTTAAAGCAGGGAGGTCAAGTGTCCTGACGGTGGAAAAACTGGGAGAACTCTCGATAGTGTTGAGAGAGACAAGAGTTCCGGAGGTTAACGCAAGAAAGTCTTGATCAGAGCGGGGGAGGGGGATGCGTGGGTAATCATCCCGCCACGACGAGTGCTTGTCTACACCAGGCGCAATGAGCGAATCAATATGGTAGGAAGCCCAGACAATTCTATTTGCCGTCTCCTGCCTTAGGACCTCCGCCCGTGTCTTCGCCATCGGTGGATGTGGCGCATCGAGCCCCAGAAGACAGATTGCTCGAAATAAGGAACCAGACAGGGAGAAGATGAGTGCGTGCTGATTCGTTTTGGAGGCATATTCACAAACAAGAATCATAGCCTGGCCGAGGTTATTTTGTGCCGTGAGAAAGATAGAATCGGGGATTACTCACCACGAGATCCTGGGTGGTCGGGATATGAGCCGTGAGCAGCACATGCTGGCGTGCTTTCTCTGCCCACGCATCCCCAGGAGTCGGGCTATAGGCAGCACCTTTGCACAGCGAGGGGATTGAGTCCAAAGTGATCAGCCTGCTGATGTCAATAGAAAGCCACCATGGGGGCCGTGCTTCCGTACCTTGCGCCGAGAGCACATATGATGTGCAGGGTTGGCTCGCCGAATTCATCGAGAGCAGTGCCACGGTCCAGTGCTTGCATAAGGGATGGTTTGTGGATAATGCCGGTATATCCCATTGGCTGAGATCTCTGGAAGTATGTATTGATCAGACATCGTAAGGTTTCGCCCTCCGGAAGGGTGCTTGAGTAGAGTCCTGATAGATGAAGTTCAAACCCGGCAACCACGACAACGGCACCGGCAGAGTAGAAGGGGCAGTCTTGCTGCGGACGTGCCTCTGGTCTTTTTTTGTCCGTGGCGCGATAGACACAGTCTATCTTGCGCAGCAGACATCTCTGACAAGATGGTCTTGTTCGAGTGCATTGATCCTTGGATGCGCGACAGGCCTCGCAAGCTCCCATACGACGTCGCTCCTTGCCTGCAGCTCGAAAGATTTTTTCCGTTGACTTGAGGATGTCCCTGCGAGAAAGTGCCCTGTCATCGGTGCTGTAGCCCGGACATGCAACACTGAGGCGGGCGCAGTTACGACAGGAAGGGAGGGACTTGTCGCATCGAACCTAGTGACGGTCAGAACGCATAGACAGCGCCTAGTTCAGGTGGGGTACGCCGTGTACCTTTCGAGAACGGCACACAATACAGCCTGGAATATGCAAGTTAGATGGCAATTCGTCTCAGTTGGGGGAACACGGGAATACCGGAGGGTGCTGAGGGTGACCGCGACATTACCTCTGGCAGGGACAATTCGCGTACAGCGACCAGGGGAAGCTGTCTGCGCAGTTGGTGGTGGCCGGACAAGAAGGTCGTCCCTGGGGACAATTTGCGGGGGACGCAATCGCGGCCCACAGTGACGAGCTCAGCTTCTCCAGTGATGATTGGTCAGAAACCACAACAGACCGGAACTCGCACCGGAGCTCGCAGTATTCTATCGCACACGAAGATTGAGCCAACATCACGACATGAAGCTGAAGTCGAACTTGGGTGCAGAGAATGAAGCTTCGGAAGGAGGCTAGGGTATAAGAAGACGAAGCATGCCGCACCTGCCAGGGGGTTGTCCCCCATCGTACCCTCCCCGAGTTCGCCCAAAACATCCACTACGATGGTTGCAGAAAAAGTGGACATGTCGTTGGTCCAGCGACTGCGACACCTGAATCCCATGCTTTTGTTTATTATGGCGTCTGTTCCTCTGTTCCTGCCGCATGTGACTCCCGCTAATCAAACGTGTAGCTACATGTCAATGTGCTCCTTCAACTTTGGCTATGATGTTGGCGTCTTCAGCGGAGTTCAGGCCATGAACAGCTTTGGACGTCGCTTCGGAGAATACAATGACAAACGTGGAGGGTGGGAGATACCAGCATGGCTCTCGTCTGTCATGACCTCTACCCCGTTTATCGGGAAGGCAATTGTGCGGCACCAGTACCCGCCTAATGGTCTGTTGCTAACGGAATCCTAGGGGAGTATCTGCTGCGGATACATCGCGAAGAGATGGGGTCGACGGTTTGCAATCTTTTGCCTGTGCATTGTCTGCCTCGTGTGGGTTGTCCATCCCAACTTTCCGGGGTCTGCGCTGACCAACATCCGTCATAGAGGCGTAGTGCTGCAAATGGCGGCGGTTAACTCGGCCATGTTCACCATCGGTCGCATTATCACGTTTGGCATGACCGGCATGGCCATCGTCGTTGTGCCCATATACAACGCCGAGACTTGTCCCCAGGTTCTACGAGGAATGTTCAGCTCGACACTGCAGCTGATGATCTCTTTGGGCTCATTGGTGGCGAGCTGTGTCACATATGGAACGAAGAACACCGCAGGCGATGCGGGGTGGAGAATTCCCACTGGCCTCCAGTTCATCATGCCTGCCTTCCTCCTCATACTATACCCCCTTATTCCCGAATCCCCTCGTTGGCTGCTTCTCCAGAATCGCCGCGAAGATGCCTTGGATAACCTGCGAAGACTAAGGCCTGGTGCGACGGAGGAGGCGTTGCAGTTCGAGATCGAAGCTCTGGTGCGCGCACACCAGAATGAAACCCAGGGGAGCTGGGCTGAAGTCTTCAGTCCCTCCAACAGGGTGAGCTTCTTTAACCCCCGAGCAAACGAATCTGACCTGCTCACATCTTATAGGTTCGCACCGCAGTCGCAGTATTTGCAATGTTTGGCCAGCAGATCACAGGACAGGCATTCACAAGTAAATACGGCGTTGTCTTTTACCAGTCCCAAGGGTTTGGTGACAGGGCCTTCCTCTTCCAGATTATTTCCGGCGTAATCGGGCTCGGTGGGATTGTCTTCACATGGCTGTACTCTGACGGCTTGGGTCGTCGACCTATCCTGATGATCGGAGGTTCTCTAATGGGCGTGTTCCTCCTGATTCTTGGTGGAGTGGGTACAATTGACCAGGGGAGCCTGAACTCGAATGAAAAGGGCCTCATGGTAGCATCGCTGATGCTGTTTGGTTTCTTTTACAGCGTGTCGTGGGCGCCCATGTACGTGACTTGATATGGCACCTTGGAAAGTCCTTGCTAACGCGGAGCAGATCGTATGTCGTTGTGTCCGAAGCCGCTGCTCTCAACGTCAAGGAAAAGACCAACCTTCTCGCCTGCGTCATCTCGGTGCTCACTACCTTCGTCACTTCGTTCACGATCCCCTATCTCATCAACGAGCGCTACGCAAATTTGGGCGCAAAGGTCGGGTATGTGTACGGGTCCATTAACGTCGTAATGGCGTCCTTGACATACTTCATCATCCCGGAGCTGAAGGGTCGTACCCTGGAGGAGGTGGATCAGCTTTTCGCCAGCGGTGCGCCCTTGAGGAAGTTCCACAAGGTACAACCAAGGAATGCACTTCAAGTATATCAGGAGGAAATAGACCGCAAGGTACAGCAGAATGTGTCCGAGGCAGGTGCTAGGACGGTCAGCCCAGCGTAGAATTACTCTACTCCAGTGCGCTTGGAGAAAGAAAGGCTGGATGGTGAACAGTCTCTGTGATAGGAGCCAGGTAGTCCTCTATAATAAGTTGTCCATCTCTGCCTACCAAGCTACCTCAGGGCCATCACATGATCGTTGCTCTTCTGTCTCCTCACCTACTTTATCTCTTGTCCAGTCTCTCCCAAGCCCCCTCATCTCAGCACAGAAGCCAGTCCGCCAAAATGTTTCCCGAGCTTTACCCAATAACTTAGCTCCTCATCGCAGCTCTGCAACGCTCACGCTAGTAGCTAGGTCTGTTCAGTCACGATTACTAGCCTCGTCACTATCAAATCCGTCAAAACCCCCAGTATCATATTCTTCAAGCCCATGGCGAAACACCAGATTCGTTTTTGCAGGTGTGTCCTGATCGGCCTCGGTACTTACGGACTAGACCCCATTCTGGTATCCCCACTCCGCCTCCATCATAATTGGGGTTAGCTGCTGACTCAGACTGGGCCTAGACTGACACCCCGACGACGCTGAGTGATTCATTCATAACCCTCTCCCATTCCCCATCTTGAATGCTTCCCGAAGATCTGAAGGTATCGATAAATGACCCCGCAGGTGCCGAATTCCTGTAGTCTATGCGCTCTGAAGAAGAGGAAATGTGACAGAGCATATCCCGTCTGTTCAAGGTGTTTTCGGTGGGCGCTCCACTTCCCCTTTAAAATGGGGACTCTCGATTCTAACAAAAACAGGTCAAAACGCGAGAAAGAATGTGTTTATGAAAACCCATCGGATAAAAGGGTGGCCAAGTCTCTTTCTGCTCAACGCTCTGAGCCGGGACCTCTCAGGTCCACTGGCGCCTGCGAAAGATGCAGAACCAGAAAGCGCGCCTGCGACAGAGAATATCCTGCATGTTCGAGCTGTAAAAGGTGTGCGGGCCTCTTGGGGCTGTTGGCTTCTCTCTGACTAGAAGCTAACCTTGAATTTGATTAGGCTTGGTATTTCCTGCGAATATAATAAGCCCGCCGCGAGGCAACTTACCCATGGTCTCATCACCCAAGCACAACAGGCTCTACTTGGGCGACCGTCGCAACGGATAGACAATTTACAACTCATGCCACAGTATCCGATACCTGCGCGCAACCATTTCCCATTGCTAATCCATCACTGTAAGTTCCCCCAAGAACCGTTTCCCAATCTCCGGGACTTGTTCTGAAAGCGTGGTGACAGACTGCGTGGCCTCACTCCTACCGGAAACCCACCGATTACCCAATAGCCTCACGACACACCTCCATACAACGTGGATGATCCGCGCAATGGCAGATCCCTGTTTATTCCACGCAACGCTCTTTTGCGCCTCGGCACATCTTGACCTGCTGCAGGGTAAACCACATAGCCGCGTAACTGTCTTTCATCAGTCATGCGCCATGATGGCTCTCCGTGAGCGATTGAAGGGCGGGAAAATTAGTTATGAGACGGCCGCTACAGCTCTTGCGTTGGTTTATTATAATGTAGGTTCCCCACTTTTCGACTCGCGTATTTTTCTTATGGCTATTTGTGTTTTCTTTTTTCTGTTTTGACACCCGAGGACAGATGACGGCATTTGACACTGAAACCGCCCTTATACACAAGCAAGGTATATTGCAAATGCTGGTGATAAACAAGGATAGGGGACCAGACTTCATGGGCCTTGCAGGCTTGGTGAACCTGTGAGCATTTTAATCCCTCTCAATAAAACACACAAAGCTCCTTTATCCAATGGGACTATACTAACTAGTAGGGAAAGAATTCTCCTAGGTGTTGCAGTGGTGATGAACCAGCAACCACCGGAAATTCTGGCAATTAGCGATCCGACAGAGTTGCCCCTCTCGACGGTTCATGTACTTGCGCGCCCATCAAACCTTCTGAGCGTGGGATTAATACGAAGCCGGAAGAGGAAGAGTGGTATTCTTACAAATACTAGCTTGGATCAGCTACAGAATGTCCTCGACTTTATTATCGCAACTGAAAACAACCCACTTCTCGCGGGCACATCCCGACAACAGGTTTCCTTGCACCTCATAAGGCCACCG
Organism: Aspergillus sp. ADI1; assembly: GCA_020615375.1. Lineage (NCBI taxonomy): Eukaryota > Fungi > Ascomycota > Eurotiomycetes > Eurotiales > Aspergillaceae > Aspergillus > Aspergillus sp. ADI1. The sequence continues at coordinate 110,516 of JAHXQV010000023.1, read as the reverse complement.
GTGCCCGCACCGACAGCGCCAGACTTCGGCGCCCCATCCACTAATCTCACTACCATCAAGACTGCGCAAAACATCAACGATTGCGTACATCTTGTATGCTCCATATTCTGGACCCTAGTTCTGCACGGATTACGACCTGGTGAGCAGGAGGCTTCAGAACCATCACCATCATCATCATTCGCGAGCGACACAGTTCGTAGAACCCCTCTGCGTGCTCTGCACACAGAAATCCGAAAAATAGACCACATATCCTGGCAGAAGCACGCGCCAGAATTGTATATCTGGATTTGCCTGACCGCTGCCGCAGCATGTGACACTCCGTCGGCGCGAATACCCTTCATTGCAGCAGTAACGCCTATCGTGAGTGCCTCGGACTCGGCAGACCTCGTTCTTACGCGGGATAGTTGGCGGTATTTTGAGTGGTTGGCTGGGTTTGGTTGTCGAAGTTGAGGTATAGGTCTGATATTTCGCAAGCTATTTTTTTTTTTTTCTGTCTTTATTGGACGTTGATGTACATACTTCTTCCGTGATATACATCTGGCGGCCAGGAGTGGAAGTAGCCCGGCGTGTCGTTCCTTTATATTTCTTTTGTACTGGGTCGTTCAATTGCTTTCTTGGCTTTCAGGCGTTCGAGGTAGTAGTCGGGCAACCGCCCCCGGCATAGCTTAATCCTAGGCATAGATAGGCTATAGAGGTAGGAATACAACTACTCCGGACTTAAACTAGAGCGGACTAGTGGCCAGCCTCCCTATTTTTAGACGCTTATCTAACCTCTGGCCGGATCGCCAAACTCTGGACGAGTTCCACACCTCCACCTCCACCATGGAAGCAGCCAAGGAAAAGATTGTGCCTGCTAGAGTAGGATTATCAGATCCCATCAATTTGCAGAAATATACAGGTTAAGTGGTTACTAATCAGCATTATAACATGGCGCTTTTTGTTCCCTGCGCAAGCACAGCCCTGGATAAATATCCCCCAACCAATTGTCAAGCTCAATTGCCCGGCAATGGACTGATGACTGGCTGCGTAAACGTGCCGTCGATGTCATTGTGGGTAGATACACCAGGGTCGTCAGCACTCTGTCATGTCTGCAAATACTGTTCTGGGAGTTCAGAGGGAGATGTCATTTGTCAGACCTATTCTATAAGCTGTTATCCACGGGGCTCTCATTTAACGGCAGGCCACCCAAGTAGCATGCCGAATATGGCCTGGACTTGTTTATCTTTAAACTCCATGACTGCTCGATCTATTGCCGTGAACCCATTACTGTCCATCACCAGACTATAAATGCCCACGTCCAATTTCATCAGGCAGTCAATAGCAGCTTTGAAGTCCGGAATGCTGACTCTGCCCTGCCTAGTGCAGTATCCCCGAAGTAGAAGTTGGATCGGTACTTGGTTCTTTGTATAGATCGCACGATGCAGTGGCGTGAGGCCCGCGTGATTCCTGCCATCTAGGCGCATCCCCTCACCAATCAGCAACTGGATCATCTCCCTGGCGCTTGCTGAATTAGCCGGTTGAGCTGAACATAGGTAGTGTAGCGCGGACCACCCTCCTTCATTCGTGAAGTGTAGCGCGGAGGTTCCTGAGTGGGCCAGGTCCACCACCAGATTGAACTGCTGGTGCTCATAATTCGGAGCTTGGCCTGCGCACTTCCATAGAAGAGAGTTGATGTGGGCTTGCGGCCATGGTGGTGGACACTTGCGTAGCAACGTTTGTGCGCGGTGCGTATTCCCCCCTCTTATGACATCCTCAAACATGCGTGCCCTGGTATGGTTTGGAATCGCTGTGTGTCTGCTGCGCTCGAGGAGGATATCGATTATTTTGTCGTTCTGATGACGCTCCAAGGCAATGTCTAGAGGCATTTTACCATCGGCATCAGCGACGGACATGTCGGCGCCAGCGTCGAGCAAAGAACAAACAACGGCCTCACTTGAATGCCTCGCTGCATGGTGTAGAAGCGTCCATCCATTACCATTCTGCAATGAGATATTCCCGCCGGCGCCGACCATCCGCTCAATCAAGAGCAGCGCTATCTCGTCGTGGCCGCATATCATTGCTGCTGCCGCGGCAACATCCCCATCCCTGTTTGTATCCAGTGGCTCGGCGCCTTCGTTGATCAGGCATAGTGTGGTCAGCTTGTTTCCGACCAATGCTGCAAGGTGAAGCGGGTTGTCGCCAAATTCATTTGGTTTCATCACCTCACCTCCCGCCTTGCGTGTGGCCTCTATGACTAGGGAAAGCGCGTTGGGTGTGCCTGAACAAAAGGAGGCGGCATATACTGTTGACACCCCGCCTGAAGCCTCTGAGAGAACATTTGCACCTGCATCGAGCAGGCGTGATACAGCCTCGGCATGTCCATACGTCGCTGCGTATTGCAATGGGGTCCATCCGGATTCGTCCCGCGGGTCAGGATCCTCAGTGGAGATGATAATTGAACTCAAGATGGTCACATTCCCGGTCATTGCCAGCACGTGCGTCAGCGGCAGGATTGCAAGCGCATTGGCTATAGGTGAGATGAGCAAGGCCACATAGGCATTGTGGTGTTTTGGAAGAAAGTAGCTCATGAGCCATGGGGAGGACCAGGTATGCACACAGTCCTGCATCCGGCGAGTGAACACGCCTCGTGGTTTCATCACCCTCTGTTGGAGCCACTCGTCGATATCGGGGGTCAATCTGAGACCGGCATCGTATAGCTGCGGTGTGAGTATTTGGGCAAAGGATTTCCCCGCTTGGACGAGCGCATTCAGAGAATATAGGTCCAGGTGCGATCCTACTTCTAGGATTATCTCTGGTGGAAGCTCTGTGAGGCTCATCACTGATCGCGCATCGTGGAGGCGGTGGGAATACGAGCCCGGGGGCAAGAGTGGCTCGTCGATGTTTATGTTGTTTAGAGCATGAGTCAGTTGTCGGAGCGCCTCGTGTTCGTATTCTGCTCGTTGGGATTCCTTCAGCGCTGGAATCACCAGACTCGAGCTGATCACGAACCTAGAAGCAAGCATGCGACGAGGGTTCCTTGGAGCTGGCCGATTAGCTTTGAAACAGCCACCGATGTCTCGACGTTCGTTGTTTCCATATTGCGACAGTCGGATATCGGCTCTTGATATACACCAGCCTTACACCGGATGGGCCGCGCCGAGGATTATTCTGAGCGATAAAAAGAATGGACAGGATACAATACGTGTTGTTGTATAGGAATATTGATGATATAGATGGGGTTGGTGGCTGTTCAAGAGGTCGGTGAGGGGTGTGAAATCACAACCACGCAGTGCACCTGCACCCTTGGCGCCTTCCCCAACTGGACACGAGCGTGCTGGCTATACTAACTCGACCATATCTGCACCGATGTTGATCCTAGGTCACCCAATTCCCCTCCGCATCCGCCCATCCGAAATCCTGCGCCGTCCATCCAAGTAGAGTTTCCTTCCCATCGACCACGCGCTTCATCGCCCGAATATTGTCCGCAATGCGCTCCTGGGCGATAGTCCGGTGCGCATTATCCAACACGCCCATGGCAGTATCATCCAGGGTAACCAGCCTGATATTTTCATCAAGCCGATCAAGCGAGCTGCTTTTGGGGATGACAGTTATACCCCGCTGGACCGCCCACGACAGCGATACGACCCCGGTCGAGCAGCCATGCCGTTCGGCTATCTCCTGGAAGACGGGATGGGTGAGGATTTGGCCTAGTCGACTGCTGTGCTCGGCGCCTCCGCCCATTGTACTGCGACAGTTAGACTTGTGACTGAGTCAATGTTCTTCGAAGGGTGTATCTACCTCCAGCTCATGACGTGAATCCCCTTCTCCTGGCAGTACGGCACTAGACGATGATTCGGGTTAAATGCATGTAACTCGACCTGATTCACGACAGGAACGATCGTAGCCTCAGCCAACAGCGTATCAAGCGTCTTCTGCGTAAAATTGCTGACTCCGATCGCGCGACATCGCTCTCCGACACACGCCTCCATCTTCTTCCACGTCTCCACAAATGTCGGAGACTCGTCGATACGCAACACACCTTTATTGTCGGGTGTACTCGCGCACGGCCAATGCATAAGGAAAATGTCGATATACTCTAGCCCCAGCGCATCGAGCGACTTTTCAAGCGCAGCAGCCGGGTCGTGGTGCCAGTCGCTCCAGAACTTGGTGATGACGGTGATTTCTGAGCGGGGGATTCCCGATGCCCGCACCGCTTCACCGACAACATCCTCGACAAAGTAGTATTGTGCTGTATCGATGAGGCGGTAGCCGCTGCGCAGGGCGTGGATGATCGAGTCCCGGAGCCTGTCGTTGTCGACTTGAGAGCCGGAGCCTGCCAGGATGAGTTTCGACCTGTTCTTTCCGTTCTGTTTCATTGACGTACCTTGCCATGTGCCTAGTCCGACGGCGGGGAGGTGTGTACCTGTATTGTTAGTCGATTTCCTGCTTTTACAGGCGGTGTTGGAGGCTATACCATTGTTTAGTGGGAAAGACTTTGAGCAGACTTCGCGTGTAGACGACATCTTGTAATCAGCGAGGAGGATGGATGATGGTAGGAAGTTGGAGAAAAGAACCCCGCGGTGGGACAGAAAAACCGTCGGGGGGCAGTTCTTGACCTCCACATTTGCTCCCCACAGGCCCCGCTCCAAGTGTCGTCTATAATTAATAATCCGTGGCCTCCACGTGCAGTTTACATTGCTCAAATCATTATTGCTAAGTACACGCTGCGCTGGCTGGCTATTCGAAGAGTTTGTCAGCGCCATCAAGTCCAACTACACTCATCATCTCCTTCATCTGGAGGTGTTATTGTTCGCCGCAAGCCGTTATGTTGGGTTAGCTGTCCACTGCCTTGAGTTTGCAAGGGAGGTTTCAGATCAGCGGCTCTCTAGTGCTGCGCTAGGAATCTTTATATTTGGATGAGCCAGTTTTATTCAGATACACGAGTCATCGTAATCCAACCCGAAGGGAGACTTTTTGCGGGAGATCATAATGTATTGGATGTCAGAAGCATATAACAGTACTAGCTAATTCTCGACGCCGTCCCAAACGCTCAATCAACCAGCCAAGGTATAAGAACATTCGATATACACAATCCCAAAAATAAACAATAATCACTTACTCCCCCAATGCCCCATCTCCTTGATCCTTGTAACACCCTTCCTGACATCCTCCATATTCTCCCTCGACCAGCGCCCCTTCAGCCCCGCCGGCGCCCACGGATAAACAGCTCTGACCCATGACACAATCCCAACAAACGCTGCCCGGCTCGCTAACCCAGGTTGCACATTATATTCCCTAGCAAGCCTCTCCGGTAGCCAATTCATCGTAACTGTCCGGACGACGGGGACAGCCCACGCCATGCTCATCGGCAGCGCCATGGGTGGACACAACATCCCATGCACAAGACTCCGCGCCTCATCCGTAATCGTCAGCGTTGCAACATTGTAGTCCCAGTACGCCCAGAACTCATCCAGCGTCTCCGGCCACATTTCTGGCGGCATGCGCAACGACGTGCCGAAGATGGCGCACTCACGGAATAACCCCTCCATCTCGTCCCAACTCATCTTGCCAAAGAACGTCTCGCGCACACGCACAATCACCACGAAAAGCGTCGCGGCCGTCCATTTGTGTAACTCTGGATCATCGGCGCTATACCCATCCCCCTTCACGCGGCTATGGTACTTGTGCACGACGCCAAATATCGCGCGCTTCTCCTCGTCCGTCCCGTTTACTGCGACGTTAAGGAAACACCCCGTTTTCTGAAGACGTTGCTGGAAACAGTTGGCGAATTGGGGGTGTTTGTAGCTGCCCTTTGCAAGTGTCGGGTGTGCGAATTGGCAGAGGATCGTGAAGAGCGCGCCCAGGAGGTAGATGTCCTGGCTGACTATTGAGCGGAGGAGGGGTTCGGCGATGGGTGGGTACATGTAGTCTGGGGGGTCGGGTTTCTTGTCGAGGGGTTCGGTCATCGTTGTGTAGGGGGTTTTCGTGGCGGTTGTTGTTGTTGTTGTTGTTGTTGTTGTTGTTGTTGTTGTTGTTGTTGTTGTTGTTGTTGTTGTTGTTGACATGGTGTGTGTGGGATATATGGTAGGTAGGTGGATAGGTAGGTACCGGTGACGCACAGATTGAATGAGTCCTCCTCGTCCGGGGCGTATCAGGTTAATATACCCCATCATTCGCCTCTGATTTACCCGCCAGGGCCAGCAACAGCCCTTCACTCTCTCTCTATTCTTACAGAAATGGCGGGTTGGCATACCCAGACTACGACAAGGCTTAGAGGCGGGAGAGCGATTCATTTCCGACTCGACCGTGATATCCGAAGTAGGAAGCAGAGTACCTGGAATAGAATATTTCGGAAGCCCTCGAATGGGAGATTCAACATGGTGCCTTGGTTGCTGCGATGATTCCATCAGTGTGTGTCGCAGCGACAGTCTAGCGGGTGGCCGATCGAAGTGGCTGTGTCTGCACCCGGCGGTAGGGCTACGATTCCCAAAATGGCTAAATCTCCGAGCTGAGTATAGAAGCTTGGCTGAGGTAAGAGTAACAGTGCTCGGTATGCTCTGTTTAAGGTAGGAGTAGAGGGAGGGGGGGGTGGAGGTGGATTTTTGATGCTATATTTGATAATTCTGGACCCGATTGACAGAATGTTGGACATGTTCTGTGCCGCAGAATTGCTTCGCCTCCACTATGTCGCAAGTCATCGATCGACATGGGGACCATTCTCACGCGATACTCCGACCGTATGCAGGATACAAAGTCCTCTAAGGACCGCAGAGAAACAGGTTACACACGGAATCTGCGCCATGCAGTCCCCAACCACTCACAGGCCACGTGCCGCAGGGATCCTAAATACTGACCATGACTCATGCGGCAAAATATGGGCACAGACAACACAAGCTGTCCTATAACACGGTTCAAAAACGTCAACTTGACACGCCCGTCTGATCTGCAGGCCGCTAAACATCCGGTGGGTGGTAAATCCTCCGACGGTTCATCTGGCGCTGCGTTGTCCGTTCCGCCGACGATTCGGAGGTGTGGGAGGCCTGTGCGGCCGGCGCATTATAGTTCTGAATACAGTACTCATTGGCGTTGATTCGAATAATGATAGAAGTATAGGTCTCTGGGGATTCTTGGGACTATACCTTTACCGTCATAAACGTTGAGTCTTCGGCTGCGCTGTCCCCCCGCATGAGACTTTATAGAAGACGTAGCACAGACACTGCCATGTAGATCAGCAACGCAGCGAAGAGTATGCCCAAATAAGCTCTAGGCACAGTGAGGAACCGGAGAGCCTCGTATACATACCCACCTTGGAAGAGCAATGTCCGCTTTTCGGATGACCGGAACCGTCAGGTTTGTAATAGGGCTGCATGAACTAAGCCATCCAGTTGCCCTGACATTATTTGGTCAGGGCGTCAGCTCAACTTGGGTTGTTCTATGCCAGCTATCGGCGGCCGCGGAGAGGCCAGTGGAAGCATGGTCCCCCATGATATATATCGTGAGGCATGGAATCTCGCTACCTAGCAAGTGTAGTAAAGAACAAGCTAGAAGAGCAAGTATATGCCCGTAAGTAAACAACTCCAGTTATCACAGTGTCGCAACAGTCTCAGCAAGACGACCTTCACATTGGCGAGCGTCAAGTAAACGACTTATCAAGCAGTTTTTGTACTGGGGGTCCCGGCGACTGTCAGAGCGCACGCATGGATTAAGTCGTACTAGCCGAGTTTAAATACCTCTGGTCGCTTTGACAACTAATACGGTCTATGGCTAGCATCGATAGTGCCAGTCGCCTGTTAGGAGAGGCCAAATTAACTCCAATGAGACACATTCTTGAATACACCGAGGAGGCTATTGGAGTAGACGATGTGATCCGGGTATGAGGGTGATGCCCTAAGAACGTACAGTAAGCTTTTTAGTGCTGCCTCGAGTCCGACGTCAGGTTCCTACATCCCCCGAGCAGAAGACCTAGAGGCGATCTCCGAACTTGTCTAATATCGATAGATAAGGTGGTGGATATTTCCAGCGGGATCCGTCGGATGTCTTTTCCTTAACAATTTGAATACCTAATACTGACCCCAACAAAAATGACCCCTTTATTTACTCCAACTTACTCAACGCCTTTGATTCGGAGTAGTAATGCCCCTGCTTATCTTTCTCCACCTGTATCCACTTGGTCATTTAACTTAGCAGCCTAGTGCAGCATCTCCGATAAGATGATAAGATGATACGACCTCCTATAAACACAGTCGACGCATCCGCCGTTACCCGAAGGTGACAGCTGCAATTGAACAGACAGGGGAGCGCGAAGCAATGGTTTCTGCATCCCGGATTAGATTCAGCCTGACAGCGGCCCTGTCGCTGCTTTCCGCCGCAATTGCCTCCTCAGTCACAAATAAGGGGCAAACTATTGCCCTTGAGGGTAGTACTTACTATGTGCCGCCTACTGCCGTCACAACTTTGAAGCTTCCGTTTGGTCGCTTTAGTCGCGAAACGGATCTCGTTCCGCTCACGGTTATAAGAAGCGACCAGAAGCGGCTGACCACGGCGGCGATTAAGGATCTCGTCAATCTCTACGAGGAGCTGGATGATGTTTTCAGCACTGGGTTTCTTGAGAGTAAGTTCGTCTAGAGACAGCTTTGGATCGGGCTAACCCGAACAGATATCTATGTCACGTACAATGGGACACATCGTGGACCGAGCCACGCGCTTTCTATTCCGTCTGTCTGGAAAAACTCCTGGCTGGGCTTTGCCGCGGCGTACGGCGGGAGGAATGCAGTGCCCTCGTCAAAGGACCTGCCGCCAGGCCCGTACTTCATGAACCCAGTTACCGGAGATGTGTTTGAAGCATACCTCCTCTACTCTGACGTCATGGGCTCTTTCACAGAGGGCTTGATTTCGTCAGGTGACGGCTCGTACGCTTCTCTCTCAGCTGCTATACAAGGTGTCACCTCCGTAACCATCGGTGTTCCCTCGCGACTGTACTACACCAAGACAGACAAGAAGCCCCTCGCCGGTGTCCGCCTAGGCGTGAAAGACATCTACGACATCAAAGGTGTCAAGACCGGCTGCGGAAATCGCGCATACTATGACCTCTATCCAGCAGCAGACGCCACGGGCCCCGCTGTGCAATCCCTCATCGACGCGGGCGCGATCATTGTCGGGAAAATGAAGACGAGCCAGTTCGCGAACGGCGAGACTGCGACCGCTGACTGGGTAGACTATCACTCGCCCTACAACGCGCGGGGTGACGGATACCAGGATCCTAGCTCATCCTCTTCCGGTCCGGGGTCTGGGATTGGTGCCTATCACTGGCTTGATATTGCGCTGGGAAGTGACACGGGTGGTTCGATCCGGAACCCGTCTCAGGTGAATGGGTGCTTTGGCAATCGGCCCTCGTGGGATCTCGTTTCTCTTGACGGGGTCATGCCCATGTCCCCTGCGCTGGATACAGCGGGCTTTCTCACTCGCGATCCGAAGCTCCTGCAAACCGCGTCCGAGGTTATGTACGCGGGAGCCGGCTTGAAGTCATATACCAAATACCCAAAGACCATCAAGACAATCGACTTCCCCGAGACCGCCTCGACCGAAGCCAACGCAATCGTCCTCGACTTTCTCGCCAAGCTCACCTCCTTCCTCGGCGGAGCAAACATCTCAGCCCTCGACTACGACACCTTATGGGAATCCACCAAGCCGTCCACCGTCTCCGCCGACGAAACACTCAACACCCTCCTAAACCTCACATACCCCATCCTCATCACAAAGCAACAGTACCCTCTGATCGGCGAACCGCTAATTGCAGACTACGCTGCCGCAAACGCCGGTCGACGACCATTCATCAACCCCGTCCCGCTCTCGCGCTGGACTTGGGGGACTGGGTACCCAGATTCGCAGCTGGACGCTGAACTCGAAAAGAAAGAGATCTTTACTGCGTGGTGGAATAGTACGATGCAGGTTGCGGATCCAGAGACGTGCTCGGATAGTCTCATTCTGTATGTTGGGGCCGCGGCGTATCCAAATTATCGGAATACATATCGCAGGTATGCTTCTACCCTGCAAAGAGGATGAGATGGACTGTGACTGACTTGGATAAATAGTGTGCCCGGTATTCCTATGGGGTTTGGAACGTCCCGAATCGGCAACCTCGCTGGCGTCCCTGACATTGTGGTTCCCAGTACGTCTCATCCCCCAGCATTCCATCGCAAGACAAGGTTACTAACTTCCACTAGTTGGCGAGGCGGCATACAACTCAACCATCACCCTCCAGCAAGAGTACCTCCCTGTCGCCATAGACATTATCGCGCCGCACGGGTGCGATCTCATGGTACTCAATCTGATCAATGACTTGGTCGCTGAGGGCATAGTCAAGGAGCCAGTGACGGGGTCTTCTATGTATGGGGATGGGACGACGTATTACTGATGTTGATGGCTAAGAGTTGGATAGAAACTGTAAATATAAGATGGAGCATTGATGTATATAGAGAGTCCAATCCTTGTTGTGGTTGTCACCTACATCACGTTATTGGCATTTCCATAAAGCTCTGGTGATAGTTCAAGAAACTCATTCTTCTCGTATTTGTTGCAGTTCTTCTCTAGACTACCATGGTCCGTGGCCCATGTTTGGACGTCCTATAGAATTCCCGAAGGAATAAATTGAATTGAAGTTCCAATAAAGGTCTCCCCCAGTACATGCAGCACAGAAGGAAGGGCGCTCGCGTTATGGAACCCTTGGAAGAATCCTCTAGATATATATATAGACAGGCTTGCTTATTGCGGATGTCCTCTTCAGACCATCGTAACATAGCTACACGCACAAATTGTCCATGGTTTGTTTACAGTAGTGTTGGTGGAATCATTTCCATGGGCAGATAATGACAGGTATTTGTCGCGGTTTCTGAAAGCGGCACAAGGCTGCGACAGAATCCGTCGGAGCAAGGACGCTTTCGTCGAGCCAACCAACCTGCAGACTGGACAACAGACGGGCTTAAGGCTGGACGACTAACGGCGCCATGATCGCCCTCTACGGAGTACTGAGCGTTGATTCGGGTCGGAGTTCCAACTCCGAATTCCGTCTCGTGCGGGAGCAAATCACGACGGGTGGAGGGTTAAGTCCGACAGCCTGCAGGCCTTTCGCACATGTATAAGACGGCCGTCTTGCTACGGGTGAGGAATCTATCACATCCCCTGTCAAATATCCGTTCTCAGTGCCATTATTCTTCATAGTGCTTCTTCAGACGCTCTCTCTCCGCGTTCACTTCGTTCATTCTCCTCTGCACAAAATGGCCCCCACCAACCGCGCCGCCTGGCTCACAGCAGAAAAGGCCTACCCTCTCGAAGTCACAGAAGCGCCGTACACTCCACCTGGTGACAACGAGATTGTTATCCGGAACCGCGCCATCGCCCTGAACCTAGTCGACTTCGCGCGCCAGCTCATGGGCGCTGACCTATTTGCCTGGACCACCTACCCTGCCATCCTCGGCACAGACGGCGCTGGCGAGGTTGTCGAAGTGGGTGCGATTGCTGCATCACGGTTCAAGATTGGCGACCGCGTTGTCGGCCTGGCTAGCGAACTCAAGAACAACACCCCTCATGAAGGAGCCTTCCAGGAATACGTCGTTCTCCAGTCTCACCTCGTCTCTCGCATTCCTTCTACTCTCCCATTCGAAGATGCCTCCGTCATCCCGCTGGGAATCAGCACAGCAGCCTGCGGCCTCTTCCAAAAAGATCACCTCGCCCTGCAGTTCCCAACCCAGCCCCGAGCCCCAGCAACCAGCGAGACCCTGCTCATCTGGGCCGGTTCATCGAGTGTCGGAAGTAATGCAATCCAGCTGGCCGTTGCAGCTGGCTACGAAGTATTCACGACCGCCTCGCCCAAGAACTTTGAGTACGTCAAGTCTCTCGGCGCCAGCCAGGTGTGGGACTACCGCAGCCCAACAATCGTCGAAGATATCGTTGCCGCGTTCAGCGAAAAGGTATCCGCCGGCGCGCTGGCGATCGGCGATGGTGCGGCCGGTCCGTGTGCGGAAATCATCTCGCGTGTGGAAGGTAAGAAGTTTGTTTCGCTGGCGAGTCCGGCCAAGAGTCAGCTGGCGGGTGGCGTCTCGTCCAGGTTTATTTTCGGAGGGGATCTGAAGGACAATGAGGTTGGGCCTGCTATATTCGAGGCATTTTTGCCCAATGCGCTCGAAGCTGGGACGTTCCAGGCCAAGCCTTTGGGCGAGGTTGTTGGGCATGGGCTTGAGGCTATTCAGAAGGGGCTGGATGATTTGAAGGCAGGGGTTTCGGCAAAGAAACTTGTAGTTACGCTTTAGATTATACGCTACATACCAAGGTCAATTGCAATTTAGTACCTTTTGATCACTTCTTCTTAGTGTCTCAGGCCCTTTAGACAGTAATCCCTTGTCAGTGGCTAAGACTAAAGTAACCATCCAGGTCTTCATTATTCGCACTTTCAGAGTATGTATCGAGTCTGTTCTTGCTGAGTTGAAGCCCTCGGCTTGACCATTATTGCTTCATCTAACCCGGCCTGTGGCCCTGTTGCCCTGAAGAGATCGTCCATCTTGATGCATCATGATAATAATAATACTTCTTGCAGTTAAGTGTGGCACGTCAAACTCCGATTGGCTGCGGCTCGGCTCCCAAAACCCCGAGCAGCCAATCGGCGGTGTCGCAATAAATGAGCTCATCGCAAGTGCTCAGGTTTTGTCTCAACGACACCAATAATTCACAATCATTGCCAAGATAGTCTTGGAATCATCGCGTCGTTCAACATGTTCTAGCTCCGTCTGTCTTTGTTCCCTTCTCTCCCCTTAAGTCCGGGGCCAGACGGGCGGCCGAAACCCGAACCCCGACGGCGGCTGAAACATCCCAGTCCTGGTCGACCAAGCCAGAAATCAAGAATAGATAGGAATTCAGACAGGGATCTCAAGCTGACCTGCAAATGGAGGTGTATTGAGTTCTTGGATTTATAATATTGTTTAGCAGTGTCTTGGTAGATTTCAAATCCTTGATCAACGTAAGATGTACGGGTATATAAGCCCGTCCCGACCCAGGTCGAAGCAAACAAAAAGCAATCTAGAGAACACGACAAGTGACTGTACTACTCCCAGACAGCTTTTCAATCAGCGTCTACAATAGTTTGGCCAAGAAAGTTTCAGCCCAAGATGAGCGTTACTTCCGACATCACTCTCTATACAGACAACACCCCCAACGGGGCCAAACCGCCCATCCTCCTAGAAGAGCTGGGTTTGCCCTACAAGCTAGAGCATCTGTCGATTCAATCCGGCGGACAGAAGGAAGAGTATATAATTCCCTCTCTATATTCAACTCACATTCTAACAAACACAGGTGGTTCCTCAAAATCAACCCCAGCGGGCAAATCCCCGCCATCACCGATGGCCAGCAGCGCGTCTTCGACAGCGGCGCCATCCTCCTCTATTTGACCCAGCGGTACGATACGGAGGGCAAATTCAGCTACGCGCCAGGTACTTCAGAGTACTATGAGCAGTTGAGCTGGATCTCGTGGCAGATTGGTGGTCTGGGACCCAAGGCTGGTAGGTCACCTGTGCGATTTGAGGTCTTGACACCTATGGTAGGAGTATGTTCTAACAAACGGCAGGCCAAGCCCTTGCCTTCGCAGCCTTTGCCCCGGTGCGCTCCGACTACGCAATCGAAAAGTTCCTCGCCGAAACCAAGAACCTCTTGGGTGTCCTCGAGTACCGCCTCAAGGAATCTCCCTACCTCGCCGGCGACAAGTACACGATTGCCGACATTGCTTCCTTCCCGTGGGTGTTTCAGGGAGCCGATGCGTTGGACATTGATCTGGCCGAGTGGCCGCATGTGAAGAAGTGGGTTGAGAAGATCGGTCAGAGGCCGGCTGTGCAGAAGGGGTTGGCGAGGCCTACGCCGCCCTTTACGGCTGATGAGTTTAGGGCGCTTTGTAGGGCGCAGAGGGCAGCTGTGCTTGCGAAGGAGAATACCGATAAGCACTGAGCTGGATATGGCCCGAGTAAAGGGATGAATAGAGGAACGGATTGAAGGCTAGATAGGCAGAATGTGAACCAATTTGGGGTATACTTCAGCACTGAATTCGCACTTGGGGCTTGGATATACATATATTGAAGGTGATACCACAGCCTTTGTACTTTGCTCTTTATCTGGTCGGTCTCACTCCATTGATATAAAGTTTGATTTTTGTGCTTGAGCAATATGCAGCACGTCAGGGAACGGGGTACCACAAGATAATAGACAGTCTTGCAGAGCGCTTGAGCTTTTACATAGTCTAAACAGCTTTCGCAGTAGGCTTTACTAACTAAAGCTCCTCCTCAAGAGGTAGAATAGCCAGAACAAGTGCAAGAGGCACAACAACCTCGCCCTTCCGACCACAGTTTCGAAGTGGAAGCACCTAATATCCCAGTTTATACCGTCTTGCGGTGAAACGTGGTGGACGACAAATTGTAACATGGATCCCATTAAAGCTCATGTTTTGCAAAGTGGTGGCATTCGTGAACAGGCCCCGTGCTCTGCTAGATTCCCAATCATTGAAGTTATATGACTTGCAATGGTCAGATCAGCCCGGATCCGTGGACTATAATCCCACTTTCCTGGCAGAAGCACTAACTGGAATAATGAAATCGGGCTAGCCATTACTTAAGACCGCATTCCCAAGTACTGGGAGTTGTTGGCACTGCTAGGCAGGATGGGGTTCAGTGTCTACCGGGCGTGCTCCACCGATACCCATGTCCCAAGTTGGGAAGAGGGACAAAACAGCAATATTGCACCATTGCTTTTTTAGACTTGGGGAGATGTTCGTTGCACTAGCGCCTTCAGGAAAACGGGGCAGGAGCCTAGCACTGCATTTTTAGGCTCCGGGAGCGGTTTGCTGTCCTTTGGCTGGGTAAAATTCTGGGAAGGGTCCGCCGTCCATTGACCAGGTCAAATTTCACTGCTTTTTTTAGCTTCGCAGAGAGGCTGGCAAGGCTTTACTAGTAGCGCCCAAACCTAGGTTTGCTTGGTGGGGTTTCTTGCAAATGAATGGAGCAACTCTAGAGCAACCAGTATCACCCCAAGCCACGACTTGTCCCGTCGGGCACATTACTAGTATTGTCTTCATTATGTGACTGAGCAGCGAACAAGCCAGCGGCCAGGCACTGATTTGCAACGGCCCCAAAAAATCAACAGATACGGGAAGGAAAGTTGGGACACGCTAAGATCTGGCTGTGCCCTGGCGCAGGAAACCCCAACAGATACTTAATTTACAGGGGTATTGATTGGATAGAAGCTGGAACTCCGCAAGCAGGGGTCGGCTCATCAGTTCAGAATCCTATTCGGCCGCGAGCTCATTGATTGCGTATTTGGCGTCAGGAGCTAGATCGCCGCGGAGGGCGCTGCTGCATTTTCCTCCGCCCCTCCTTCCCTTTTTCTTTCTCAGTCCTCACTCTTTCGTTAGGTTATTCTTCTTCTGTCCTTCGTGTGTCGCATTCTCTGGTTTGATTATGGATTCGCAGCCATGGCAGCCTGGAAACCACGATACTTCTGGACCCACCACGTCCACCGCAGACCGAGCGGCGACCGCGACAAAGCCCAGGCGCAGCTTGTGAGGAATGTCGTCGTCGAAAGCTGCGATGCGATCGAAAGACGCCGCAATGCGGGGTGTGTGCTGCTACCAGCACTGTGTGCAAGTTCAGCCACTTGAGGTCGGCGCCTAAGAGGAGACAGTTGCAGCAGTTGCAGCAGAAATTAGGTTCGTGTCTAATCTTCGACGTGTGCTGCTCATTGACGAAACAACCACAGCTGCCCTAGAAGAACGCCTCAACACCGCAAGCGAGAACACTATCGTCTTCCACCAGCCTTTATTCGACCTCTCCAACAATGCGACGGCCGCGGATACTCAGGAGAATGTCTGCCTTCCCGTCTCCTTCTTGGCCCAAAGTCCAGCTGCTACCACCCTGGATCTCCACCTTGCTCCAAGCCCACCACAGCAAGCTGGAACCGATCTACCTGTCATTATAAAAGAGGAACTGTGAGCGCTGAAATAGCAAGATACTGAAACAATCTCTAACTCGTTAGGAACCAACTTTACTTTCACCGGGTACATGTCTTCGCACCGATGATCCACCAAAGCCGATATGCGTGGTGGAGTTGTCAGCAACCAAAAAGAGAGGCGAGGCAAGCGCTTCAATACGCCATGTGGACACTCGCGGCCTCGTTCTCAGCGCAGTTCCAGCAGCTCGCCCAATCCCTATACGACGAGACCCGACGGATCCTCGATATGCTTGAAGTGAAGAGTCGTGAGGTTGATACAACCGATATTGAACATCTGCAGGCCTGTCTCCTTCTGGTGATATACGAATATATGCATTCGTACGACCGTCGATGCTGGATGCGCGCAGGATACGCCTTTCGCCTGGTGCAGCTCATGCGTTTATTCGAGATTGACACCTCTGCGACTGGCCTCGGGTCCTTTGATTGGGTCGAAGTGGAGGAGAAACGCCGCACGTTCTGGGTCGCCTACTGCGTCGACCGATTCCTCAGTATCCCAAGTCGATGGCCCATTACACTGATTGAGCATCTGGTGAGCTCTCAGTGCCCGGTGCGTATACAGCGAACTAACCCTTTCAGATCACTACACGCCTGCCCGCCCCGGAAGCACAGTTCCAATCTGGCCATCCTGTGGAGATGGAATATCTCGCTGACGCCATTTCCTCTAACGGCCCTGCCCATGCCTCTCCATTCTCAGAACTAGTCATGGTCACAACCGTCTGCGGCCGTGCCCTCGTCCATCACTACCAAGCCCTTGTCGAGAGCAACTACAACAGCTCCATCCGCAACTTTCATGACCGACACCAGTGGATCCACAGCACCTTGACTCAGCGGCTAAATATGCTAGGAGGGCGCACGTCAAGTATGACCGGGAGTAATGATGGGGTTGGCGTCTTCACGCGCATGCTCGGCCAAACTACCATCTTGTATCTCCACCATACTCTCGAGCTTAGTGCGTATGATTTTGACGCGGTTGGACTTGTATTTGCTATTGAGTACGACGAGACTGCCGTCAAAGCGGCGCAGGAAATGATCTCGCTGGTGAAGACGTTAGGCCAGCTCAACTTTTCCAAGGTATCTACCACCCTGCTTATCATTGTTAGCTCCAGCAGGAGAGACCACTGACTGACTCAGATCCATCCTTTTACCGCCATCCCCCTCTCCCTCTGCGCAGACTTCCTCAACACCCACCGCGACCCAGATACTCAATTCTATACACCGTTCCACGAAATGTTTCGGGCACTCCGACACGTCAAAATCGTCAATAGCCTTGGCGGCAAGATCCTGGAGATACTTCAATTGCTTCGCCCTACTCTGACAAGCGAAACCCCATCTTCAGGTATAGCCATCGACAATGTACCGCCATCAAATCGTTGATCAAGCACCTTTGGATATAATAATGTGCGATGACAGTTACGAGGTGAGTAGTCTCTTCTTTTAAGGAGTTACTACTAGTCCAATGGCAATTCTTAGTGCTGGATAGCTTCCTTGTCCATTTTCCTTCGCCATTACATCTGTTCATTCCCGCTGTCTCTCTCGCTGGGTTGAGGTTGGGCGTTCCCGCGGTTTCTTGTAGCACCATTCGACCAGGTTGGTCGGTACACTTTGTATACCTAGTAGGACATTAGATTAAATCCAAACGAGACTATCTCAGAAGAGGTGGGATCAAACGCCCAGTAATTAAAGAGGTCCTGCGCTGTATGCAGTTGGAGGTATGGGTAGTTGTGTTGCGTGTTCAGGAGTAAGATTTGAAGACTTGTTGTGCAATTATCTACCATGGCCTGCGGCCCATTACACCGCCTCACTCTGGGTATTCTATAAGAGACCAAATAAATGCAATGTCGTCTGCGAGCCCGGAGGTGAGATGGGCTAAACTCCAGAGTGAGGACGTTTGGTGCCTCAGGCCGCAATCTGGCTCGCAAGATCCGAACCATCTTGTTTTCCTCTATACATAAATTGGATTGTTTAAGTCGCAGCATCGGTGTTGTGTATATTCCTTTGCGAAGTTTTTCATTCGCCAGCTATTAAGGGAATAAACTATGATTCAATTCATCGCTGAGGAGAGTGTATACGGGTTGTTGACGGAGGTCCGTGTTCATCTTATCCTCGGTAGATATATATAGTTTGACTTAAACAGAGCTTGTATATAAATCTCGTGACAATCCATTATTACTTTAGCGATTTAAAAGAAAATCGTCTACACACATAGTCCCATAAATCATCAATCTAAAAGATCACCCAAAAACCAACGCCCGCACCTCGATACTCTCTCGTGGCTTCGCATCCTGCGGCGACCTCGGATCCACAAAGGCCGAATGCGGCACATGATGCGCAACCCCCTCCTGCGTATCAGAGCACTTGATCAGAATGCGCTCATCATCGTCAATACCCGACCAGTACAGCCACTGCTGTTTCGGGTTATATTTCACGCCCATAGTCTCGCCCGTGTAGTGAGGGTATCGCCGCTGGATGGGGATTAGATCCTCTGGCGCGACAGTTGCGGCTGTTGCGAAGCCGAGAGGCATGGACTCAACCTTGCCGTTCAAGGGACGCCAGACGTTGATGATTCTATAGCGGCCCTTGAGGAGTTTCTCGGCTTCGGCGGGGTCCGGGATAGAGGCGCGCACGCGCTGTTCTGCAGCCCAAGGGGTTTGATCGACGTGCGCGAAGTTGACGGGTTGTCGGTGGGCATTGGGGTCGTGTTTGCGGACAGTGTGGTCGAAGATGACGACCTTATGTGCGCCTGGGACGTTGTTGAGGATCAACTCTTGCACCTCGGGGTAGTACTTTGATTTGACGGTTTCGTCGGAGTCAAAGTCTGTGTAGGACATTTTTGATGGGATCTTTTGAAGAACTTGAAAGGCATCTTGGTCGAGGTTGTATTCATTCTCATGGCCGCGAATGTCCTTGAGGTGCACCTCGTGCGTGGTGGATGTGTAGTTCTCCTGTGGTTCCCCGGCGGGAGGCGTCTCTACATAGGCGAATGGGGTGGAGCCGTCGGCTGGGGGGTTGATGAAGCTGATTTGCGTGCTGACGGGACCACTGAGAGAGGACATCTTGAAGATGAGATGAAAATGAGATGCTGATGCTGTTGGAGATGTTGTCCAGGGATGGAGGCGTCTTATATAGAGTTGGAGGGCTGAATAATGCGATCTTGCGGGGATGATGACAAATCGGCTGAAGGTGCTCGAATATCGAATAATACTGGCTGCACGACGCATGAAAAACGCCGCCTTCAAATCTGATTTACTGACCTCGTGTGGCAACAGTGAGAGATGCTGACTGTGCAGTCTGCGTGATGACGTGATCGCGAGTGGAAAAGACGCCGAGCCTCCCACTCGCCCCGATCGGCCGTTCCTGAACCTGGCAAACGCCACCACGAGTCTCAACTGCAACAAGAGACCTGGGTTCGAGGTGGTCTTATCCTCAAAAATGGCACGAAAACAGACGTACTGAGCAGATCACGCATCCGTCCGAAATCAAGACCCATTGAATTGGGAGTGATGCCGAAGGAAAACAAAAGTTGGCTCGCATTGACGAATTCTTGGTCTGGACCGATGACGTAGTTCCCGGTGACGCTGCGATCGGATCGACTTTTATAGCAGCGTCCTTGCTTTGGTTCAACGACAGTCCCTCTTATAATCAACTGTTGTGAACACTGCCACTCATGAACCGACAGTGTCGAATTATTTTCAATGCCCTCAACTACCAGCTCGAGTCAAGGCCGCGAAGGCGCGCCGCGGAAATACGCGTATAACCGGGAAGGGGCCCGGGAACGAGAGACGCACCTGTAAGATCTTCTACTCTAAGCAACTACTGTATCGCTGTTCGTTTACGAAGGCGCTGGCCTGACACTGACACCTTCCCAAATCCAGGTACCTCCCCTACTGGGGCTTCTCCGGCTCCGAGAAATTCGCACAGCACTCCGTCGGCGACTACCCAAACAAATCCCGCGATAATGTCCTCACCGTCTTTGCGCAGCTCGCCGCGCTACGTATGAATGCGCAACGAGCCCTGATTTCCCTCTTCGATAAAACATCGCAACATGTCATCGCCGAAGCGACCCCCGATTTGTCTCTTCGTGGCGCCGAGGCCGCTGGTTGCCAGGCCTCGCTGTGGCTTGGTGTGCGCAAGGTTCCTCGACAGACGATTACGATGTGTTACCACGCCGTCACTTCGTTTATCGAGAAGGGAGGCGATATCTTTGTCGTCGAGGACTTGACGGCCGATAAACGCTTCAAGGATCATGCGTCGGTTGCGGATTATCCGAATAACCGGTTCTACGTCTCGGTGCCGATTGTTTCGCCGGATGACTACATTATAGGAAGTGTTGCTGTGCTGGACGATAAGCCTCGAGATGGTGTAAGTTGCGAGCAGAAGCAGTTTCTACAAGAACTTTCGGCAACGGTTATGGACCACCTGCTAGCGCAACGAGCGATGCGTGAGGAGTACCGCGAGGAGAAGATGGTGCGCGCGCTGGGCCTGTTTGTCAAGGGCAAATCCGATCTCAACGAGTGGTTCTATAGTCGCGAGGCGCCGGGCAAGAAATACGGGGGGAATCTCGCGCATGTCAACAAACGTCTTGAGCAGCTACAGGTTTCCGCCTCGGAGGGGGAGAGTGGCCATGAGTCTGAAAATGAGCATGATGAGGAGAAGAGATCGCAAACTGGCTCGCAGACGGGGAACGCCAGTGACTTTGTGTCGCCTGTTCAGCGTTATAAGACTGATAGTGATGGTAAGGGCGAGGACGAGCAGGAAGGTGGCGAGGGGAAGAAAAAGAGGAAGAATCGGCCGCAGCTCTCGCCGACTACCAGTCAACTGCAAGAATCCCTTGCGCCACCAAATGTCCGTTCGGTAGTAAACCGTGCTGCTACGATGATCTACCAGGCGCTGGATGTCGAAGGTGCGATGTTCATCGATGCCAGTGTCTACGCTCGACGACAGGCCGTCAGCTCAAGCGTTCCCAGCAATGACAAGCCTGGGGATTACGATGTCGAGCAGGCTGACGGCAGTGGAGAGGACCACATGGCATCAGGTCTAGCACACCCCGAGTCTGAAACCGATTCCAGCAAGGAGGACGACAACCAGCGATCCCGAAGTCTTGTTGTCGGTCATTACACTTCCTCTACGTCAGAAGCAGGCGTTAATCTCTCTGATAGCCACTATATCTCACTTTCGGGCGGCTTCATCAACCACCTCATTGACCAGTATCCACGGGGCAAAATCTTCCATCTGGAGGAAGACGGTTCTATCTCGCTGAGCTACGAGGGGGTTGCCGATGAGATCGACTATTCCACGTCTGGCAGCCGCGGCGCCATGACAACGGAACCCGACAAGGAAAACATGAAACAGGAGACAGTAGACATTGAACGGTTGACCAAGGTTCTCCCGGACGCCCGGTGCATTGCCATCTATCCTGTCTGGGACTTTCAGCGCGGACGCTGGTTTACCGTTTGCGTTGTGTGGACCAACGATCCCGGTCGAGTCCTCTCGGAGCCAAAGGATCTGACATACCTGGCTGCGTTCAGCAACACGGTCATGGCAGAAGTGTCTCGCCTCGACTTGGAGGCGGCGGACCGCGCCAAAAGCGATTTCATCTCTTCGATATCTCATGAACTGCGGTCGCCCCTGCACGGAGTTTTGGGAACCGTCGAGCTGCTCCAAGAAATGGTGAATACCTACGCACAGCGATCCCTAGTGGAAACCGTCTACAGCTGTGGTCGGACTTTGCTCGACACTCTCAACCATCTACTCGACTACGCCAAGATCAACACAATGACCCGCTCCGACAATAGGCATGGCAATGGACAAAACCGCGCCGTCAAATCGAGTCCCGAAGGAGCAGTATCCGGGTCTCGACAGGACGAGGATCTCAGCGTGCTGGTGCAGGAAGTGGTTGAAGGCCTTCTCGCCGGCGCACAGTACCAGCGCAAGGGTCAGAATAGTAATAACAATGGACCTCAACGCGGCTCGGAATCGCGACTAATGACGATTGTTGACATTGAGTGGAAGGACAGCTGGCTGTACAGTGTCCATTCTGGTGCGTGGCGCCGTGTCGTGATGAACCTCTTTGGCAACGCCCTCAAGTACACAAACAGTGGTTACATCCAGCTTTTGATGAAAGGTGATACCTTGATGGTAGACGGGCAAAAGAAATCCGCCGTTCACATCACGATTAGCGATTCCGGTCGGGGCATGTCCAAGGACTTTCTCACGCACCATCTGTACAGCGCGTTCTTGCAGGAAGATTCAACCTCTCCTGGGCTTGGAGTTGGCCTTCATTTGGTGCATCAAATCGTCAAGTCGCTCAAAGGAACGATCAGCTTCTCCAGTGAGGTTGGCAAAGGCACGTCGGTGGACGTTGTTCTCCCCATCGAGAACCCAGAAGACTGTACCCCGCAATCACACTTGTACACCAAGTTAAGAGAGCAGTTGAGGGGAAAGACCGTCTCGCTCTTCACGCGGAGCTCCGACCTGGGCGGTTTGAGGTTTGGCGATAAAGACTTTGCGCCAATGCTCAAGAGTCTCGAAAGATTGATTTCTGAATGGTTCGGACTGCGTGTTCTGTCGGCAGATGAGATGGGCAACAATCAGCCTGATCTCGCGATTGTGACGGAACACGAGTATCGGAACTATTATCGCGAGGGGACCAAGGTGCCCAAGTCCGCCGATACTGAGATCCAGCCGCACCTGCCGCTGATTGTTCTTTCAGCGGGGACGAGTAGCTGGGAGGCACTTGGTGAGAGCGTGGAGGATTCGGTCATTTTCCTCACTCAGCCGTAAGTCTCTTCTTTTCCGCTTCCTGCATGTGATGATACTGACAGACGTAGGGTGAGCCCAAGAACCTTGGCGACGGCATTGTCACACTGCTTGAAACCTAGCGAGGGCTTTGGCGAGACGATGAAGAAGCCACGCTCGTCGGTGCAGTCGAACAAGGAGGAAGCTAGTTCGGAGCAAGAACCAACGACGAACGGAATCAAAGCGGATTCGGATGGTATCGAAACAGATGGTACTGACGAAAAAAAGGACGTCGAAAAGAAGGCGAAAAGAATCCTTCTGGTAGACGACAACCAAGTCAATCTCAAGGTTAGTAACTCTCCGATAGCTATTTTGTTCGTGTCTCATCGTTGTAGATTGTCGAAATGTCGGTCAAAGCCGCCGGATTCGCGCACGACTCTGCCGAGAACGGCCTGGAAGCACTAGAAAAGTTCAAAAAGACCAGATACGACGCGGTGGTCATGGGTAAGGCGCCCGTACCCTTTTCTTTGCCTCATGCAGAGCTAACGTGCCCAGACATTTCGATGCCTGTCATGGACGGCCTGACCGCGACCCGCGAAATGCGCGAATTCGAGGAAAAGAAGAAGCTCCCGCCGGCCACGATTGTCATTCTCACCGCTGCCCTCTCGGCGTCGATGCAGCACGAAGCCATCATGAGCGGGGTCAATCTGTTCCTGACCAAGCCGACGCCATTGAAGCGGCTGAGGGAGATTTTGCGGCAGTTGGCGGAGGGGAAAGAGGTTTCGCAGGATTGACCGAGTTGACTTGTTTCTGACTGCATGTAGACCTGTACATTATACCACGTTGATAGCGATTTGAGAAGTTTGAATTTGAAATGATCCCGCATCCCACCGGCACAGTGCATGAGATATTCGCCGAGTGGGCGTTCGGCGGGGTTCGACCGTCTTCTGTAACAGCAAAGCACAACTTGGCTGCCCCGCTTGATTTCTCAGCGAAGTCGAGGACCTGCTGCGCCTTTAAAGAGCACTCGAGACACCGCAACACCTTGAATACTCGGTATAGACAACCCCTGCACAACCCTCACAATGTCGTCCTTCGGAACCCTCTACAGCTACCCGGGCAACCCCCGCGCCGCAAAGGTAAGAGCCATGGAAGCAGCCTCAGCCCAGCCACTGTATCCCGTTAACCCCGCTTGGTGCCTGGCAGATCCACGCGGTCGCAAACCTCAGCGGCCTCAGCATAACCGACGGCCCCTTCACAATGGGCGAAACCAACCGAAGCGACGATTTCCTCTCCAAATTCCCGCTCGGCAAAGTCCCCGCCTTCACGAGCGCCGACGGCCTCAACCTCTTCGAGTCCGGCGCAATCGCAACCTTTGTTGCCGAGAATGGGTCAGCCAAGGACCAGCTGCTTGGATCGACGCCCGCTGAGCGTGCGCTTGTCAAGCAGTGGATTGATCTCGCTGAGAATGAATTGACCACGCACTCGATGACGTGTCTTATCCCGAGGCTGGGATATAGGAAGTTCGATGAAGGAGCCGAGGGCTTTGCGATTCAGTGTATGGAGCGTGTGCTTGCTCTTCTCGAGAAGCATCTTTCCAGTGGGCGGAAGTTCGTCGCGACGGAGAGTCTGAGCCTGGCGGATATCACCATTGCGCAGTCGTTGACTTGGGGATTCAAGCTTGTTCTTGATGCCGAGGTTCGCGCGAAGTATCCTGCTGTTGTTGAATACTTTAAGCGTATTGTTGCGAGTGATGGGGTCAAGGAGGCGTTTGGGGAGCCGGAGTTTGTTGAGAAGAGGAGTGTTCCTCAGTGAGCATCTCACTCTGTCGAAGTATAGATGAAGTAGACAAAATGAAATGAATCTCGTGAGCTTCAGCGGGCGTTCGCTGCTCTTTATCTAGATACCAAGTGGGGTAAGTCGCCAACGTCAGTAACGATGACGATGGCGCAAACATCCATCCAAGTTGATTCCGAAGCATCCGATACGTGGAAAAGACCATCTGAATGAGGAACCGTTATTAATCGCTAATTCGACAAAGCATCTAACTAAATATACACAATGGATGAGAAATCAATCTAATTCCCAGTGGCAACCGCCTGCCGCACACCCAGCGACCCATTCGTCAACAAGGATCGACAGTCGCGCTCCTTGATTTCCAGCCCCTTCGCTGAGCTCACTTCAGCTCCAGCTCCCTTGACACCGTTTTCAGGTGCGCCATACCCACCACCACCCGGCGTAAGGATGATAACCCGATCCCCAACCCCAAACATCGACGTCTTCCTCGGCCCCAGCGAAACCTGCCTCGTAGCACCCGTAACGGGATCCTTGCGAACCCAGATATTCTGACCGCGCTCCCCCTCACTTCCACCCTCGAGCCCATACGGCGCCGTCACACGTCTGTCCGTGAGTACAGAGACCTGCAGTGGCATGCGGAACTCGATGTCGCGGATACACCCATCGCCGCCACGCCATTTCCCATCGCCGCCGCTTCCCCGTCGGATGGAGAATTCGTGGAGGAGCACCGGGTAGCGCTTTTCGAAGATTTCCGGGTCTGTGATGCGCGTGTTCGTCATGTGTGTGTGTACAGCGCTCGCGCCGTTCCAGCCAAGTCCAGCGCCTGCCCCGCCGCAGATCGTCTCGTAGTATCCGAATCCCTTGGTGACTTCCCCGGTAACGGGATCTGTCCCGCCGCAGCCAAAGGACAGGTTGTTCATTGTTCCTTGCGAGGCGGCGGCGGCGTTGAAGGCGCGGAGGACGAGGTCGGCGACTTTTTGCGAGGTTTCGGTTGTGCAGCCGACTGTTGCTGCTGTTGGGGAGGGGGAGAGGATTGTGTTGTCCGGGCAGATTACCTTGATGGGCTTGAGGCAGCCTTGGTTCAGGGGGATGTCGGTGGAGATCATGCAGCGGAGGCAGTACTATTTTATCGTTAGTTTGTGGGCAGAGCAAGATTGGATGAGTGAGGAGAGGAAGGGAGGCATACCATAATAACAGAGTACGAGCACGTCGGCGGTGCATTCAAATTGCCCGAATGTTCAGGGCCCGTCCCCGTGAAATCAAAGACAGCATCCCCAGTCTCCTGATCAATGGTTACCTTCAGCTTGAACGGGATCCCATCATCGTTGTACTCGGTCGCCTCAAGGATCCCGCCCTCATACTTGGCCGCAAACTGCTTGAGCAGATCGCGAACAGCCTGGGCAGCGTTATCCTGGATTGCGTGCATGTATAGCTGCACGACGGGCCAGGTGAACTCTTTGATCAGCGCGCGGATCAGCTCGATGCCCTTTTGGTTCGAGGCAACGGCGGCCTTGAGGTCGGCGATGTTCTCGCTCAGTGTGCGTGTGCCGCTGCAACCAGGGAACGAGGCAGGTTCGTCGTAGAGATGCTTGATGAGACCGGCTTCGTCAAAGACACCCTCCTTGATCATCTTGAACGATTCAATCGCCGCACCCTCCTGCCAGAGCTCCGTGGAGTTGGGTGGCATGGAACCCGGAACAATCCCACCTATATCAGCGTGGTGTCCGCGGTTCGCAACGAAGAAGATGATCTCCTGCGGATTCTCCTCGTCGTCGAAGACGGGCGTGATGGTCGTGATATCCGGGAGATGAGTCCCTCCGGCACGGGGGTGGTTGCTGATGATCACGTCGCCGGGCTTGAGCGGTTCACCAGAGTTCTTGTACCGCTGCGCCTGGTACGCGATCGCCGAGCTCATGGAGCCCAGATGGCTGGGGATGTGCGGCGCGTTCGCGACGAGGCCGCCGTCCGCGGAGAAGATTGCGCACGAGTAGTCGAGGCGCTCTTTGATGTTCACGGAGATGGACGTCTTCTCCATGGTGTGGCCCATCTGCTCGGCGACGGTCATGAAGCGGTGGCCAAAGACACTGAGCTGCACGGGGTCGACGGTGTCGGTGGTGACGCTCTGCCGGTCGGCACGGTCGACTTCGAGGATGACGTGTTCGGGGAGGATGATTGCTTTGCTGAGATGGTCGACGACGATGGTCTGCGTCTTGTCGATGATCATGGCAGGACCGGGAATGTGCACCCCGGCGCGGATGGACTTGAGTTCGTAAACGGGTGTCTCGGTCCACCCGTGCTTCTCGAAGAAGATCTTTCGCGCGAAGAGGGGTGTTGGGGTGGGTGTTAGTGCTTCTGCACTGTTGCTGTATTTCTTGAGCTCCTCAAAGGGGCTGGAGATGTTGAGGACACGCGACTTGCCGACGCTGCGGACGCGGACGTCGTCGATGAGGATGTTGCGCGCGGACTGCGAGAAGCCGAATTCCTGCGTGTGGCGCGCCTCAAAGGCGTTGCCGGCATCGTGGACGTTCTTTTCTGGGAGTGCGATCATCAGCGAAGTGTCGCTGCCCTGGTAGCGCATGTTGAGGAAGCATTCGTGCTCGGTCAGGCTGGCGTCGAAGCCCTGGGCCTCGAGACCCTTGGCGCCGCGGGCGGAGAGCGAGTCGAGACGGGCCGTGATCTCGGGGACGACGGATTCGGAAAAGGTAATGGCAGCAGGTTCCTGGTTCTCGACGACGACGTCCGCCAGGGCCATTCCGTAGGCAGAGAGAATACTGGAATAGCAGGGGATAATCGCGCGCTTGATGCCGAGATCACGAGCGACGAAGACAGCGTGCTGACCACCGGCACCACCGAAACAGCCCAGGTTGTGGCTGGCGGCTCCGTAGCCACGGCCCTCGCTCAGTGTGCGGATGGGCCGGGTCATCGTCGCATTGGCGATAGCGAGGAAACCGAGAGCCAAAGTCTCGGGTGTAAACGGCTCACCACCGTTATCCTTCTCTCTGTTGACAATCTCGGCGAGGGCACTGAACTTCTCCTTGACGGTATCGAGATCCAGCTTGCGAGGGAAGAAATCGGGGATGATCCGTCCAAGCAGGAAGTTGGCGTCGGTCACAGTCAACGGACCGCCCTTGCCGTAGCATGCAGGCCCAGGGTTCGCACCAGCACTGCTGGGGCCGACCTTGAGCAGGCCATTTTCCCAGGCGAGGATGGAACCACCGCCGGCAGCGACGGTGTTGATGTCCAGCTGCGGCGTTTGAATGGTGACTTCAGCCAGGGTGTTTTCGAAGATGTGTTCTAGTGCACCAGAGTATCTGGCGACGTCTGTGCTGGTACCACCCTGAACTTAGTGTTAGCATATGATTCGTAGAATCTAAATAAAGGCTGCCATACCATGTCGAATCCAAGCACTGGTGTACCATCAGCATCATCATAGCATGTTCTCGACAAACCGACAACACCTCCCGCAGGTCCACTGAGCACACCCCTCAAGCCCGTAAACTTGGACCAGCTCGTCAAACCACCATCCGACTGGCAGATAAGCAGTTTGTTGGCGCTCTCATCCTCCAGCTGACCCTTGAAGTTCTTGCGGAATCCATCGAGATACGCAAAAGTCATCGGAGTAAGGTACGCATCCGCAACAGCCGATTGACTCCGCGGGACATATTTCGCCATGGACTGTAGCACAGATGAGGCGGAGACCTTGAAGCCCATTTCCTCCGCGAGGTTCTTCACCTGCAGCTCGTGCTCGGGGTAGGTATACGAGTGCATGAAGCCGATGGCGAGGTTCTCGAACCCCTGCGCCTTGAGCTTCTCAAGGTCAGCACGAACAGCATCGAGATCCGGCTTCTTCATAATCCGCACAACCTCGCCGGTCTGTCCCATGACGAGGGCAGGATCGGAGTTGACATCGACGGTGTTCCATTCGTTCTGCGGCGCCTCGCTCGCCCCTTCGATCGTGATCCGCTCGTCAACTTCGATGACAGTCTCATACAGTTGCTCTAACCGCCGAACAGAAAGATCAAATAGATCTGGTCGCGTCTGGTTTCCGATAAGCAGAATATCGCGGAACCCCTTTGTAGCAAGAAACGCGACACGATCACCCTTGCGCTCTAATAACGCATTCGTCGCGACTGTAGTTCCCATGCGGATCGACTCGATGGGCTCGAGATCTAGAAGCGAGCCCTTGGGTATTGATTTTTCTAATGCGGTTTCCAGGATCTGGCGGATACATTCTGTCGGCGCGTCGTCGTACTCGTCTGGGCATACGGAGAGGATTTTGAAGACGATGTGTTCGCTGCGCCCCGGGACTTCGGCCCAGGCGTCTGTGAATGTGCCGCCGCGGTCGATGGCGATGCGGATTCCTTGAGGTGCCATGATGAGTTGTGTGTAATGTGTGTTGGAGAGAAATGGCACAAAGGGGGAATAAAAGAGAAAAGAAGGAAGAGAGAGGATGGAAGAAGGAGAGAATAATAAGATGTATGATAATATTATCCAACCTCAATCCTCGCGTCCTTGGACCGTTTATATCGAGAAACGCGCAGTTGCGCGACCAGCACCGGAGATGAGCCTCTCCGAAGATGTGGGGGAGTTGGAGGCGCCGGTCGGCCTGGCCGGCAAGTTGAAAGATGCCGGGCTCTCATTGCCAATCGCCGAGCTTAGTCAGGCTGATTTGGAGTAGTTAACTAACTAACTAACTAACTACGGTAACGAGGTGCACCGTTCCCCACGAATCAGAGACTGCGCGCGGGCTGCAGTTGCTCCTTTTTGTTTCGATTTTTTCCCGGGGGCAGCTTCCGCCCGTCGGAGACACGAGGTAATTCCAACACTCCCATGTTTATCTACCGGGTGATATCAATGATCGATTCCTATGATATGACCGGCCGGGCAAGAGGTACTCGGCCACTATTTTCCAAAGCCGGCACCATTCTTCGAGCCTTCCCTATAGACTATAGTTCTTACAGCGTCTGGCGAGAGAATACTCCGTAGCGCAGTTTACATGATCTGACTATCGTCATCTTATGTTTCCGAGGCTTGGATAACAGTAATGATGGGACTTGAGGGCGGAATTATTTGTAATTCTGTTGAATCGGTTGAGAAATGGCTCGTACTGTTCGAACGTTAGGCAAGGCGCGCCAACGACCTCGAGAAGAGCCCAAGCCTTCGATCCTCAGACCTAGTCTTTACCGCGTAATATCATGATTATGATCACCTATCTAGGTCATTGCGGCGATGGTTGGAGGAGATTCATTTCTTCCTGTTCATTCAAGCCGACGTTGCAGTTCCTCCGTCGATATATATAACTGCGCCGCGGGTATTTCAGACTCACAACAAGGCGCACTCGACTATTAAATACAGTTAAAGCCTTTGAATAAACTGCTGTAGCACCCAAAATATATACAAATGCCATCCAGACCAAACACCCCGTCGTCCACCCCCCAACACACATTACTCAGTACGTATACAAGAACCGCGGGTTATGCTCTCCAAGCTCCTCCGCCTCCTCCTCTGTCATCCCCGCAACCTTGTAATCCTCCTTACCCTCGAGCTTCCTCTTATTCTGGCGATGGAAGAACGCCCAGAAGGCGAGGTAGATGATGGCAGACATGGCGACGAGCCCCATCGAGACGGCGTGGCCCTTGATGAAGCGGGGGCCTTCGTTCGTTTTGTACAGCTAAACAGAGACTTGTTAGTATGGTGCATGTGGATGGTGGGAGGGCATAGAGGGTGGCGAGACTCACGAATGGAGCGGGAATACCAGCGGAATTTCCGATCGTAAGCTGCAACCCCGTTGCGACTGTGCGTTTTCCGTAGCGCGGGTTGTTGCTGGGAAGCCAGGCGAGGGGGAGGCCGACGATCACGTAGAGTCCCATGGCGGCGAGGAAGCAGCCGAAATACTTGACTCCGCCTGGCGCAGGACTAACGAGGATAGCGTAGCCAGCGGCGCACGTCAGACCGAAAATCACAGTAAACACGGCACGTCTCTGGAACCGGTCGGAGAACCATGCCACAACGATATAGCTGATTGCGCCGAGCGCGTAGCAAGGAATGGTCAGAGCCTGGACCTGCGCCGTGCTCCAGTTCCCCAGGCCCTTGATGATGGTGGGCAAAAAGGTCGAGTACCCATAGAGGATCGTATCGCCACCAAACTGGCCGATGCAGAACAGCCAGATCTTCCAGTCCTTCAACCCAGCATACACATCCGCCTTGTGCATCTGGTCGGACGACTTGGTGTGCCCGATCTGTCGGCGCATGCGGAGGTCAATTAGCTCACGCTCCTGCATGGTCAGGTAGTGCGCCGTATCCGGGGTATCGGCGAGCCACCACCAGATGGAGATGCCCAGAATGAAGGTCGGAATTCCCTCGAGGATGATGATCCAGCGCCAGCCGCGGAGACCCGCGATTCCATCCATGTAGCCAATGCCGTAGGCGAGCAGGCCGCCGATCGAGCCGGCGATGGCGGCCGAGACGAAAAGGTAGCCGATTCGCAGGGCGTATTCGCGTTTTGTGTAGAACATGGTGAGGTAGATGGTCAGACCAGGGAAGAGGCCGCCTTCGAGGGCGCCGAGGATGACGCGGCAGGCGACGAGCCCCTTGTAGCTTTGGACGATGCCCGTTAACGTAGCCACGATCCCCCATGAGGTCGTGATGAAGGAGATCCAGCGAGATGGGGTGAAGCGCTTGATGACGAGGTTGGAGGGTAATTCTGACAGAATATAGGTGACGAAGAGAATCGAGACGGCAATCTGATACTGGTCGCCCTTTAGACCGAGGTCCTCCTCCATCCCGTACAATCTCGCGTTGCCGATGTTGACACGGTCCAGGAAACTCAGGAGGTAAAGCAGCATGACGGGCGGGACAATCCACATGTCGAGCTTGCGCAGGAGAGCCTTCTCCGCAGCTGGGTCGATGTAAATGTCATGTTCGTCGGCCGGAGGCTGCTGAACCTCCTTGTCGGGCAGTGTGTCGGAGATGGAAGTGGCCTCTGGTATTGAAACCATGGTGGCAAAGGGTGAGGGCGTGAAAATGGGTAGAAAACGACTCCCAAAGAGCTGGTGGGAAGTGGAGGAAATTTCAGCGGAGGACGAGCAACCTTTTAAGCGGATGGGGCCTCCAACTGTCCTGCACCCGCGAATACCCCGGATCCAGAGGTGATAATGAGATAATGAGATTAGGAGATACCATCATGATGATTTCGGAGGAAACAGGCTGGGGTCCACTCCTCCACGAGGCCATCCCAAGCGGCCAAGCCAGGGGTGTTTGCCCCGCCCGTGGGTCGCATTCGGCCCAGAGACGCTTTGCCGGGCGATATCTCCAAATTTCGGCAATCGCAGGGTTTATTATCTGCTGATTGGCCCATAGACAAGTCACATGATTCATCGCAGTAATCTCGGGCATATCTCGTGTCTATCTTCAGCCTCAGCGTTCGGCAACTCACACAGATGCCATCCTCCCTCGGTCCTCACCGTCCGCTCGACCGTTTACCCCAGACCCCACAGTTGATATCAAGGCCGTTAGCCCGCCCCATCTGCTGCATGGCTCTAGAGTTTGGAAGCAGAAAAGACCATTCAGCATGACCGGCAAGGCCCCACGACGCCCGAAGCGGCTCATCGCAGCGTGAGCATTTTTCTTGCATAGTTGTTCTGTTGTGTCGTCAATAATGCCTAACAGGATTTGCCGTAGTTGTCATAGATGTCATCGGAAGAAGATCAAGTGCTCCAAGGGGGTGCCTTGTCAGACCTGTCTGTCCATAGGCAGGCCGGAGGCATGCTCATTTCCAGACAAGGAGCGTCTAGTCCAAGTTCCCGAAAAGTAGGTGTTGCTGGTACCTTGCGTGGATTAAATAACCCCTAATGAGGAGTTCTATCCAGCTACGTCGATGATCTCGAGGCAGAAAACAAGCAACTGCGAGCCCTCGCCCTCCGACATCAACGCCGAAGCCAGGAGCACGGTATCAACCCAAATCACACCGAAAACGACGACGATGACGACCCACCTCCCCTATCCAACGAAGAAACGAACCTCTTCAACCCGCTCTTTGACAGACAACCAGAGAACTGGGGTCGCGAGCGGTCGGCGGAGCCCGGCTTCATTGGCGAAGCATCGTGCGCGGCCTTTAGCAACCGGCTGCTCTCGTGCCTCGACGATAACTATACCCCTTCGACGGCCGGGTTGTCGAATTACCTCCGGCTGAATACACACAGTCGTCTGGCGATACCTCAGGGATGGGAATTCCCTGAGCGCATGCATGTCAAGCTCCTTTTGAACGTGGCACAGCGGTTCATTGGGAACTACCATCCCTTGTTCCTGCAGGTCACATTTATGAGGGAGATTGATGCCGTGTACCGTAAGGAAGTGGTCCCTTCAATGCTATGGCTGTGCAAGTTCTACTCGCTCATGGCTTTGGGAGAAATATACACGAACCGCCGCGGGGTGGGAGACAACAACAGGGTGCCGGGGACGAACAACTACATCAGGGCGGTTAATCTGTTCCAGGACAATCTTGACGCTTATGAGGAGCCGTCCCTAATGCAGGTGGAGGTTCTGACCCTTCTGGTAAGACATACTCTTTCTCTCTGTGGCTGGGACGTGACTAATTGCAACAGGCATGGGCCTCGAACATTTTCGGCCGCATCAGAACCGCATATACATACAGCGGTATCGCTACAAGGCTTGCGTTGAGCCTGGGTATGCACCGGTCGGCCCCGAAAACTACCACACTGACCCCGGTCGAATGCGAAAGTCGGCGGCGGACGTGGTGGGTGCTCTACTTCTTCGATCGGTTCTCGGCGTCAAAGCTCGGCCAGCCGCTTACCGTCCGCGATGAAGACATTGACGTAGAGATGCCCAGTATGGATGGCCTGTCAAAGGAAGAGGCAGCGGAGTTTCAGGACCCGTCGAGTCTCATCATCAACATCAAGCTTGGTCGCATCGTGGGCAATATCTGTAAGCTGCTAGCATTCTTAAAGTCCGCTTCTGACGTCTATAGTGACTCAAATTTACGGAATCCCCAAAGCCACAAAAGGGCGCTACATCCACCAAGTGCACAGCATCCTAAAACAGCTCCGAACCTGGCACGACGCACTTCCCTCTGAGATGCGCGTCAAAGACCGAGGCACGCCGCGTCCCGTTGCAAGCCTCCACCTCGCCTACAACCAGTGCATCATACAAGCAACGCGCCCAGTGCTCCTCCACCTCTTCAAGTCGCAACTGGACCCGAAAGTGCGGGAGGAGGGATCCGCTCGACCGAATATCTCCTCCATCACAATGGCCCTAGCTGAGAGCTGCGTGCATGCGGCGCAGGCGTCAAGTCGGATGGTGGAGTGTTTGTTCTTGGATGGATCAATCGCTACATTTGGGTATTGGGATGCTCATCATATCTTCTCGGCGGCGATGATTCTCATCATGTCTGCCATGATGAGGGCGACGTCTGTCAACTCGGAGTACCTGGAGACACTGCTGAGTGTGCTCCGCGCGTTGAAGAATGACGGGAATATCCCCGCCGTGGACTTTTGTGAGAGGCTCTCGCACATTCAGGCGCGTGTCACGGCTTTGCTGGCCACAGGCCGCTTCGGAGGCGACGGACTACACACCCAGAGACACCTGGTCCCCAGGGCAATGGTCGGCCCACTGCCCCCTGAGACCCTGCAGCAGATCATCCAAACACCAACAAGCATGCAGGACGAGGCCAGGGAAGCCCCCATGGAGTTTCTTGGCGTAGATATCCTTGGAAACCCTCTTATTGGCGACTTTCTGGATGGAAATCAAGTGCAGTGGGTGGACACTTTGTTCACAGAGGACGGCACGCTGAGAGAGTTTCCAGCGGAGGTTGATGAGCAGTTTAATTTTGTTAACCAGTAGGTTATGACTCTCTAACGCTTTGATGATGAGCCTTATGATGTTACGAGATGATGGGAAGATTGTATCTAGCTGGGTTCCTAGCAATTTCATTAAGTGATGACAGTAACAAAGCCCAGACGACTACACTTTTTCTAAAATAGGCCGCAGCTTCAAGCTCGCACATGGTAATACAGCCAGGCTAGTCCTCGCGACGCTTCTGCGATGAGCTGTCTTCGGGCCTTTGATCAAGTTTGCTACTTCAGGGGTGTACTTCTGCGAAACTAAGAGTAGCATCTGAGTGGTGTATCCCCGGCAGCGCTTGACCTGCCAACCATGGTACGTAAGCCAACCGGTAAACCAAGCAGGGCACTTTCGAATAAGGAGCCTGATAAACTCTTCGAACCTAGGAACCTGCATGAACGATATTTTTTTGCTCAATAAAGCTGAGCGCTTGTATGCACATATCTATCGGCGGAACGACATTGGAATCGAGCAGCTGGAAGTCTTCCGATTGATGGTATTTGCTTCACGCTCAGTCTTCGGAGGCTTTTTGAGTATCTCCTCTTGGCAGCAAAAGGAAGATTACACTAGTGATTAAGCTGCACGACTCAGATTTTAGAGAATTAGGTCACAGTGTATTCTGCTCTGTGTAAAGCCGGCTATCCCTAGTATAATATTCAACACCTCCTTGTCCTATACCAAGTTGTAGTTCCAAAACCCACCAGAGATCCACCTTCAAGCCCGCTCGACATGTGCCGCCTTCCCGGTCTCGCCTACCGCAACCGCCTTGTCGGCATTGACATCCAAGCCCATCTGCCTCATCGCATTCACCCCCGCCAACGCATCTGGTCCGTCGAAGATTTCCGCCACCTCTTCAAGCGCCTTGCCCTTGGTCTCCGGGAAGAACAGGAAGATGATCACAAAGTTGACAGCAATAACGCAGCACCAGACGATATAGTATCGCCATGAAATTGCATCCATCGCTACCGGGTTCGCGAAGCTGTTGTAGAGACCCGCCAGGTTGCCTGTTAGTTGATACATCATCGACGCCTTGGCTCGGAGCGAAAAGGGGACGACTTCCATGATGTAGGTGGGTGCGACGGGCGAACACATGTGGTATGCGGCGCTGAAGACAAAGATCATTGCGAGGACGGCGCCAGCGAAGCCCTTGTCTTCAAAGTGCTTCTTTTCGTTGAGGGCGGAGCAGATGGTCCAGATGATGTAGGCGAGGCCCATCCCGCCCATTCCACACAGGAAGAGCCGGCGCCGTCCTGCACGGTCGACCAACAGGGCAAAGAAGGCAGCGGTCAGAAAAGACCAGACAGATAGGCAGGCGTTTATGATTAGCTGGACCTTGGAGTCGGTAATATCAATCGTATTGAGAACCTTGGACAGGTAATAGGATGTAAGGGCATTGCCGGACCATTGCAACATGGCTGGGATGTAGAGGGCGATGAAGAGACGATGTTTATTTCCTTTGGTGGCGATCCATTCTGTCCAGCGCGATGCCTTTTGAATCTTTTCCATCTCGAGGGTTGCCGTAATCTCGGCCATTTCGAAGCGAACAAGGGGGGTCGCTTCACCATCGCCGTGATACTTGGTCAGGATGGCCAGCGCTTCTTCGTGGCGCCCTTGGTAAATCAACCAACGTGGGGACTCCGGGGCGAACACACTCAGCACAGCTTGAACCAGCGAGAATGAACACTGGAGAACACTCGGGATCCGCCAGCTCCACGAGGATCCAGACATTTTAAACGTGCCGTACGTGATCCAGGCGGCGATCAGGGAGCCCAGCGACCAAGTGACGAGGTAGAATGAAACGAGTTTGCCGCGGTGGGTTGGATACGCCACCTCTGTGAGCAAAGGGGGTGCCGCGGTAGCAACGATGCCCAATCCAAAACCGACAAAGAACCGGGAGACCACAAACATGCCGTAGTTGATAGCTGCAGTTTGCAGGATCGAGCCGAAGATGATGATGATCGACCCTCCGCAAATCGGCCAGCGGCGCCCAAACTTCTCACAGAGCTGGGAAGAGACGAGCACGGAGATGAGGATGCCTCCAGTCGGGCCAAAGGTCATGGCGCCGAGTCGTGTGCCTGTTGGACTGCCGAAGTACTTTTGCCACTGCGGCAGCGATTGCATTCCATTGAGCATGCTGCTGTCGTAGCCTGATGCGATCTGTGTGATGAGGGCGCATAGGAGGAGCGTGTTGAGTTTCAGGAGAGTCCAGTCCTTCCACCAAGGCTTGCGATCCTTTGGAATCACATCTTTGAGGGCAAGCCCCTCGAAGTTATCCGAGTGGGAAAGCATTGCGACAGAGGGAAGATGGTCAGATTGATGGAGGTTGTTGAGTTGGAGACCTGGACGGGAGGAGACGATTCAAGCCTTTTATAGACCCCCCGCAATCTGCATCCCGCGTGGAGTCGCTCTCTGGGGTTCGGGGAAATCGGATGGAGCGCCTTTGGGTGTTGAGTTGGCTCGGCCTAATCGCGGACGATCTTGTGGACGTCTTTGGCCTCAACCAAGCGCAGGCTAAGGCGAGTCGGATGACTTTGGCTGGACTTGGCGCCTTGATTTGTCTTGGTTTCCCCGCGTCGGGAGAATGAGGCCGGGGCCCTTTCGGCCGGGCAATCGCTCTCCGTCATGCCGCTTCAGGGGCATAAATGGCCTGCTTCTGTCAGAAAATAGCCCTGTTGCCATAAATCTGCCATGTCGTCGTCAATTTTTTCGCCTTCTATTCCTGCACCCGGTTCGCCCACCTCCAGCGAGTCTAGAGCATCCGATGGGGCCGAGACAAACGCCCATACGACGCCTCCTGGGTCCGAAATGGGCGATACTGGTCTCTCTGAACACGCTGCCCGTACCCGAGCAGTGTTGGGAGAACTGTTCTCGGAAAATGTGATGGCCAAAATGCTCCGAGTGGCCGTCGAGGCACTTGACAATAATGTAAAAGTTCCAAGCTCCAATTTGTAATTCGGTTACTTACGCTTACAGACTCCTCCTATTGTTTACCCCGAATTCGTCCCTCAAGATGGTCCAGACGCCGGGCGGTATTTCCTCCGTGACAAGGATTTTTGGACCTGTGGTTTCTTCCCAGGTATCCTATGTCTGTTACGAGAACGGGCCATTAAATTCCCTCAAGCCTTTCCATATTTTGGGCACGACAAGGGCGACATATCGATACCGCATTCTGCCCTCAGTCGCCAGCTTACCTCTCTTTCTCGTACCTGGACCGAACCCGTCCAAGCAATGATGGCTCGGACCGACACACATGACATGGGATTTATCATTCAACCCTCCATTCGAAAAGACTGGGAGCTAACAAGCAACCAAGAGAGCCTGGATGCCGTACTTACCGCGGCGCGTAGCCTCGCCAGTCGCTACGTCCCTAGCGCAGGGGCAATCCGCAGCTGGGACATTCTGCGTCAGGCAGATGTCCAAATCACCAGCCTTACAGACGACTGTCTGGTTATTATCGACAGCATGATGAACCTAGACCTCCTCTTCTATGCTTCGAAACACCTGTCTGATCCCGTGCTGGCTGATATCGCAACCACGCATGCGCGGACGGTCATTCGTTCCCTCCTACGGCCTGAGGAGCCCGAGGGCAGATACCCGCTATATTCAACGTACCACGTTGTGAATTTCGATCCGCGCACAGGGGGTATCAAACAGCATCGGACGGCACAGGGATACCGTGCGGACTCGACTTGGGCACGCGGACAAGCATGGGCCATCCACGGATTTGCGCAAACTTACAACTGGACCAAGGAATCCGAGTTCCTCACGACGGCATGCGGACTGGCAGATTATTTCCTGCACCGACTCGAGACCTCCCCCGGGTGTGTGGAACGGCCTGTTCCCGGCGAGACGAGGACAATTGGGCGGTATGTTCCGCTCTGGGACTTTGATGCGCCCATTGAGGGTGAGCCTCTTCGAGATTCTTCCGCTGGTGTCATTGCCGCGAATGGGTTGTTGCTTCTGTCACAGTCTTTGACAATGGCCGGTGATGTGAAACTGGCGAGGAACTACTTTAATGCTGCAATTCGGATAGTGACGGACACGATTGAGTTTTCGTACTCTCAAGAGCGAGCAAGATTGGTCAATGTTGGAGATGATGTCCGCGTGGAGGATGTCGTGTCTGGACAGCGATTCGATGCAGTCCTAAAGAACGCGACAGCGAACCATAACGCGCAAGATCATGATCGCTACAGTGACCATGGTCTCGTGTATGCAGATTATTATGTGTTGGAGTTTGGTAATCAGCTGCTGAGGATGGGTTTGGTTTAGGTGGGTATATAGAGGCCTCATAGAGTTTATGTTAGTTCCCATGGTTGGGACCCAAGATTCGGATAGAATCCCATTATCATTGTATTTAAACCTAGTCCCAACGTCCTACTAGAGCATGGATTAACCCAGCAACTACTGGAGACGTTTTAAGATACGTGTTCTGTACTGGCATTTGGTTTTTGTCCCTTGCAGCTTCACTGCTCATGGAAACTTGTGGGCATCGCCTTCTATGCCCATGAAGAGTACAAGATTATAACAGAATACGCAGCGACCTGAAACTGTTTCTAGTGGTTGAGATAGCCGTAATTAGATACATTTACTCGTCTAGGATTAGAGCATCCCCGCCGCCCACTGCCGACTCCTGACCGCGCACAACCACCCTGGGCACATCGAGCCACCTCTCAAGCCGAATCTCCTTACTCAGAGGCGTCGACACAGCAAACACCCGCGTCACAAGCTCAATTTCACTTCCTTGTTCAAGATCAAACACCTCGTGCTTGACAGCCGGAATCAACGTTCGCTGTGCGACTAGATTGGTATTAGAATCCGGCTTCAACGCTTCGTGTTCCGTGGTGACGTTTTGACCAGTTGATACGCGGGTAGTTCCCACTACACCACTTGCACCGGCAGGTGAAAGGACGAGAGAGCTTGCATTGTCTGCGTAGGCTCCCTCTACTATACCAACCTGCGACGTACTCAGCGATTTCACATCCGAGAGCATAGGAAGGAGTCGTTTGTCTCCCTGTGGCACTCTCAAAATAGCAAAGCCGCCCTCGACGAGATGCAGACTTTCCAGTGTACCAGGCTTAGCCACGCGGATGCGGTGGATTCGCACATGCCAGTCTGGCCATCGACCTGTAGGCGGGATCAGCGTCGTCTGTACTACGACCTGGCCGTCAGCCCAGGGACGCCACTCGACGTTTGCCACGGGCACAGTCTCGGATTCTCCCGTCGATGATGCGCTGCGAATGGCCGCGGTCAAGTATCGTACAGAGGAGCACTTCCACTTCACAGCCCATGTTTCCGCGCCGTCGCGACTCAGTGCGAGCGTGCTATCCGGAGCGATCTGCTGGATCAACGGACCTGTCGGGACACTGAAACCAAACGCAGACGAGTATGCGAACTTGGAGTACTTTGCCTGATTTGCTTTCATTGGCCAGGCGACGAACTGGCCGGCTGAAAGCATGAAATGGTGGTTTCCTGATGGATGGTTGCAGAGGATCTGCGTGGGCGGTTTTATCAGCGCGACAGAGGGTTGAAACTCTGGGTATGGTGCTTCTTCTGACATCCAGAAGGGATCGGTGGCGCCGAGCATGAGGACTATCATTGATTTCAGGCTCCAGTAGACTGACTGGGGCGAGTTGTAGTCCTCGGCCATGTACATGTTTCTGCATGATCTTAGGATTCATCTCAATCTGGCATGGGTGTCGGTGACAACTTACGGGTAGACATATCCTATGTTCATTGTGCCATCTGGATAGAAGATGTCATCCGAGTTGGCCATCCACCAGCGAAGGTGTCGGACAAGGAAACCCTTGATTGCCCCGACTGAAGCCAGCGGCCCCGGCATATCCTCAACACCAGCAACGGCCAGTGCAGCGAAATACGCACCACACGCGAAACGGTACGTAAGGGACCGGCCGAAGGGGATTGCACGACCTATATAGTCAGCTTAGTGACGGACTCCTACAGAACTAGTAGGAGATAACTCACCCTCTTTATCAAAATACCTCCAAAAAGCGTCCCCGAATTCTCTCGCCTGCACGCGATACCGCTCCGCCCGCTCCGGATCCAGGCCCGCCGCAAACTTCACATACAGAAGCTGGCTAAACTGGATCGCAAAACTCCCTGAGTAGTAATCAACTTGTCTTCCGCATCCAATGCTATCTCTTCGCCTCGTCCGCAGACACTCGCGCTCCTCCTCTTCTTCGGCCTCTGGCGTCAGCCACAGTCCATCGCCCGACCACCCGGCCTCGAGATAGAATGAATCGAGGACAGCAAAGTCACCGTCCATTTCGGGCTTCACTTCGTCGTACGGGATACCCGCAACGAGGACCAGAGCCAGGTTCGTAAAGACGCGGAACCAGCGCCAGTTATTCACGGGCATGTCCTTGCCGTTCATCCCGCGGAGCCAGGCGACGATGTTTGCCTGTACGCGGGGATCTTGGGAATGGAAGAAGTCATCCGGAGCAAAGAGAAGCGCGCATGCAATGACCTCGGCTTCGACCATGCGTTGGTCGCCATTTGCGATGGTCCCCCAGTACTCCTTGTGAGCTGGGTCTGTGCCTGTAGCGATACCGCCAATCCAGGGTTGAGCCAACGAGCGGATGGCGGCTGCGTGGATAGGGTCCGATTGAGCAGAGTGGAGGAGTGCACTTATAACCCATAATGGACGGGCGAAGCCTTCGAGTTGGGCGGCGCGTTCGTCGAAATGGGCGCCTGTGGAAGTAGGGAGGCGGATAAACGCTTTGTCGCGTGAGAAGTGCTGGTGGAGGGGTTGCACGACTGCCGAGGCGGCGAGGATCAGGTCATCTCGCGTCTGGAGAGGGTTGTTCGAGAAGTTTTTAAGCGGCGGCATCGTAATTACTGTGCGCTTGGTACTCGAACGGACTATGTCTACTATGAGCTACAGATATACACGCCTCGTGTGGTTGAGGAATCGGTGTCGGGCGAAGTCTCGGAGCAAATCACCCCGCGCCTCCACCGTTTCGACTCAATGCGGGGAAACCGGCATCCATGACGCATGCTTGGATTACTCTGTCAGTCCATGTAAGGTACATACGCCGCGAAATTCGCGTTGCTTAGACTAATAATGCGGTCCATCTCCGAGTACTGTTGATCGAGCAGAATTGACGTGACTGCTGTTAACTCGTCTGGGCTGCCTGTATTGTAGCTCGCGGATCCAGACCCAGCGTTTAGTATCGCTGGCTGCGACGGAGCATGCTCCATACCAAGAATACCACCACTAGGCTGCTGGGTTGGAACAAACTCCGGATGCTGCGGGTTTGAGGCAGTTGCTGTATCATCTTAGTATGTGAGATGTAAGCGACACTGAAAGGAGACATACCAGGCCCTTGAGAGTGATCAAGCCCAGTGTCGCCATGCTGTGCCACATCTTGATCCGTCTCTGAACCCCTGCCATTCCACTTGATCTCATTCGAGTATCCCAGAACATCCATTTTGAACGATTCATCGTTCTGACACTTGTGGTACAGACCCCGGAGCTGGTCGCAATACTTCGCAGCCAGGTTCCCACTCCTGGTTTGAGTATGGCTGGACCACCGGGCGGACATGGTATCGAGAAAGCTCGTCAGGGCCCAAAAGTCGGAGGAGAGGTCGGTTTTGTAGTAGCGCCAGTGGACTATCGAAGGGCATTGTGTTAGTTGAGAACGTGAGTCACATCAGCGAGCGAGAGTAGACAACGGACCTAATAGTACTCGCGCGCTGACAAATACACAAAATGCAAGCTGACTATCGACAATGCTGTCTGCAGGGGAGTTGTCCATGTACTTCTGGGTGATATTGGCCGTCTCTGCCGCAGCAGCTTCGCAGGTCTCTGCGCTTGACAGAATGGGCAGCTTGACTACTTCCAACCACTCAGACGGCGGGTATGCGATGCGTTGGTGAAGCAGGATCATGGACGTGTTATGTGTGATGTGCGCCAGCGTCAGGTTCGGATCCATATTGACGACGGTCGGTTGCCGGGAAATATTCGAGTCTTTCCACCGCTGAGGAAGAAACATCTTCCAGCTGCAACGGTAAGGAAGGACTCTCGTGTAGTTCAAAGGAAACATACCTGACCAGACGCAAATCCAGTTCCTTGAAGCGCATAAGCCAACTACCCATCTCCTGCCGATCACGATAATTGATCCTCTGCTGCAAGAAGAACGTCGTGACTCTGCTAAGCGACTCGGTCG
Source organism: Aspergillus sp. ADI1 (assembly GCA_020615375.1). NCBI lineage: Eukaryota > Fungi > Ascomycota > Eurotiomycetes > Eurotiales > Aspergillaceae > Aspergillus > Aspergillus sp. ADI1. The sequence continues at coordinate 67,923 of JAHXQV010000023.1, read as the reverse complement.
CTTCAACTCGATACGCAAACGCCCCAATTGTATTCATGTCGACTCTTTCTTCCGCCGCCGGTAGATGTGGATGCCCTTGACCGATGGAAAAGCGACTGCGTGGAGACTCGACTGTATTGTAATCTGTGGGCTGAAATGCAATGAGGTTCCCAATCTTGCCGGCGGATTTATCCCATATGCCGAAGAAAGGCGTCGTCACTATTTCTTGATTGTGCCACAATCCTCCATCGGCCGGTAACCGTCTATGAACGTCGTTTGAGGTCAGACTGGTGTTCCAGCTAGAAACTCCTGTTAGTACGTAATCGGCTGAGGGTGTCCTGGCTGATGAATGTACCCTGTAGTTACTGAGCAAAACCTGGTGTAGCTGGTTAGCATCGCTTGTGTACTCTGTCTCCATCAAAGAAACTTGCCTGTCGAGATTGAAAATGGTCCAAAACACACGCCGCCGCTCTTCTTCCTCTATCCAGTCCTCCGCCGGCGGGAGACAAGGTCGCGGCTGGAGTAAAGGACCGTTGTCATGGTGTTCGGACTCGACGCTTAATTGGAGGTACTCTACCGTCCGCGTAAGAGAGCCCACAATGGGCCATGCTCGAGAAAGCCTGCCTGATCCGATCTGTACATCAGTTAGAATACTCTCAAAACACCCAGTCGCGGCAACTGACATCTTCAAAACAAATAATCGTCAGCGCCTGAAGATTTTCGACGTGCAAATCATTCATCGCTGTGAGTACGACAATCTTGCGCGATCTCTCGCAGATGGCATCAATATCATGCAGACCAGCTGTCAAATTTGAATCCACGTGCCTCAGCAATGCGAAGACCATGGCGTGTAAGACGACCTCTAATCGTGCCCTCTCGTTCGGGTCCTTCATGCGTCGTCGGAACCGTTTCTCATGGAATGTAGGGATCCACGGCTGCACCAGGGAGAAGTACAAATCAACGACGGCGTTCAGGATATCTGAGCTCGGCAATGTGGACGACAATTCGGCAAAGTCATCCGGTTCAATTAATGGCCGGTCGTTCACCCGTCTGCGTTTGGTTGGCGAGCGAGGGAGCGATTCAGTAGGCGGCGCATCGCCACCTCGCGCGTCGCGCGTTAGTGAGATATCAGACGCTGTCGATAATTGTCGTCTGCGTTTGTTGTTTGGTCGCAGCTGCCCTAGAAGCTGTTCAAGTCCATCGCAAAGCGCGGCTGCGACAGCCGTTGGATCTTGAGTCGGGAAACGAGGTATATCGCGCGGACCATCTTCTGCTTGGAATACCGCATCTTCAAGAGCCTCTACGTACCCCAACGTAAGCATATGATTAGATGAAACTTCTCCTGATCAGATTGGAATGGTCAGCTCGGGTTACTCACCAACTCGCCTGCGCAACGCCTCCACAGCGCCAGCTTTGAGCCCAGGCTTCTCGCGATCCACATCGTATGAACAAGATGTCCCTATGAAGTGATCAGATAAGGCTCAGGTTTGAGGAATAGACAGAGAATACCAATCCTCCGACAATGTGCACACAGAGGCAGCTCACGCGAGCAACGCAATTTCCGTTTCCGACAAGCTCCACAGGCAGGTCGCTCGTCGACTTGCGCCGGAGTCTGTTCCGAGTCCATTTTGCTGACTGGTCGAAATTCAGAGAATACGACCCCGAACAGAAGACGGCGCGGGCGAATTGGGGGAATTAATAGGCCGGTGGAATTCCCCCGACCCCCCGCGCTCTTTGCCCCGGATCAGCTGATCCTGCCAACTTGTGCTCGGGAATTCTCCGGTGGGGACCAATCAAAAATCACCCTCGGTACATTGATCGCGAGTTCCATTAGGTAGTATTAGGCGATGCATTGCATTAAGAAGCTATCCCCATCTGTATGGCAAGATTCATCATCTCTGGGGGTACATGCGGAATCTCCATCTTCAGTTGCACTCTGGCCCTGGCGAATGCTTCCCTCAGCGCTGCCTCGTTTCTCGGCCACTCGGGGCGCGGTAGCCATTCCTTGAATACCGGTGAAGGACCAATTTCAACTGCTGTCAAGTCCGTATACAATCCCTGGGACTTTGCTTTGGCGAGGGCGAAGAGGGCTGGAATCACATCACGGCTTGGAAACCAGATTGCCAACTCCCGAATACCCGATGGCAGCAGCTGCGCGACAAACTCGTCCATATCCGAGTTTCCCGTCTTGAGTGTCCACGCCTGCAACATGCCTTCCAAAGAGCGCCCGACAACTTTCAGAGTCCGTAGCTTGGTGAAGTCCGACAATGAACAGACGCTGTCACCCGTAAGACTTCCCAAGGGAATATCGCTGGACGCCTCGAATATGATTTCCTCAATTGTTTTCTTCAAACGCGCCAACGCGTCCCAAACCTCGAGAGTAGACCAGTCCTCGTGGCTCTCATCGTAGCCCGTCGAGGACAGCCAATACAGCTCAAACTTCCGCAAGACCTTGCATGCTTTAAGCAACGACGTAATCAAGAACATCCCCGATCCGCTCTCGCCCAGATCCAGTGTCTTCAGCGAGTCCAGGCGCGGGATTGGAGGATTCTCGTGGCCTTCCCAGAATCCCTCTAGACTTGGAAGAGAGAGATGCTCCAAGTGAGAAGTGGCCTGCAGCAACGGCGCAATCTGCCCATAGTCGATCGCCCAACGGTCGCCGGCGATGAAGTAGTAGTAGATTGATAAGGATCTCAAGTGGGGAAATTCAATCTTCGGTGATGCCTCAAGAAATGCGGGCAACAGGTCCAGGTTCCATTCTTCGTTTACGGGGAGCGTGAGGGATTCGATGTTGGGCGTGTATGCGAGCAGCGTTTCGACGGGGAGGTGGCGATATGTACCCTCGAGATGCCAGTCTTCGGCGGGGACGGGGAGACCGAGATTACTGATGCATGTGTCGATGAATTCTTTTTCAAGAATGGTTACACCGGTGGGCTTGAGGAAGGAATCGAATGTCACGGTTGTGACGGCTGCTGCGAGATCAGGACGAGATACAATAGCGCGGAGGAAGCTGACCAGCCGGGACACGGGCTCTGAGTAATGGGTGTACGTTCGAAACAGTAAAGGTTGAAATGTGTCCCTGAGCGCCTTGCATGTTTGCGTGAGTTGTGACAAGACCTTCTGCGTGTCGCGTTCCTCGACAGAGCAAAGATATGACCCGATTTGAGTTCGAAGTTCATATGGAAGGGTCATGAGGCTCCGTGGAGGGTCCATCGGGACGAGGCTTATTTCAGGATAGTAATAATGGTTCCAGGCTTCTGTTTTCTTGAGTATTGGGAGAATGAGGGCTTTATAGTGCGCCGCTTCGAGGCCATGAAAGGCACCCATAGGCACCAGCTACGGTGGCTGAAGCATCATTAGACAATTGGCGGCTGAAAGATCTGTTCAAACAAGCTACCCCTGAAGAAGACAAGACAAAGCCATGAACCTTGGTTCATCCAGCCGTTTTGTATAGATGGCAAGATTAGCCGACGATGGCTGGCGAGCGACGAAGCGAGGTACTCGGGCTTCGTGGCCTCGGGTGTCGAGACGCGACGTGGGTTCCCCGATGCAGGTGAGGGTAATCTTTCCAGTCAGCGTTGGCCAATTTATCGACCATGGTAATCTGGGGTTTATACTAGCATGCTCTTCAAGCGGCGGATCTCTACATTTTCTGTAGGGAAACGGTGTCCCGTGATCTGCGCTCCGACACCCATGTATCTTTAGGCAAGAAGCATAATTCGGCTAATAATCCACCAATCAAGTCGCGTGGTCTAATGGTCATGATTTTCCGTTAACACGTGATCAGTCTTCTGATTACTTCTGCAATAGTAGATGCCGGAACGGTTCCCGGTTCGATCCCGGGCGTGACTAGATTTTTTTTTTGCTTTTCCCACAAGAGCGATCTGGCCAAGGACACAGAAAGGATCATGTATTATTATGACGCGCAGAGTGGGATCGGGGCCCAGGGTCTTCAGGCACAAGATTGCCCTCCAGCTCCGAGATGTACTATGTCCATAGAACGCTTAAATAGTCAGCTCGGCACACCCCATATTCCATGAGAAAATGAAGAAAAACAATAACAACAATCCACCAATCATGACCGACTCACCGGAAAATTGCATCCATTGACGATGCAGCCTGCCAAACGGGGTCGGATAGATCTGACCTGCGTTCCGCCCCAGCAGCCTCATTCCGTTCCGGTTGCGGTAGTGGCCGCTCCAAGACAAGTTAGCCCCAGATTCATCGTCTTGTCTGGAGCTCGCTTGGAGCTTTGGGCAGCTCGTCACGGATCTCCGCCTGCCAAAATACGGCAATTTTACATTACTTCAAGCTATTGTCCCGCCCAGTCTTGGCTTCATTTTTGGTTTTGGGTCAGGTCATGGCGGAGTTGGGAGATATATAGTCGAAGGAGCGCACCGCTTGTGCCCAGGGGATTAGCGGGTTACGAAGCCAATTGACTCACAAATCTAGTGGATTGTTTGCATCATGAGATTCGCGAAAGGTTCCCTTCTAGCTCTCGCTGCGGGACTGCTACCTGCCCTTGTTACTGCTGAGCCGGCAGCACCCCCAGCTTACACTGCTCCAGCAGTGCCAATTGGTCGCGGCGGCGGTCACATTCCCCGGACTGTAGGACGGCTCTTTGAGATCGACGGCAAGGTTCAATACTTTGCGGGCACAAACTGCTGGTGGCTCGGAAACCTTCTAGATGACTCCGAGGTTGAGCTGGCCATCTCGCAGATGGCAGATGTACGCTATCCCTTCAATCCCTTTCTTCAGTGAGCCCGAGGGCTTACTAGAGTTACGATTTTCTAGACCGGCTACAAGGTCGTTCGCACATGGGGATTCTTCGGGGTCAATGACCCCACAAACCCAGGGCAGCCTACATTCTACCAAGTCCTGAACGAGACCTTGTACAAGGGCGGATGGGGAATCAACTACGGTCCGAACGGTACGCGTCGCGACTTTCAACACCATACATGTCTTTCGCTAATAGTTTTCAACGTATAGGAATCCACCGCCTCGACGTCGTCGTCTCCCTCGCCGAGAAATACGGCATCAAGCTCGTAATGGTCCTAATGAACAACTGGAACGACTTTGGTGGCATCAACATCTACAGTAACGCATTCGGCAGCAATGCGACCACCTTCTACACGAATCCTGATGCGCAGCGCGCGTACCGCAACTACGTCAAGTTTATCGTCAACCGGTACAAGTCTTCTTCTTCGATCTTCTCCTGGGAGCTCGGGAATGAGCCGCGCTGCAAGGGGTGCGATCCCTCTGTGATCTATAACTGGGCCACGGAGATTAGTCAGATGATTAAGAAGATTGACCGCAAGCATATGGTTACGCTTGGTGATGAGGGGTGGTTGTGTCCCCCAGAGGGCGATGGGACCTATGCATATGACTGCTCAGAAGGCGTAGACTTTGTGAGGAATCTGGAAATCAAGACTTTGGATTACGGGTAATGCTTTCTTTCCTCGTCGCTGATATTTGTCTATGCCGGCACAATTGCTAACGAACGTGTAGCACCTTCCACATGTACCCCGAGTCGTGGGGCTACAACTACACCTGGGGCAACGAATGGATCCGGCAACATGACGCCATCGGCGCAAGGACCGGCAAACCCGTCAAGTTTGAAGAATACGGCGCTCCCATCAATCATACCGAGATTGAACGACCATGGCAATTGACCGTCCTCAAGGAGACCTCCCTGGCGGCGGACTTTATCTGGCAGTTTGGGAGTGTCCTGCCTGAATCCGGAACCACGTGGGGCGATGTCAACTCGATCTATTATGGGACGGAGGAGTATGAGATTCTTGGGTTCAAGCATGTGGCGGAGATGCGGAGGAAGCGTGTTCGGCACCATTAGACCTTAGAGTGAGCAATAGCTACTCGGCTTGAGTATGCCACGCGTGTATTCACGTCTCGTTCACAATGCTCGTCAAAATGTTTCAAGGCTTGCAACTTATATTCTCATTCAAAAGCTCGCTCAGGATAGCCAGCAAATAACTGAAACAAAGGCCAAGCTTTCTTCAATGACAACTTCCAGCATGTTTCCACCGCGCATATCCCTCCTATCTCGCAGCAATCCTCTCCATGTGTTCCGTAACCAAGCAAGTATACTCATCAGACCCATAATAGATCGTATTCCCATCATTGTGAGTCTGTCCCGTACTCAGGGTATCACCCCACTGCCAGAACAAGTCGCCGGCAATCCCCGTAGTGCCAACGGCCGTCGTCTGCCAGGGCACCTCAATGGCACAGTGGTCGGATGGTGCGCCGTACTCCTCGAACAGGCACGGCTTTCCGGCCGCTGCGCAGGCTGCGCCGTGCGTTCTTGCCCAGAGGTTGCCCCAGTCGTATGATACGCCCCCTGGTTTTGATGTTAGCTTTGATTGTGGAGGGCTTAGAGGGGCAGAGATTTGGAGACGTACAGCTGCCTGGGTAGAGGTGGAAGGTGCCGAAATCGATCGTGTCGATGGCGAGGTTTGCGGCGAAGTCGAGCCCTTCGCCAAAGGCAAAGGGATAACTTCCATCGGACCCCTCCTCCAGACCGAATCCCTCTGAGGTTTTGATTAGCTTCGGGTCAAAGCCAAAGGACATTAAAAAGGATGAAGTGGTACTGACCGTCACCAATGCAGACCATGTGCAGTGGGTCAAGAGACTTGATGTAAGCGCTCGTGTCTGCAATCCAGTTATACAGAATGGACGTGTCGCAGCCATTGCAGCGGGGCTCGTTGGCCAATTCCCAGGCAAAGACAGCGGGAGAGTCGATGAAGCGGCTGACGACCGCCTCGATGTAGGTACGGTAGACAGTCTGGATTTCATCGTTGGTGTACCAGTCGGTCTTTGTGGTTCCACCGTAGGCCTTCAGGTAAGCACTCATGCCACCATAATCATCCCAGTTGTTGACAAAGTTGATAATCAGCTTGATACCGCGCTGCTCAGCGGAATTGACCACCGCGTCGAGGCGCTGCAACCCATCCGCTCCAGTGTTGATAATCGTTGCGCCGTTTTCATGTCGCTGGAACCATACTTGGCCGCTCCAGGGATCCGTATTGATATCGCTGAAGCCCCAGATACGTAGGATCTTGTGTCCCGACTCGGCGATGTGGTCCATGACGAGATCGACGTCCGCGTCGTTGGTCAGCATGCTGATCCAGTACGAGTTGGAGCCTGCGAAGTAGTCGGTCACACCGTCGATGGTAAAGTTCAGTCCGTTGGCCGAGGGAAAATCGGTTGAGGTAGGGACAGAGGTAGTAGTAGTTCTTGTGGTGGTTGTCGTGGTGGTTGTTGTTCTGGTTGTGGTCGTCAAGGTCGTGGACGAGCTAGCGGTGCCTGCACAACCAATTAGTACAACACGTTGAAGCTATCTGGAATGTACCTACCTGGAAGGCACTGGCTATACCAGTCATTTTGATAAACACAGACGTATCCAGAGACACAGGTGGTGGCCCCGGACCAGTTGTTCCCTCCGCATTGGCCGTACGCGCCACTCTGCGCAGCAACAGCACCCACAAGAGAGAAAAGAGACAAAACACGTCCTTTCATAGTGTACAATTGAGTCAGATAGCTTGAGTGGCCATTTCTCTCGCCTTCCTCTGCCCTCCCTCCGATATTTATAGGGCGAACCCTCCGTTTCCATCCTGGATCTCCGCGCCAAATCGAAATACCCCTGCCGACAAGAAGCCGACAGCAGTGTGGTGCAATCTATACATATATTATCAGCTCATGTAGTGCAATCTAAATTCTGCAGCGCCATTGACCCCGTGGGAAATGAGGGGCTGAAGAATGTATCCCCGCCTCCTCCGGCAGCTCTCAATGGTCGATATGCTTAATTCTCCGCCTTGCTCCGCATTGCTCCGAAGCTACTAAGCTCGCTTGCAGGATGCGGGGGTGATTGTATGGATTGATGAAGAGCCAAGGGGCCAACGCGAGGACATGCGATGCCAAGCTCAGCATGTGGTGTCCGTGCTCTGTTCGGAATGGCGTCAAGCCACCAAGTATACCCCAGATATTTCCCCGGGAATCAGAGCTCAGCCGTACGGACTAACACAGGTGACAATAGAGGATTGCACGTCAAACAAGCGACTTTTGCTATACGGGGGCGACTCCTTTGAGCGGATTGTTGAACCTTCGAGGAAGATATTTCGATACGGGCCATATATATATCTTGGCTGGCTCTTCGAGCCTTGTCCACTAAAGCGCACCGGAATCGGCCAACTGCCCCAATGAATGTTCTCTTGGAGTGTAGTGCGCAGCAAATGACAAAGTGATTGTATGTGGAGAGGAGGATATGATGATATGGACAGTTATTGAATTTTCACTGTTGGAAAAAAAGATGGGTTGACATGGCGGAATGAACGCGGATCATCACATTTGGGAGTGCAGCATCACACCGCTAAGCTAAGTCACAAACTTGGCCGCGACCAAGTTTGCAGTATCCAAGTACAGTCCATGAGGGATTATCGGCATTCATTCCCCAAACTTCACAATACGTTTATCGGCAGGAAAGCCGGGTTTGCTCGAATCCACGCACGTCAGCCTGCTCCACACTCGGCTCTGGGGTATCGCCTCGGACAAGTTCCGATGGAACATCTCCAATTCTCCGCATTTTCGTACCCCAAAGCTCCCCGATCTTCATTGTTACACCGTCGTCATTCGCCGGGGCGCAGAACTCCGCGATCGCCAGTTGCTTGTCACACCAGGAATGCCAGGTTTTTGTCGGCCCGTCTTCGGGGTGAACACATAAATGTAGGCATCCCGCTGCCTCCGCCGGCTGCGCACTCTGCTTCGTGAAGTTTGGTGGTCACGTTTGCAAGTTCTTATCATATACAGTCATGGGCTCCGTCAGCGATGTGCGACCCAAGGGCGGCTTTAGCCTCGTCTTGGAAAACCCTTACCTATGTGGCGTTGCTTCTGTGTGTTTTTAACAATTCGTGATCGACACCTCCTAACGGTATACAGTTCTCAACTCTCGGTGGATTGTTGTTCGGTTATGACCAAGGCGTGGTCAGCGGTGTGATCACGATGGAGTCCTTTGCGGCGAGGTTTCCACGTATTTTTTCCGACAGTGGCTTCAAGGGATGGTTCGTTTCGACACTTTTGTTGGGTAAGTATCAGCATCTACTTCCGTTTGTGAAGAATCGAAGCTGAAATTGGCAATAGCGGCGTGGTTAGGCTCGCTGGTCAATGGACCCGTTGCCGACCGGCTGGGACGCAAGCTGTCGATAAACCTGGCAGTTGTCATCTTCGTGATCGGATCCGTTTTTCAGTGCGTCGCGGCGAATCTGCCGATGATCTTTGCTGGGAGAGCAGTTGCCGGTTTCGCGGTTGGTATGCTGACCATGGTCGTTCCGCTGTATATCTCCGAGGTAAGCTATATCGGTCATCCATTGCTTTGCACTTCAGGGCCTGACCAGGCGTAGGTCTCGATTCCGGAAATCCGCGGTGGTCTCGTGGTTGTACAGCAGCGTGAGCTCTTCTCCTTCAATATCTTCCTGTACATATACTGACTAGGAGCCCTAGTGTCCGTCACCCTCGGTATCCTGATAAGCTACTGGATCGACTACGGCAGCAACTACATCGGCGGCTCGCGCTGCGCCCCGGACGTCCCCTACGCCGATGGCACAAGCTTCGACCCGTACACTGATGTCCCACCGGGAGGCTGCACAGGCCAATCGAACATATCTTGGCGTTTACCCTTAGGACTTCAAATTGCGCCCGCGGTGATTCTCGGTGTTGGCATGCTCTTCTTCCCGGATTCGCCACGCTGGCTCTTGATGAAGGAGCGCGATGATGAAGCGTTGTCTGCGCTGTCGCGATTGCGGAGGCAGGCCCGGGATAGTCTGCCTCTTCAGAATGAGTACCTCGAGATTCGGGCTTCTATCATGCTTGAAAATACGTTTGCGCGGGAACATTTTCCGAATCTTTCGGGTGTTAAACTACATGCTGCTCAGTACTTGTCCTTCCTCACGACCTGGTCTCGGTTCAAACGCTTGGCGATTGGCTGCTGCGTCATGTTCTTTCAGCAGTTCATGGGTTGCAACGGTAAGAGTTGCCCGTATCCCACTCGGAACCTGACACCAAGTATCTGACACCATATAGCCATCATCTACTACGCCCCAACAATCTTCGGCCAATTGGGCCTAGACGGGAATACGACCTCTCTCCTCGCTACCGGCGTATACGGTATTGTCAACTGCCTCAGCACCCTGCCAGCCCTTTTCTTTATTGATAAAGTCGGCCGTCGCGTTCTTCTCATGGCCGGTGCTACAGGTACCTGTATCTCCCTGGTTATTGTGGGTGCTATCGTGGGAGCATATGGGTCTAGCTTGGTGGATAATAAGTCTGCTGGCTGGGCGGGTATTGCGTTCATTTATATTTACGACATCAACTTCTCATATTCGTTTGGTAAGCACCAGGGCAACATTATGTATATTGATTCTGGCTAACAATATAAGCCCCGATCGGCTGGGTTCTCCCATCGGAGATATTCAACCTCTCGATCCGATCCAAAGCCATCTCCATCACGACGTCCGCGACTTGGATGTGTAACTTGTAAGTTCATTGTCTATACTTCTGAGGCATAAAGTGGGTGTCTCTGATAGTTGTGGCTAGCATAATCGGCCTCGTCACCCCCGACATGCTCGAATCAATCACCTGGGGCACTTATATCTTCTTCGCAGCCTTCTGCCTCATAGCACTGGCGTTCACGTTCTTTTTCATTCCCGAGACTCGTGGAAAGGTACGTATAACCACTTCACCTGTTTCTTGATAGCGCCTAATGGTATTCGTACAGACTCTTGAAGATATGGACCTCATCTTTGGGGATACGGCTGCACATGAGGAGAAGAAGCGCATCAAGCATATTGAGGCTCAGCTGCGTGGGACTCCGATTGAGGATGATGAGGTTTTGAAACCGGTCGAGCACCATGCGGAGATGGTGGGTGCTGTCTGATGGCTATGATAACATTGCTGTGGCAAGGTTGACGGAAGATATATCTCATACCTATGCGGTGAAATAAGAAATAACTTCGTTTCCCGTAGCTAAGAACTCGAGAAGAAGAAGAGGAATGTCAAGACATGAGAAATTATCCTCGTCCAAACCAAGCACGCATCATATCGTCATCACACTAGGAGCGTACGGAACAAGTCCCACATCTCACGAAGAACCGCTCTTCTTCCTCTCCTCAAAAACTAACTCAAGCGCCCCCGTCGCCAACGTGAAAGTGTCATGACAACTCTCCAAGAAAACATCGGCTCTTTGTCCCTCTGCAAGACGGACGTCGTATCTGGTCAGAATCTCGGCGGCAACGAGTCGGAGTTCCATCAGCGCCAACTGCTTTCCGACACACGCGTATGGGCCTAGAGAATGATCAGGACTACAAGACCAGGACTAGGAGTTGGGATTTGTGACAAACCAGCATTGAACGGGATAAACGCAGATGGCTCCTTGATAAGCTCGGGACGTGTCGTCCATCGCTCTGGAAGAAATTCCTGGGGTTGGGCGAAGACGCGCTCATCTAACGTGTGCAAAAAATGGATCAGTACTTGAAACCTCGGAAAATCACAGCTAATTCCCTAACCTCGAAATAAGGTATGCGTGGGTACGCAAACCATCACATCCCCAGGAATATACCGGTCGCCAATCTGAAGACCCTCAGGGGGAGTTATCCGCTGTGTGCCAGAGGGAACAGCCGGATGCAAACGCAGGGTCTCATTAATGAGTGCGTCAAGGACCTTGGCTCCGGTGAGCTGCTCTTGAGATAAAGTGGGTAGGGCATCGAGTTCTGCCTGGAGCCTTGTTTGCCAGACGGGGTCGGTCGCAAGGTAGAAGAATAGATTCGTCAATGTCGCAGCGGTCGTGTCGCTTTATCTTGTTAGCCTAGTTTCGTTTGAAATGCGAGGAGTTGCTTACCTTCCTGCGACGATAATTAGATATGCATCTCCGTGGAGATCAAGCCAATCCTGCTTGGATCTTGGACCTTTCTGATAAGCGTCCAAAATCCAAGAGAATACATCCGGGATCTTAGGGGGATTCTGAAGCAATCTCATTAAAAATGGTGATGATAAAGCCGATACCTAAGGGTGAAATACCTTGATTCTTCGATCTACTTGCTCGCCAACCCAAGCCCAGAACTTGAGATAATCTGCGTTCACAAGCGGAACCCGTTTGAAGAATGGAAAAAGCCATGTGAGATGACTGAACAGACCAATCGCCTTCATGTCCTCGTGCAGCTGTAGAGAGAAGTAGGTGTCTTTTCCGTCGATAAGCATGTTGAAGGGCTTGCCAAACGCGAGATCACCCATCACGTCGAAGCTGTAGTAGTTGAACCACTTGGCCATGTTCATGGGGTTTCCCACGTTCTTGCCGATGGCTTCGATGAGTTGGTTAGTATAGAGCGTCACCCGGGGCTCATAGTCGCGTAGCGCTGCACCTTCAGTTAGAGTTGGATTCTAGAAAAACGATATCTGGTACTTACCCTTTGAACTAAATCCTTGATCCCATACCTTTCTTCGCCGAGCGTGCTCTTTCTTGTCGCGGACCATTTGAAGGGACACACGGGGCTCTAAGACGGTGTACCACGGGCCTTTGCTCACTTTTGCTTGCGCACTATACAGTGCTTTCACGGCCTGGGGATCCGTGATTGACAACTCAGTGGGGCCTGGCCGAATACAACCTCTTAGAAATTCTTTTCGTCGCAGATATTGGAAGATGGGAATATTTACCTAACCGCACATAATCGCCATACTGTTGATGCAGTCGCTCAACCTCCTCATGGAGATGTAACTTCTTAGCCGACAGCGTCGTGATGTAGAAATTCGACAGCCTAGCCAAGAACGGACCAGGGAAGCTGGACAATCGATGCCAGAACGCACGGTAACACAGCATGCTAAGATAAATGCCGAGAACGTGGCACCCCACGACATTGAAAGCCCAGCGTGGTCGATTCGTGACGCCAAGGCCATCCAAGACAGTCGTACGCTCGAGGAAGAAAGCCGTTAACGTAATCAATGCATAGCTGACAAAAATACGAGGAGACTGGACATCCCATTCGCCGCGGCGATAGAGGAGAAGGTGCGCACTTACGCCGCTGGCGGCGGCCAAAGTCGCGAGTGTATCCATTCGTAACAGCTAGAATCGCATCGGCTGGCCAACTTATTTTTGTTGCACCAACTCAGTCTTATAATCTTATTTAGGATTCCCCGGTAATACTTCGGGGATCGGGTGTTGGTTGCCGTATTGCCTTGATACCCGAGTAGCCTATAGCAGCCCTGCATGGTGTATCCTCCCCTTGCTCGGACCCATTTTACCAATTATTATGCGACCTAGTGTTGTGCAGGGTGTGCAAAGCTAAGCAAGAGGCCAATTGTAGACAGCGGAACACGGAATTCCAATTTCCGAGTGCATAAGCTTTGTTTCAAAACCCGAGCGTACTTTGATAGGCTGTCACGCCTTGCGGAGTGGACTCTGCGTTGTATTGTTGGCCAATTGCGGTGCAATATTGTGCTCTGTAAGCAAAACTAGTGCACTAACTCCCGCTGTCAGGGCATAAATAACTCATGGATCCCCCTTTTCGCCAAAGAGAAAACTCGGACTTGGAAGTCCCTGTTTATGACTTGGATGAGGCGAGTATCTGGATCGTAATGACAATGTCCGCTCAGAAACTGTACATAGGACAATAGGGAAGTGTATCAGATCCCGCCGAATGCGAGAAACCCTCCAAACAAGCATGGCTATAACCCACCACGAAGTCACATACGCAGACTCAAAACAATCCACTATCTAGCGACGAGCCCCCAGCACGGCCCGCCGCGTGGAATCCCACCATAGGCGGGACGCCTGCTGGCTTTTTCAGCCCTACCAGAGATTCGGGCTTAGCACAAGCCCCTGCGGAGACTTCAGCCTATGCATGCGGAGGTTCTGAGACACGAAACTTAGGCTATATTGGGGACGACCTGCGCGGTTTCTTGTCATCGGACTTGATACATGGAACCAAGTCCTATGATCATCATAATACCAGGGAGAAGATTAGTGTACATGAGACAAGCCAATTGATTTGACATGACTTGCATGGTCGCCTATTCAAAGCTTTGCTTAAGGAGCAAAGGGACAGCGTGATGCGAGTGAGGAAAAGCAAAGCACTGAGTTGGCGGACAAAAATGCTCTTTTGTCGGTCTCGAGGAATGCAGAATAAAAGACAAGACTGCTTTGGCCGGTAACAAAGCGCATTCATCCCTCTGTAAGACAAATTATCGGTCTATTGTTGTGAGGAATCCTGTTCATTGTCCCAAAAGCTCCAACAATGGTCCTGATAACAATGCCGTAGACCACAAAGCCTCCGTAAGAACATAAATACCACACAGCAGACCGAGCATATTTGTCCTATATCGTTATCAGACGACAGTTCTCAACATGTCCTCCGAAACCACCTGCCCCGTGTGCGCCGACACCGCCCGCTACAGCTGCTTCGAGGATAAACATGTCATAGCATGCAGCACCTGCGCTACCTGTTACTCGCCCAAGAAGCACACGCGCTGTCTGTGGTGTAATGATACTGATGAACCCGACTGGGACCATGAGGCCTGGATGGAGTGGTATCAGGAACAGGCGAAGGACAGCAACGATCCGGAGGTTGCGCGGGTTTTGGAAAGGATGGGTGGTATAGACATCAAGGGTGGGGTGAAGAAGAAGGACATAAACCAGCTTGTTGAGGGGATGGGGGGGACCAAGATTGATGATAAAAAGAAGTAAGTATGAGACTTTTGGTGTGGTGATTTGGTACTTCTGATTAGTTTTCAAATATACAACATACAATGAAACGCTTCTGGTTCGTAAGATGTATGAATTAGTAGAAGATACCCAAATGACCAGGTGAGAAAGGTCTCTTATGGGGTAAAATGACGGATGCCAAGACGGGCAGCGGATGATCTCACGTCGGGCTTTTGAACCGTTCGGGGCAACCAGGGCCGAGTTGATAAGCAGCAGCGGAGATACGATGACAACCATCCTGTTCTTTCACTCCCCAACAACCCCTTAGCCACCACTCACCGTGCGTCATAATCCGACCCATAGCAGTTTGCATACGGTCCAATAAGCCTGCTTGCTGGTGCCAAGTTTCAGCCTCGATCCCGGAGATAGCGAGCGGATTCCGCAAAATCGGCAATCTGACATGTACATGCTACACGGCTTTACGACGGCCATCGGATGAACAGAGTATACGCTGACAAATTGGTGACTGAAGGAGTGAGAATGTCAAGATGAGTCGAGCAGGGTGTATAAAAGGCATCGACCTCTGCAAGGACAATAACCATCCATATCAACATCATCTCACATACTACTAGCGACTACCTCCAACCACCACCCACAATGCCCAACGTCCTCGTGCTCGGTGGCTCCGGCTACATCGGCCTCGCTCTATCGAAGTCTCTTGTCGCATCGGGCAACTACACCGTCTGGGGTTCTGCGCGCAGCCCCGAGAAAGCCAAGCTCCTCGCTCAGAACGAAATCACCCCTGTCGAAAGCGATGTTACGAATGCGGAAACACTGAGAACCATCATAATTGAAAACGATATCAACATCGTCGTTGACACGACCTCTGCTTACGAACAGGCCGCTCAAATCCTGCAGGGCGTGACGGACGCCGCAAAAGCCCGTCGCGATGCACTGGCCAAGGAGCAATTTATCGGCCCCAAGCTTGGATTTGTCTACTGCTCCGGAATGTGGATTCACGGTTCGCCCTCCGCACGAGTCAGCGATCTTTCTCCGGTCGGTACCACGATCTCCAAAGGAAAGTCCGCCACAGCAACTGCCTGGCGACCAGCCCACGAACAAGCCATTCTCGCCGCGCGGGATGTGCTCGATGTCGCGATTCTGAGGCCTGCGACGATTTATGGCCGTGGATCCTGGGTCTGGAGTACCTGGTGGGAACCAGTTCTCAAGGCAAAGCAGAATGGAAACAACAGCGACGCCATCCAGATCCCGGCCGATGACAAGGCGCGCAGTCCAACGGTCCACGTCGATGATGTCGCATCTGGCTTCCACGCCGCTATTGATCGCATTGATGGCCGACTGGGTGCATGGCCGGTGTTTAACTTGATCACAGAGACGATCGGAGTGCAGGAGATTACCGAGGCGGTTAAGGGTGCGCTCGGGGTTACAGCGCCTGTTGAGTACACCGGGACCCATGGGAATGTGTTCCTCGAAGCGTTGAGTCTAGTGAGCAAAACTGAGGCGTCGAGGGCTCGCACCATCTTGGGTTGGGAGCCCAGGCGGACGGAGTTTCTCCTCAACATTCCGGTTTATCTTCGTGCTTGGGAAGCAGCTCAATAGGTTAGGGCATCTAGGAACAAGCAAATATCTGTTCTGGAGTTGATGCGGCTCTCTGTGACGCGTTGCGTATATAGACAAGGAAGAGTTCAAAAATATTTCGCAAACCAACCTGAAGAGTTCTCGAAACCACCAACTGTAGACAGCCAACAGTCATCGCGACCCCATAAATATCTATGCAGGCGATCGCGATACTAAACGCCTCGGAAAAAGGGGTGCTGGCATCCTTCGCCCTCATGCTGATTGGATACACCAACTTACAGCACCTTACGTAATCCAAGTCATCTCCAGGCGGGGTTTCTGGTCATTTATTTCGGCATGGATCGGACAAGCGTCCATGATCAAGAAAATGGAACAGCCTTACTTTGTGAGTATACCGTGCTGTCTAAGGGTCCGATAAAGCCTGCATCCTAATTTCCTCCTGTCAGACTGTATCGGCCTGCCATCGATGCCGGAAACGAAAAACGCGCTGCGACGCTCGTAAAGTCTTTTGTGTACTTGATGTTATGCGAGGGATTGGCTGACGATTTGACAGGACTTCCTACTTGTTTGCCATGCCAAAAGATTGGCTCGAGGTGTGAATATAATGATGTTCAGACCAAGGTACTTTGCTCGAGAGATTATATCTGCTCGCTGGAGGCAGAGGTCGACAGTCTTGAGCGTGAGCTACACTATATGCAGTTTCCTCGAGATCCCGGCTCTACCGGACAAGTCAACGAGCCAAGCGAGGGTCCGCAAGAGGGCGACTTGTCAAACCCTTCGCCGGACTCCACGCAAACCTCTCGAGCTCAACCAACCCTTGACAGCCTCGACCGGGGGCATAACACTCGCTACCTCGGAGTATCAAGTGGTACAGCATTTCTCTCGCTATATATCGTATACTGGATATTCGTTTAACTTCAATTACTCATTACTCTCTGCAACAGGTATGCACCTCGCCCGGTCAGTCCTCAACTCAGCACGTCTGAATGACCCGTTAATCGATCACGTACCCCCTGATCTTCACCACACTCGGACGGAACCAGTGGCCTCCCAAGACCCTGCACCTTCTGCAAATCTCCCCAAGAGCCCAAGACTTCCCTCGGAAGAAGTTGCATTAAATCTCATCGAGATATTCCTTGATCAGTATCAACTACAGTATCCGATCGTGTCACAAGAATGGCTTGTTCAGAAGACGCATGAGTTCTACCTCCAGCAATCAAGTCTAGACGGCAGCCTCCCTGGAGACACTTGCACCGCATTCGTCCTCCAGATGGTTTTTGCCATCTCCCTTCTCTCCATATCAAAGGGTGACCAAGGTGACGCCGCCCTCAGTCTCGCAGAAGGGTTCTACGCCAGCGCCATGTCTACCCTAACGAATGTGATGGAAAATAAGGGGTTGGAAACACTGCAATGCCTGCTTCTTCTTCTCCTGTACTCACTGCTCCACTTGTCCGCCACACCCATTTGGCATATATCAGGCCTTAGCCTAAGGATGTGTATCGACCTTGGTCTTCAATCTGAGGCCAGCATTAAAGTGTCGCCAAACGGCATTGCATCCGATCTAGAAATCGACTTTAAACGACGTCTTTTCTGGGCCACATATACCCTTGACCGCACATTGAGCATTATGCTCGGCCGGCCGTTTACCCTAGAGGACAAGTACATCGATGTCGCTTACCCGGAGCTGACGCTGCCGGAGGATAAACGAAGATCAATAATCCATTGGATTAAGCTGCAACGGTTGCAGAGTATCGCAGTGTCGCGTTATCACAGTGTATCAGATAACCAGGCTACTTCACAGTCGATATGTTCCAAAGACCTGGCGAACGAGCTGGCAGCTTGGATCGATGAGGCATCGTCATTGACTGATCCTACTCGGTATACACTTGACTGGTAGGAATACTTCCAGAGGTGGAGAGATCCACACAGCTAATCAAAGTTTCTTGCTTTAGGTGGCGATACTGGTACCACAACACCCTACTCATAATCCATCGTCCTTCGCCCAATAGCCCCTCCCAGGACCTGGACAGCTTATATACATGTTATACCTCCGCGAAGAATGTTATAGAGGCCTCCTTCATCCGCCTGCACACAGACCGCTTGGGTGTGAGCTGCGTTGACATCCACTACCAATTCATGGCAGGCATTACGCTGTTGTTCCTTGTTTGGAACAGTGCAGAGATACGGAAACACGCAACCAAGGAGTGGGCATCGTTCAAGAGTTGCCTAGTGCAATGGGAACTCATCCTAGAGAAAATGGCCTCACTGTGGGAGAGCGCAAATCGTGCCAGGGAGGTCGCTCGCAAGCTCTCCACTGCCACTGTTGACATTGTGGAGAGAGAAATTGCGCAGGCTTCCAACACGCAGACTATGCATAGAGACGGCCGGATCTTGAGGGCGCGAGAGCAAAAGCGTGTCAAATTCATCATGGACCAAATAAGCTCCCCGGGTACGAACAACCTCGCGACCTATGGAAATATTGTCGCTTCTGCGAGGTGTGCTGCAAAGGACACGTACGAGGTAGCCGAATCCAGTCGCGCTGTCCATTCACCTGCTATTCCAAGTAACGACGCGTATGAGGAGAGTAGCCACCAGCAGGCGCAACGGACATATCTTCATCCGGACCCAGTGCTCACATCATTTCCAAACGACCCGATGATGACCGACGAGACAACTATACCCACGCAGGGATACCCGTGGCAGGAAGCGGAATTTGACCAAATCTCCCAAATGTTACGGGGAGCGCTCGAAGATCCCGTGCTTCCTTTCTCCGACCTCTCTGCCATTTTTGGCGATACGTTGTGGTCGACCAGCTCTGGGCCTGAGAATAGCATGTACAACGCGGACAACATGAATGATATTGGCGGATTTTCGAACCTCGGATCAGGATCCGTGAGTAATTTAGGCGACACGTGGCTCGATAATGCAGGTCGCGCAAGGAATATGGCATGGGCGGACAGCGTGTTGAACTTTCCAGAAGATTGGGAGAACAATTCACCCATATCCTGAGTCGACGGTGTAGATAATGAATCAGGCTTCCTGCCAACTCTCTAAGCTCAAGGCAAGCCCGCGCAGGTTCTGACTCTGCATGTCCGAGAATCTCTTACCCCGATCGGCGGTCCAAATAGTCGTGAAGCTGGAGTAGTTACAGAAGCCCCTGACTTCCTCAGGGATGCGCTCATCCCTGCGCTCCCAAAGATTGTCGCCGCTCCTGCCCGCCTCCGTGGCCTCGATCACACGCGTGCAAGCCTCTTCAAACTTTGAAAATAGCACTTTACCCTCGTTCCACCGCTCCGACAGGGCCTGGAGAACATAGGCGACATCTCGAGTGGCCGTCCAAAGCTCCGAGGGGCGAAGTATCATGCTGCTATTACCATCGCCATTAAGCTTCCAATAACAAAATAGCATTGCAAGTCCCGTCCAATAGGCTTTCTCAGAGGCAATACGCACGTAAAACAGACTATTGGCCTCTGCGAGTGCTCGGTATATCTGCGCAAACCCCTGCGCCGAGCGCCACAGGTCTTCTAGTCCGTCGGAGGTGCGGTTGGGAATCAGGCGGCATGGTCGATTCAGCAGCATCCTACCCATCAGCAGTTCATGCTTTGTAAGACCGGCGGGGTCTGATGATGGGTTATTCTGGGCCCAGTCTTGAAGCTTCTCGGCCATATCGTGAAGGACGGCATATATGTCTTCCCCTGTGCTTGCGGGCTGCTCGTTGAGCTGGTCGTAGATGAGCGATTGGATCTGGAGGATGCGATACCGCTGCAAGAAGCCCGCGATTACTTCTTCCTGGTTTTCCATTGCGAGCCCGATGCGGAAGGTCGGTAGCTGCGCAGTAATGACATTGTCACTAACTTCCATAGGCCGACAGCAGCTGAGGGACATGGACCGGTCGAACGAATACATGCTCCACCAGATGCGGCGGCGCGTCTCGAGGAGGCTGGATGAGACTGAGGAAGTTGGCTGTGGATCCTGGTGCAAGCCGAGGTCAATGCACGTGCGCATTCCAACGCCGATGAGATACCAAGCATCCAGAGACGAGGGATTAAGATTTGCAAACTGGATGAGAAACAATATAGATTGCACACCGGCGACTGTGTTGGGGAGGTTAATGGATTCGCGGAAGCGAAGAGCAGTCTGGAACAGCGAGTCGGCTTTGTTGAAGATGACGCTACTGGAGCTGGACGACAATGAGGAGGCGGATATGGCAAGGACGATTGAGACGGTAAAGGCGTTGTAGCCATGATTAGAATCAGGGACAAAGTCGCCAAGATTTGGCGTTTGAGATGACGCTGATGGTGAGCTTGGATTTGACTCAGGTCCGTAGACGTACTCAAACTGGGCCCAAAATCCTTGGGTGGAGAAGAATGGCAGCCGAGGGTAGATGTGGTTGAAGTAATGCTCCGCGAGCTTGCGAGCGGCTGGATGAACTGGTAGCAGGTTTCGAGCCTCCTCTACCGTGGGGGATTGAGCGGGTACAGGTGGGATGGGCTTTTTGGATGCGGCTGCGAGCAGGAGGGTCGCAAACGACGGAACTGCTTTGGATGCAGACGTATAATGGGATGGCCCCGCAATGGGCAGGGTACCAATATCAGAAATAAGCGTATCAATAGCAGAAGGCTGATGTATCTCCGGGGATTCTGCGATGGATGCATCCGAGGGCTCATGCTGGCCGAGATCTGAAGACCCATGCCGACGCAGCTCAATCTCTGTTTTTAGTTGCTGAATCTTCCGACGCAAATGTGTCACATAGTCTCTCGACTGCGCTCCAGCGAGCGAGCAGGACGAGGTGCGATTTAGTTTGACGCACGCTCCACACGGGGCGTTGGAATCGCACTGCGGTCCTGGTCAATTCAAGGTTCCATCGCCCATTCAACCAAAAACTTACCTTTATCTTCCTCGCTTTGCAGAACGCACATGCCGAAGCGAGCTGAGCCACCTTCAAATGAACATCTCTTCTTGGGACAGGCACTCGTGGTGAGGCCTGGGGATCCATCGCGGGTGGAGATGGAGAGGTTGCGAAAACTTGTTTTTCGGACTTTTTGCCCCCACGTTGGCTGGGGGAGTTCAGAATGCGGGGCTGCTGAGCCACTGCGGAGGAGTTGGGAGGCACGTGTGAGGCGTGAGACCCGAACGGCCTGAATACAGAGATAGAGAGGAAAAGGGAGGGAACTCGTAAATTTATTCTCTAACATAAGATAGTCATACGAAGGATGTTTGTCGTCGAAGAGGTGGAAGAAGCGACACGAGGTGCTTATGGAGGTAAATCCTTCCTTGCCTAACAATACGAGATATATATAGGACGGGAGGCGCCATTTCTTCCAGACAGCCTGCTCAACGGTTACGGACGACAATGTTAATCAGAGGCTCATTCAGTATATCCCGAATAAGCGAATGTGATTTAGCGGCATCAAATGGTATCACACCTCCCAAAGAACCGCATCTGAGATACCCGAGTAGCCGTCCTTCGTGCTTGCTATCCGGATCTTGACCTCCGTCGTATTGTCAACGCCGGCCAGATTGATTGTCTGGGAGAAGGTGTAGTTTGTGCTCGATGGCAGTGACGTCCACACCCCCGAGCCCGGAATCGCCCACTGGACGCGGCTCTCGACTGTTGTCCAAAAAGACCAGCTGATGACGGGTGCTGTAGGAGTTCCAGTGATATTGAATGATCTGAACTCTGGGCCTCGCGGGTCATTCTTCAGGCTTGTCTCAATAACCGCGACAGTTAACCCATTACCAGCTACAGTGGCGCTCCAGGCATTATCACCAGTCTTGGAGACCGACCCTACTTTAGTGGATGTATCTCCCCAAGTAGCCACCTTGCAAGGAACCAGCGTGCGGGGGTTCAATGACAGGGTGACTTTCTTTTTGCTCGACGCCTCGTTGATCAGTAGGATGAATAACTTCGACCCGTCTGTCGAACGCGCGGTGATGTAGTCTATTTCTGGGTCGGATACATTGAGCAGATGGCGTGGCTGCCACAGCTCCGCGTCCTCGCCAAACACCGTCCCTGTCGCGAACCCATAAGGAACGTGGCTACCGACCTTCGCAGTGATAAAGCCATACGGAAAATTGATCTCTCCGTCGGAAAGAATGTGCGCGCTCGCGAGAAGGTAGTCCGTCACCCACCCGATATGCCACCACCCGTGCCAGGGGTAGGCCGATCCACCGGTATTTCCCTGGTACCAGTAGTAACTAGGAATGCTGCTCGTTGGATCAACGAAATCGTCGCGGCCCCTGGCAGCCGTGCGGGCGAGGTCGAGGAAGAATCCATCGCCCGTGAGTTCGTAGAACCTGATGAATGCGCCCGCATGGCTGCTCAGATAGATTGGCCCTCGGACGTTTGCTGTGCCTGTGTAGCCGGCATGCTCATAGGTGAGGCCAGTCTGGCTGAGTTGCCAATCCTGGTAGGTAACCCCGCTTCTCGTGTGAGTGTTGTCGTCGACGACAGGATGGTTGAAGACGTGCAAGGTGTAGAACTTGGCTGCTGTTATCGCGGCATCGCGGTACAGTTCGTCTTCTGTCTCTTTGTAGAGGTCAAGAAGAGCCTGAGCTGCGAAGACCGTCGCAAAATCTGGATACAGGTACGAGTCGTCGCACACGCCCAGCCATCGACCAGTCTCCAAGACATTTTCGATGAACCACCGAGCACCGGCCTCCGCACCATCGAGATACTTCGTGTCGTCTAGAACTCTATATGCGGCTAGAAGCCCATACCACGTCGCGCGATTGTCGGTCAGGTGTGGATACTTGTTCTTGGATGTGTTGGATTTGAGGTAGCCGATATCGAATTCACCCCCAGGCTTCTGCCAACTGAGTAGTTTCTCCGCTGCAAGTTTGAACCTCGAGAGCAACAGCTCGTCGTCAGGGTTGAACAAGAGAATGTTTCCCATGTCGGAGAGCGTGTAGAATGTGGTGAAGATGGGCGAGACATAATCCTCGTTGTTATTTCCCAGCCAGATCAACTCGCTGACGAACCCCCCGTTCTTGAAATACTCTCCCAGGGCGGCGCCATTGAAGACACCTCCGCTGGTGTCCTGTTGTGCCAGTTTGAAGTTGCGCGCGTAAGGCAGTCGCTGCTCCGCTAAGAAAGGATCCCCTGTCAACCGCTGCATTGACCACATGGCGCCGACATCCGACAGTTTCCCGGATTCTGCGCCGAGGGTCAGGTTCTGGTATGACCAGAGATGCCACTTCGATGCGGGGGTTACGATAAAGTCATGGATCCTGTTGAGCCTCTCGCGTAGAGAGACGATGTTCTTCGCGCGTTTGTTGTACTCGGAGATGGGATAGATCTCGTTGTGCACTAGTTTGTTCACCTCATACCAGGTGACATCAGGATCCCCAGAGACGAGGTACAGGAACGTTGCGGACACGCTGCTCTCGCCACCAGTCATCTTCGACTGTGCCTGGCCCAGGACGGGATAATAAGCGGTGGGTGAAAGGGTTCCATTGCGGCTCCGCAGACCGAGGCCAACGTTCCACTGGGCCTGGGCAGATGTATCTGTGGATGGGTTCGGATCTCGTGCCAGTGATGGATCCGGCACGACTGCAAAGTTATAGTTTGTCTCGTTGTTGGATAGAATGGCCACGAGACTGGTTGTGCTTGCTTCCATGGAGACGTATGGATAGTCCGGCACGCCCTGCACTAGTTTGTACAAGGTTTCCTCGTCGGAGTTGAGTTCGCTCGACGACCAATAGCCAGGAACGATCCCCCATCCGAGCTGGTCATCGGGGACAGCAGCTAGCCGCGGACTCGGGATTGAGTACCAGCCGGAAACAGCTGGCTTCCAAGTAACATTGACAGCAACGAGATCCCACGAACGACTGGTGTCAATCCACCATCTCGCAGTAAACGTGCCATTCTCCACAGTATTTGTTGTTGTCACAATGCCGGACGTCTCGTCTGGCTGTGTGACGTTCGCTGGGAGAAACTCGGTATAGTCACCGGCCTGCCCCTTCTTCACCCGGCTAGAGTCCTGCGGTGCAGTTGAATAATTTGCTAGCAGACCATATTGTCCTTGGGGTGCGGAGGCAGACTTCCAGGTTTTATCGTCGTCTTTGGTTTGTAGCTGTGCGAGCCAGCCATCTGCAGTCTCGGACCAGGTAACTCGAACATTGCGTCCGGTGATGGAAGGATTGTCGGCGAAGGACAAGCCGAATATGGCCAAAATTGCAAGGAAGAAATTCAAGGATAATATCATTGTCTTTGTGTCTGCTTGAGAAGAGTGTAAACATCTTTCACAATGCAACTTCGTGCACACAACGTTTAATATATAACCTGATATCCAGATGCGGAGGTGAGCGTCCTTCCGCGGTTCCCCACGCATCGTGCAATTCGGGAGTTGCGTGCCCAATGTGTGGAGTATCGCAAGTACTCGCTGGGTTTCTCCAAGTTCGGTCAAGCTCAGGAGTCTGTGTGGGCAGTGGGCGTCATCTACTCCAACCGAAGGATCGGGCGTTCCGTTGCGCTGTCAGTCTCCATCGGCGGTTCCGTCCAGTGCGTTTCTAGGAAGGATCCAGTTTTGAGTGGCTTCATAATTTTCCTGCAGGGGCCAGAATACATTAAAACAAATTATTAAAGACTTTCAACGATAGTCATTCTGTGTGATTCTTGATTACTTCATACCTCATCCAAGGACACTTCACAACCATGGCGCCCGCACGACTCGCCCACGAGAATGTCTTCATCAACGAGACAGCCGTCGAATCTCGAATCTTTCGTCATGAAACCCTTAATGCCGATGTATGTGTTTGCGGCGGAGGCCTCGCCGGCGTCTGCACGGCCATCACAGCAGCACGAAATGGTGTCTCGGTCATTCTTTTGCAGGACAGGCCAGTTCTAGGAGGAAATGCTTCAAGCGAAGTCCGTCTCTGGATCCTCGGCGCAACGTCGCACATGTTCAATAATAATCGCTATGCGCGCGAGGGTGGGCTTGTCGATGAGATCCTTCTCGAGAACCTGCACCGCAATCCCGAAGGAAACCCGTTGATTCTCGACACCATCTTGCTCGAAAAGATCGTGGAAGAGAAGAATATTCAGCTCTTCCTGAACACGGCGCTTATCGGCGCCGACAAAACCGGTGATCACATTTCGGGCGTCACGGCCTTCTCGTCCCAGACCTCGACGATGTTCAACGTGAATGCCACGCAGTATATCGATTGTACCGGAGATGGCGTGCTATCATTCTTAGCGGGCGCGCCTTTCAGAATGGGTGCTGAGCAGAGCGACGAGTTTGGTGAGCTCTTTGCGCCTTCGTCTGAATATGGACATCTGCTGGGCCACTCGATCTATTTCTACTCCAAGGACGTCGGTCGGCCAGTAAAGTTCGTCGCTCCATCATATGCCCTGCAAAATGTCGAGGACGAGATTCCCCGCTTCAAGAACTTTACGGTCAAGGAAAAGGGGTGCAGTCTGTGGTGGATCGAATATGGGGGGAGATTGGACACAGTGCATGATACGGAGAAAATCAAGTGGGAGCTGTGGAAAGTCGTCTATGGGGTCTGGGACTACCTCAAAAACTCTGGCCGATTTCCCGAGGCTGAGAATCTCACCCTTGAATGGGTTGGCACTATCCCAGGCAAGCGAGAAAGTAGACGATTTGGTAAGTCTGGCTATCCTTTTGCCGGTGCCGCGGCTGACATTCAGCACAGTTGGTCCGTACATGTTGCGGCAACAGGACATCATCGAGCAAAGATTCCACCCTGATGCAGTCTCATATGGTGGCTGGTCGCTCGATCTGCATCCTGCCGAGGGTGTCTACTCAGAGGTTGATGGCTGTACCCAGTGGCACTCGAAAGGTCTGCATATGCCATTCACTCCATGGATATGAAGGCTCACATGTATTAGGCGTGTATCAAATTCCTTTATCCACGATGATATGCACCCAAGTCCCCAATCTACTCTACGGAGGAAGGATTATCTCCGCCACTCATGTTGCGTTCGCTTCGACACGAGTCATGGCAACGTGCGGGAACAACGGAAATGCGCTGGGAATGGCGGCGGCTCTCTGCAAGAAACTGCAAGTCGACCCGATCCAGCTCCTGGAGAAGAAGAACTTGACGATGCTGCAGCTGGAACTGATGAGATTCGGCCAGTTCATCCCGGGCTACAAGCTGGACGACCCACTTGACCTGGTTCGACAGGCGACGTCAGTCAAAGCAAGCTCTACGCTTGGGCTGTCGGAACTACCAGCAGATGGTCCTCCGAAGGTCTTGACCAGAAGTCTGGCACAGATGATTCCTCTCCCAGCTGGAAGTGTGCCTAACTTCACCGTCACTGTGCAGGCTGTCGAGGATACCACAGTCGTTGTCCAGCTGCGAGGATCTATGAAGGCGTACAACTACACGCCCGAGGTTATCCTCGCCGAGAGACAGTACCAGGTTACGGCTGGAGAAAGCACGGAGATCACCATCGACCTGACCGACGTCTCGAACCCACACGCACAATATGTCTTTCTGTGTTTCATGGAGAACGAGTCCGTCGCCATTTGCACCTCGCGGACGCGAGTATCAGGCCTTATGACAGTCGAGCATGAGTGTACTCAGTCCCCACCATCTGGTGTGGGCGTGGACACATTCGAGCGTTGGACGCCCGTGCGTCGGCCGATGGGCCACAACCTCGCAGTAGGCGTTGATCCACCAATCCGTGCTTGGGACGTGGAAAACATACGGAACGGCGTGGCAAGGCCGACAAAGCGGGCGAACTGCTGGGTTCCTGCCGACATCTCTACCCGCCGCATACTCACCCTACATTGGGACAAGCCAGTCCAAGTATCTCGGCTAGTTATCCACTTTGATACCGACTATGACCATGCCCTCGAGTCTGTTCTGCGAGGTCATCCGGAGCGTCAAATTCCGTTCTGCGTTAAGAGCTGGCGGGTACTTGACCTTTCGAAAGACGGTGAAGAAATTCAGCTTTTCCGGGAAGATGACAACCACATGTCTCGACAGGATGTATCCTTCGAGACAGTGCAGGCAACAGCACTTGGGGTTGAGATACTCGAGGTACATGGCGACCCGAAGGACACTTTGGGTGGGATTTTCGAGATCCGGGCGTACGAATAACTCACTCGTGAAAATAATCCTAGTGTTCAAGTTGTAGCTATGATCTTTCTGTAACATACACTTTCGCTCGGCTCATGGACCATTGTTTGATCTGGAACTCCAGCGCCTTGCTCCCACAGAATAGCAGAGTTTCACTTTTGGCGTCACCGTTGGGGAACATATCCTGCTCCGACATGCGCCTACAATGAAACTTCACCATAGAGCTAGTCATTGACTGCAACTTGTCTTCCCAGAATTGTATCGTTTTACCTGCGATCAATCCATCGTCCTCTTGCCCTGCCGTTACAAACACCGTAGTTATCCACACTTGGGGGTCTATGAGCCCGTTCTCAAGGACGTATTCCACAAGCCTGAAGTCGTCTCCACGAATGCTCCATAATAGTCTGTTATGGAACGGGTATACCTTCTTGCTGCAAGTAGACGGTGGTACCTTCTTGTCTGAAGATGTAACAGACAAGAAACACCCTGCGCCCGTCCCTCCAGCGACGGCAATGGTGTCGCCCACGGACGAAGACAAACCGAGTAGGTCAGGCGAAAAGCCTCCACCAATCTCTAGAATCTCAGCACTGAGGCCGTTCATGCGTGGCAGGCCAAGAAGGGAGGTGACGCGTCCGTTGCGCGACAGGATAGAGATGCTCTGCTCGGCGGTGCCGTCATCGCGCTTCGTTGTGATCACACGGCAGGGAGTAAAGCATAACCGCCGCTGTTCGTCATTTAGACTGCGGGGACCGGCTGTGGGATCTAAATCCTTTGGAAATTTGAGGGATATGTGCTGAGTTGGACGGAGCTGAACGTGGTCTGTTGGGTTGACAGGCTGAAATGTGTGAAGCGCTATACCCTGTGTAAGCCGACGGGAGGAAACAAGTTCGAGTGTGGGTGGCATGACTGAATGGACGAAAGAGGTACAGCCTGTGGTCAGAGTGCTCGGTGTGGCCCTGCGTATGTCTCTGGGAAAGGTCTGGAAGTCATCCCTACGATATTGCACTCACCGGAACCGCCGACCTTCTTCTCGGTGGTCCCGTCTCAGGATTTGTCGCAGGATGCTTGCATGCATCCGATAGGATACCTATGGAAAAGTTGCGACCCACACGGCTTCTCCACCCCCACAGTGTGACCCCGCGAGCAAGATCAATCCATCTCCTGATTCCTGGCCAGAAATCTATATATACGGGGCGCTGAACCTCCTCAGGTGATTCTCGCCCAACCCTCATCCTCAAGCAATAATGGAGGCTGAAACTCACGCTTCACCGGCTTCCAAGCCCAAGACCGTGCTCACAGGCCGGGTTCTCTGGTGTATTTCCGTTAGTCAGTCTCTCTCGACAGTCCTGTTTCTGAACCCGACAGCTAGCTGACCTATCTGCAGTCTCCATGGGAGCAATTTTCTGGGTGTGTCGCTCTCCAATCGAGGCATGCCCATACAGTCTAACAGGACCAACTTAGGGATACGACATTGGCGTCATCAGTACAATCCTCGTCGCTCCAGGTTTCAAGGATGCACTCAACAACCCAAGTGCATCAGAGACTGGTACCATTACTGCGATCTTCTACCTAGGCCAGTTCGTCGGATATGGCTTCCTCGCTGGCCCCGTCAACAATCGTCTCGGCCGTCGCTGGGCCGGTGCTGTCGGTGTCGTCATCCTCTGCATCGGCGCAGCTCTTCAGGCCGGAGCCATCCATCTGGCGATGATGATCGTCGGACGTATTATTGCTGGTCTCGGAACGGGAATAGTTTCCTGCTCTGTACCCCTCTACCTCAGTGAAATCTCGCCGGCTCACGTACGAGGCGCGTTCGTGGCGACGAACCAGCTCGGGATTGTCTTCGGTATCTCCATGGCCTTCTGGATTGGTTATGGGTTCTCATTCTGGGATACTGGCTCCGGAGTAGACCTTCAGTGGCGGCTCTCTGTCATCATGCAGTTCATCCCCGCGGTTATATTTCTTATCGGCGTACCTACTCTACCAGAGAGGTCAGTATCTCTTCGCGAATTCTCAATGATATTGTCAGCTCCATGTTGCTAACCGATGTCAGCCCTCGCTGGCTCGTCTCCCAAGATCGAATGGAAGACGCTGTCAAGGCACTCACAAAGCTCCGAGGAAAGGACCACCCTGATGCTATTCAAGCCGAAATCGACGAGATCCACGCAAACATCATGTGGCATAAGCAATACTCGGTCACCTCGACAAAGGTCTTCTTCACTGACAAGGCCCTTCGGGCACGTCTCTGGCGCGCCTGGGCGATATCCTTCTTGCAGCAGATGAGCGGTGCGGGTGGGATACGCTATTATCTTCCGACAAACTTCCGAGCTGCAGGGACGTCGGAAACTTTGAGTCTTCTGGCTTCCGGGCTTGATGGAACTGTTCAGGTTGGATGTACCGCAGTCGGTATCTTTCTCATTGACCGGATTGGGCGGCGACATGCGTTGGGCGGCGGGGCCATTATTATGGCGTGGTGCCTATTGGTGAGTTTTCCTATCCTGAAGTACCGACTTTGATGCAACTGGCCATCTAATGAATACCTGTGTTATCTTAGATCAATGGAGCGCTTCAGCTTGCATACCCGAATCAGTCGAATGCCTCCGCAAATTACTGCAACATCTTCTTTATCTTCTTCTTCACCGTTGGATGTAAGTAGAACATCCTTTTCGCTGTCGTCTCAACCTCTGACACCGTTATAGACAGCATTGGTTTTGGCCCCTGTGCCTGGATTTATTCATCCGAGGTATGCTACCCGCTAATAATCCAACCTTCGGTACATACTCACCTGATTCATCCAGATATTCCCCGCGCACGTCCGCTCCAAAGGCCTCGGCATCTCCGTCACAGGCCAATCCATCGGCAGCATAATCGTCGGCCAGGTGTGGCCCGTCGCCGTCGATCGAATCGGGCCCAGAACGTACTTTATCTTCATGGCCTTCAACATCTTCGCGGCTATCCTGGTCTACTCTACCTTCCCGGAGACGAAGAAGAAGACGCTCGAGGAGCTGGATTCGCAGTTTGGCAGTTGTAGCCTGCATTTCCCTGAAGGTGGTGCAACCAAGGAGGCTGAGCATGGAGGCAGAGAGCATGTTGAGCTCGTCGGGGAGAATAAGCGGCACTAGGTCAGCAAGCTTATTGTCCTCAGAACTATGACGCGCCCCACTCCTGTCTGATGCGCAAGTTCCAGATTTGGGATGCTGAGTGGGAGATGTTGGTTTGTCTGGGAATTGGCGCCGAGCTCGAGAAAGAACAATCACCGCTTAATTATCCTTAATATATTTCACAATTCATTTGGGCCGAGTAATAGTTCCTGGCCAGTCCTTTACCTCTCTTTTTCTGCTTGCAGATAGCCCGGTGCCCATCCATTCGACCGCTCCTCCACCTCCTCGCGCTTCTTGTTCAGCGGGTCGTCCGTCTCTTGACTGTAAGAATACACGATGTCGAACAGTGGCAAGGCCATGTCCATTGTGTATTGCACTATTAGCCTCAACCGTCCGTTGCCACGCCTTCATTCTTCGTGGACTCGACTTACCCATCCGGATAAGGAAGCCAGACTCTGAGTGCGTTGCAGCGTCGGCATGGCACCCATCGTAGTCCGAGCTATCGGTGTCTGCCAGTATAAAGAGCACGCTTCTCATCATATACGACGAGTGTGTCACTCTCTACACGAATGCGTTCTCCTTCCAGGCTGTCATTACGAGGGCCGTGACGCCGCGTACTTGGGCGATACGGCAGCACTCGGACAGGCGCTTGTTATATATTATCAAAAGGCATGATGGCTTCCCCAAGCGGGAGATATATCCTTGATGCGATCGGTGCTGCAATAAACCTACTCAAAGTATAGGAGCGTTAGCATACTAATTGAGCAATATATATAGACTACGCCGCCGTCCTTCTGCACAAAGCAGACTCCGCTGACGCATTCAAATCCCCGGATCAGCACCGTCAGGTGACGACAATCGCCTAACAGTTCGTCTCCTGTCTTGAGAAGGCCGCATCAACACATATTTGTCATTGGTACAGCCAGATACAATAAAAAAGAACGGCCCGAGCCGCGGATCGAACGCGGGACCTCTCGCATACAATATGCTAAGGGTGAACCCCCTGGAGTTGTGGTTAGGAATTGAAATGGACGGATGTTGTTGGTGGGTGAGGCGTACTAAGCGAGAATCATACTGTGGATTTGTTAGTCGACTAGTCCGTTTTGGGTGTTTGGACGCGTTTTCTTACCCACTAGACCACCCGGGCTGTGTATGGAGCACTTCCCTCATACCATGAACTGATATTCTGTTAGAGTCGTGTAGTTGACAGTCCAGGGTGCAGTTATCTGCAATCAAGGCCAAGCATGATTATTCTTTTTTTTTTCCATAACCAAGGATAATATATGAACGTCTCAATTGGAAAATAGCCGCGTCTAGTAGAAACGTCAAATCTTCCCCACAGAATACCCGACCGGGTTTTATGGATCGACGAAACCCGGCGGCTTACGATGGAGGGTTCAATGAACTCTCCCAAGGGAAAGATCTGGCTTATTTCCGAACCCATTTTGGTTCATACTCTCCTTCAGAATCTGTACTAGTCATCCCTTACTCCACGTAAGCTCTACCTAAACTCCCTTTGTTCCTATCCGTCTAGTGGTGTATTGGGTGCTGTAGGGACCTTGTTTCAATTTTGGTGCAGAGCAAAGAGAGTCAATGTAGTCAAAATGAATAAATGCTTCAACATAAGTCGATGTGCCTGATTAGGCAATCCGTAGCTATAGCAGTGCTATGTGGTGTATACGAGGATCGGCTAGTAAACATATCTAAACGCCGGATTCTTGAGGTCGGTCAGATCTCTCAGCCCATCGTCTCCCTCACCGGTCTCCTCGAGCCCGTCTGCCCCCAGCCTGTCTCTCTTCACATTCTCCCTACGCAAATAGACCAATAAGGCAATGCAATCTACGACCACCACCACGAGACAGATCAGTATTGCTTGCAGCCCACTCTGTAAAAAGGGACTTTGTTAGCTCTATTCCGCAATGAACTGCACGAAAGATATTAGGAAAGCCATACCTGATATCTTGGGGCCTCGCTTTCAAAAAAAAGCTGCGGCCCAATAACATTCCCGACGCAGTACATGACAAAGAAGATGGCATTCACGGTGGATCGCTTGGTAAAACCCCCAACATTCGAACTTATCATGGCCATTAATACGGGCAGTGCGGCGGAGTAGGCCCCCATGAGGATTAGGCCGATGTAGCGAGAGGCGGTTGCCGATGTTGAGTACACAAGGGCGCTGCCCACCACACTATCAATCGGCGGCCCGGGTTAGTAGGCAATATATAAATGTGCGTGTGTTGTGTGTGAGCGTATATATGAGCGTACCTTAGGATGGTCATTACGATCGAGACGATAAGGCGACTGTTGCGAACCTTCGAAGCTATCAGGGCTCTGCCAGCATAATTGTTAGTGTTGAGAAAAGAACAACAAGAGGAGGAGAGAGACGGACGATGACAGCACAAGCAGGAAGACGACGAATCCACCCGGGATACCCAGCAGAAGTGTATGGAATGTACTGTATCCGAAGCCCTTGAGGATGAGACCCGAGAACTATATGTGTCTCTATTCAGCACTTATTCCTTCGAAGACTGATGCGATACATTTCACTTACCGTAGTAAACCCGCCATTCGGGATATTAGCGGCCAGGATGTATACCGCGAGTAGATATGTCTTCGGATCGACGAAAGCCTCAATGATCTGGTCGCGGTTGATCTGGTTTGATTTGAAGCCCGCTTTATTCGAGGCCAGTCGGTGGAGTGCAATTGCGCGCTCTTCTTCTGTAAGGAACGTGGCATTGGTGGGAGAATCCGGGAGCCGGAACAGCATGAGAATGCCCCATAGAAAGGTGACCAGGCCAAAGATGATAAAAAGCCACTTATGTGAATCGTTATTGATATCCTTTCGGAGCAGAATCAGGGAAGTGCATACCTGCCACGGCTTTATACCGCTATCAATCTGCCAAATTCCAACAGCAATCAAGTTGCCGAAAATTAACGAGAGCGAGTTTCCACAGAACCAGATACCGTGGCGCAGCGGTTGCTCCGAGGATCGATACCACAGTGAGGTAATCAGACTGAAGCCTGGAGAGATGCTGGCCTCCGTAACACCCAGGAAGAACCGGGTGATCATGATCCCGGTGAAGTTTGTTGTTGCGGCGTGGCAGGCGAGGACGACGGACCAGATGATACTGTGCGGATATTAGGGGGTGGTTTTGAGCGATGATAGGGGGACTGAGACATACAAGTTCATGGCGAGGTATTTCCCTAGGGGAAATTTGACGAGTAACATGGAGGTGATCGGGCTAAAGAAGAGGTAACCAAAGTAGAAGATGCTGGAAGACCAGCTGTACTGTGATCCCACAAGACCGAGGTCTTCCCTGAGGCCCATGAGAGAGGTGTAGTTCAGCGCCTGCTTGTCGAGAAAGGCCATCATATACGCGAAGAGCATGATTGGAAGTAGCCTGGTCTGTTAGCAGTTCCCTCGGGTAATCTGATAATAGGCATGCACATACATCAAGTCGACCTTGCGAATGAGCTTTTTTTCAGCATCTGCAGAGAAGGGAGCCTGCGACTGAAGCTCTTCCAAGGCTCCTTTCTCGCAGGTGGACTGCTCGCGCTCAGCAAACTTCTCGTTTAGATCTGCCATGTTGAAATTGAGATTGAGGATTGTGTAGTGGAGGGTTACGATCTGTTGCTTCGTAGACCTATATATACAACTTTTGATATCAGTGACCTCCCAGGATCCAGTCCACATTGAATCTAGATTGGCTTCCCCGCACAAGATATCGGCTCACCAGCGATAAACAGAGATAAGGGAAATCTACAATTGGCTGCGTCGGCAACGCTAAGGCCTTGGCAATGCGAATAGGCTGTCTTTCCCCAGGTTTCAACGGCGTTGGCGATAGCGGCAGTGTTTATCTCTCGAGTTGGAGGGCAGGAAGCGTAAGCATCTCGACCACGGTCGGCTATATTCCTTTCGCTCATGTGGTTTCTCGCACTAGTCGGATGGTAAGGTGAAGATCTAGCGATGTTGGACCGCAAGGTGAATGGAGGACAATCAAAGAGGCTCGCTTAAAAATGTGTAGTTATACTATCAATTGTTCTTAGAGTGAGAAGGGTTCTATGAATCCTTTGAGAAGTCTGCCTTCACAGTCTCGGCGAATTTATCGTCATCCAACACCTGACAAGCCACAACCGCCATTGCTGCTGCGCAGTCAATAGCCCGCTTATACGACTCGAGCGATCCGGCACCCGCAGTGAACTGGGGCGTGTGGTTGACACCATCTGTCTGGATAGTGAAGATGCCATGGAAGCCTGGCACGGCATAGGATACATTTCCTAAGTAGTATTAGACACATTGACAACCAAATTACCCATGACTCGTACGTACCCATGTCAGTCGATCCTCCACCAGTCTTCTCCTGTGCAGGGACGCTGAAGACGGCTTGATGTCCCATGGAGCGCAACGCCGAGACATAGCTCTCGCATATCGGCGTGTTTGTCTTCAAATCTGCGTAGGACGGTCCCCTGACGCCAAGTCAGCATTGCGAGTCATAGCGAATTAGGACGAGATGTACCATTCAAAATCCACTTTGCATCCGGTGGCCGTCGCTGCACTTTCAAAACACTTGATAACCTTTTCCGTGAGAGGCTTTAGGGTCTTGATAGTCGGTGATCGGATGTAGTAATCCACAGTGGCAGAGGCAGGGATGACATTAGGTCGATCTCCACCATTTAGGATGACACCGTGAACCTTCTGTGATGGGAGCATCTGCTGGCGGAGAAGTGAGATGTTGACATAAGCAGCAACCACTGCGTCGAGCGCATTGATCCCCTCCCATGGCGCGGCTGCAGCATGTGCCGGCTTGCCAGTGAATGTCACCTTGACCTTGTCATTGGCAAGGAAACCACCGGTTGGCGCAGTCGCAATACTCAGCAGTTTCGGATGGTCTGGGGCCATTGGCATGGGATGGACCATAAGGCATGCATCCACGTCCTTGTAGGCGCCGGCATCAAGGAGACGGACCTTGCCACCGCCAGATTCCTCTGCGGGCGTTCCGAGCAGGCGGACAGTAAAGCTTGTATCCTTGGAGACAGCTCGCATGGCTTCGCATGTCGAGATAAATGATGCAATGGAACTTGTAGCAATGAGATTGTGGCCACATGCATGCCCCATTCCTGGGAGCGCATCATACTCGGCGTTGAACGCAACGATTCGCCCGTCGCCAGTGCCGTGCTTGAACTCGATTTCAAATGCAGTCTCGAGTCCATAGGCCTGTCTCCTAACGACATAGCCCAGATCTGTCAACTTGTCAAAGAGGTCACATATGTTTCTATGAGCCTCGAACTCTTCATAGGCCAACTCGGGATTGGACCATATCTTCGGTGGTTAGATAAGAAGCTGCGGTGGGTAAGCCGAACTCACTTTCTGATTGATGTCCTGCAACCGAGCATCATGACGCTGGAGGCTGGCCTGGACCTCGTCAATGAACCGTAATTGGGAGCCTTCGAGCTGCATTTTGTCCTTATCGTGATAAATGGAACTTGGAGCAACAAGACGATCGCAGGTTGCTACTCTCGGGTTAAATAGGATCCTGCTCAGTCATATCCACATTTTCTTCATACGGAGCAGTCGGCAACATCGCCAAAGCAACAGGCGTGTATATTACGATAAGCCAGATGGCTTATTGGCGAGACCGATTGATACATTCGATTTTTGCCGACGCAGCCAATCAGGAGTGAGCCATCGGCAATCAATGAGCTCTGCCCCAGAAGTGGGCCCAGAAAAGTTGGAGACACGCGGCAGCTGCTGCGTATCTCCGCCTCTTCTGATCCCCCTCATCGTTTCTAGGCTCGCAGGGTTTCTCAATTTACCCATTTGCAAGCACAAGGTGGCATGAATGAACAACGCACACCAGGGTGCTGTCCGGGGAAGGCGATCGAGCAGCCAAGGACAGCGCGTTCAAGGACAGGTAGGACCACCTCCTCAGTGGAGAAACATCACGGAATAACGATCGGTCCCCAGGGTGTCGCACGTGTCGGATCCGCAAGGTCAAGTGCGACGAGGAACGGCTCCGCATTGATGGTCAGCATGAACCACAGTGCCGGCGCTGTTCCGCTGCTCGCATCTTGTGCGAGTGGCAGGGTGGACCGATTCCCCGCAAGAAGACATCCAAGAAAGGCTCAAGCACGATGAGTCAGGAAGGAAGGGAGTGTCAGACGCTTGTTGTGCGGGCACAGACTTCCCTCCCAGCTCCGCAGCCTCCGCAATCCATCTCCAACCCGGCAAACACCCTGCAGGCCGCTAACTCTCTTTCGCTATCCACATTCGATCGGCTCTGCTTAGACTACCTGGAAAGCTCCGCTCTAGTAATCGTGCTCGGCAAGCACTGGCCCTGGTCGACGATCTGCTACGCATACCACCGGATCGCTGTAAGGGAGCCAATGCTGATGAGCGCTATTCTAGCGAGCACGGCAAGTGAAATCTACCAGTCCAGACACCACGTTCAGGGCACACCCTCAGGTATCCCTGGCCAAAGCGAACCCGCCGAGATTGACGCCAGAGTGCACTATGGCCGGGCACTATCTGGCCTTCGCGAAGCCCTGACGAAGGAGTCCAAGACACCTGAACAAGTCGAGGCTATTTTCATCACACTTTGGTTATTGCTTGACTACGAAAACCGCTTTGGGGGTGGTGCTGCAGCCATCAACATTCATATCCGCGGCATCCAAGGGCTGCTGTTCGACCATGTCGTCCCTTCTTTGAAATGTCCACAGCGGTCACTGCCCGCAGCGATCGAGCAGCAAGACGAGGCCATACCGCCCTACCCATCCTCTACAGCTGTGACAGGCATTCCAGAAGCAAGCGACTGTGGCACCAAATACGACGTGTACGATGGACAGCTCCGCCGGACGGCTGTCCCCCTCTTCCTTCTGTGGACACTCTATTTTTACACGCCCGGAGCTGTATTGAACGCGACTCAATCGTCGAGCATAGATGATACGCTTTTGCGCTCGTTCCTCCTCGCAAATAGAGACCGTGGCGATCTGACCCTGGCGGATCTCTACAGGATCAGTCGGCAGTCGCCAGCGCGATTCTGGGGAGATAGCTATCCAGCAACCGCCAAGCTAGATGACCTCGAGAATCTTCCTGGTCTCAAGCTATATCATAGAAGCCATGTGACTCAGTTCAAGATAACTGAGCTCTTCAGGCGCGGTTCTTCCGGGCTCGCTGGGGAGGATTCCTACGCACGAATACTTAACGAAATCATCGGTATATCAGAGGTAATGTTCCTTCTTGCGACACGGCCAGCTCAAAAAAATGCAGATGAAACTAACTGCCATAGGAATACGACGTTGTGCTCTCTTCCGCAAAGGCAGCTCAATCCTGCGACATTGACGGCTCCGGGCGCCGCGTAATGGAAACGATATACTGGGCATCGATCACCTTTTATGGCACAATCGTCTACTTTTACCTCTGCACAAAGCAGCTAGCACAGAAACACTGCACACAAAACCAGCGGCAAACATCACGACTAATCCCTCTCGAGACCGCCGTATCGCACGTGCTCGAACTATCGCTGAGGCTCTACCGCAGCAGACCGCGCCTGATGCTCCGTATACCGTGGCAGCTGTTTATTGCAGGCATCGCATCGTCAGATACGATATATCAGGACTGGGTTTCTATTCGGTTAAGAGAGCTTGGTCGGTACGGAAGGAATTTTACGCGGCTGAGTGATCGATACGATGAGATTATACGTGGTGGCGATCCCTTTGCATCTGTACGAGGTTTAGGAGTGTTGGAAGCTGGCTAGTGGGGATACTGCTTTCCATGAAATTCCCTTTCCTCATGGGATATGTAGTAAAGGGGGCGTTGTCGGAATCTAAATTGTCCAAGATATATCGTCTCATGTCACCGAACCTGACCTAGAAGTCCATGGGGATTTAACTGCTTAGTTCTCTCTAGAGGTAATACCTCGCTTGGGATTCATGGACTAATTAATTCAGCAGATATGACTAAATTGAAGCAGTTTATTGTATGCCGCGATTCAATGACATAATAGAGCAGTCACGTCATCACCTTGTTGCGTCTGGACCAAAAGACAGCGAACCGCCACATCCTTTTCGTCAACCAGAGACTATCTTGGGTAACCCTCTTGAGATTCTAATCGCACTTGAATCGTCGCTCATACACTGGGTGAGGGAGTTGAAGCTTGTTCGTTTCCCGCGTTGATGGGATTGGTAGACCACTTTCCCCCGTGTCATCTCGATGAGATCAAAGGGAGGCTCGTGATAAAACGATCAGACACCGGGCCAGTCATTTCCGCGAAAAGGCTCTGGAGATGACGCCAGCCATCCTGCATTCAGAGAGCCTTGTGTCCGCTGCCAGTCGCATATTTCTTCTCTCAACCTACTCAGCTCGTCCATTCCTAGAAGAGGCATGGCTGTTCACCGAACTTCGGGCCAACCCCCCCCTCCCCTGATCGATCAGACGAATCGACCGCTGGTCCCTCCAACCATGTCGCAGAAATGGCTGCCCCACTGTCGATGCAATACGTTTTGGCCCTCGGTTTCTTTATCGAGATGTGCCCATGGGTCCTGCATAATCCTTGGCCAGCACTTTCTTCGTTTAAATAATGCTTCCGCTCACTGACGGCCGGAGGAATCCCTTGCCTACACCATCCCTGGTGTATTAGGAGCCTTTTCCCTCCTACCCACCTTCATGTTTCTTCAGCGATGCGTTGGTATCTCTCGAAGAGTCATTACATCTCCCTTGGGACCCTTCCATCCCGTGAGCCTCCGAGATCTCCGAGACCTCGCAGCGATAGCCCCATGTTGACCATCCACTTTGTAAAGCGGAACGCAAAATGAAACCGCCTCCTGCGACTCCGACAATGGCCGAGTTTTGGCCAGTTGATCATCTTCGCCATCTTATTGTCCAACCCGCAGATGCCCGCCTGTACCCGCCAGAGGGCTACCTGTATGTTCAGGATGGACTAATCATTGCCTGCGGAGTGCTGTATACACTCATGTATGTGTTTGCTATGCTGGCTGTTGTGAGAGACCGGGTTCTGCCAGGCTCCGTTAAGTTCTTGTACGCTTCCTCCACCACCACCATGCACCAAACTGACACTCTATAGATCTTTGATGATGGCGCATGAAGTCTACTATGCTTCTGCAACGACCTCCACTCAACTGGAAAGAATCTGCTTTCTTGTTTGGTTCGAGTGTGACCTGGCCTTTGTGAGTATTGCGCTCTGGCATGTCTACGATCGTAGCCAATGGCGACGCATCATATCAGAAATGGCCCTCTACTTTTCACTGGCTGTCGCTGCGATGAAGTACTTGGGGGTGCTCTATCCAGATGACCGGGAGCAGATGACAGCTTATTGGACGGGTCTCCTTTTACAGCTTCCGGTTGGGTGGATCTATCTGTACCGGCTGCTGGCGGATCGCTCTACCCGGGGCCAGTCTTTGGAGATATGGTCGGTCAATTTTCCTTCCCCTTTCGATCGTGACTGACTGTTTTTCCAGGATTGTGCGGTACCTAGGGTGCTACACGGCTTATGGTGTCTTCATCTGGCGCTATCTGAATGTTCCACAGAACTGGCCGTATGTGGGATCCTTCTGGAGCTGGGCGATTTTCCTAGCGACACTGCTTCCGGAAACAATATACCCTTTCGTATATATTTGGGCTTGGAGGGGCGGTGCTGGGAAGGTCAAGACTGGTTGAATGGCGTCTGTCAATGGAAAAGGCGATTCGTCTCTTGAGAATCGCGTATAGTTTTAGTCTATTTTATTGACTGACGTCAGCATTCACTCAAGTCATGTCAGAAAACCGGTTGCATCCCAATCATGTCAGCAAAGTGCGGGGTAGCTACCTTGATAAAGCTTTCTTGTCCTGCTGAGGCCCACTCCGACTCTAGCGTATACAGCCAAGCACAGTTTCGCCGAAACCTCCATGTCAAGCCCTGAAGTTATTCCACTCATCCTGACAGGCGGATGCCTCTGCGCAGCCATTCGCTATGAACTGTCTTTCGATAGGAACACTCAGTGGCCACCGCGGGTATGTGTGTACCGCAGTTCCTGACTATATTCTCTCCCTACGCAACAACTTCTGAATCACGACTAGTCTGAAACCTGCCAATGCACCATATGTCGAAAATGGACCGGTTCCTTGATCTACCAATATCTTAATATTTCCCCAGATCAAATTTCCCCGCCACTCTCCGCCTCCCCGTCGTATAGGGAATTCAACTCTAGTCCGGATCGATATCGCGGCTTTTGTGGGCAGTGTGGAACCTCGCTAACCTGGAGGTCGGACCGCGATGGCGAGGCTGAGAGGTGTGATCTTTCGCTCGGGAGTATAGATGAGCGGTGGCTCATGGATATAGGAGAACGAGGGGCAAAGACAACGGGATTAGGTAGAGTGCTATGTAAGC
Source organism: Aspergillus sp. ADI1 (assembly GCA_020615375.1). Taxonomy (NCBI): domain Eukaryota; kingdom Fungi; phylum Ascomycota; class Eurotiomycetes; order Eurotiales; family Aspergillaceae; genus Aspergillus; species Aspergillus sp. ADI1. The sequence goes on along the minus strand of JAHXQV010000023.1, from coordinate 27,118 downwards.
CATCTGGGGCACAGTATTGGCGCTGCCATGCGATTGAGGGTGTGACGGATTACCCTCCAGGCGGAACGATTTATCTGGCTGGCAAGGATGATGGTCCTTCATCCACGTAAGACAGCTAGGGGCGGAGACTTTGCGATAGCATACAACGATTTTGAAAAAGACGATAGTATACAGTCCAGCCTCTTGCTTCGGCTTATAGTTTGTGATAACCAGACTTCCGGGTTAGTCTTGCGGCCGTTAGCCTGCTTATTTTACTCCCGAGTTAGTCTTCCGGCCGTAAGCGTGGTTACCTTTGTTTCAAGTCAGGTTCGCGGCCGCTACGGTCAGTCGGCATTTGACCGCTTTCAAGCGAGGCTCTGACTGGTTATGGGTATGGTAAATGACCTCATGCGGGGGAAGTCTGGGAGGCATCGTAAGTACCAGCCAGCTGCGACATGCTTTTCGCACTCCGGCAAGTTCCGCTCGAATACGCATACGCGAGTCAGCCATCGTGTGTGGGGCTTGAGAACGAACTACCATCGACGATCGCTGAGATTCGCCAATCGTAGGGCTCCGGGCGTAGCCTAGACCAAGCCAGATTAGGCCTGGCCAGATTGAATTTCTCTTCATCCATAGAAATAATGAATGCGCCCCTCTCTCCCCGAGTCCCCGCAGGCTGACGGCAACATAAATAAAGAGCAGGCTTGTTTCAAGACTTCTGGAACCCCTTCTTTCTTAGATTCTTCAACTGGAATAGAGGACATTTATCTCGTTCGTTGTAGATTGTTTGCACCATGGCAGCACCAAAGTATCCTCTTCCAGCTCAGCTCTACATCAATGGCAAGGTATGCGTACTCCTCCGTCGTCTGGGGATATAGTAACTAACCGCCCGAACTAAAAGTTCGTCGACAGCCATTCTGACGAAAGACACTCTCTCTACAGCCCTGTGGACGAGACATTGATTTGCGATCAAGTCCAACATGCCACTGCAGAGGATGTCGATGCAGCCGTCGACGCTGCAATTACCGCATTCAATGGACCATGGAGGAAGTTTACAGGGGCTCAACGCGGGAAGGCTCTACTGAAGCTCGCAGCACTCATGTTGGAGCACAAGGAGGAGCTCGCGTGGCTTGATGCTGCTCCCATTGGGAAGACCACCTCGTTTGCTCTCAGGGAGGTCGAACTCGCAGCTGAAAACCTGAGATGTACGATTCCTACAGTTCGCACGTCCGTTGGTCGTCAGCTAACATATTTCGTTATCAGACTACGCTGGCTGGGCCGACAAGTATGCGGGAGAATCGTACCCTGCTGACGATGGGTTCGTCAAGATCGTGCGCCATGAGCCTCTCGGTGTAACGGTGGCGATCAACCCCTGGAACGGGCCGATTGTGATTATGTCGATGAAGCTTGGTCCTGCACTCGCGACGGGCAATGTCATGATTCTCAAACCGAGCGAGAAGACCCCATTCGCAGCCACCCGACTCGCGGCCCTTGCAACCGAGGCTGGTATCGTGCCGCCAGGCGTCATTCAATGTTTGCCAGGTGCGGGAGCTACAGGGGCCCTGCTCGCGAACCATATGAGAGTACGAAAGATCAGCTTTACAGGATCGGTTGCCACAGGGAAGCGTGTCCAACAGGCTGCTGCAAGTAGTAACCTGAAGAGGGTCACACTGGAACTGGGCGGAAAGTCCCCCTCGGCGATTTTTGATGACTGCAACTTCGACAATGCAATTCATTGGTCTGTATTAGCGATCACTTTCAACGCTGGACAGGCATGCTATGCAGCCAGCCGATTATATGTCCAAGAGAGCATTGCGGAAAAATTCACGGCTGTATTTGTCGAGAAAATGAAAGAGAAAATCCAACAAATCGGCGATCCAACCAAGGCTGAAACCCAGGTTGGTCCACTAGCCGACAAGGGGCAGCTTGCTAGAGTGGCTTCCTTCTTTGCCAATGACAACACAACACAAGTACTGGTTGGGGGCAAGCAACACGGGGAGAAGGGGTGCTTCTGGGAGCCTACGGTACTTTACAATCCTCCGGATGACGCGCAGGTGTATCGCGAAGAGATTTTTGGACCAGTCGTTTGTGTCCGGACGTTCAAAGACGAAGAGGAATTCCTCCGGATGGCGAACGATAGCGAGTTTGGTCTCATGGCAGGAGTCTTCACCCAGGATATTAACCGCGCCATGCGACTATCGGCCGGTCTCGATAGCGGCGTGGTAGGCATCAACTGCGTGAGCTACATCAACATCCAAGCGCCGTTCGGTGGCACCAAACAGTCTGGGATAGGTCGCGAGCACAGTCACTATGCTCTGAGGAGCTACACCGAGCCGAAAACCGTGCTGATCAAGTAAGTCGATGCGTCACCCCTGCCATGGTCTATACTGATACGCCTGCAGCATGAACTACTAGTTGCGGCTGTGATTTCCGAATGAGATGGATGAGATGATGATAATACCCACAACTTTAGTGTAGGCACATAGTATGAATGGAAATTATGTATGAACCGCGGCTGGATCCGACTATCGAATGTGCGATGTAACTGTAGCGATTGTGAGCAGTGGATTACCGAGATGGGGATACATCGCTTTCTCCCATCTAGTGCAGCCAATGAGTCACCCTCGCACTGACGTATGCCCGTGGAATTCGGAAGCGGGCATAGGTGACCTCGAAGCATTTCATGGGGTTGCCACAAGGTTAGGGTTTGATCAACAGCGCCTTAGAGGAGTCGTGGAGTATAAAACTCTAATATGGGGGGGGGGGGAGGGTGGAGATATGGATACCCATAGCGGCGCTCAACACCGGGAGCAACCACATTTCTTGTGGCCTCTTCCGCTTGTGTTGTAGAAAGGAAAACTCAGGAAGCCAAGCTCGTATCAAAGATCCAACCGGCCGGTTCGCCATATTGTCTATGATTCCTATAGCAACGATGCACTTATTGTGGTCAAACTGAAACGCCAAAGGTCCATGCTAGTTACAACGATAAATATACATCTGAGCTCTTGCTTGACGATTATCGTCGGGAAAATCATCAGCACTTTGATCATGGTTCGAAACTATATATTTCCGCCCAACGGAAGGCCCACGCACTGTTGATCCGATCTCGATTCTCCCCATCCTCCCACATTCCAAACCATGGTTCGCACTCGCAGCATCTGGGGCGGGAGGCTCTCGGCCACATGGTACGGAGCACCGGGCGCAACAGGCATGAAGAGGATTCTGCTTCGCCCAGCATACGAGAAGCTCTTGGCAGCAAGTGCGCCTTGAATCATGATGAGACGCGGCGAAACGAATGGGATTCGAGCAATCAGCCCGTGTCCAGGATCGAGTCGTACAATCTGCCTTGACCCCAACTCGGAGCTCTCCGACCGAGCGAATGAATCAAGAATCAAGGTTGCATTGACTTATCTGCCAAGAACTATTGCAGCACTTGTCCGCCCAGTGATCTTGGCAGGCGGATGATAAGCACCGACTCAACCAGTAAGAGTCGCACGTGTAGCAGTGCCAAGGGTTTCGCCTCCATTGGGGCGACAATCATGCCGCTTTTGGGGTCACGTATTTATGCGCGTCGCCTGCACATTCACGAAACTCGGTCATCCAGGAACGCAACGCTCCCCTTGCCAAAACATGAAGTCCTCGCTGTCGCTGGCCGCCCTCGCGTTGGCTGGCACCGTTGCTGCTGACGACTATCTCTACAGCAGACGTCTAGCTAAGCGATTCATCGACGAAGAGGGTCACTACAACGTCTGTAGGTGACAGTATCCTTGTGCGCACTTCAATCACAGGTCGCTGATCCGTAACAGCCTTTTTCCACGTCAACGATGTCCATGCGCACCTGGACCAGTTCTCCTCGTCGGGGACAACCTGTGAGGACCCAGAGGAGGGCTGCTACGGTGGCTACGCGCGTATCAAGACCAAGGTCAACGAGCTGCGCGAACAGTACCCGGACAACTTGTGGCTGAACGCCGGCGACGAATTCCAGGGCACCCTGTTCTATTCGTACTATGGCGGTGAGAAAATCGCCGAGACCATCAATGACCTCGAGTTCGACGCCATGACCCTGGGTAACCACGAGTGGGATGGGGGTGACGAAGCGCTAGGCGAGTTCCTGCTCAACCTGACCTTCCCGGTCGTGTCTTGTAATGTCAAGAGTGAGGTCCCGTCTCTCAATGAGACGATCAAGAATTACCACATCTTCGAAGAGCACGAGCTTGCTGTCATTGGCGCCACCACTACTACGACACCCTCCATTTCCAGCGTTGGCAATACGACCACCTTTCTCGACCCTGCCGAGGAGGTCCAGAAAGCCGTCTGGGAGATTCGTAACACCACCGACGTCAACCGCATCGTCCTTCTCTCCCATCTCGGCTATGATGTCGACCAGGAGCTTGCTGCGCAAACCGAGGGTATCAGTCTGATTATCGGAGGTCACTCTCACACTCTTCTTGGAGACATGGAAGACGCACAGGGCGACTATCCAACCATCGTCGAAGATCTCAGGGGAAATGAGGTTTTTATCGTCACCGCGTACCGCTGGGGTGAGTACATTGGTGCCATTGACCTCACGTTCGACGACGAGGGCCGGGCCCTAGCGTACCACGGAGCCCCCATCCACATGGACAACAGCACACAGCTTGATGAAGAGCTCGACGAGAAGATCCAGGGATGGACTGAGGCATTCGCCGAGTTCGCCAACGAAGTCCTCGGCGAGACGGACGCTGTGCTCGTCCAGGAGACGTGCCAGGACGGCGACTGTCTTCTCGGCCAGGTGATGGCGGATGCCATGTTCGAGTACCGCTTCAACCAGACTGAGGGCACTGACGAGGAGCCGGCTCTGGCCCTGATTAACGCCGGTGGTGTACGTGCTGAGATCAACGAGGGCGAGATCACCCGTGGCGAGGTCCTTACAGCCTTCCCCTTCGGCAACGCCATTGTCGAACTCGTATTCTCTGGTGAGGATCTGCGCAAGATCCTCGAGGGCGCCGTCTCGTACCAGAACCAGTTCAACGACGAAGAGATCAGCTCGTGGTTCCAAGTCTCGCGCGGTGTGCGTATCGAGTTCAACCCGGACAATGATGCGGGCAGCAGGCTCGTCAATGTGACTCTCAACGGCGAACCCATTGACGATGAGCGTGATTACCGCGTGGTGACTCTGGACTTCCTGGCAGGCGGTGGCGACAACATCTTTGTGGCGACGAGCGACTTCATTACGCTGGATACGCAGGATGAGGTGTTGACGCAGTATATCGAAGCGCGGACGCCGCTTTCGCCCGAGCTTGAGGAGAGAGTTGTGGAGAGTGACGGGCAGCCGACTGAGGAGCCGACCGAGGATGAGGTCGTTGAGGAAGGCGATGAGACTGGCAGCGGCGGAGCTGAAGAGACTGAGGGCGAGGAAGCACCTGAGGATGCAGCTGGTATGCTGGGTGCTCCCTTCTGGACCGCTGCTGCCGCCGCTGGTTTGGCTCTGATGGCCATGTAGAGTATCTATAAATCTTACCTCCAGGCCATGTCAAATTATTTCATCCGCTGATGGCCCTCAAGTGGTTTACACCAAGCTTAACATGTACAACTCGTGTGTATTTTCTCCCAGAGGATTGTTTACCCCGCAATTCCTCCAGATCTCGGAACATCAAGTATCCGGTACAAAGATACGGTGGCATTACAGTACGCTGTAACCAAAAAGCTCGTCCATCGCGCCCAAACTCGCTTGAGCATAACGAACTCTTCCCCACTGCCCACACACCGTTTCCAGAAGTCTCCATTTACAGGGAAGCAGCTATTTCGTATCCTTCTTGACATATCTGAGTTTACTGCTCCACTCTGACGTGCGAGTCCAGGATGAAGTGCTGTGGAACCGACTGCGAGAAAGAGGCGGGGACGTTACAATGCCCGACGTGTCTGAAGCTGGGCGTCAAGGGCAGTTATTTCTGCTCCCAGGACTGCTTCAAGAGGAACTGGGTACGCTGGCTTCATAGAGTTGCTTATCATTAAGGTGCTAAGTTTGATATTTGCAGTCCACACACAAAGCGTTGATGCATAAACCACAAAATGGTACCCATCCTCCTCTTACTCGAGGCTTTTTGCTCTCTAATTATGATGTGGCAGGCGGACCTTACAACCCTTTTCCAACATACCCATACACTGGCTCCGTTAGGCCTGTATATCCACTATCTCCACGACGACCGGTTCCCAAGTCCATCAAGCATCCCGACTGGGCCGAGACCGGCATTCCCAGAGGCGAAATGCGCTTGAGCAGGTCGAAATGGGAGTTGTTGGACGCCAAGGGTCAAGAGGCCATGCGCAAGGTATGCAGGCTGGCCCGCGAAGTACTCGACATAACTGCTGCGGCGATAAAGCCCGGCGTGACCACAGATTATTTGGATGAAATCTGCCACAATGCTTGCGTCGAGCGAGAGGTAAGTTCCTGCCTGGCGTGTGCCATAGTGTTTGCTCAAGTGTGAGACAGGCGTACCCATCGCCACTCAATTACAATAAATTTCCAAAATCTCTGTGTACGTCGCCAAACGAGGTCGTATGCCACGGCATCCCTGATCAGCGGATCCTCTTGGATGGCGATATTGTCAACCTCGACATTTCCCTGTACCACGGTGGGTATCATGCCGATTTGAACGAGACCTACTACGTCGGAGACAAGGCCAAAGCCGATCCAGACTCCATCAGACTCGTCGAAACTACGCGCGAGGCGTTAGACATGGCCATCGCGATAGTCAAACCAGGTCTACCAATTCGAGAATTCGGCAAGGTTATTGAAAACCATGCGACCTCTAGAGGCCTCGTCGTCATCAAAACCTGGGGCGGGCACGGTATAAACACGGAATTCCACCCTCCCCCGTGGATCCCTCACTATGGGAAGAACAAGGCTGTGGGGACATGCAAGCCTGGGATGACATTTACAATCGAACCTATTCTGGCCTTGGGCAGCAACAAAGAGAAATACTGGCCGGATGACTGGACAAATGTTACGGTGGATGGGAAACGATCAGCGCAATTTGGTTAGTATTATTGCTTCATGTGTCGAGTGGCTCTAGATACTAATGTCGTACTCTGATAGAACATACCCTGCTTGTTACGGAGACAGGTGTCGAGGTCTTGACAGCGAGGTTGGAAAACTCCCCTGGTGGGCCGATTCCCATACCGGAGAATGCAATCGGAGGTGAAACTGGAAGTGGGACGAAATAGAGGACATGAATAAAGAACATGGTGGGATCTGGCTGGGAGTATCTGTGGATATTTGGACAAGCGGGTTGCTTCAAGAGTTAAGGGGCTTGATGATGTGCATGAGCGGGAGACTATGCAAGCGGAATAGTTTATGTGCCAAGAAAATAGAACATTCACCGTATGTCTTTGTTCTGTTGTTTGGCTTCGTCACGAAAAAAGAAAGGGTCCCCAGGAGAATACTGGATAATTGGAAGAAATCAACTATTACTCCACATAGTGGCTTAAACAGTAGTACTCCATTTTTTAGACACCCATCTCAGATTTCCATCCCTCACAGTCGTAGCACCCCCCCCAGCTTCTTGATTACCTCAAAGCTGTCACTTCTGAAATTGTCCACCAAGATTGTCGCCTTGTCCTTGGCGAAGTTGATGAGCTCCCGTCCCTTAGCCCATTGCGGCCAAGCCGGAAGTGCGCTGGTCTGATCGCCGTTGGGATCAAGGGAGTGAACAAAGTTGATAAAGTACGTGCGCGTAGTCTTTGCTGCGTAGTTATCGAAAATGCCATAGAAGACCTGCAGAAGGTCGGAGCCGTGGAATGTACCCATCACTGGTGTACCATAGTCGTAGGTTGCCAGGTACGACCATGATGGGACATCGGGATTTGCGTCGTGTGCAAGCTCTAGGAATGCACGTCGGGACAGAGTAAAAAGAACGTCTCCGAGTAGAGCGGCGCGGCGCTTGAATCCAGGAAAGATGTCATTGAGCAAACCTGTGCGGAACGGACTGCCCTCCACAAGAGCAGCCAGACCACTGTTGTAGGTGTTAACTAGTTCGCTGAGCTGGTCTTCACTAGCACTTCTAAAGACAACATTATGTAGATATTCAACGAGTGCATCTTTCGAGGTGAGGTTGGACTGGAAGAGACTGAAAAGCGTTCCCTCGTCTTCTTGATCTCCGACAATAAACGGCACTGCCGCATACTTGCCTTCCCGAACGAGCACGTCGGGACTGTCAGGAAGGACGTGGCCATCCGGGCGCGGAAGGTAGGAGAGGGCAAGACCTTCGTAGGACAGAAGACCAGGAGGCGCACTAACAGCGTTGACAAAATCTGTATAGTCCAATGCTCTGAGACAGCCTAATGTATCAGCCTTGCCGGCACATCCACCAGCACGAACAACCTTGTCATAGACTGCCTGGGCTCGCTCGCTATCAATCGGTTCAGCAGGGATAATACTTCCGGAGCTCATGATCCCACCGTGAAACAAGGGCTTGCCCTTGTACATGTGGTCTCCACCATAAAGTACCATCTGATCGAGTACTGAAATGGCTCCTGCTGATTCACCGGCGATTGTCACCTTGTCTGGGTCTCCGCCAAAGTATGCGATATTGTCGGCTACCCACTCCAGGCCCATGCGTTGATCGAGCAATCCCAGGTTTGCGGCGCCATCTGCAAGAATTTCTTTTCCAGCCAGAAAGCCGAATCCACCGACGCGGTAGTTGATGGCGACAAAGATGAATGGCTTGCCAATGTCAACCCCGAAATTCACGAGCCCTGTCCCATCATACATGGAAGACCATCCGAGCTGGAAAAAGAGAATGTCAGGTATCGCTGCCTTGGAACGCAAAAAGGTACCATACCTCAAAAGCCCCACCAAATATCCAGTAAACCACAGGTAGCTTCGCACCATCCTTTACCCCAGCCGGGCGAGCGACCGTGATCGTAAGGCAGTCCTCAGACTGTCCCGATACGTTATGAACAAACGGAATATTGGCGACAGTGCCAAGGATCTTCTCTAGGAAGCTTGTGCTCTCCGGCGAAGAGACGAATTAGGGACAGGCTCCAGCTGGTCCGATACCGTCGAAGAGACCCAGCGATCGGTTCAGGCGTTGGGGAGGTTTCAATCGGAGAGAGCCGACCGGTGGCTCTGCATAAGGGATACTGCTGAAGCTTTCGACGTTTTGCTTGATATTGCCCAGGATCGTAGCCCGTGGAAGGGCAACCGTCGCTGTTTCAGACGCACGGTTGACGACCGCTGCAGAGGAGAGGGTTACACTGAGGCACAGAAACGCGGCGATTGCAATCATCGTTGTCATAGACTGCGAGGCGAGCAATCCTTGCCGACTCAACTGCGGAAACCACATGGCCTCTTTATACGCTCTGCCCAGTCCATTGTTCTGTCGATTCAGGGGAGCAGTCGAGGGGTGTTGCGTCCAGAGGTAGAACTCGGCTATCATCTCCGGCTCTTATTACAGGTACGGCACCTTGCACCTCCCGATCATGCATGCCGACTGTGAGCTTATGGTTAAGGTTGTGCGTTAGGAAAGTCCGGGGTAAGGCTGGGCGTCGGCCCGAGGAAAGCTGCGGGCAGCCCGACAGGGAAACTCGCTCACCAGTGGCTAACCCAATCCGAGGCAAAGAAACTCTTCGTCTCAACGTGATGAATCAAATAGCGACTAATTATGATAGAGGCACTGAGTCAGTGATATCGACACTTCTGTGTCGGGGTGTCATTTGTGGCATGTTAAGGCTTCTGACGACACTCATTTCTGTCCAAGCTCGCAGGGGTGGGCCATGTGAAGGGGTCTCCCCTGCAATTTTCCTCCAGTTTTTGTCCTCCATCTGATCGAACTGACATGTGCTAAGGGCCTAGCTGCATTTCTGAGCCTACCAAGTCGCTCTAACGTATTTCCGCCGAGGGGCTCGGCAAGGATTCCGATCCTTCACCGTATACCGCGCGATTTCATTGCATGAGCCGGGCGATCTCCAGACTGGGACGTGTCGATTGCTCGGTGGGAACGGGAATGCAAGATTGAGACTGCCGCAGACATATGCCGCCCGAAGAATACCCAGAGCTTGTGACCAGAACTGGACAATGCGACACTGAAGAACGGAAGTCGATTTGCCTCAATCGAGGCCGCCCCAAGATGTTAGGGATGGCGTTAGCACTGGTCTTTTGTAGCAGCCTAGAACACCAGGAACTCACACTACGCAGTTCTCGACCAACCTTCCACATTAGACGTCATCGAATCATAGGCCTCGGAATTTGCTGCTTCACTGCGAGTAGGGCCGCGAGGAACAAGGCTTGCAGTGACAGGCCCCCACAAAATCCAACTTTGGGTAGCTGGGCATGAGTCAGATCGGCCTGCTTGATTGCCCGTATCCTGTTGGTGTCGCGAACGTCGTATTTACCTTGTACTCCTCCAGAACTCTCCAGAATGCAGACGCATCAGGCGTTCCGACCGGCTTCCCTTCATTCATACAGGGTGGTCGCTACTCCCCAAGGAGCGTCGCGTATAGGATGTAGGAGTGGCCAACAGCCCAATCAATACCCCCGGCCTTGAATGTTGAAGATGTAGTTGATCGTGAACTGGAGACCAACCGCATGGCCCCCCCGAATCACGGGACCCCTTTGGTGCTGCGTCGTCCCAGAAGTATGCATGATATAAATCTGCTCGTTGCTTCGTACCGGTACACAGTCGGCGCTGACGCCGCTGATTTGGCACCGACCACAAACTCTGCTACGACTCTTGCTCTGAAGTGGGTGTCCCGCGACGAAGTAACACTAGTTGTACGCAGTGCCGTATATTCCTCCACCAGCGATTTTTACTGGAGGCCTCCGTATGCTATGTTGGCCGCGATGTACTTCCACACCGTCCTTGAGACTAGTTGAGAAATCATAAATCTTGTCCGTCCTAGTAGCCGGATTGAAGTAGAAGCTTGCAGCAGCTGCCCCTGTCACAAGTGTAGGGAATTTCACGCCAGCAAGGTATTCTGTGCCATCCATGTTCTGCAGATTGAAACTGCGCATGATATCTACATCAATCTCGGCGGAGTGAAATGCCTCTTTTTGCAGGAGAGACACGGAGATAGGAAAGAAGTAAAGATCAGATAAGAGGTCCGACTGATAGTACTCTTCCAGATCGCTTTTATCATCCTAAATTCTAAGTCGTGGGATAGTCACAGAGCATGCCCTTTGTTCTGGGTCAAAGGCACCGGGATTTGGAATTCAGCCAAGAAGGGCCATACTCCACCCCCACGACTGCTTTGTGTTGTCTTTTGTGAAAATAGTCACTGTATTCGCTATGTCCTCAGAATGATCCTCTCGGTTTCTTCAAATTCAACCCCTTCATTCTCCGGCCGACAGTAGTAGTTCGGAGACAGAGAGGAATATATGTTAACGGTTGTAGTATGTTCGGGCGAGCCTCCACTCCGTAGGTTAGTCGATATACCGCGCTAATGGTGCTATACAGCATGGACATACCCTTGCCACTGTTGGACATCGTGTATTTCTACAGTCAAGAGACCGACGACCCCTGGAGATTACGCTATAGCCAATAGGCATGGTTCTTACAGCCAGCCTTGCCAAGTTGGTCGCACGGCAGCTGGTACTGATCAAGTGGCTGGGCACGGACACTGCCAACATAGACATCGCCGACGATGCCCTTGCGCTGATCGGTGAGTTGGTCCCCAAAATTGATCCGGCCGTAGTTCTCCACCAGAAGGTCAAGCACATCGCCGCGTTTCAGATCCAGGTGGACGTCTGTTCGGTTCTGGAGCGAGAGTCAACGATGGCGATGCGCTTCTTGTTCACAAAGACCAAGGCCCGATCGCGAGGCCCTCGTCGAGAGTGAGGGCTCCACTTGTGGCTGTCGCGGCATTCTAGCAATACAGAACGAAGCCGGATTACTGACGCATTTGTTCAAAGGTCTAGGAAGGGTCAACAGAAGAGCGCTTGGGGGGAAGAGCATCGAGGAGGGAAAGATAAGGCTTCATGTGGATCGGGTGTGTTGAGCTCATGGGTGGCTTGGTTGGCACGTCAGGGATGCCATCGAATCAGGCGGAAATGGTACCGCGGAGGGCATGGTAAGCCGCGTTGGGGCGGCCGCTCTCGTCTAAAGGCGCGCCGTAGTCGTAGCTCGTGGTGATTGCGTTGTAGGCGTTGTTGTCCCAGTTGGCGCCTACCGAGAAGCACCAGCTGGTGCCGCCGTGGAACATGTAGATACTAATCGAGTTGCCGTCGTCGATTACTGTGTTGAAGTCGCTCTGGAAGCGGGCAATGGCGTTGGGATCGTGCTCGGACCACTGGTGGCCTTTTGGCTTGGCCCTAGTGATCGATCTAAGTGATGTAGTACTCGCCATCCAGATAAGGCCCATTGCTTGATGGATCAATCCACTGGTTATAGTTGTTAGAACCATTAATCCCGTCATCGGTGACTGCAAGAACGCTAGGGATACTACCATGTTTGATTACCTGGCCGCTACCGTCGTTGGTATACAGTGTCAGGTTTGGGAACGCGTGCGTAAAGATGTCACCGAACGCTCTGGTATAGTCGTGATTGTTGCTGTAGAAGCCGTACTCGTCCTTAATTTAAGCCATCAGAATCAGCCAACCCATTTTGGCAAAGTACGGCTCTAACCCCGACCCAAGCCAGTCAAGGTACGTACTCGGCCGAAGCGTCTAAAAAGGGCTGATTATGGGCCCAGACTTACATGCCATCAATGTTGGCCAGCCACCAGGGAAGGCCACCATATTCGTGCTCTCCATAGATATACAGGCTGGTTTGAGGACGACTTTAAGGCTATAAGCATCCACCTTTTTAATAAATACCGCGATATTATTTGTTCCTTGAGTGTTATGTGCCGAGGCTCGAGCTAGTCCTAGTAGATGTAGGAGAAGATGGTATTTAGGCCTATGACGCGGGCCATGGCCAGCCGGTCATCCCATAGCTCGGTAGGTACACGGTATGGGTCTATTTGCCCACCAAGCATGATAAACTTTTCCCTGTCTAGTAAAAAGTCCGAGCCACTCCATGTCAAGTCGACTGTAGAAAGAGGCAACGCAGCGAGCGCTGCCAGAAGTTAAGATTGGCGCATAATTAGTATGCGTCACCTTGTCGACGCTAGAATATGATGATGGATGGGTTAGATATTAATAAAAGACGACCTTGGGACGTGAGGGCACTATTAATGGCTTTTATTATTATTCATGCCCTATCCCCCCGTATCTATATTAGCTCTAATGTCGTCCCCGTAGTTATTACGGCTAAAAGTCATTTCCATATCGCAGGGTAGGCATGCGGGGAACCAAAATTCATTCCATTAGGTGCTTATACTAGAATTAGTATCCCTAATAAATACAGGTTAGCCCCGATTTCATCTATATATACTCTGGGGTTGATAAGGAAGATCAGCAATCTACTTTAGAAAAGCCCGGAGGATCTGAAATAGAAAACGTGGGGAAGTAAACCATATCTCTATCTTAGCATTAGCTTAGTCCCTAGCACAAACTAGCATCATGGCCGGAGTTCACCCCGGGTCCTAACTGCTAACATTAGCATGATTTGCCCACAAAATCTGGAACGTTGTTAGGGGGTTCGTGCAAACATTAACAGGATATCGATCGTTTAGCATGATGGAAGAGTTAAGTTCGAGCATTCTTTGACACACCATTGTACAACCACGTCTCTCTAGAACCTTGAATAATAGGTAGTATCTGAAAGTCTATTAATGCTGACGGGAATGCGTTTAGTAAGTGGGGTGCGATGATTAGCTGAATTCGGCTACCGAGGATCCGGGAACATGCATGAGAACCCCCCGCCTATGCTCTGTGTGTTTCTCACCCAGCACTGAGCAGCGTAGGTATGGTCCCAAAGTCCCCAGCCGCGAAGAAAAGGAGGTCCGCGGTCGCCCGCGCTTTCCCAGAGAGGGAACGGAGTTGGAACAGACTCTTTTTGACTGATATGTTCACTATTTCCGCACCGTAATATGTTCATAACAGAAGTGGCTGGCGCCGACAATACGAGTACAGGCCGTCGTTGCATTTGTGCGTCGACGGATGATTGGCCATTCCCAAATTGAGATACAGGTCCTCGATACGCGAGAATCAGAGGAAGATTGTTATGAAGCTACCCGTCGCCTGAGTCAGATGTCCAAGAAGTAATAAGACATGCGACCGAGAGGCGTAAGCCAGTTAGCGACAATATCATTTTTGTTTCAGCCCTCAAACTGCGTATCCACAGGAGGCTCCAGTCCGATTAAGTGCAGGGTTTTGAGAGGATGGGGTACAAATCATAGGTCTTGCTTCATGAACTAGTCAACGTCGGCATACGGGTAAAAAATTGATAAAGTCCATAAATACAACGAGAGACTTGGTGAGCGCTCGATAACAGCAAGTTTAATACTGGCCCCGGAACTGTGGCCACCAGAGAAGCCATCAGAGGCAAGAACAGGAATAACAGCCACGACCATCTGAATGCTTGCTTCGGGTGTGTGAACAATGATCTCGGTGTTCTTCAACCTATCCAGGCCCCTGAATCCAGCCGTACGAGGCGGCAGACTCGATTCCCGAGTACCAGACCTGAGACATCTTATTGTATCCCCTGTCGTTGGGATGAAGACGGTCCGCCAAGTCACCCGTGGTGAGACTGTCGCTCATATTGACACTAAGAACCTTCTTGCGCGCGTTAGCACGAGTGGAGACAACACCTGGGATAGCGGCATTGAACTGCTGAACAACAGCCTCGGAATGGGAGGAGGCTATGGGCGTCAGCTGTGCCACTATAACAGCGGCGCGAGGGCAGGCATCAGTAATCTCATCGATGAGTCTGCCCAGCTGATCAGGCAGGTCGCCCAGCTCCCCTACCGAGTTACAGTCGTTGGTGCCGGCCATTACCAGAACTACATTCGGCCGCGTATAGAGGATATTCGCCGCGTAGCTGGCAATCCCCTTAATGACGGCCCCGGGGTGCCCTTCATTATCGTTGTCTGCCATGTTTCCAGAGTGCTGAGTGCCAACGTAGTCAACAGAGTTGTCACCAAGTCGATCGTAAAGGAACTTGCGATAGCCGTTGCCATCACTGCTCTTGTCACCCCATGTGATGGAGTCTCCAAGAGGCAGAATGCGAAGGTCGACGCCATTAGCAAGAGCAGAAGCGTAAGATGCTTTTATAGTGGTCAATTAAATTCAACAGATGCAGGGCAGTAATTTGGCGTACCATAGCTTGCAGTGCAAATAAGTACCACCAACGGTAGATATTTGAGAGAGCTCATTGAGAAAAGCATCCTCGATATATTTCAGTAGCGGAAGTTCCGATCTCGAGTATTTGGCGATCGAGCGCATCAAGCCCACGGGGCAGCGAGCCATTTTATCGGTCACTCCCAAGGCATAACCTCAATAATTCCGTTTCCGGTACGAGATACTAAGTCATGACGCGCATGGGACACAATGGGAACTACCCCGCTTAGGTCATCGCCACGTGACGATTTTCTGTATAGTCGGTTCCGTTGCCGCAGAACCTATTTAGTTCCTTATGCTTCGTATTTTAGTTTAATACGACCTATTCATTCTGATAGTTCCTTACACCTACATTGGCCCGGTCATAGGGAAGGATCAGAGGAGCCGGCATGATAACGCGCATAAACAAACCACTTGCTGCCAGTCAATTCTGTCTCACTGCACCAGAACAGCAATGTTGGAGACCCAAAGGGGCCCGGAATTATTATCTGGATGTATTGGAGGTTTCTTACTGTTCCCCGGGGCTGAAACCTGGATGGGCGCAAGTTCATATCACTCGGACGTACGGAGATAAAATTGAGAGCATTAGATGCCTGTACCACATTCACTCGTCTCAACTGAGAAATAGGGTTGCAAGGATTTCTGTCATGCGGGGGCATCGCATTAAAGATGGGGAAGTACAAGGGGGGCGGACGGGCCCCATACTTTGGTGAAGGCCCCTCACCCTGTCTTTTAATATAAAGTAGTTTGTTTCCTATATAGCATATGGAGCAAATCCCAATAGAGCTTGATAAAGGCTCAGACCCGGACCAAAACAGGATAATTAGAGATCGCAACAAGGAAGCATGGCGTCCTATAGATCACCCCTTCCATTGTTAGTTGTACGTAGATCTAAGTTACCTTGTCACAGTGTATTCTATTCTTTCCTTTTGCTAGTATTTGATCTTTTTTGTAGCAAATTCGTGATTGTCTCCTCAGTTATTATCATCCATTATCTGCGAGAAATCATGTCATGCACCCCATGGGCGATGAAGGTGCTGGGAAGCATGGCCTCTACCCTTCAGGTAGTGGCTGCCCTTCAAGCTGGTGATGCCGACACCATGTTCAATGATTAGAACAGGGCACTCCTGTCATCTGTGAGAGAAGAACTCTGATTCTCTAAGCTAAGCTATCTAGCGATGATGATGAAGAAAATGGTAATATAGGCTAAGTTAGCACTAGGAGAGGCTTATAAGAATGGAGTCAAGCTATAATCCTAGTTATAGGAAAGATAATAAGCTCATTTTCTGGTCTCAACCATTTGCCAGCAGCCAGGGCGCAAGGGTTCCCTTAATAGGGACAGGCGGTCCTCAAAACGTTCTAAGTAAATTGCAAAATGTTCTGTAGGGCCTTCCTTAAGGGTGCTCTCTGGTGGCTCTGGTGGGGTCCTTCGAGAAATGGGCTCGATCCTTCAAGGGCATATTCGGCACTACCGACTCGGCACCTTGCACGAAAGGCGCCCAGGATATAGGAAGCGGGTGTTCACTTCCTGCAGGACATGATTATTGCTCGGGATATTACCACTAATATTTAGAGGAGGTAGTTCGATGACTATTGACCGTGTCTTGTGTCTTGTCTACATGGACCAGGCTTCGTCCCCGAGGGAAGGCCTTTTTTAACCCTCGGCTGTGTCTGCTTCTTGATCCTCAACTGAAGCAGCAGTGTCTTTAGCTAAACTTCATAAGAGACCTGGATTGCCTCCATATCTCCTTTCAATGTCTTACCACTCTCATACCTGCCTTTCTGAAATCTCTTGTCGATCAATCCTCATACCCGGACCTCCTCACTCTCAGGCCTGGAGTGTGTTCCACGTCATAACAACAGTCCCTAGCATGTATTATAGCCCAGAAGCATGTGTTATAGTCTCCATCACGCTCTCTACCTTTGCCTTTCTCTCAGTTGTCTTGCGAATCTAAGTTCGTCTCCGCCTCCAAACAAGCCTCTTCATCGACGACATTTATAGCCGTGGTCGCGACAGTACGTCTTTCAGGAATTGTGACCAGTGAGGATAGCTTTTCGCTGACTCTGACCCTCTTTCCAGGGACTCTGCCTTGCATTGGCAATGCAGTATAGCATTGGCATCCTCCGCGATGGAATTGGCAAGCCTCGCTCAGCCGTAGTAGATGAACGATATCTGCAAGGAATCAAGGTACGTGAAGTAATAGGTGGCTCTTGTGAGGATTTGGTGCTAAATCAGACTATGCTGGCGGGATTCACATGCGAGTTACTCTATTTCACTGCAACCTTGCTCGTTAAGATATCGTTTATTTGCACTCTTTATCGCATTGTCCACCACAAGCGATACAAGTATACTCTCTACGTCGTGGGTGCCAGTGGAACCATTGCCTCCCTTGTCATGATTTTCTACTTCATCTTTATCTGCGAGCCTGTCTCATTTATCTGGAATCACATCGTTGGCCCCGAGGCAAAAGGCACTTGCAAGCCGCTTTCTTCCCTCCTTGCAGTGTTAGTTCATACCGGGCGGGTCCTTATTGCAGGTCTGAGCTTGGGTGTCATCTTGCCATCCTGCTTGCTTCGCAATTTGCAGGTGCATCGAAGGACCAAGGCTTCCGTCCTGTTCCTTCTAGGCCTCGGGTCTGTGAAAGTGGCATTTAACGCTTGTTTGCCTGGTGTGAATCACTACTAACAAGGTGGTCTTAAACCGCAGGGCTAGCGTGGCAACAGTCGTGCGGACTGTGTATCTTTCCGAGCTTACTCTGGAGGAAGCATTGCTCTCCGACAATGCGCTGGTTTTGTGGTCCGTAGTCGAGGTAGCAATCAGCCTTGTCTCGACTGCCGCCGAAACATGGAAACCACTGTTGATCCAATTTGGAATCTTCGCCCCATCCTCGGATCCAGGGCAGTCAACCACTATTTCACACCATTTGGCTTCTGCGGGTCAGCATCAGAATAATCGGAACACTAAAAGGGCGAAATCGTCCACCTGGGTGGAGTTGGGCATCAAGAGTGCGTCGACCGAGGGTATTCCAAACGATTCGTGAGTGGCGAGATGGTTGGAGGAAAGCAAACTGTCAGCCGGGAATTAGCATAAAAAGGCCTACTATACGTCAGACTGTTGTCTGGACACCTTTTTTGGCGTAGTGGTACGGTTGATACAAACAAACAAATAACATAGAAAGGTCTATATGGAAGGATGGTTCAAAGAACTTGATTTACCACCTGATTGGAGGGTCAAAGTAAGCGCAAATGGGTGGACAACCAATAAGATAGGCCTTCAGTGGCTTACGAATTGCTTCATTCCTGCAACAACTGCGTAGATAACGGGGTCCTTTCAATTACTAGTCCTCAATGGCCATGGGAGTCATCTTACGCCTGAGTTCGACCAGACATGCAAGGACAACAATATTATATGTATCTGCATGCCTCCACATTCATCTTACCTCTTGCAACCACTAGATGTTGGTTGCTTTAGTCCTTTAAAGCGCGCCTACGGAGGCCTAGTTAAAGTAAAGACACGCTTAGGATTTAACCATATTAACAAGCTTGACTTTTTAAAGGCCTATCCTGCTGCGCGCAAGCAAGTCTTTATAATATAGAATATTTAGAGTGGCTTTAGAGCAGCGGGAATAGTTCCTTTTGATCCTAATAAGGTTCTTAAGGAGTTGAACATACAACTATTTACTCCAACCCCCCCTCCTAGCCGTGGGGTCTCAACGAGCTCCTCAATAATCAATACACCTTATATAGTTCAACATTTACACAAGAAGGTCTCCTTAGTCAAGAAGATGCTTGGTCATAGTAATCAGGCATCTTTAATTCCTTCTGTACAGGCCCTTGACGAACTTATAAAGGGCTGCGAACTCGCGATCTATAATTCTGCCATGTCACTAAAGGAATTACATGATCTCCACGCGGAAACTGAGGTTTAGCAGCAGAAAAGGAAACGATCTAAGCAATAGATGTCTCCTTGCAATGGCCTTCAAGTTCAAGAGGCAAGGGACTTAATTACGTTGAGAAATAAGCAATTGAATGTGGTCAAAGAGGGTCCTAGTAGTTCTACTCCGCTCGCTTCCAGAGCCCGAAAACGTGCGCCGCCAAGGTGTAGTGAATATACAGGGCCATATTCAAACTGGGTGCCCTAATCGCCGTCAAACTTAGTTTAATTAAAAATATTAAGAATTGCGTTGTTGGGAATAGTTTCAAGTTCGACTAGTATATATATTTTGGAGGGGTGACCGGATCACCCGTGATGACCGGACCACCCGGGAATTACGTTACTACAAGTGGATATAGCCACCATGTACGTAGTACAGATCCGCCAGATTAGGGTTAGATTTGAGATAGAATGTTCGCGGCCCCCATGGAAACCATGGCATGGGCATGGATGGCGTGGGATGTTTGTTTATGTGAAGGGCTGAAGCTGGACTTATATTTAATCAAACTAGGCCACAAACTGTGTACAAAAAGCTTAGAGGAAGAAAGGGATGGATCACGCAGAATACCAAACGTGGGTCAAAAGTTTGTGCACACTTCCCGCGACCGTTGAACTTCTAAACTTCGACAACAACTTCAACCACCAACAACTCCACCAAAATGAGAGCTTTTGGCACCGAAATAAGCGGAAATCGAAGGCCTGGAGGTGAACTTTCAAAGGAAACTCGCGCAGCTATTATATACGCCCTGGCCGCTGGTAAATCGCCGACGAAAATCGCGACTGAGTTTCGCGTTTCCAGGCGCGTGGTGTATAATACCAAAAACCGCTGGATTACCACTAAAACACTTGAAACTAGGCCTAGAACAGGAAGGCCGTCGAAGGTTAGCCAATTAACTGCAAGATATATATACCAGACGGTACGTAGATTGCCAACATTGAGCTGGAGGGCCCTTGCTGCCGGCACACCTGATTCTCTCTCTATCTCAATAATTAAGCGGGTTCTGAAGCGATACCATATTAGGAAGTGGAAGTCAAAGAAGAGAATACCGTTATCGAAAGAATCAGCGAAGAAACGATACAAATTTGCGAAGTTATGGTGGAAATATAAGCTTTAGAAGCGCTAGACCTTCTCCGATGAATGCAGCGTCCAACGAAAGGCCTCCCATGGAGTCTAATTTGTCTTTCGCTATTAAAAAGAGGGCTTTAGGGAGGATCTAGTGAATCTTGAGGTTCATGGGAAGCCTATCACAGATGGTTTGGGCTTCTATCTGGCGTGGTGGCCGGTCGAAGTTGGTGGTCATGGAGAGGGACCCTGAGGCTAAAAAGCAGGGATATAGCGCGAATAGTTACATCTGGGCGCTCGAGGAAAATCTTATTGAAAACTACAAGCCTGGCTTCATATTCCAGCAAGATAACGCCCGGATTCATATAGCAGAGAGGACGCAGGAGTGGTTTGAATCTCATGGGATTTGGGTTGTTGAATGGCCTCCACATTCACTAGATTTAAACCCGATCGAGCACGTCTGGAATATACTAAAGAGGACTCTCCTAAAGCTTCATCCCTTTCTTTTTGAGGAAGGAAGGGCTTAGACTGACTGGAAGAACTTCCATGAAGCTATTCAAGAAGCTTGGTGGGCCATCCCCCAGGCCTCGATTGACGGTTTGATCGATTCCATGCCTCGCCGGATAGAGGCAGTAATTCGAGCGCGCGGCTGGTACACGAAATATTGAATAGCTTCAATTTGCATGTATTAGGAAGTCTTAATTCGTTGTGGTTGTTGAATTATCGATATTTGGAGTTGGTGGGTGAACTATATATTTTAGGGTGTGCACAGACTTTTGACCTATAGTTGTAGTAGAAGAAGTAGTCCGCAAGGCGGTGGCAGAACGGGAACAGGCTATATGGCAAGGCCATATAGTACAAGACGGGTCTAACCCGTGACAAAACCTAGAACTAAAGCTATAATAAAGTATAATATATATATAACAAATAGACAAAACAAAACAAAACTAGAGAAATAGAATAAGAAAACCAGGCCTCTATTACTAAAATGATTAAGGCCATACTCATCAGGCTCCTGCTGCACACCCAGCGCATAAGAGGCAGCCTAATGGCGCCTAGCAGTCTTAGTAGGGGGTTGGTTATTAGTCTTGTTATTATCCTCAGACCCATCCATAACAGGCCAGATAGTCATAGTGGAGGGAGGCAGGCGGGGCGCAATCTAGTAGCCCTCACAGATATCATTCCATAGCTCAAAGGTATGGTGTAGCAGCGAGCGTATAAGCCGCACCATCTCTAGCTCCTTCTTAACCTTGCGGATAAAGGTCTTAACCCTTCTGGCCCAGTCCTTGGTAGTAGTAACAATGTCAATATCACTATCTTCACCTGCGTTCTCCTGTAGCGCTAGAATCTCAGCCTTATATAGAGCTGGGATTATACTGCACGTCTTGTGGGATCGTGTATAGTAAAAGCACTTAAGCCTAGCGCGAGGACGGCGGCATGACTACAGGCTAATAGCCTTATCATCCTCACCCCTAACAAAGCTAGCTTTGGCACAGCGAAGGCAGGGCACTTAACATTAGGATACTATCGCCCTCATCATCCTCCTAGATCTTAGGTTAGTACTATCGTCTAGTAGGCAAGCTGCACATATAGCTTGGCATAGTATACTTACATCTAATACACCCTCTAGGTCCTGGTCAATGGATCTCTGGCGCTGCTTGCCTTCCACACGGTTTGAGCTTGACCTCCTAGTGGCCTGGGCACCACGACGCGTCTCAACACCTGTTTGGTGGTGTTTTCAAGGGGGAGCTTCAGTCTCCTCCTCACCCTCGTCCTCATCCTGTTGCTGCTGAAGCGCCTGACGCGCAGCCTCGCATTGGGTCTTCTCTCTCTCCAGGCGGCGCTTGCGGCTCTGGGGTGTCTCACTAGGACCAGCTAGCGCAGATGGAGCTTGGGCGGATATAATATCTATAGACCAACCCTATATGTTAGCCTAAAGGGTGCTCGCGTGGCGCCGGGATCGCGCTGGCAAAGGGTGTTGCAGGCTTACCACGTGTGCCTTGGCCACCAGGAAGTGTCTTCCCACTTGTTCGGCGGCGGATTTGCGGGGTATTATGCAGCTCCTTCTCATCTTCGTCATTATCCTCACCCCCGCCGGAGCGGCGACCCGCCGGCGGGTTACCATCAGACTCTTCGTCCTCGCCTTCCTGGTCCTCTTCCTCCTCCTCTTCCTCCTCCTCTTCCTCCTCCCCGCTGAAGCGCCCGACGCGTGGCCTCGCGTTGTGTCTTCTCTCTCTTAAGGCGGCGCTTGCGGCTCTGGGGCGTCTCGCTAGGACCAGCTAGCGAGGAGGTTACCTCACGAGGAAATTGGGGTCGAGTAGACATAATAGCTATAGACCTGCCCTATTGATTAGCCTGAAAAATCTTGTGTTGCGCTGGGGAAACACTAAGTAATAGTATTGCTAACGTACCGTGGCTTAAGAAATTGTGGTTGGTTTGAATGATATGATACTAATGTAGATAGTATTACTTATAAGCAGGATAGTAATAGTGGTTGTAGGTAGAAGGAAAGCATAGAATATAGCATGGTTATAGGAGCCTATAAGAACATAAATAAAATAGTATAAAGATGAAGATAAAGGAAAAGAGGAAACGTACCCCTGTTACATCCCAAAGGCGCCACCTGAATAGCACCTGCGAGCTGCTAAAGGTAAAAGCCAGACAAGGAGTAAGAAAGGACATAAAGAAGTTAATACAAAGATAAAGATAAAGGAAAAGAGGAAACATACCCCCCCTGTTACATCCTAAAGGCGCCACCCAAATAGCACCTGGTAGCCACCTGCAAGCTGTGAAAGGTGAAAGACAGACAAGGAGTAAGACAGGATGCAAATAAAATAGTATAAAGACAAAAGGAAAAGAGGAAACGCACCCCTGTTACATCCTAAAAGCGCCGCCTGAATAGCACCTGGGAGCCACCTGTAGGCTGCTAAAGGTGAAAGCCAGAAAAGGAGTATGGAAGCACATAAAGAAGTTAATACAAAGATAGAGATAAAGGAAAAGAGGAAACATACACCCTGTTACATCCTAAAGGCGCCGCCTAAACAGCCCCTGGCGGTCGTCAGGGAGCTGGTAAAGGTGGAAGCCAAGTCCATGGGCCCAAGGTGACCGTTGAGATGTAGGAATTATAACCATGTTATAGTGGCCCGCAGGCGAGGCGGCAGCGGGTAACCAGCATTAAGTATAGCTTAATAATTAACGCTTTTAGTACTGATAGGTCTACTACATCTCAGTGGTCCGCGGGTGGGGTGGCAGCGGGATCTTCGCGTCAAGCGGGCAGGGCCAAATAATATTAGTTAGCTAACTAGTATATTATTCCGCGTATACTTCGTGGCTAGGCATGGACTGGTGAGACCCTGGGATAGATCATGTAATTCACATAGCGTTTATCCACGGTACTCCTAGCGCACTGCCAGGGTAGCACCATGCCTGGACCAGCCTCTAGCCTGGTTCATAGGCCAGTGGTTGTAAGGGTGATAACTCTAATAGGCCCTTGGCCTTCCTTAGGTTATGAAAATTATTATTGGGGTGGTCTGGAGGTGAGATAGCAGCGGCCTCTTAGCGTCTAGTGGATATTACCACTCAAGGTTTTTAGTATGAATAGGACTGTTCTTATGGGATACTTTCTATCTTAAAAGCTAATACTTATCACTAGTTGGGCCGGGGTAGCTTGAAGGCGAGTTATTAGCGGGCCTCCAGCGTCCTAGTAGGTACCACCACTAGCCTGGTAGCATGCCTGATGCTCTAGGGTACGAGAAAGAAAGCTACATAAGAAGGTAAGAGAATGGTAGTATAAGGGAGCTTGATTCTATTAGGCTTAGCTACATAGAGGTGATAAGTAGGTGAGTAGATAACAGGCTATGCTACACCATTGAAATAAGAGAGAAAGAAAATAGAAGAAAAAAAAAAAAAGAACCAGGCGCCAGGGCTAGAATGTGATGTTAACACCATAGTTATCTGTCTCCTGTGGCTTGAGGAACCCATCAACAGCGGCACCACGGCGAGTAGCAGTGTGGGTGGCGGCGGTCTCCTCCTCCTTGTCATCCTTCTTGGTGCCATCCATCACGGGCTAGATGATCTTGGTGGAGGGGGGCAGGCGGGGTCTAATGTGGTAGGTATCACGGATGTCATTGCGGAGCTTGAAGGTATGGTGGAGGAGAGAGCGCATGGTGTATAGCATCTCACCCTCCTTATTAGCCTTATAGAGGAAGGTGGCAACACGCCAGGTCCACGAAGTGGTGGCGGCCATAACATCAACATCCTTAGGCGGGTTAGTGCGGAGCGCCATGATCTCGGCCTTAAAGGGGGCAGGGATAGGAATACAGTACTTATGAAGGCGTGTGTAGCGAAAGCATTTCAACCCCACGTGGGGGTGGTGGCACGGCTATGGGCTAATAGGCTCGTTATCTTTATTAGACATAAAGCTTGCCTTGGCATAATATAAACAGGGGACCTTGCAAAGCATGCCTTTGACCTCGTCATTGTCCTGGATTCTAAAGGTTAGCGCGGGTGTCCTACAGGCGGGGTGGCAGCGTGCATGGGCATGGGATACTCATATTAATGGTGCTTTCATCAGGCTGGGCGCGAGAGTTGCGCGGCTGCTTGCCTTTGCCACGGCCGGCTCTCATGGATGGCACGACTATGGTTGGGTTGGGAGGGGCAGCATGGCCGGCCAGGGTCTTTTCGCCAAGCTGGCGACGGCGGGGCGGTGGTGAGGACATGGACTCTTCACCTAGTTTAGTAACGGCACGCGAAGTGGTCTCATTGTCACTGTTATTGGGCTCGTTGCCTACCTGGTTGGCTTCAAGCTCGTGTCGCCAAAGTTCAGCTTCACGTTGAGCCTTCTCACGCTTGAGGCGATGCTTGCGCTTACGGGGTGACTCTAACATGCTGGTGACTGGGGTGGAGGGCTCGAGGTCAGGCGCAGACTCAAGTGGTGCGGACATCGTGGCTCTGGACAGCACCTGGTGTTAGTAGGGATAGTGCCATCACGGTGCTGGGACTGCGCTGTTGGAGGGGTGGCAGACTTACCAGATATGGGTGAGAAAGGCAGTGTGCTTCTTTGAGTAGGCGATACAATGGCACCACGGTAAGGGGATAATGTAGACGACGCTGACAAGCAGGGCAGGGATGGGAAGGGGGAGGTGATAGAGGAAGAAGGAAGAAGGATAGATAGTGAAGTATTAAGAAGGAGGAAGAGACGGAGTAAACATATATAGGTAAACAAAAAAAAAAATTTCTTTTAGAAATCTGCGCACGCTGTGAGTGGGGATGATAATAGGACCTCACTTGGCCAGCGCACCAGGCCGCCAGGCTAGCACCGGGTAGCCGCAGGGTGGGTGATGGATGCTGGCTGGAGTAGCATGGCACGACCATGGCGACTAATACTGCCAGGGAGATAAGAGTAGAGGAGAGGAGTCCATGGTTAGTAAAGAGGCAGGATTAGTAGTCTTACCTAGCGGGCACCTATCAAGCTCCTGGGGGGTGACTGGTGGGTAGTTATTATAGCCTCTTATTAGTATAGTAGCTTTCCCTCCCTAAGCTTTAGCCACCCGGACTTGGCCTAGGGCCGGATGGGTAATAATAGCTAAGGACCCTAGCGATGTGCTGGTAGGCTTAAGTTAGGTTGGGTACGGGCCGCCAGTCTATATATAACCACTGTCTAGCTACCTGGTAAGAGGGTCCAGGAAGTAAGGACACCTTTCATTGGCAGACCCGGGCCTGTTGACTTGCGGCAGGGCGGACCAACTGAACCAGTTGTGGCGGGGTGGCCGCGCAGAGATGGTGGGTGGACGGCGCGTGGATGGTGAGGTAGTTGGGCAGCCTTATGCCGCGTGAATAGGGTTTATGGTAGCTGGAAACCCAGCTACTAGCTTGTGCACTACCGCCTAGCCCCAGGGTCTTCTCTGCGAATCAAGCCATGGTCTCGCAAAGTAATACAGGAAGCAGGTTCACGGCAGTCCAATGGGTGGGGTGGCAGCGGGATCTTAGCGTCGAGCAGCGGGGCACTACTATCAGCTGGTACTAGGTAGTGGATCATTGCGGGCATACCCCACGGCCAGGCGTTGACCAACGTGACTCTTGGGATAGATCATGCTATTCGTCTAGCAGTCATAAAGCGTACCACCAGCGCACTACCAGGGTGGCACTGTGCATGGACCAACCTATAACCTAGCCCATACACCTGGGGTCGCGAGGGCAATGACTCCTAACAAGCCCTCGGCCTCAAGATAAGGTGATGAGAATTATCATGGTGGCGGTCCGCGGGCGAGACGGTAGCGGGATCTTGGCGTGAAGCGGAAATTGCTAATTAAGGTTTTTAGCCCTAATAGATCTATTATCTAGGGGATACCAATACTTACTAACTCAACCATCAATGCTCATCACCAGTTGGGCCAGGCTGGATTAAAGGCGTGTCGTCAGCGGGGTTCAAGCGCGCTGGCAGGGACGACCCCTGGGCTGGTGGCGTGCTTTGGCCGTCAGGGGGATTATAAAGAAAGGTATATTTAAAGCCCTGAGCTAGAGGATTAACTAACAACTAACTATAGTTGGTTAACTTAGGGAAAGTCCCAGGATTAGATAATCCATATAGTAAATTAGATTAAACCTAAATAGTACTAGTCTATATTATACTAAGTATTACTGCTTTTCCACCATTATCTTAGTCTAATGGATTAGAAAGAATATAGGGGAAGAAGGAGGGAGGGAGTAAAGTAAAGTAGTAAAAATAGGGAGGGGAAAGGCCTTTAAAGGCTCTGCTACTAAGCAAAACCATCTTAGTCTACATGAATCGTCTGTCCTCTATTATGGTGGCAGGTGGTTACATTTATATATATATATATTAGGGTCATCTACCTTGGGCTTGCGGCATTGTATTTTAATGGAATAGAGAGTATTAGGGTTAGGGTTAGGGTTAGGGTTAGGGTTAGGGTTAGGGTTAGGGTTAGGG